>OZ007588.1:190322091-191558624 GCA_963931845.1 Maratus michaelseni | reverse complement strand
CTAATCAAACATACAAATTAAATCCGCCAAACTAAAGCTGCATTTTTGTCAAATCATTCGGATTGCCAAGATTATTGAGGCTCATCGTCGCATGTTCGGTATTGAAAATGAAGTGATTTATAGTTCACAGAAGTTTATAGTTCGTTTACAGAGGCACTCAAAAGAATTTCGTAAGAACTAGTCTATGTGAAAAATCGTTTGCAGTGTATTTGAATGATGTTACACTATTTGAAACATATTGAAATTGAAATACATCACTGAATTGTACTACAAGGTGCTTACTATAGAACAAGATGTGCATAGAATTTTTAGGGGCACTCAAAAGAATTCGGCTACAGTACTGTCTAGGAGCAATAAAGGCTGGAAGTGCGTTTTCAATTGTGGCATGCGTTTTTAAATTTAACTAACGTTTTCCAATAATACTCCATGTGCATAAATTCTATGTATCATATACAGGGCTCTAAACAAAAGAATTAGAGTACACTTCAACTTACTGGTTGAAATTACTGAATTTTCCACTCTGACATGATTTTTCTAACTGAACTGAATTTTTGCATACTATGTAGTATATATATATATAGAGAGAGAGAGAAAACTATAGAATATATACGGGGTTCCAGAAAAGAATTTGGATATTTTTCCGACTATAGATGGTAAGTTCTGAAATTTTCAAACGTATTATACGTTTTCAAAATTGATTACATAGGCATCATCTTTCACCTTATTAAGTACTGTTAAAAATTTGCAGAAAACTGTACAGTCATTTGACCGTTTTTATAGAAAACGGTTACATAGCCGTAATTTAACTCCTTTCTGACCATATTATTGCCACATATTATGGTCAGAATGAGAGTTAACTTGCGGTTATGTAGCCATTTTCTATAAAAACGTTCAAATGACTGGGCAGTTTGCTGCAAACTTTTAACAGTGAGCGGTAACTTTTTTTACAGTAGTCAGAATGTATTGAAAAGTGTTTCATAATATATGCTTGACGCGTGTTTTTTTCCTTGTTCGTATTAAAAACGAATTTTTTACGTATTTCCTTTTCCTCTCAAAAAACGCAAAATTAAGATCAGAATTTTGTGGAATTTCTTCAATCAAAAGACGAAAATTTCTTCAAAAAACAGGAAATCTCTTACAATCAAAGGGATGTTCTGTCAACGTGGTATCTGTACTTTTTTACGTTTTACACGAAATATTTTGAGATCTTAATCACTGCATTAATTCACACCGATTTTTACACATTTCAAAGTTCTTTCATCGAAATGTGTTTATTCATGCGAATTGCAATAACTTTATTGTCATATGCTCATTTATTAACATTATGTTTTCTTTTTTCTGTGTTTGTATAGCTGCATTTACCTTTATATTTGTTAAATGAACCTCTCAAATCCCCATAAGTGTTTGGAACAAAATTTTTCCTTATATTGTAAATAGCATTATAAAATTGATGAGGAGAGTAAAATTTAAAATTCTTATTCAATAATTTCTACTATTGCTGACAGAAATTATATATATTTTTTTTAAACATATTATCATTCTTATTGCATCAATTATGTTTCATAGCTTTAAAATGAAATTATTAATATAATAACATCCAATATTGAATTTCTAAATTCGGAAATACGGCATTAGGCGTTATTGTAAACATTGTGTCATTGTGTCACCCATGATACTTTAACTTTGCGTAGAATTTATAGCTACACTCATAATTGTAGCCAATTGTGTTCAATAGTTGTATATATGAATCATATCTGCTGTGAAACGTGGTTAATTAGTTTAAAAATCTACTTTCAAAATATTCTTATAAAGATCTTCAAATTTGTGTAGTTGCTTTTATTGAAATTAATTAATGATAATTAATTATATTCATATATATAATTAATAATCATAATAAAATAAGTGTATTT
Organism: Maratus michaelseni; assembly: GCA_963931845.1. Lineage (NCBI taxonomy): Eukaryota > Metazoa > Arthropoda > Arachnida > Araneae > Salticidae > Maratus > Maratus michaelseni. The sequence continues at coordinate 191,556,714 of OZ007588.1, read as the reverse complement.
TATTTTAATTACTTTAAATATTTAATTGAATTTTATCAATCAACGTCACGTAAAATTCGAAAATTGTTCAGTCCCTGCAAATTAAAATTAAAATTGATTGAAGAAACTAAATTGGCATTATCTATGTTATTCACTAGATAAATGGGAAATTAGATAATTGATTACCTAATTAGTTATAACGTAATTAGAAAGTATCTAAATATTGATTTCTTTCAAATACGTGTATGAGGGAAGGCAATTTTTAGATAATAAAAATGAAGGAGAATTATTATAATGCATTATTTCCATCAACTAACAACAAATAGAATCATTTAGGGGTTATTAATTTTGGCCAATAAGTAAAATTTTGCGCTAAATGTGCTTGTTTATAGCGTGTAATTTGTTATTAGTATTAATAATCATAGATTAAAATAAATGTATGGCACAAATATTGTAAAGATATATTACGGTCTCTAACAAAAATCAATAATGAATCATAACATACTAATAAATTTCAGCTTCAGTTTGATATTTAATTGATTTAAGTTGAGAAATATACTATTTTTTAGGTCATGTCTTTCTGCATTATTTCTGTAAAAAGTGTCCTTAAAATGAACTGGTGGTTTTTAAAACTATCTACCATAGTTAAAAGTGTTTATGACTTCAATTTGCCGACTGTCCGTGCTCTAACTGTCGTAAACGTACTCGGATTGACACGTAATTTTAATATGTTAATGAAGTTCGCTATGGTATGTTTTCTATTGAAAATGAAGTGTGTAGCATTTATAGTTAATTTACAGAGACACACACAATATTTCCGTTACATTATGGCCTATAAGGAAAAATCGCTTGCGATGCATTTTATTTAAATTGCTTATTTAGATACCTCATTTCATTGTACAAACAAGAACAAAAAATCATGCATCACGGCAGAGATTATGAGACCTCTCTAACACTATCAGAATATTGTTAAGAAATTTCATTTTTGGTCAAACAATCGAATGAGATATCTAAAAAAACCATTTAAAATAAAACACGACGCTGTATAAATTCATTTTTAGCAATTGCTGTCCATATCTAGTAATGTGTACGAAGTCATTCGTGTATCCCTGTATATGATCTACACACCTCGTAATAAACTAAAAATTAGTTAGTTTTAAAATGCATATCACAACTGAAAACGCACATGCAGCAATTATGGCTCACAGTCAGTCCTGTAACCGAATTCTTTTCAGTGTCTCTGTAAATAACTTATAAAGTCACGTGCTCAATAATCTACAGGAAACATGCTTTAGTGTACCTCAGTAATGTATATCAATTTCATCCAAATAGTGTAACATCATTAAAAAAACTGCAACCGATTTTTTCCATTAAATCAACATGCAGTGGAATTCTTTTTTTGTGTGCCTGATAAAGACCCATAATTGCTACTTATTCTATACTTTATAGAAAGCATTTTACCAGCATCCAAATCAGTGATGCATATCAATTCAATTATGTTTGAAAGAGTGTAACATTATTAAAACGCACTGAAAGCGATTTTTCCCATCGGCTGCACTATAAAATAATACTTTTGAGTGGTCCTGTAAACGAATTATAAACACTGACAAATGTTTGAAATAGAGTAATATCATTAAAATGCACTGAAAATGATTTCTCCAACTGACCGTAATCTAACAGAAAATTTTTGAGTGTCCCTGTAAACTAACTGTAACTGTTACACACTTCTTTTAGTACTGAACATGCTATGGTAAACCTCAATAACAGCTTGAGCATGGACTGACAAATCGAATTCATAAAAACATCTTTCAATTTCTTAGAAAGTGATAAAGAATGAAAATTCTTAATAAAATTGTGTTAATGTTAGAAAAAGTTTCATAGTGTATGACCGATGCATGATTTTTTGTTCCTGTTAAAATTCAATAAGAAGTAAAAGAAGTTATTCTTGCAGGTATATTTACCAAAAAAATGGTTTTTACCATGTTTAAATCGAAACGACCCGAATTGCTTTAAGTTTTATACTCAAAAGACGCGTTTTTTTCCCCCCAAAAAAAAACGATTTATCCCCATGTTCAAACCGAGTTTTTTTTTTCCGTTTTTGCAACTCTACTTCCAGGAGAGTAATATATGAAGGATTAATTGGCTTTAATATGTGTATTAAGAAATTTCCACGCTTATCTTATTTTGTTGAACAAAAATTTAAATTTCTTAATAATATTCTGTTAGTGTTGAAAAGTGCTTCATAATCTATTCCTGTTGCATGATTTTTCATTCTTGTTAAATTAAGAAGAAAACGGCAAAAGCTATTGAGGTTTTTCTTGCAGATAGAGTTCCAAAAAATTGGTTTATTCCCAGATTTAAAGCCAAAAAACCTAATTCACTTCAAGATTTATTCACAAAAGACTCTGTTTATTTCCAGGTTTCAAACTGGGTTTCTTTCCAGTCCTTACAATTATACTTGGAAGAGAGTAATGTATGAAGAAGTAATGTCCTTTAATGAGTGAAGTAGGAAAATTTCCTTAGTGCACTTTTGTATTTTTGTTCCAAATACTAACAATAGATGGCACTGCACTGATTCAAATTATGTTTCAACTCTCAAACCAACGTCTGAAGCTAAATCCAAATTATATTAAGTTTTTATCCTTCATTCTATTTAACTGCAGAAACACCCAGAAATATGTTTTGCGCTTTAAAATACCAACATAACATCGTTAAAAAGGGACAATCTGTATCAATGATTTTTAAATGAGAATTAAATACAGGATATAATCTATTATGCAAAGAGGAGAAAAAAAGCCAAATCTTTCTGATATTTCTACTTTTTTTTAGGTTTGTTTGAGATATGCTATTTTTTTCTTTTAAATAAAAATACCATAAAGTTTGAAGCCTTGTGAAATTTGCTTTTATAAATAAATGTAATAATAATATTATAATTTGATTTTTTATTTTGCAAAAAGATTATGTATAAATATATTTCTTCAAAACAATTCCATTTGTCTTTTAAGTACATGCTTAAAAAAAAAAAAAAAAAAAAAAAAAAAAACTGAAAATTGCATCTACAAAACACTAACTTCAAAAGTTTTCACACAACAAAAATCAATTTTACCATCTAAGTAAAATGGTTTTGTCACAAAAACAATAAACAGACAATACTGTAGTATAACTGTAGGGTTTAGAGATTAATAGCATATATCCTATTGTTCAGAGTAATTTTGAACAAAAGGATCCAAATCTCTTTTGAAAAGATGAAAAAATTCAAAAAAGACTTTTATATCAATCGGCTTTCAGCTTTTATAAAGAAATAAAATTCTAGATCAATGAATTTAAAATGAGAATTAAATATAGAATATAAGCTATTATGCAAATAAAATGATGCAAAAGTCAAATCTTTCATTTATTTTTCAACATTCTTTAAAGATTTGTTTGAGCTATAAAAGTACACAACTTGGAAAGAAAAAAATAAAGAATTTTGAAATTTGAGTCTTTATAAATGAATACATGTATATTAAAATTATTTAATTAGTACAAAATTTGTAAATGTATTTTGCATAAAACATTGTTTCAAAAAAGATTTCAGAAATTATTTTTAATCTATCATGTTTAAGCTTTTTAAAGAAATGAAATTATGGATAAGTGAATTTTAAATGAGAATTAAATATAGAATATAAGCTATTATGCAAAGGAAAAGATACAAAAGATAAATCTCTGTTTTTTTCCTGCATTTTTAAAGTTTGTTTGAGATATGGTATTTTTTTCTTTTCAATAAAAAGTTTAAGGGGACGTTCAAATTAAGAATTTCCTATTTTCTTTAAAAGCTCTATACATTATGACTGTCATCAAACAAGCATTTAATACGCGGATGCAATATGTTTTGAAATATAATATATAAATTTTCTGCACGCAAAATAGCTTCTTCAATGAAAATAATACATAAGAAATCCACATTCGAAAATGATCCATGCTATTTCTAAATGATTGAAATATGATGATAGCTCTAATGATTGAAAACCAATTATTATTTTAATATATACTAACGATTCTAAAAATATACAAATCTGTGCATTTATTTTTATATATATACTAGGGTGGGCCGAAAAACTTTTTTTTTATTTACTATACCGCGGAAAACTTGGCTTTAGAGTTGCTTAGTAAAATAAAATGAAAAAAAAATTAATTACATTTTAATTTTAGCGGCAGAGCAGCTCAAATAAACTTATTGAAAAGCAATAGTTTTCCTTCTTTTTTTAAAGCTATAAAAGAAAAGAAACCGCTATAGTGAAAAATCTTTAAAAGAAAGATATAAAAATACATTATAATAAAAAAAGAAGCAAAATTACTTCATATGAGGTAGCGCAAAGCATTTAAAAAATCCTTAAATTAACGCAATCAAGTTGTATTCACTCAGTGAATGTTGGCCGGATTGTAGGCCGGGACTTTTTTTCTGTTTTGATTCGCTATACCGAAAAAGACTTGTGTCTAGAGTAGCTTAGTAAAATGCAAAAACAAAATAAATAAAATTTTACTATTGAATCCATTTGGACGCTACACTGTTGTGTTAACTAGTATTTTAAAAACACAAATTGCACAAATTGTGCTTATTAGTTGCTAAAATCAGTGTAAAAATTGTTTTAAACTCATAAAAGAGCTAAAATCCTACATGTTTCGGCTTCAAACTTAAAGCCATCATCGGGGAAGAGGAACAAAACAAACGACTACTGATCTTTCACTGATCTTTCTTAAAATTTTACTGTTTGCGGTAGCGCAAAAGGCCTAAAATTTGAAAAAAATTGACCTAAAACTCGCGTTTTTTCTCAAATTTTAGGCTTTTTCCGCTACCACCAAAAGAAAAATTTTATTTATTTTATTTTTGCATTTTACTTAGCTACCCTGGACACAAGTCTTTTTTGGTAATAGCGAATCAAAACAGAAAAAAAGACCCGGCCCACAATCTGGCCAACATTCACTGAGTGAATACAACTTGATTGCGTTAATTTAAGGATTTTTTAAATGCTTTGCGCTACCTCAAAGGAAGTAATTTTGCTTCTTTTTTTATTTTAATGTATTTTTATATCTTTCTTTTTGAGATTTTTCACTGTAGATGTTTTTTTCTTTTATAGCTTTAAAAAAAGAAAGAAAACTATTGTTTTTCAATAAATTTATTTGAGCTGTTCTGCCGCTAAAATTAAAATGTAATTAATTTTTTTTCCATTTTATTTTACTAAGCAACCCTAAAGCCAAGTTTTCCGCGGTATAGCGAATCAAAAAAAAACTTTTTTTTCGGCCCACCCTAATATATACATATGAATTATTACTAAAATTTCAGGAATTGTTTTACTCGTGTTGAGCAAGTTTCTTCGGTTTTTATCCTGTACATTTGATTATAACATTGGTAATTAATATTTGTTTAGCAAACGGATGTCCATTTATTTAAAAAATAAATCCAATTATGTGCTTGTAAAATAACAAAGTGATTGGTAGAAGATTAGCTCGCATGGTACATTTTAACCATTAATTACAGGTAAAATTCGAAAATTGTATAAAACTAGTTAAAATTTCATAGAGTTGAAATAACACTCTGGTTGATTTAAAATGAATGTAGATAATTAAGAAAATTAAAATCAATCATACACTGATATTTCTTGGGGGGTTTTTATTTAATTGATTTTTTGTGTTGTTGTTCATTTTCAAAGTCTGATCTTTGAGCCTTTATAAATAAATGTAATATTATTAGAATAACTAATTTTGTAATTTATAAATGAGTTAGGAATATATATATTTCTGCAAAACATTCTATTTGAATTTTAAGTTCACGCTATACATTTCTTTTAAATTTGTATAAACAAAACAATGTTATCAAAAGTTAACACAGAAAAAAATCAACTTTACCAATGGAGTAAAATGGCTTTGTAACAAAAACAATAAAAATGTGATACTGTAGTACGACTGTAGGGTAATAGTATAATTCCTATTCAGTTTTATTTAACAAAAAGATCCTGTACATCTGATTTAAATCATCCTCTTTTTAAAAAGTGAGAAAAATACAAAAAGTGTCTTTAAATCAATTTGCCCACATGTTAGTTTTTGAATGAATGAAATTCAGGATCAATGAATTTAAAATGAGAATTAAATGTGGAATATAATCTATTGTGCAAAGAGAAAGATTCAAAAGCCAAATCTTTCTGTTATTTTTCAAAATACTTTAAAAATTTGTTTCAGATACGTTTTTTGTTTGTTTGTTTGTTTTTCAACAAAAACTTTGAGAGAAAGGAATGTTTAAATCCTTTTGAACTTTAATCCTTTATAAATGAATACATTCATACTAAAAAAACTTAATTTTTTAAGTTAAAAATTTATAAACGGATTCTGTATAAAAATAAAAATTGCTTAGACAAAATAATAATCAACGGATAATATCCGCTGATCTCAGTTCGAGGATACAAAAATCACACGATTAGGGAAAACAAAACGGCATGTGTCTCCGTAATAAAAGTATGGTGAAAATAATTTTAGCACTCCGAAATTAAATTATTTTACAATATGCCAAAATATTGTACAACGTTAAGCTATTGTAATAGTTCAATTTATTCAGACTGAAAAATAATTAATTTCCATAAGTTTATACTAATCTCGAAAGGGAAAGTTCCGTAATGGGGTTTGAAGCCAATTGACATATTTTAGCAAGCATAAGGTTGTTTCAATTTTTATTTTATTATTTTAACCTGGGTTTCTTGTGTGTGTAGCAAACATTTTCACTGGAATTTAAATATTTGTCTCCGTTTATAATAACTGCTGTTTTTTTAATTAACTTTATAAACCATGTTTATATAATTTACACTTCAATATAAATTTTTGGCCTCCATACCTGCTCTCATACACTTCAAACAACATTGTTGCAAACATCGCCCGCGCTGACGTCACGCTGATGCATTATTGGTCTTAAATCCCATCGTTTGGTGACAAAAGTAAATTCGTAGGCGTAAAATAACATGCATCACAAATACAATTATTATTACAGTTACATCTGCTAGTTTTTCCTGTAAGTCACGTGATGGGGGAGTGGGTGTGACATCAGGCGCATTTTATCCATTGGTTTTCATAAAGAAATGAAATTATGGATTAATGAATTTCAAATAAGAATAAAATATGGAATATTTATGCAAACAGAAAGATGCAAAGGCCTTATCTTTTTTTATTTTTTCTACATTTTTAAAAAATTTGCTTGAGATAGGTATTCTTTTTTTTATGAAAAAGATAACAAAAGTGCATTAGGATCTTTGAGCCTTAATAAATGAATGTAATAATATTAGAATAACTTAATTTTTTAATTCATAAATCGGTTATGTATAAAAGTATTTCTTTAAACAATTCTGTTTGACTTTTATAGTCACGCTTTTAAAAATAATTTTAAAAATAAACCCGCAAAAAACAAACTTCAAAAGTTGCCCTACGAAAAAATCAATTTTACCTGATTATGGATTAGTAACAAAAACAATAAAAAGACAATACTGTAGTACGGCTCTAGGGTTTAGAGATCAATAGCATAAATCTTATTGTTCATATTGTTCAGTTTTTTTTTTTAACAATAGGATCCAAATCTCTTTTCAAAGATGATAAAATATCAAAAATGCTTTTAAATCAATCGGCTTTACGCTTTCGTAAAAAAAAAAAAAAAGAACTTTTGAATCAATGAATTTAAAATGAGAATTAAATATAGAGTATAAGCTATTGTGTAAAGAGAAAGATGCAAAAGCCAAACAATTCTGTTCCATTTCCCTGCATTCTTTAAACGTTAGTTTGAGATATGTTTTTTTTTTTTTTTTTTTTTTAATACGCAACTTTGAAAGACAAAACAAATTAAATCCTTTGATCTTTTGGCTTTTATAAATGATTACATTACTATTAAAATATCTACATTTTTTTAAACTTCAAATTTTATAAATGGAGTTTGCATAAAAATGTAAATATTTCTTTTCGGAAAAGATTTAAAGTTTTTCTTGAAATTAAACTACAAAGGTCTATCATACTTCCAAAGGTTTTCTTTATTTTAGAGTTAATTTGACAATTATATATATTTTTTTGTTTTTTATTTGAAGGGTTCGTGTCTATAATATAACTGACATTTTTTATTTTTTTCTGATGTTTATTTATTTATTTAACTGCATACTAATATCCCTTTAAAAGTATATGGTTGATTCATTTATCAATATATACAATCATAATCAAAAATAAATTTTAAGCAAGTGGAACGTGGTTTTGTTATAAAAAATTCTGTAAGTCCAATAGTACCTGTAAGACAAAGAATGTTTCACATAGTTAACTGAATATTCAATATTAACAAATCGGCTGTTTTAAAGGAAGGGATCCTAATAGTTTTGATTGTGTGTATAAATAAATATATATATATATATATATATATATATATATATATATATATATATATATATATAAGATTTGATTATTGAATAACTTGAAATTTGCAGTTTGTTAAATACTTTGTTTTATACCCGAAACCTTCAATTTTTTTAAGTAGAACTTTCTTGTACAATCGTGCAGAGAATCGTAAAATACACATCACATAATTCAAAAAACGATCCAACAATTACAAAACAGAAAAAAAAATGGGAAAAAAGAAAGTGAAAAGTACGATAGAAAAATCGTGGTCTTTACAGCACATTTTACCGAATGGCTTTCGAAGCCGAAAATTGGAAACTGAAGTTGTGCAGGGTAATACGAAAAAATTGGGTAAGTGTGATCGAAGATCGCACAAAGGGTTTCGTTTAATATTCCATTCAAAACACTTTATCCTTTCTTTAACAAATCCAAATAAATTTTATTTAAAAAAAAAAAAAAAAAAAAAAGTAGAAGTTTACCGGTTTATTTTTCTTGTTTATTCGAATATCTGAACAAGCCCGATAGCGGACGAAGACCGCTATTATACTCTTTGATAATAATATCTGTCATGCGGACTAAATGCGATATTAAAAAAAATACCTTCAAAATGTTAAACTATGCCAATATTTCCATAACCGGGTTTTTATCATGATTCAATGTGTTCCTCATCCTTATATATTTACTATTCTCTATTAACTCATATTGATACTTTTTTTGTATTATTCTCAAACATTTGAAAAATCCCGAGGCTAACGAAAAAGACAGGCTACCGCGGTGCATTCCACTTATCTTTTTTTACAGACCGCTAGATTGACGTGATGCTCTTTTCGTACACCTGCATTGGTGGATTCGAGCATCACGTGACTCCCGCGGTCTGTAAAAAAAGATACGCGTAAAGCACCGCGGTAGCCTTGCTTCTTCGTTAGCCTCGAAAAATCCGTTATGACGTCAGATTAATTTTCTTTTTAATTCTCTAATGACGTCATATTAAACTGATTTCTGCATTTACACATACTCATACTCCTTGTATTATTGAGAAATATTTGAAAATTTCAGTTTTATTACCAATATGACGTCATATTTTTCTTTTTAATTGGTGAAACTTTTTATTTCATTTTCATTTTTCACGTGGAAATCTTTCAGTAGAAAATTAATTATTGCAGAAAGAATTTTATTGTGGGTTTTTAATTGTTGTCAACTGCTATAACGAAAAATGTTTAAATTTAATAGGAAAAGGCTGTTAGATTTTTGGTTTTTTATCTCTATATATTAAAATAATACGATGTTTTCAAATTTTATGATTTTGAGCTTCATTCAGATATTCAGCTATATGTACACAAAATTTCATGCCTGTGAGTTAAATAGTTTCTGAGAACCGGCTCTGTGACAGACAGACAACGAAGAGGGAGTAATAGGGTTTCGTGAGATGAACGTAACCCTAAAAAGGAAAAAATAATACAAAATAAGAATTATTTTTAATCATTTGGTAAAACAATTTATTCCTCTATTTCTGTGATTGGCAATTTTCTATTAGACAAAACAGTTTTTGTATAAAGCAAAAATTTAGAGTTATTTTAAAGATAAAATCAAAAAGTTATTGGTTAAACAGCTCTTTGATCCTGGTTTCAAGTAAAATTTTTAAGCAATTAAAATTCCTTGGTTTTAATAGAACATTTATATATCGGTCTATAAATCGATTATTGGATACTAATAGCTTTAAAGATCGACCTAAGGTCTGGTTTCCAGTTCATCAAAAGAATTCGTAAAAAGATACGAAGAAATTCACAACGTTCTGCAAATAAAATTGTTGCAGAAAAGCACTAAGACGTAGAACTATGCAATTTATCATAAACGAAGACCTGATTTTTTTACCCTTCGAAAGAAAAATTCAAGGTTTGACTATCGCACAAATAATAACTAGTAGGATGTGCCAATCCCAAAACTTTCTTCTATCTCAGTCATGTTAATACTTCAAAATTCGCTATCATATTGCCAATAAAATCAATATTTTTCGTCATTCTGTTGTACGTCAGCTTCTTGCGAATCGTCGGGTTACCGAGATGCGACCAACTGATGTATACTAAACTACAAAAAGTCCTTCTGGCCTGAACCGACAGGAACAGATAGCCTCCCTATTTCTTGATTTTACGATTTTAGCTAATTTTACAATAAAAACACGAAGGTAAAATGCGTGGAACATAATTAAAGAAGATTCAATCCCAGTTCTCGTTAACATTGAATTTGAATGAGAATATCGCCAAATTTGTCCTCTACAGCCGTTGGCTTCATTTATGGTAACCTATTTTTGTCGCCAAACTCGGCGATATTTCGCCAACTGTCGCCAAGTTTGGCGAGAATTTGACGTTGGCGAATATAAATATATAGTGATAAGCATATAATAGGATTAATGGTTACAACAATGAAAGAAAATTTGCCGAAACCACGTTAACTAAAACTCATAAATTAAACCCGTTTATGGATGAAATCTGCTGTCTTGTTTGAAAATGTCAGCCACCCTAAAATTTCAAACCGCTATATCTCAGCCATTTTTTAAGATAGAGGCAAAACAAAAATTGTTCTGGATTCTCCGGATCAAGGCCGAACATTTAACGAAGAAAACTTTTAGGATTTCTAATTTTTTTGCACATCTTTTTGAATTTGAAATTTTTAAATGGCTATCACAGCGCCTCCTTTCGTCGAATAGAACCTGCTTGCCATAGCCAAAAACATAGAAAAAGAAATGTGGTTCAATTTGAAGCATAACTTCATACACTTTTCGATGATACAATAGTGAAAATGGAACAAATATATCGATCACAGCGCCCCCTTTCGTCGAAATATCTCCAAATTCGAATAGAACCTGCTTGCCATAGCCAAAAACATAGAAAAAATGTGGTTCAATTTGAAGCGTAACTTCATACACTTTTAGATGGTACAATAGTGAAAATGGAACAAAAATATTGATCACAGCGCCCCCTTTCGTCGAAATATCCCCAAATTCTAATAGAACCTGCTTGCCATAGCCAAAAACATAGAAAAAAATTAAGTTCAGTTTGAAGCATAGCTTCATACACTTTCCGATGATACAATGAAGACACACAGACGGACAGACGGACATTTTGTAAAAACATGTTTTTCGGAATCTCTGACCCCTAAAACGTGTAAATCCGTCGAAAACCGGAAGTCGAAAAAAATTTCGATTACAATACTTTCTTCTATTATAGATAGAAGAAAGTAAAAATGTTACAAATATGCAAGAAATTGTTTAACACTAGAACGCCATGAAATTTTACCCAAGCTTTATAAAAAACATTTTACATCAGAATTTTTGTTTAAAATTATTTAACTTACTTTTGCGTGATTTATAGTTCACTTTTTTTAATGAACAAATTTCTGATTCGAATCAAATTATATTTATTTGGAACCGGTCAAAATGACTATGGTCGTTCTAGTGTTAAACGGCATAATAGCAAAAGGGTTGATAGAATAATATTTTCTGGTGAGATACTATTTCGCATTGAACGTTGCCATACTGCTAAAAATTATGTCGAATATTGAGCAACCTTCCTGAATATACCTAAAAAACGTAGAATAGTGAAACGCTTTCAGTACAAGAATTCTATTATGGTTTGAGCTACAGTGACAAATAATTTAAAATTGCCTCTGAAATTCATCGATAAAGGGGTAAAAAGCAATGCATAATATTACAAACACGGCTACATATTTATTGTCACATGCTTACATATTGTATCCCAAAAAGAAATGGATAATTCAACAAGATTCTGCACTGAGTCAAATCAATGTCATGTTGTATGAATCAATGTCACGTATAAAACTCGAAAAGGTACATCGAAGTTAAAATTAAAATTTATTGAAGAAAATAAACTGGCATTATCTATGTTATTCACTAGATAAATTGGAAATTAGACAATTAATTACCTAATTAGTTATATCGTAATTAGAAAGTATCAGAATATTGATTTCTTTCAAATACGTGTATGAGGAAAGGCAGTTTTTAGATAATAAGAATGAACGAGAATTATTAAAATCCATTATTTCCATCAACTAATAACGAATAGAATCATTTAGTGCTTATTAATTTTGGCAAATATGTAAAAATGAGAAAGATGAGCTTGCTTATTGCTTGTAATTTGTTCTTAGTATTAATAATCAGAAATTGTTAATACAAATGTATTGTATTAAATGGTACAGATAGTGAAAAATTTTATAATGATCTCTAGTACAAAAAATAAATACCGTATATACTCGCGTTATAAGTCAACCCCCTAACTTTTAAATGCAAATTCTGCAAAAAATCAAAAACCCGCGTATAAGTTTTTACTTCAATTTGCATAAAATCAAGGCAAATATTTCACTTTCTCCATATGGTAGGAGGGATTCGCCAATGCGAAAAAGTGGTAAGTAAATAAAAACAAATCAATAAAACATTATTTAGCGATAAGCTATTATTATTTGTATATTTTAAATATTATTTTCTTATTCTTACACATAAAAAGCCAGCACTTTTGCAGTATTAGAGGGTTTTTTTCTGTTTAAATTGACTCAAGGTTAAGTCGACACCCCAAATTTGCTTGCCGAAAATTGTCAAAAATTCCTCGACCTATACGCGAGTATATACGGTAATGAATCGCAGCATCCTAATCAATTTCTGCTTAATTTCGAAGTTAAATAGTTTAAGTTTAGAAAAATATTATTTCAGGCATGTCATTGTGCATTTTGTTTGTACAGGGTGTCCCTAAACCGGACTGGTGGTTTTTAATACTTTCCAACATAGTTGAGGGCGCTTAAGACTTTGGATTGTCTGTTTGTCTGTCCGTGCTCCACTAACTCGCGTAAATATGCTCGAATTGACATGTAATTTTTATATGTTAATATGAGGTTTACTATGGAATGTTCGGCTGTGAAAATGAAGTGTGTAGCATTTGTAGTTCGTTTGCACACAGAATAATTCCATGACATTGTGGTCTATGAGAAAAAATTATTTTCGGTGCATTTTATTTAAATTGCTTACTTAGATATCGCATTTCGTTATATTAAAAATGGCTTTCTTAATAATATGCTGTTAGGTTTTGAAAGTGCTTCATAATCTATGCCTGATGCATAATTTTCCGTTCGTGTTAGAATTCACTAAAGAGGAAAAGGCGAGAACTATTGGAGTTATTCTTGCAGGTAGAGTTGAAAATTTCCTCCATAGTGAATTCTAAGTAAAAAAGCTTTGTTAAAGAAACAATAAACGCACAATAATGTAGTACGACTCTACGATTTAGAGAATAATGGCATAAATCCTATTGTTCCGTATTTTTTAACAAAAAGATCCAAACCTCTTTTAAAAGGATCAAAAAATATTTTTAAATTAGTCGGCTTTCAGCTTTCGTAAAGAAATGAAATTCTGGATCAATGAATTTAAAATGTGAATTAAATATAGAATATAAGCTATTATGCAAAGAGATAGATGCAAAAGCTATATCTTTAATTTTTTTTTTTCAACATTCCTTAAATGTTTATTTAATATATATATATATATTTTTTTTTTTCTTTTCAAATCAAAACTTGGAAAAAAGACATAAGACTTTTGAACTTTGAATCCTTATAAATGAATACATTCATATTGAAATTACTTTTTTTTAAGTTCAAAATTATTAAAAGAATTGCATATAAAAGCACTGCTTAAAGATTTCAGAATTTTTTTTAATCAATCGGCTGTTAGCTTTTATAAAAAATACAATTCTGGAGCAATGAATTTTAAATAAGAATTAAATGTAGAGTATAAGCTATTATGCAACGAAAAACATGCAAAAGTCAAATCTTTCTGTTTTTTCCTACATTTTTGAATGTCTGAGATATGGTTTTGTTTACTTTTAAAATATATATAAAGTTTAAGGGGATGGCAGACGTTTAAATTAAAAAAGATTCTCTTTTCATTTAAAAGCTCTACAATTATGACTGACATCGAAGAACGATTTAATAGGCGGATATTAATGTTTTGAAATAAAATATAAAAATTTCCTGAACGAAAAATAGCTTCTATAAAGAAAATAACTAATAAGAAATACATGCGTGAAAATACCCCATGCTATTTCTAAAAGATTGAAAACCAAGTATAATTTTAATATATGCTAGCAATTCTAAAAATATATAAATCGGTGCAACCGTTTTGATATATATCAATTATTACTAAAATTTTAGAAATTATTTTACTGATGTTGGGCAAGTTTCTTCGATTTTCGCCTGAATGTTGCATTTGATTATAACTTTGGTAATTGATGTTTGTTATCAAACGATGCTTATTTATGTGAAAAATAATTCCAATAACGTGCTTGTAAAATGCCAAAGTGATTGGGGGAAGAAAAACTCGCATAGGACCTCCATTGGTTACATCTGAAATTTGATAACTGCATAAAATTAGTTAAAATCTGATTAGGTTGAAATCATACTCGAAATTATTTAAGGTAAATATAGATAATTTAGCAAAAACAATTAAAATCAAATACTTTGTTCTCTTTTTTTTATTTAATTAATTATTATTATTTTGTTTGTTTGTTTGCTTGTTTTTAATTTTCAAAGTCCACCATCCATTTAACACCTTATAAAATTTGAGCCTTTATAAATAAATGCAATAATATTCGAACAACTTATTTTGTAATTTATAAGTGGATTATGTATAATTATATTTCTTCAAAAAAATTCCGTTTGAATTCTAAGTTCATGCTTTTAAAAATAGCTTTAAAATTTTATCAACAATCTATCTTCAAAAGTTTTTACGGAAAAAAATCAATTTTACCATCAAAGTAAAATGACCTTGTAACAAAAGCAATAAACAGGCTATAGTACAACGCTAGTGTAATAGTATAAATCCTGTTCAGTATTTTTTTTTTCTTTAATGAAATGATCCCAATCACTTTTTAGAGGGCGGAAATTTTTTTTTTAAATATTTTTAAATCAATGTAAACGTTTTAAGTTTTTGTAAAGAAATGGTATATTCTGTCTTAATGAATTTAAAATAAAATTAAATGTCGAATATTACCCTATTGTGTAAAGGAAAAGGTGGAAAAATCAAATCATGTTATTTTTCATCATATTTAAAAATGTTTATTTGAGATATGTTACATTTTTTATTTCAATACAAAACTTTGAAAAAAAGAAAAGTTAAAATATTTTTTTTAATTTTGAGGTTTTATAAATGAATACATTCACATTGAAATAATTTATTTTTTAAGTTCGAAATTAATAAATGGATTACGTATAAACATATTGCATCAAAAAATTTAAAATGTTTTATTATCAACCGGCTTTAGGTATGTGTAAAGAAATTACATTCTGGATCAAGGCATTTCAAATGATAATTAAATATGGAATATAAGCCATTATGCAAGGAGAAAGACGCAAAAGCCAAATATTTCTGTTATTTTTCGACATTTAAAAATTTTGTTTGATATACTATGTTACTTTTTTTTCAATACAAAATTTTTTAAGAAGGGTTAGCCTTTTGAACCATTTATTAATGATATTAAGATAATTTCAATTGAGAATTTAAATATAAAATATAAGTTATTTCGCAAAGGGGGGAAAAAAGAAGGTGTAAAACTAAACATTTTTTTATTTTTTCTACATTTATTTTAAGATGTGTTTGATATATGATATTTATTTCCCCTTAAATGAAAAAGGGGAAAAATTTACGCCTTGTGAGCTTTGAGCTTTAATAAATAAATGTAAGAATAGTAGAATAACTTTTTTATAAATGGAATTTATAAATGGATCCTACAGTACTGATGTATAAAAAGGCATTTAGGCCTAAAAGTCCTGCTACCAAAATAATGTGTGCAACGAACTAAAAATGTAGTTTGAAAGGATGCTCTTTCGTTGAAAATATGTAAGTAATGTGAAATTTAGAAGTATGTACATATTTTTAAGATTGATTGTTTGTGTAAATAATACTGTTATAAAACAAAATGTTTTATAGCAATAATACAGCGAGAATTTATTGTTATATCGAGTTGAACACAAAGATGATTTTAATCGAGCGTAGCTTGGTCTTCCCCGCTAGTTTTTATATATAGTATGCTCACTAAAGTCCCTTGCCACCCTCTTAACTTCGGAACGGCTGATGCTATATTCATAAAAGAGGTGTCTAGGTATAGTAAAGTAGCCATGCGCTACTGAATGAAACCGCCTACGGCGCCACCTGGTGGAAGACTGATGAGTTAGCATTCCTATCTCGAAAACGGTAAGAGTTGGTAAAACAAGGAATTTACAAGTTGTAGAGCATTATCGACTTAGTACGAAAAGACACTTTGTGGACATTAATGCGAAGAATAGACCGGTTAAAACACGCATTTGTTTTTTCGTGATTTCCTACACTGTGACGTGACAAAACGATCTTAGAAAGAAAGAAACAACCAGCTATAAAAAAAGCAGGTGTATGCGACCCTTCTACAAACATTGCAGGACCTTAAACGACGAATTACGAACGCTTGTGCCAACGTGTCACCATCTATGCTACAACGTGTGCACCGTAAAATTCAAACAAGGATTCAAATATGCATTGCAGCTGACAGTGAAAAGTTTAAACATCTAAAATAAAGATATATTATTATAATTAGTTGATTTTTCTTTCTAAGATCGTTTTGTCACGTCACAGTGTAGGAAATCACGAAAAAACAAATGCGCGTTTTAACCCTTCTATTCTTCGCATTAATATCCACAAGGTGTCTTTTCGTACTACATCGATGATGCTCTACAATTTTGTAAATCACTTTTTTTCTCTATCTCTTTCCGTTTTCGAGATAGGAATGCTAACTCTGCAGCATGCCACCAGGTGGCGCCGTAGGCGGTTTCATTGAGTAGCGCATGGCTACTTTACTATGCCTAGACACTATTTTTATGAATAGCATCAGCCGTTCCGAAGTTAAGAGGGTGGCAAGGGACTTTAGTGAGCATACTGTATATAAAAACTAGCGGGGAAGGCCAAGCTACGCTCGATTAAAATCATCTTTGTGTTCAACTCGATATAACAATAAGTTCTCACTGTATTATTGCTATAAAACATTTTGTTTTATAACAGTATATTGTTTACACAAACAATCAATCTTAAAAATATGTACATACTTCTAAATTTCACATTACTTACATATTTTCAACGAAAGAGCATCCTTCCAAACTACATTTTTAGTTCGTTGCACACTTTATTTTGGTAGCAGGACTTTTAGGCCTAAATGCCTTTTTATACGTCAGAATTCAAAGTACAGAATTCCGTGCACAAAGGACTATGGGATCTGAATGGTTGAATCATGTATCTCGGCTCCTATTTGGAATTTCTAGAAAATTCCTTCAGATTCTGAAAGCCAATTTTTTTCCCAAAAGTCACCAACATTTGGCGAAAAGCCACTAATTGGGTGACATTCTTTCATTTGGCGCCAAGCATGTGTTTTGGCATTTGTAATCTTTAAAGTCAATTTTCCAGCCAAATGTCGCCAAAGTCGCCATCATTTCGCCAAATTTGGTGATATTTTGCAAAATGTTGCTACCTGTTCTAAAACTTAAAAACTGTTTCAACCTTCTTTCACATTGAAATTAATTGACCCTTAGTGACCCAAAAATGACTCACTAATCGAATTTTCTTGAACACGTGATCTAGCCCAATGGTCCTCTCGTAATCCAAAACGGTAGGATACAAAATTTAGTCCAAATCATTAGAGCCGTTTTTTAGACAGAATTTGCTGTACCATGAATCCGATGTCACCGGAAATAACCCCCTAGTCGAATTTTCTCGAATATGTGGCTTAGCCCAATGGTCCTCTCATAATCCGAAATTGTAGGATACAAAGTTTAGATAAAATCGTTTGAGCCATTTTTTAAATAAAATTATCTTACCATGACCCGTAGTGACCCAAAATGACCCACTAATCGAATTTTCTCAAACATGTGACTCAGCCCAATGGTCTTCTCGTAATCCAAAACGCTAGGATACAAAATTTAGTCACCATCGTTAGAGCCGTTATTCAGATATAATTAGCTTAGAATGATCTGTAATGACCCAAAAATGACCCACTAATCGAATTTTCTCGAACATGTGACTTGCCCAATTGTCTTTTTGTAATAAAAAATGGTAGCATACAAAATTTAATCAAAATTGTTTGAGCTGTTTTTTAAATAAAATTAGCTTGACACTGACCCGTGGTGACCCGAAATGTCCCACTAATCGAATTTTTTTAACATGTGACCCAGCCCAATTATCTTTTCGTGCCCGAAAATGGTAGGATACAAAATTTAGTCAAAATCGTTAGAGCCATTTTTAAGATAAAATTTGCATAACCACGCATACTACACACAAGATTTGCTCGTATTAGAATACTAGCAGAACCACCCAGCATAATCACAGACACACAAGATTTGCTCGCATTATAATATACAAGGAATCCCGTGGATTGCAACTCTCTTTATTTACAATACCATATGGTAGCAACACCTTACCACAATGACTAACTTTTGACTGAAGATTCTACTCCAAACTCAGTCAAAATGGTATGTCACTGGCTATTCGCACGTGGACAACTCGATGAAGTTTAAAACTAGTCTAGATTTTCACAATAAGCGAGGTACAACAAAATCCACTGAAACTAACTTCGACCGGCATATTTCTGTCAGATAGTTGGCCACATATACCTAATTATCCTATTGAAACTCGAAGTAACCACGAAAACCAGATTCCTGGGAAGCCAGGCACATTTTGAGAATGTAAATCCAATAACAGAATAAGTGGCGCGATCACGCACAAATGGGAGAAAAAGAGCAGCATGTTTACAGACAAAACTCAAAACTCCATTTGATCCTATACTACCTTCATAAGAGAGCAGCTAGTCACTTATTACATAGTCACATGCTACAACTTTCCTGGCTTTTCGCCATGGAAACAAATTTCAACAAACTATCAATAAACTCTATAGCAACATCTGCTTCCGTTTAGCGATGTGTTATGGTGTACTGAGTCGAACTTTCAGCACGGCAATGTTTCAACCAACAATTCACATGACAAAAAACAGGGGCTTTTTGTGGCAAATATTGAAGTTTTAGATTAATCAGCTTTAAACCCAAATGTTAGCCCTATTTAGAATATCTGCGGTATCGTTTTCGCAAAGTTTACAAGAGTAGAAAGTCATGTGACTAGACTGAAGACCTCCAAGTGGTCATTGGGAAAGCATGTTATTTTCTGCATGTTATACTTTTGTTAGTAATAACATTGCATAATCCGCTCGATTCGATGAAAACACGTTTATTTGAAGTCATCTGTAACAAAAAATATAATATTAATAAGTAACATCATGTTTAAATGTTTAATGGTAATCTTTTTTATATTGTTCGTAAACTTTTGAGACACTGTATAGTTATGGTATTTTGAATTGTTTGATCACATTTAGGATAATGCAAATATTTATTCATTTTGATATGATTTATTTAAATAATTTGTCAGAATATAATAAATAAATAGCATTATTTTGTTTAATTTTTATTGTTATTTAATAAACAAAGTTTGTTAGTTGTGCTCAACTGTTTGAAACAATCCATTTTATTAAAAAACTTGAAAATTTTATAAGATATAGAAGGAATTGTTTAATCAAAAGTATCCTAAGTATCCATACAGCGATAAGAATAAGAATATTATTGCAAACCATTAAATGCATTCCAGAACTTAGATATTCACGTGAAGCATTTGGTATTTGCGATTACATTATTATGTATCGATAAAAAAATATCGACTGTAGTTTTCTTGCATACTTATTTAGATAACCTTTCGGAAAATAAAGGAAAATCAAAGGGTTAGAGAAATGGCGCAAAAATATTAAGAATATCATTTTCGTATTTCTTTTCTTAGAAAAGAAGTATTTTTAGAAATTTACATTGGCATTTCTTAGCAATAGTAAAGTAAATTTCTGAAGAGCTCAAATAGCGTTATACTATTGTGTTTTATGATTATTTTCTTTTTCTTTTTATTATATAAGTGTACATCTATTTATAGAAGTTTAAAAGTGTAATAAAGATGAGACGATAAGCGTTTAATATTTATTTATAGAAATTTAAAGGTGTAATAAAGATGTGACCATAAGCGATTACTTTAATAATGTTTGCTCTGATGTTTTATGTAAATGTTTCTGAAACTATTTTATTACGGAAAAAGGAGACCCTTCTTTACATTTTCATCTGCTGTGCATTTACTCGATCAGACAATATGTCAGCTTCCTTGGAAAAATGTCTTATGCGATATATATATAATAAAAAATCAGCAATAGCTGTCTTATTCGTCTAATCTTCCATAATTGGGTGCATTGCCGTTGTTGGTGGCGAAATCCCTAAAATAGCTGAAAGACTTGTTTAACCATTTTTTAGCAGATTGGTTTTGCTACATTTCATTGTTGTAATTTCCTTGTTACAATTTTAATGTTGTAACTATTGTTGCGACTTTCTTTTTGCAACTGTATTGTTGCAAAATTCATTCTTTTTTTACCTAAAAAGCCATTTATTGCTTGCCTAGGTCATAACACCACTCTACATTCCAAATTTCGTGATCCTGACTTTAATCGTTTCAGCTGAGCGTTGATGCGTCAGTCAGTCAGTCATGCTGACTGACTGAGCTCTCTTTATATAATAGTTAAGATGATATTTCTTCAAAAAAAATCTGTTTGATTTAGGTTCACGCTTTTAAAAATAGTTTCAAAAACGTACCTATGAAAAATAAATTTCAAAAGTGTTCATTCAAAAATCAATTTTACCTTTGAAGTAAAATGGCTTTGTAACAAAAACTATAAACAGATCATACTCTTGTACAACTCTAGAGTTTAGAGATTAATAGCATAAATTGTATTGTTCAGTTTTTTGAACAATAGGATCCAAATCTCTTTTCAAAGGATGATAAAATGCTTTATATCAATCGGCTTTAAGTTTCGTTAAAAAATGAAATTCTTGATCAATGAATTCAAAATGAGAATTAAATATAGAATATAAGCTATTGTGCAAAGAGAAAGATGCAAAAGCCAAATCATACTGTTATTTTTCAATATATTTTGTAAATTTATTTCAGATTTTTTTTTTTCAGTACAAAACTTTAAAAGGTAGAAAAGTTTAAATCTTTGAATATATTTCTTGATGATAAGTTGGATCTAATAATGAAATTAAATATATGGAAAAAAATATTCTAGAATTTTTTCTCATTTTCACCCTTTGATGATGGCTTGATTCTTGTCGAAAGCGCTCGGGACTCCGATGAATGATTTTTAACATCTTAGAATGGTTTTAATGTTTTAGAACCTTTTTATTTTTACACCTATTTTAGTAATTACCCAAATTATGATCCATTTTAATGGGTTCATATTTTAATCTAATAATGGAAAGCAAAATTTGAAAAGAAAGGTATGAAAATTTATGACGGAGGTACCGGTGTTCAATTCATTTTGCTTTCGATTGTAACATAATAAATTTAAATAAAGTTTAAAGCTTTTTTAACTTTGAGCTTTTGTAAATGAATACATTCACAATGAAATAACACATTTTTTTTTCAAGTTCGAAATTTATATACCAATTGTGCATAAAATTATTGCTTCAGAAAAAATAAAAAAATTCAAATGAGAAATAAATAAGTAATATAAGCTATAATGTAAATATAAAAAAGCAAAAACTAAATTTTTCTTTTGGTTTTTTCTATATTTTTAAAGATTCTTTTGAGATATGTATTTTTTTTAATGAAAAAGATAAAAACATATATAGCCTCATCTGTTTTGAGAATTAATAAATTAATGTGATAATTTTAGAATAACAATTTTTTTTATAAATGTATTATGTTTATTTATTTTTTTTTTTTACTGTTAGGACCGCACTTTTAAAAATAATCTCAAAAATATATACACGAAAAACAAACTTCAAAAGTTTTCATACGAAAAAATCAATTTTACCTTCGATGACTTTGTAACAAAAACAATAAACGGACACTACTGTAGAAGGACTCTAAAGATTAATAGCATAAACAATATTGTTCAGTTTTTTAAACAAGAGGATCCAGATCTCTTTTCAAATGATGATAAAATATCAAAAATGTGTTTCGATCAATCGACTTTAAGTTTTCTTAAAGAAACTAAATTCTAGATCAAGGAATTTAAAATAAAAATTAAATATAAAAATATATAGTAATTGTGTAAAAAGAAAGATACAAAAGTCAAACCATTCTGTTGCTTAAAGGTCTGTTTGATATGTGTTTTATTTAAATGAAAAACTTTGAAAGACTAAAAGTTTAAATTATTTTGAGATTTGAGCTTTTATAAATGAATACATTCATATTAAAATTACCTTTTTTTAATTTAAAATTTATAAATGGATAATGTATAAAATTATTGCTTCAAAAATTTAGAAAATATTTTTAATAAATCGGCTTTAAGCTTTTATAAATAAATGAAATTCTGGATCAATGAATTTCAAATAAATATGGAATATAATCTGTTATGCTTATGAAAAATGCAAAATCCAAAGGTTTCTGGGGTTTTCTAGATTTTTTAAAGATTTCGTTTGAGATATGTATTTTTTTTTAATGAAAAAAATAAAAAAGTTTAAAGCCTTATGAACTTTGAATCTTTATAAATGAATATAATAACTTATATGAATATATAACCTTTTTTTTTTTTAAATGCTTTATGCATAAAACTATTTCTCCAAAAGATTCCCTTTGTCTGTTGGGTTCACGCTTTTAAAAATAGCTTCAAAAAAATATACCCAGGAAAAACAAACTTAAACAGTTTTCATATGAAAAAATCAATTTTACCTTAGATGGCTTTGCAACAAAAACTATAATCAGACAATACTGTAGTACGACTCTAGAGTTTAGATATTAATAGCATAAATGCTATTGTTCAGTTTTTTTTTAACAATAGGATCCAAGCCTCTTCCTAAAGGATGATAAAATAACAAAAATCTTTTTAAATCAAACGGTGTTAAGTTTTCACAAAGAAATGAAATTACGGATCAATGAATTCAAAATGAGAATTGAATATAGAATATAAGCTATTGTGTAAAGAGAAAGATGCAAGAGCCAAATCATTCAGTTACTTTTCCAACATTCTTTAAAGGTTTGTTTAAAATATTTTTTTTTTTTTTTTGTTAATAAAACATTTTGAAAAACAAAAATCTTTAAATGCTTTTGAACTTTGAGCTTTTATAAATGAATACATTCATATTATAAAACTTATTTGTTTTAGTTCAAATTTTGTAATTGAAACGTATAAAAAAAAATTTTTTTGGGGGGAACCACTTAAAGTTTTCTTAAAATTAAAATACTAAACTGTACGACGCTTCCAGCGTTTTCTTTATTTTAAAAATAATTTGAAAGTTTTATTGCTTTCTTTTTTTTCAATTAAAGGGTTCAGTTGTTAAACGTGACAATTGATATTTTTGATTTTTTTCTGATATTTATATAATTATTTAACTGCATCCTGATATTCTTCTTAAAGTACACGGTTTATTTATTTATCAATATGTATCAACATAAGATAAATTGTAAGTAAGTGCAATGAGATTTTGTTATAAAAATTTCAATAAGTCCAAAAAATTTATATTAATCAGGCAAAAAACAATGCACATAATTAAATGAATATCCAGTCTTATATATATATATCCAGTATATATGAATATCCAGTCTATATATATATATATATATATATATATGTGTGTGTGTTTTAGTTCACTTGAACATTGAATATCTTAAGACTTGCAGTTTGTCAATTACCTATAACCGAACCTTTAATTTTTGAAAATAGAACTTTCTTATCGCAGTTAATTGTAAAATACACACCCCATCGTTAAAAAAAGACACAAAAATAAGTAAATCAAAAGAAAATGTAAAAAACATTAAGTGAAAAGCGAGATAGAACGATCTTGGTCTTTAAAACACACATTTAACCCAATACTTTTCTACACCGAATATACGGAAAATATGTATTTCTGAATCTTAAATACGAACTCAGGGAAAATAAAATTTAGATCTTTTAAGGTTTCTTTTAAACTTTCACTTCTCAATATAGAATACTGGATACGTTAAATCATAATCGCCTGCAAACGCTACAGATGCGAACTGTGGGGGCGGGGGGGGGGGGGAATATTACAGGGGGATTATAAAAAAAAATTTCCCAATATATGAGCCCCTACCTATCATACAGTTCCCAGAAAATGAAATTTTAGTTTAAAATATTTTGAGGTATGCGCTCAAGAATCATACGAAAAACAACAATTAAACTCTAAGAGTTACGGTTACAGTGAAAAAATTTCGAAATTTTCAAATGGCAACACCTACTTTTTTTATTGAAATGTGATCTGAATAGTGAAAAACCATAAAAAAGTTGGAACGGTACCTGTAGCACGAAAATCGCCGGCGCTAGACAGATTAAAAAGAAAAGTGAAAAAAACCAATAAAGGACAGAGAATCAACAGAAAGTAAAACATTTTGTTGTTCAATGCTATCCAATATCTGGCGCATGCAAAGTGTCGTCGTGTGTGAAGTGGAAAATTTGTGAAACACTAAAAAATGTTTTGTTTTCTGTTGCTTCTCTGTTCTTATTGGTTGTTTTCACTTTTCTTCTTAATCTGTCTAGCACCTATGATTTCTGTTCTACAGGTACCGTTCCAACGATTTTTATGGTTTTTTCATTATGAACATCACAATCCAACAAAAAAAGGTAGGTGTTGCTGTTTGAAATTTTCCAAATTCTGTCACTGTAACGGTAACTGTTAGAATTTAACTGTTGTGTTTCATATGATTCTTGAGCTCATACCTAAAAATACTTTAAACCAAAATTTCATTCAGTTTCTGTGAACTGTATGATAGTTAGGGGGTCATATATCGGGATAGCTTTTTTTTTAATCACCCTGTATATCCATTAATGATATTTTAGAGCTTTACA
Organism: Maratus michaelseni; assembly: GCA_963931845.1. Lineage (NCBI taxonomy): Eukaryota > Metazoa > Arthropoda > Arachnida > Araneae > Salticidae > Maratus > Maratus michaelseni. Next base: position 191,531,392 of record OZ007588.1, on the reverse strand, counting down.
TGTTGACACAGAATGTTAGATTGATTAGATCAATGAGGACTGCAGAAGATGTAGATAAATGTGAACTGTGTTAAAAAGAAAAAAAGAAAATTTCGCAAATTCTGGCGTGTTGCGCGCACCTAACATTTGAAACTATTCGCACTATTATGAGCACCCATTCTTTTGAAAATAGATTTTAAATAAATGCGTGGTATTAAAATACAAAATAGGACATTGAAAAATATGATAATTAATACAAAAATAAAATTTTTAAAATGGGAAGGAATGCGGAGCGAAAACTTAACATGCACAATCTTTATTATTCTAGAAATCTCAATTTTATATTAATATTTTATTCATTTTTAATCTTTCATATTTACACCATGTGTATGACACACGCCTTTAATTTTTAATGAATTTTTTCATTTCAAAAGTGCGCATCATTATTCGGGATATTCGGTAATTCCTTTGATGATTTTTTAGACCTTCACATGTTGACACAGAAAATTGGATTTATTAAATTAGTATCTACCTCAGAAGCTGTAGATAAATTCGGACTGTATTAAATAATATTTAATTGGTTTAAGGATTTTCTAAAAACTCCAAATGTCGATAAAAAACGTTAGGTTCATTAAATCAGAACTGACTATCAAAGTTATAGATAAATGTGAAATGTGTTAAATAAAATTTATATCTTTATATCTTGTAAAGAGTTTTTTGTGACCATCACATGTCGATATAGCATGCTGGCTTTATTAAGCCAGAATCTAATACCGAAGATATAGATAAATGCGAACTATGTTAAATGAAATGTATATCTTGTAAAGAATTAGTTTTATAAAGTCAATCGACTGCCGAAGTTATGGATAATTGAGAACTGTGTTAAATAAAAGTTACATCTTCTAAGCAATTTTATAGATCTTATCTTCTTATCACGAATGTTGGTTTCATTAAATTGGAATCGACTACAAAAAACTATAGATAAATGCGAATTACATTAAGAGGAATAATTAGTTTTAAATCTTCAAAACAATCAATTTTTTGTCTTTCAAATATATATATTTTTTAATTTCTACAATTCTAAATATAACAAAAGGTGGCATGAAAATATTCAACTATATTCCGGGTATATTTGAAACTGAACATATGTACTTTAACAATAGACAACAAATGATTTTTTTAATTTAACGAACTTTATTTGTTGCGATTAAATTGAGTTTTTTTTATCTCTACATGCCTTAAAGGATACATTCAGTTCGCAAGAACTAAAATATGCGTCATACAAAACAGTATGTGGAGATTGCAGGTAGGATAATTTTATACATATTTCTATAAAAGAAATTATCTGTTCTACAAAAGGCTTTTTTAAAGCGTGCGAAAGTAACAAAAATATAGTTTTGAGAAAAGTGCATCCGATTCTAAAAATCAACTGAAGTCTGTTAAAGTACAAATTTTCAAGTTCAAATTGACACGATTTTAGTAAATATTTTTATGCGATTTGTTAATTGAAGTCTGTTAAAGTACAGATTTGCAAGTTCAAATTGACACGGTTTTAGTGAATATTTTTATGCGATTTGTTTTGTTCAATCCAGAATGGTATAATACATTTTTAAATATGAAAAACAAAAATTCGATTTTTCTAATATCTAAAAATGAGGAAAAATTGATATCTTGTTAGAAAGAAAATATGCAAATCTTTATTTATAAGAAAAAAAAAAAAACCGCGACTTTGCTCGCGTAATTATTGAAAAATAACAATTCGTAGTTATTTGCCTTTTTTCATTAGAGGAAATTATACTGCTACGGATAATTCAAAAATTACTAATTAAGCCATATTTTGAGTAAACTTTATTCTTGTACTGCATTTGGCGAACATAAGACTTAAGTTAATGAGAGAACTGACGTTAATTCCAAATAAATTGCAATTTAGAATGTATTTTAAAAGTATTGCACCTCATTTCATTTTCATTTGAAATTTAACATTTTTTAGAGAACATTCTTAGTGATCAATTACATTTTACCTTACCAAATTCCAAGCTTTTATAAGAACAATATCACAGAATTCTCAATTTTTAAAAATAAATTGCGCCTTCACACTTTAAAATTTATTTATTTATTTTAACTGTTCTTTGGGTGCATTTACGTCACTACAGTTACAGCCATATAAAATTTGAAGTTAATTTCCTGAACAGTTTGAGATAAATCATAGTTTAGGAGGTTTTTAGAACGTTTCTGACTTAATTCACTCTTTTTAATTCCGAATTTTTCTATAAATCTTACAAATAACCCCCATACCAAATTTCAAGATTCTAACTCTGCAGCATCACAAAAATCGCAATTTTGAACTTTTTTTTTCTTTTTTTCTTCTGTATTTTTCAAATTTCGAATTTTGTAAAAACTGTTCTGTGCAAGCATTTACGTCTTAAAAATAACAGACTTGTCAAATTTTAAGTTTCTACCCTTAACAATTCTAAATAAACCGTAATTTAGAACATTTTCCGCTCATTTCATACCTTTAAATTTCGAATTTTTTGTCAGCTGTTTATACCGTGTATCTGCATCATAAAAGTAACCACTATACAAAATTTCACGTTTATAACCCGAAAAAATCCAACTAAAACGTAATTACGAACATTTTTAGAATCCGCCCATTTCGCAATTTTAAATTTCAAATTTTTTAGAAATTGTTCTTAGCGATCATTTACATCTTAAAAGTAACCATCTTGCCAAATTCAAAGTTTTTTACCAAATTTATCATACAAATGACAATTTTAGAGCGTTTACTTTGCACCTGCGCCCTTTTAAATTTCAAATTTTTATAAAACTGTTCTAAGCGAACGTTTCCGTCTACAGAGTAACAGCCATGGAAAATTGAAATTTTCTAGCTTTAACAGTTCCAAGTAAATCGCAATTACCAGCGCTTTTAGAACGTTTTCCATTCTTTTAACACTTTTAAATTTCGAATTTTTAGAAACGGTTCTTACCGAACATTTACTACCTAAAAGTAACCACCATACCAAATTTCCGGCTTCTATACAAACTGTATTAAATAAATCGCAATTTTAGGACGTTTTTTGCTCTTGAACTCTTTTAAATTTCGAATTTATAGAAAAGTGTTCTGGGCGAAGATTTACGTCTTGTAAAGGGACAGTCAGATCAAGTTTTAATTTTCTAGCCCTAATAATTTCAAATAAATCGTAGTTTATGATGTTTTTAGAACGTTTTCTACTCATTTCACCCTGTTAAATTTCAAGTTTTTTAGAAACCGTTCATAACAAGCACTTGCATATTAAAAATAACCACCGCATCAATTTTCAAAATTCTAGTCCCAACAATATGATAGAAATCGCAGTTTTGGAACGCTTTTTGCTCCTGCAACCCCTTGGGAGGTAGGCGTGATGTACCGGCATAAAATATAGCCTATGTTCGAGCAGAGATGATAACCAGTATTTTGCCACCATTATTTTTTAAATTGGCTCGGTAATTACAGACCATTATAAACAAACAAACGTTACTTCTTTATTTTATTAGTACATAGGTAACTTCATTCAAATTCGAAAGCGCACCTTCTAGATCAAAGTTTTCATCCGGTGTCCCGTGAGAAAGTAATTGCTGTACCGCGAAAATTTTAGTCAAATTCTAGCTTTTACAAAATAGAAAAAAAGTGGGAAACCATGGGAAATGAGAAACTCTGCGTCACTTTTCAAAATTTTATATTATCATCAGTTAGTGATCATGTGACAAAACTGCGCATGCGTACTTAAAAAATGCGTAAAATGGTTAGTATGGTCTTAATAATAAAATATTAATTATATATATAAAAGTAACAGATATATACGACTTCATATGCTAGAGGAAAAAGTTACACCAAATGGAAGATGTTAATTAGAAATTTGCTAAATACAGCATAAAATTTGTTTTATGCGAACTTAATAATAGCGTTGGTAGAACTGCAGTTAAAATTTTCTTTATAGTAAAGTCTAGACTGCTATATTCTGAGAAGTGATAGTGCTAATGGTAGCAGTTAAACTTCTAATTTTTTTAACTTTTTGTAACTTTTTTAAAACTTTTGTAAAAGTTTAAAATTTTTGTAATTTTTTTTAAAACTTTTGTAAAATTTTTTGTAATTCTTTTGTTAACTTTTTTAAAACTTTGTAAAAACTTTTCTTTAACTTTGTAAAAAAAAATTAACTTTGTAATTTTTTTTTTTTTTACTTTGTAAAAACATTTTTATCAAATTTTGTAAGAAAACTTTTTTTTTTAAATCAATTAATTCGTTAAAAAGGATTCAAACTTTGAAAATTTTTCTATACATTACGGTTCAAAAACTAAAATATAAGTGTAATTTTCCTCTTACAGCAAGAATAGCTAATCTTACAGTTGAAAAATTTTTAAGAAATCAGCTTTTTTTCTTAAAATTTTTATATTTTCCATTATAGTGCGATACTACAAGCTTTGGTGTTGTTGAAAATTCTAAAAAATGGAACACCTTGTTGTTTCAGAAACTTTTATAAACAAGAATTTAAAAATTCTTTTCCTGCGTCTGAATTCAAATATTTTGGTTTTCGTGACGTAAAAACAGATTCAAACACTGATACTATATCTTCAGCACGTTTCGACTTCCAGGGGGTGAGCCCAAGCATATTTATATAAAATATCGATGCAAGTTAAAATGTAACGAAACCTGTCATTAAATTTTTGTAATGAAGTTAAATCTGCTAAATCTGCTTGCCTTTCAAATTTTCTGCGTACAGGTTTGTGAAGTGTGTACAAGTCCACTCCTTATAACCAAGATTTAATTTTTTTCCTGGATGCTTTGCCTGGAGATGCTCGATGGAGGGCGTTTATTCCTCCAAAACTAGCAATTCGACTTGGATCTTTATAACTTTTCTCCATAATATGTTCTCACGCTGAAACAGAAAAATTTCCTTTATTACTTAAAATAAAATCCACTGCTAGCCTATCAACTTTAGTAGAAATATACATGAGGGAAAAACAATACATACTGCTACATAAGCACAGAAAGCGCTCGCCACGTCACAGTTTATCATCATTTTGAAAAATAAATGAAAAAAAAACTTGTATTTATATATTTTTTAATTGACTGCTTAGAGGGTGATGTCCGTTAAAGAGAGGGTCTGGTTGTGTTGAGAGGTTATGTTCGTTAAAGAGATGTCCTACTCAAAAGAGCGTGTGTTAGTCGTTCACCCCTCGTCTTGCGATACATATTTAACACTTTTTTCTTAATTTTTTTCTGCTAGGGGGACGTTTGAATCGGTTTCGGTTATGGTGAGGAGAAGGGAAGGGTGGCGAAGGCGGGACGGGAGGAGGGTGCACGGGCGGAGGCGGGACGGGAGGAGGGTGCACAGGCGGAGGCGGGACGGTCCCGCGGTCTATGTAAGTATGACAGCAGATTTCAATATCTGAAATAAGAAACATTAGAAGATTTCAATGAAAACATTGAACAACAGGTATCACAATACATTGTTTTTTTTATCACTTGTCAATTCGTAAGCATTCCAAACAACTTTTAAATTATCGACATTATATGTCAAAAACAGAAACTTTCCACAAAATGAAAACAACAAATGGATCTCTCATAGATCTTTGATAGAATTTTAAAGCGTATGATTATCCGGAAATTCGATCTTGCAGCAAGTAGCAAAAAGTCAAGTTCAGCTACATGATTAAATCGGAATATATAAACAAAGAGAAAAATGGAAAGTACGTTTTCAAGACTTTATTTATTAACTTTTTATTACAATTTATAATAAATTGATTTGTTTTTTTTCACCGTTGGTGAAAGTGTTTTGGTTTTTGTTGATAAATAAATTAAAAAGGTGTGTTCTTTTCACGTATTTTCAAATCAACATAAATTGAGACTTTACTCAAATCTCAAATACTTACTTTCAGAGGCACGTTTAAATTCATTTTTGTCCCCAAACGCACAAAACTAGAAGGTTCTTTTCTTCAGAAATTATATAATCGAAATATTTTCCCCCCATTTTTTGATAAAGACAGATTTTCAGAAAATGTTCTCAAGGTTGGCGTTTCGAACCAAATTTCCGAGCGTAACAACGCAAGAATGGGAAAAAACTGCCGTCCTGAGACAAAAATCTCTTATATCTCAAGTTGTAACTCATTTACCATAAAATGAAAACAACTGTTTGATTATAAATTACTTTAATAATTATAACTGCAAGTGTCTTGCTGTTAAGTTAAAAAATGAATCAGAAAATATATGTCGAAAGTTTCGCGTTGTTCATCTAGAAACATATTTTTTTTATAACCATCTTAAGTGTGTCTCAGAAGTTCAACTGTTGTGTGATAAAAAAAATTTCATAAACTCTGTTCTAGATGTTCAGTCAATAATGTATCCGACATCTTTGTTTTCACTTAATTCGCCAGGATAAACATTTTAAGACGCATCAAATAAATTAATCGTTCTTTTTCTTATTTAGATTGATAGACATTTATATAGAACATAATCTCCTTTCTCCTCATAACATGAGTAGAGAACACAAACTAGCTATTAATTTTCAACTCTCTTCGTCAGGTAACTAGTAACAGATAGTCGTTCTGACTTCAGTTATAATCTTTTGATAATTTTATGATCTTTTAAATAATCAAGTTAAAAATATATGTCGTATATGATACTATTAACTGTATAATAAACATCTGTAGAATACGATATTCTTTTTCTCGATAAAAGGAGTAGAGAACGCTACTTTAGTTTCGAGAGCAATTAATTAATTATCGGCGCTCTTCGTCAGATGATTAGTTGCAGAGAGTAATTAGCCCGATAATGTGGGAAAACAGAACAACTATCTGTTACTAATCACTTGAGAAAGAGAGTTGAAAATTAATAGCTCTCGAAACTATAGTTTTGTGTTCTCTACTCATGTTATGGAAGAAAAGGAGATATATAAATGTCTATATATATATAATGGTTCTATATAAATGTGTATCAATCTAAATTTTAGCCATCTTCTTTTATTATCTAAAGATTTACTATTATATTTTTATATAAAAAAAATAAGACATATTTGATTCTAAAACATATCAAAATTCTTGATTTCCCTCATGGTCAGTAAGCCATTTTTGCATTCTGCTTGTTGTCCCAATACGAATTTCTTTTTTCCCGAGAATTTCATAAACGATGCGTAATAGCGTCAGAAAAAAAAGTTTCCGAAATATAATAAAGAAATGCTTTCCAGAGTTCTGAAGTAATAATAAAAGAAAAGGTATACATCTTTGAAATTCGAAGACGAAAACTGAAATTTTATTCCGACATTTCTCCTGTTATTCTTTTATCAAAAAATTCTTAAGGGAAATTAGTCATGACATACTAATTTCTTTAAAGGATGGCATTCACGTTCATAGATCATTTTTTGTGTTATTTTTATTTCACTTACTTTGAGGTTTTAAATGAAACAAGAAACGAAGAAAAGGAAATGCATACCTGAATTTATTCTGAAATAATTTAACTCTTGGGAGAACAGAAAACTAAATAAAAATAAGATCCGTTATTTTCTTTATAGAAAAATAACTGATTCCCGCATAATATGGAAGGGTTGTGACAAAAGTAATAGCAGCTATATGTGCCCAAAGACTCAAGTGCCCTGAGATACACATTTCTCTTGAAAAAGGTTTTTGGTATGAATCTGTATGTTGGAATAGTTAATCGGCATATTTACAAAATTACATAGAGGGCACTATTAAGGATGAAACTTTTTATTATCTGAAGATATGACAAAAAAGATTTGAATCACAGGTATAACGAGACGTGATTAAATTGGTCGTAGTTATTTAGAAAGCACTATTAAGGTAGAATATTTTTTTCTTTGCGTGACACAAGAAAAGAGCGACATATCCGAATGAGAGATATAACGAGGTGAGATATAATGGACGCTACTGTACCATGTAAAGCAGATTTTTCTATTAATCTCATAATTGCACATAATTTTAGTGAAGATGTTCAGCTAGTTTTAATGTTTTTTAAATGCTTCTTTCAGCCAGCGTTCCATAGCTACTGAAAAGATGTTTCTTTAACAAGTTTCAAAACATTCTTTACTAAATTACAACTGTTCTTAGATATAGAGAAACAAGCAATCATATATCAAGTTAATCTTTTCTACTTAATTTTGAAATCTTGGAATCCACACAGCTTAAAATTGTCTCTATGAGTATACTGAAGAGGAAGTAGTTGGCTTTAAAAAAAATTAGTATTTATGCAACTTCGGAAGGTAGCTCCCCAAGTATCCTGAGATACACATTTCTCCTAAAAAGGTTTTTGGTATGAATGCTTCGTATATTTTTCATCCTACCGCTGTATAATTCTAAAAAAAAATCCGAACAACCTTTTCAGTAGTATTGTAATATGATAACGTTCTTCCCTGTAATTTCTATCTCCGAAGGGTTTGTTGTTTTTTTGGTCGTTTTATTAGAATGACTAGTTCGCCCATTGACTCAAATGCTTTGTTACAGGGAGGAGCGTTCTCCCAGTGTTATTTTACCCACTTACATCTGTCTAGTTGGCGACAACTTTCAAGTTCGCATCCCCTACAATCATCTTCGCTTACTCTCAACCCAACTCCCGTAGTTTACTTGAAATGAGAATAAACATAATCAGGTGATGTGTCATTTGCCTACATGTGCAAAGTGATAAATAACAGAGATTCTCATTCAAAATTTGAAGTGTTTGTTGCAAAAAGTAAGAAAAACTGGTGTTTGAACATATGCGATTCATCTGGAAAACGAAAAAAACAAGTATCATTTTATATAAAACAGAACTAGGACAAGAAACGAAATTTTGAAATAAATTGTGAAACTTCCATTATAAAAAAGAAAAATAGGCTTAAAAGAGGTGATAAAGATGAAGAAGGTAAGAATGAGCATTTACAGCAGTTTTATTGTTTTTATTAATGTTCTCAAAAACAAACTCTCTTTTTTTCCTGACACATTTATAAAACATTGTTATTTATACACATATAAGAATACAAAATCAGTATCATAAGCTGGGTTTTAAGAGGCCGGGGTAATTCAAAAATTTGAGCTCCCTCCCTAGAGACTACTGTAGTTTCTTATACTGTAATTTTTTATACTACGACGTTTTGGAACTCCTAAAAAATTTAACGCACTGGGCAATTTTTGAGAACTTACAAAAATCCCATTTAAAGTAACAACAACATTTCGAACATCCCGCTTAAAATTTTGGTTTGGTCCCACCTAATTGTCTTGACCCGAACCCGAAAATTCCAATGGAAGTAACATTGAAACCCGACAAAATAAATCTTCGTCCACCAGAAATAGAAATGAAGGAAAATTAATCATATTTTAATAGAATTATAAACTGCAGTCTACAATTATATCTCTAATATCAATTTTATCTTTTATATCGAAAAATAAACATATAGTACATACACGATAATATTTAAATACTGTAAACCATTTAAATAACGGACACTTCGGGGCCACTGAATTTGTCTCTTATTCGAAGGTATGCGCTATTCAAAGGCAAAAGTATGCAAATATTTCTGTTGGGGATTGAAAAGTATTTACTAAGTAGAGGTGTCCACTTTTCAAAGGTTTTACAATATGAAAGATTTTAAAAAGCTTCCCTAAATAAAGCTTTTCGCTATTTGGGTGACACCATTATGAAACTTTTACTGTAGTATACAGATTTTATATTAAGAAATATTTTAGACTTTCTTTCAAAATATCTGTTCAACGCAAATAAGACTTGCAATAGTGAAAATCCAACCGAAAACTGACCCTAACTCGAAATAATGTAAGCCAACTTCTACATTTTACTGCGTGGCCTACACGCAGTAAAATGTCGAAGTTCACCCGACCCAAACCCGGCCAGTAGCAAAAATGTAGAAATCAACCTGATCCGAACTTGGTCCGTAGCAAAAAAGTAGAAGTTAAACCAACACTCAATGGAAAATTTTAACCTCGACCCGATCACTGCGGATGGGATTGGAACCGTCAAACTTCATGATATCGCCCACTCCCCTAGAAGACTCTCTAGTTCCACTCTTAAATTATATTTACATCAACAGAAAATAAAAAGTATATTTCTTTGTAAAAGCTGGAATTATTTTCCCGAAAAGAGAAGTCTAGATAAATAGAGCCAGTTTGAAAATAATCATCTGATATATGTACATGTCTAAATTTTATATTCCAATATTGCTCATTTTACATATATTTCCATACAATATTAGCCTTGCTGAAATAATATAATTTTATAATCCCAGTATTTCCACGGTTATATATTTTATTGTAAAGATGCTGTAGAATTTATACACTTATTAATAACTGTGAAATGATACATTTTATTTCAGAAATAATGTGTATATAGTGTAAAATATTCTGAAATTTTACCACAATTATTTCGCAATTCCTTAATATTTACACAATTTTCCATTCTGCTATTCTGCATGATATATACAATTCCATACAATAATGCTCGCACACACACACATATGATAAAATAACCACATTAAACCAAAATAAGCTATTGAATGTTACATAAAAATGTATTGAATCTTTCCTCGTTTGAAAAAAAATACAAAAAGAACAGTTCAGTAAATTTCTTTACTTTCATTGAAATCATATATTTTGTTTCTCTTTTGGCTTAAAATAAAAATTGTTTTGGAAAGTGATGAGTTGCAATATTATCAAGGGTGAAGGAGTTGAAATATTAGAGTTGAGCGCAAAGGAAACCCTTGAGAGACTGGTATTTTCTCAGTTTCCAGAAGCCTTATCTGTGAACTTTTATTTTATCAAAAAAGAAAGCTTGAGCTAGGGCGATTTAGAAATGGAAATCATAAAGTATTTTGCATGCAACTAAAGATTCGCTTCTGTGAAATAAAATAATGTAAACCCTAAAATTTTACTGACTTTTTCTCGAAATATTTAAAGAAATATTTGTAAGATATACGTAATTATTATGAATTTGATATCGCTTCTTTATGTGAATAAATATAACATTATTGTTAACAAATATTTAAATTTGCAGACTCATCTTCCATTGTTACTAACTACAGAAATAATTCTACAGATATAAAAAATGTGAACGGTTTGGTTTGATTAGTTTGGGGGCAAAGTGGTCATCATTTGCACACGAGGTATAAACAGACCAGAACATCCGTATGCAAAACCAGGAAAATATATACATCATTGCTAATATGTTCAACTAAACAAAAATCACCTTTTACAAAAGATTGTATATTGGCAAACATCTCGGAAATATACCAATTAAAACAAATTTCGCACACTAAAAAATTTATCAAGTATTGCACACTGGTTTCAATAGCACTCAGCATCACTGATGGTGGTACACTGAATCTTACTGAAACCGGTATGCAATACTTGGTAAATCTTTTGTTGCTCAAAACGTTGGTTTATTTAGTTATCCTGTATAGCACCTGCAATTTCTCAAATTCCATCTCGGCAGTATAGGCACAGAAAATCAAAAAAAGAAAAATGTTGATAAAGATTACAACATATATTTGTAAAGGACAATATTCAATAAACAAGATTTGATACAATAACATAAACGAAATAACTATGCTTAAGGTATTTATGAAATATAAAAATCGCAGACTAATGTTTTTGTACAACGAAATATTTCATGGAATATATTATCGAAGTAATGACAATATATTTACTATTCTTCTGTAATCGGTTTTTATACTCAAAGTGATGTCTATTGATCCTTTTTTGTTAACAACAATTTCCTATTAAAGTAGGTATAAATTCACATTTTTAACATTAGTCTCTTTATATATTTACCATCTCCTCTCATAAAGCAAATTACAAATTTCTAAAAGTGTTACAAATTGCCATTTATCAAGAGGAAATCTGATCTCCCTTCGCTTGAGGAAAGGTACGTGATGAAAAGTTATCATGGAATATACTTACTATAAATAATGCTATTACATTTCAATGCCAGTGTCAGTTTGCAACAACCTGATAATACCGTGCGATGCAGAATGAAATCCAATAATGTTCAAAACAGATCACAGATGGCGAGTTTTTGAAGTTATGTCTATTAAACACAAATTATTATCTACTAGCTGCTTCTGAAAGTCTGATTGCATGACTCTGAGTCAACGTTATACCCTGGCGCTAACTTTATTGTTGCACCCTTTTTAATAAAATGCTCCTATACAAAATATGCTGCAACTTCTGTCAACATGATTTCCATTTAAAATGTTAGAAAAAATCTTCAATTATCTTAAACATATAGTTTGCTTAAATTAATATATAACATCATCTTAAATTATATAACATCAGTTTCTTTATCTATCAGCCTATTTATGCACACACGCACATATATATATACAGTATGCCCACTAAACTCCCAGCTAAAAATTAACTGCAGTTTTTCTACAGAAGTGAAGTGTTTTTGAAGTTTTTCTACAGTCAAATGTAGATTTTCTGTAGTGCAATCTCGACTGTAAAAATACTTCAGTTATTTTGTAGCTAATGTGAAGTAATTTTTCAGTAATTTATTTCAAAAATACTCTGAGCAATTATCTGCAAAAATACTGTAGTTTATGTGAAATTATTTTACAACCATCAATTAAAAAAATAATGAGACTTTACATTTGTAGTAAAACTGCAGTAAATTTGAAGTATTTTTACAGTCATTAATTCAGAAGTATATTTTCTGATGTATCTGCAGTATAACTGTAGTTACTGTGAGGTAATTTTACAGAACTTACATTACAGAAAGCTTGTGTTATATTTTCTGTAGTTTATCTGCAGATAAAAAAGTGATGTTGAAGCTTTTCAGTTTTTGTTATTTTTGCATGACTCACTATTTACTTTATTAATAACTAGCAAGCTACGCCCGCTACGCTGGTCAATTTCTTATAACGAACTTTTAATCCAACAAAATATTGACATTTCATAATTCACTTTTATATTTTAACAGAATAATAAGGCTACTATAATTTCTGACTCGTGCTATAGCCAATATACACGCCAGGACACATCGCCCTTATCATTATCTTTTTACGCATGAAGGTTTCGCTATGGTACACCATTGTGAAATTTGGTAATTTTTCAAATTCAATATTTGAAAAATGGCATAATCATTAGATTTGAAATTTATATCAAGAAAAATACAATTTTTTACCTTTCAAACGCAGTTTGCCTAACAATTTTCTGACCAATACTTTTCGAGCTACTATTTTTTTCAGTAACTTCAAATGTTTCATTTTCCGAGATTAATCTGTGGCAACAATTAGCGAAAAATCCAGTCGTCAGAAATGCATAGTTTATTATTAAAGAGGCTGTTGGAGCAGGGATTGTCACCACCAATTTGCCACCATCACTTTTGAAATCGGTTCGGTAGTTCTAAAGATTCCATAGAAATTGTAATTTAGAATATTTTTAGAACGCTTTTCGCTCATTTCACCCTTTTAAATTTCGATTTTTTTTTAATTTTGTTTTTAGAGAGCATTTGCATCTTATAAGTAACTACAATGCCAAATTTCAAATTTCTAGCTCCTTCAGTATAAACAAAATCGCAATTTTAGAACGTTTTTCGCTCCTGCACCCCCCTGGAGATAGTGGCACCGACATAAAATATAGCCTATGTTGGAGCAGGTGTTATCACCATCCATTTGCCACCATCACTTTTGAATCGGTTCGGTAGTTCCAGAGATTCCATAGAAATTGTAATTTAGAATGTTTTTAGAAAGCTTTTCGCTCATTTCACCCTTTTTAATTTCGATTTTTTTTTTATTTTGTTCTTAGAGAGCATTTACATGTTATAAGTAACTACAACGCGAAATTTCAAATTTCTAGCTCCTTCAGTATAAAAAAGATCTCAATTTTAGAACTTTTTTCGGTCCTGCATCCCCCTGGGGTTAGTAACACCGACATAAAATATAGGGTTGTCACCATCCATTTGCCACCATCACTTTTGAAATCGGTTCGTTAGTTCTAGAGATTCCATAGAAATTGTAATTTAGAATGTTTTTAGAACGCTTTTCGCTCATTTCACCCTTTTAAATTTCGAATTTTTTTTTTTTTGTTTGTTGTTCTTAGAGAGCATTTACATCTTATAAGTAACTACAACGCCAAATTTCAAATAGGTTCGGTAGTTCTAGAGATTCCATAGAAATTGTAATTTAGAATGTTTTTAGAACGCTTTTCGCTCATTTCACCCTTTTAAATTTTAATTTTTTTTTTATTTTGTTCTTAGAGAGCATTTACATCTTATAAGTAACTACAACGCCAAATTTCAAAGCGGTTCGGTAGTTCTAGCGATTCCATAGAAACTGTAATTTAGAATGTTTTTAGAACGCTTTTTGCTCATTTCACCCTTTTAAATTTCGAATTTTTGTTTATTTTGTTCTTAGAGAGCATTTACATCTTATAAGTAACTACAACGCGAAATTTCAAATTTCTAGCTCCTTCAGTATAAAAAAGATCTCAATTTTAGAACTTTTTTCGCTCCTGCACCCCCCTGGGGTTAGTAACACCGACATAAAATATAGGGTTGTCACCATCCAGTTGCCACCACCACTTTTGAAATCGGTTCGGTAGTTCTAGAGATTCCATAGAAATTGTAATTTAGAATGTTTTTAGAACGCTTTTCGCTCATTTCACCCTTTTAAATTTCGAATTTTTTTTTTGTTTGTTGTTCTTAGAGAGCATTTACATCTTATAAGTAACTACAACGCCAAATTTCAAATAGGTTCGGTAGTTCTAGAGATTCCATAGAAATTGTAATTTAGAATGTTTTTAGAACGCTTTTCGCTCATTTCACCCTTTTAAATTTCGAATTTTTTTTTTGTTTGTTGTTCTTAGAGAGCATTTACATCTTATAAGTAACTACAACGCCAAATTTCAAATAGGTTCGGTAGTTCTAGAGATTCCATAGAAATTGTAATTTAGAATGTTTTTAGAACGCTTTTCGCTCATTTCACCCTTTTAAATTTTAAATTTTTTAAAATTTTGTTCTTAGAGAACATTTACATCTTATAAGTAACTACAACGCCAAATTTCAAATCGGTTCGGTAGTTCTAGAGATTCCATAGAAATTGTAATTTAGAATGTTTTTAGAACGCTTTTCGCTCATTTCACCCTTTTAAATTTCGAATTTTTGTTTATTTTGTTCTTAGAGAGCATTTACATCTTATAAGTAACTAAAACGCCAAATTTCAAATTTCTAGCTGCTTCAGTATAGAAAAGAACGCAATTTTAGAACGTTTTTCGCTCCTGCACCCCCCTGGGGTAGTGGCACCGACATAAAATATAGCCTATGTTGGAGCAGGGGTTGTCACCATCAATTTGCCACCATCACTTTTGAAATCGGTTCGGTAGTTCCAGAGATTACCCCCTACAAATAAACGAACAAAAAAACTTTACTCCTTTATAATATTAGTATAGTTAATTAATACTGTTTTCAAGACTTTTATTTTAAGGTCCTAATTTTAACACTTGTGAAAGTCCTCGCCACCCCCTTCTTTAAGTGAAACAAAACAAATATTCAAAGATATTTAACTTTAAAATTCAAAACAAATATACATATAAAAATCTTGTTTATCGTTAAAATGTTAGACCTAACCAGGGACCGACTTACAGATTTCGGGGGCCCTGGGCAGAAACATAATAGCGGCCTCTTATAACATTTTAAGTGCAAAACTAATGCATTAAAACCATATCGTCTATTATACTAATTTACTATTCATGCAGTATTATATCATTATCTTACGTATTAATTAAAAATATTAAAGTGCTATGAACCATAGACATTATAATTCATATTATAAAATTCAATTAAAACTTCTACATAAAATAATTAAATATATATATATATACTTAATCGTTTTTAAACTTAATCGTACAAAGAAAATAAAACTAGTACGCAAATTAATTCAACTTATTTTGGAAATTACGTATTCATTTACAAAGCAACAACTAATTTTCTTATTTTATTCAAAAATTATTAATTATTAAAATTAAATTAAAATTCCTTCACAAAAAATTATTAATAACTTTATCAATAGTCACTTCACAAAATTACGATTAATAAAACTGCGTCCTTCACAAAATTCTCTTAATAAAATACGTCTCTTCTCAAAACCTATTTTTATAATAACATACTATTTTTTTTAATAATTTTTATTTTCGAAATTACTAATTATTATTATTTTTTTCAAATTAAAATATATAACACATTTAAAATATATATATGTCCTAAATTAATTCTGTATATAAATAAATATCCGCTAAGATAGTTATTCCACAACTTTAAATAATAAATTAATTTCGAAGTACACACGCACAGAGCATTTATGAAAATTCACCTCAAAATCCCATCTTTCGCACCGTTAAATTATCTATCAACGAAAAAAAATCCTGCTTATTTGTCCACCCTTCTCTTTTGACCCCATACAATCAAATATATAATTGACCCACTGGCTCAGTAAGTAAGGCGCTCGACTTCCAAACATATCACCCTCAGTTCGAATCAAATCTCGGCAAGTGGGGGAAAAATATTCTTTTAAAATATTTAGAAATAATTATGATAAGATGGCACATAGGTGGCGCCACTAAAAAGAAAGAAAGAAAAGCAAAATAAAATTTTTGCAAAATTACTACAGTTTATAAACTGTAGTCACTTTGCAGTTGTATCAACTTAAAAAAAACTGCAGTGATTTGTGCCAAATGACCACAGTCTTCCAACTGCAGTTTTTTTTAAGTTTTACTGCAGTTCATTTTTAGCTGGGGTCCCTTGCCACCCTCTTAACTTCGGAACAGATGCTGCTATATTCATAAAAGTGGTGTCTACATATAGTAAAGTGACTGAATATTACTGTGAATATTAAGTGACTGTACATATACAAAGCGCTACTGAATGAAATCACCTATGGCCCCACCTGATGAAAAACTGCAGAAATAGCATTCCGTTCTCGAAAACGGAAAGAGATAGAGAAAAAAGGTGATTTACAAAGTTGTAGAACACCTTGTGGACATTAATGCGAAGAATAGAACGGTTGAAAACGCGCATTTGTTTTTTCGTGATTTCCTACACCGTGACGTGGCAAAACGATCTTAGAAAGAAAAAAACAACTAGTTGAAACAATATACCTTTATTTGAGAAGTTCAAACTTCTCACCGTCAGCTGCAATGCACATTTGGATCCTTGTTTAAATTTCACGTTGCACACGCTGGACCATAGAGGGTGACACGTTGGCACAAGCGTCCGTAATGCGTCGTTTTGATTGGTAATCACAAGCGATACCACTGTACCACATTGCAGTGTCGTGTTTTGCCCGAAAGATAATCATTTCTCCTTCCGTTCTTGTTTCGTGACGTCACAGTGTAGGAAATCACGAAAAATCAAATGCGCGTTTTAGCCGTTCTATTCTTCGCATTACAGTCCACAAGGTGTCTTTTCGTACTAAATCGATGATGCTCTACAACTTTGTAAATCACCCCCCCCCCCTATCTCTTTCCGTTTTCGAGATAGGAATGTTAACTAAGCAGTTTCCACCAGGTGGCACCGTAGGCAGTTTCCTTCAGTAGCGCATGGTTACTTTACTAGACACCACTTTTATGAATATAGCAGCAGCCATTCCGAAGTTAAAAGAGTGGCAAGGGACTTTAGTGGGCATAGTGTGTATATATATATATATATATATATTGTATTGCAAAAATCTATCCTTGAGCAACGCTGATGTCACATTGACGGTGGTAACATCTGATGATTTTTTTTTCTTTAACTTCAATTTTTTAACTACTAGACATCGCACGATTTTAATTTTTTACACCGTCGCACAGTGGGGCGTTTTGAGGATCTAGGTGGACAAAATTATTGCGTTGAAGTTTAATTAGGATTTGCTGGGTTTTCGAATGTATCAGTAATAAAATAACCAAACAGTGATAAATATTTGACTTATTTAATTCTTTATATTATTATTATTATTATTATATTATTACTTATATTATTATTATTTTTAAATTATAATATTGTATTGTCATTGAAACTACACATGTATTCAAAGTTTCAGCTCAATCGGATCATTAAAAGTGGTGAAAATTGACTTGCAAGATTTGAATTAAACACTCCGATGCACACTTCAAGTTAATATAACTTAATGATTCGCAAACTTTCGCAGGAGCTGTCTTATGTTTTCAATACTTTAGGAATGGCATTTTGATTTAAAAAAATGCTTATTGCTTAATAATGCTTAATACTGTATTAAAAGTCAAGATGAAGTTTGAAAACAAGATGGCGCTTATTTTCAAACAACAATAGGTTAAATCGTGTGACAAACATGTGACATAGGTCCAGTAAACTCCTGCTTTCAAATAAAATATAAAAGTCCCGACTTGCTTCAAACTTACAGAAAAATAATGCAACTGTTGAAAGTCTCTCAAATCAACTGCCTACTTTACGGTTCTTAGTTAATCGACACATCGGGTTTTTTCGACAAAACTCGTACGGATCTCGACAAAAGAGACATTCAGCTACCAGTTTACGCGGTCTTGTTAAATTCCGAGATAATCGGAAAAATGAATTTTGTCCACCTAGATCATCAAAACGCCCCACTGTGCGTCGAATAGGAAAAAAAATGTTCTTTCAAATACATTTTGTTTGAACACTTTATCTCAATTTGCTCATTTTTTATGGCATTAAAAATAATTTTCAAAAAAGATTTTTTTGATATCTCCCTATCGTGTGCAGCCGATTATCAAAGATTAACCCGTTTGCACTTAAAAAATATAAATAGTTAAGCATTAGTTTCCGGCTAATATTCCATAACGAAATTAAAACTTCATCAATAAAGAAATAATTAATAATAAATGATTAATATAAATGAAACACAAATTTAACAAATATATAATCGAACTATCGGCTTAAATACCTGATATTATCGAAATCACAAAGGCTGCTGTAAGTAGCAAAATCTTTGGAGATTTTTTCCATTAAGATCGAAAGTACGAAAGTGTTTCTTGTCATAAATTTAAAAACTTTATTTGAATACATAGTTGATAGTTTCATAGAAAATTTGTTTTTGCTGCTGTTAGTTATAAATCTAAAAAATTATTTCAAATGTAAAAAATCTATTAGAATTTTTAATAAAAAAATGGTTTAAACATATATTTTGTGACACGGGAAACCATGATTGGATCCCTACTTATCTTAAGAATACAGTGTACTTAAATTATACATAACATCATTTTAAATTATGTAATACCAGTTTCTTTATTTATCAATCTATTTATGTACATACATATCTATGTACATGTATATACATAAAAGAAAGTCTACTCACCAATGTCCAATAGCTAACTTCTAAACTGTTAGTTTTAAAAGTCTTGCTTTGTTACACGTATTTCCGTTTTTAGAGACAAAAATGATAATTTGGACATTCTTTTCTAATATTTTTGAGCTATAGATAAAAGTACGGATACTTATCTCCATTATTTTCAGTTTAAATTATTTTTCTTGAATCAATTCTCAATAATATATAATTTTACAATTGGTTATATATATAAAGAATGCTAGTATTCTCGTATTCTTGATTAGATCCTTTTTATTAACACTTTCCAGAAAAGTGTTTATGACTTCGGTTTGTCTGGCCGTCTGCCGTCTGGCCGTGCTGTAATTCCCGTAAATAGGCTCGGATTGCTCTGAAATTTTTATATGTTATTGTCGTTATCTATAGCATGTTCCCTATTTCAACTGAAGTGTGTAGCACTTATAGTTTTTTTACAGGGACACTCAAAAGTATTCCGTTACATTACGGTCTATGGGGAAAAATCATTTGCGGTTTATTTTAATGATGTTACACAATTTCAAACACATCGTAATTGATATATATCACTCAGGTGCATTACAAGAAGCTTAATATAGAATAGGGGGTGCATAGCACTTACAGTTACTTCACAGGGACAGTCAAAAGAATTCCGTTACATTACGTCTATGGAGAAAAATCGTCTGCGGTTTATTTAAATAATGTTTCACTATTTTAAACGCATTGAAATTTATATAGATCACTAAGGTGCATTACAAGAGACTTACTACGGAATATTGTGTGTATAGCAGTCATCGTTCATTTACAGGGACACGCAAAAGAATTCTCTACTGTCTGTTAACAATAATTCCTGGAAGTGCGTTTTAAGTTACTGAACGCGATTTTAAATTTAACTCACTTTTTGTCTATTACGTGGTGTGTATAAATTCTGTAGATCATATACAGGGAAGCACAAAAGTTCGCGAACACATTTCCGTTTATTGACAGAAACTCCAGAAGGAGAATTTTAAACTGTGCTACGCGTTTCTTAACTAAACTAAAATTTAGCATCCTTTGTAGTATATATACAAATCTATAGATCATATACAGGGCTGAATAAAAGTATTCGGATATTTTTCCGAATATTGTATATGTTGGAAATTCCTGAAATTATGTTTTTAAATATGTTATGCGTTTTCCAAATTGTTTACTTGAATGTTATCTTTCAGCTTATTAAACTGTATGATTTGTAAAATTATTTTGGAAGCGTTGGAAAGTGTTACATAATCTATGCTTGACGCATGATTTTTCGTTCTTGTTTAAAAATAAATTTTATGTTGTTGTTGCTTTTTTCATGTAATTATTTCATAATTTTCAAAACATTATAAAATTAAGGATCCCCATATAATGAGATTGTTAGTTTCAAATATCATGACTGGAAATTATAAATAATTTTTTAAAAGAAGAATAAAATAATTTCTCATTTCCCGAAGATGTCTCCAAAGCTTAACTGTTTATCCAATTTCGTTTCCAAAATTTGATAAAAACGTTGCGAATGTTTTTTTCTTATTTTTCGAAAGGAATCGTAACAAAATCTCTAAGGAAATAACAGGTTTCAAAAACATAGTTTCTATAAATTTATCTAAATTCTCCTTTAAAATTTATTTCTTTTCTTTTTTAATTCAATTTTAAAACATATTTTATTGAGGGAGATCTCCCGAAATCGTATAATTATCAGGAGTGAAGTTGATTCAAATATTAAAACAAAGAAAGAGAGCTCAGTATACGATCTGTTTTTCTGGATTTCAATATATAATTTCGTTTTAATGTAAATTTGTTAAATAAAGGTTATATTTCCTTCGAAAGATATTTTAGAAAGAGGTTTTATCTTAACAATAAACTATATTTCGCTATTTTGCTCCAGACGTCTAGGAAAAAGCATCTTAAAGAGGGTGCAAAATTTTTTTTAAGCATATGAGCCAAAATTACATAAGTGCGATTTTTGGCTCCAGAGATATCTAGCTATCTGATTGTTAAAAGTCTCATATTATGCTCAATTTGAATTTTTAATAACCACCGATATATTGCAGAATAATAATTAGTAGATGATCACAAACTTTATTGAAAAATAAGTATGATATGGCAATTTTTATCAGACAAAACACAAATTGTAAGCGGTAGAAGTGAAAAGGAGAGTAGTGATTTTTTTGCAATTTTGCCATTTTACTTAAAAAATAAGATTTTTTATAACGCTGTATGCATTATTTTCAAAGACATATCAAACTTACGATTAAATGTCGAGATATAGGTTAGCCTATAAATATTAATATTTAACTTAACAATTGGGACAGTATTGAAGGTTAATAAAGGTACACTTGCCTTTCCCCCATTCTTTTTAATCCAGAAAATTTTCTTTATGAACAAACAAGCAACAGAGAATTTTTAAGAATGGCATGTTCTCCCCTACTGGAAATAATACTGAAAATGACTGCATACTGCCATCTGGTGGAAATATGAGGATATTTACATACTGGGACAGTAGTGACTAAAAAGTGAGGGACACAACTTTAAACCCAACAGAAACAAATATATTATACATTCCACTTATATAAAAATCGCATTAGTATGCTCCATCAGATTTATATTTATAATAAATGCATTGGCTATTCTGATTTTTTTAATAATTATTGTTAGTTGGTGGTTTTAATGATCAAGTTATGGGTTGGGGACAAGGGACAGAGGACAGTAGTGATTTTTGAGATATTTAAATTCCATGTTAAAGATTTAAAAACCAGATTTTCACAGTAGAAGTAACATTTTAGAATAATCACAAAGAAACATTTTCACATTAAATGAGAATTTATATTGAAAAGAAATACCAATAGATATACTGGGGATCTAGAAATCACATTTATGAGATTTTGGCTCATGTCGTTGCAAGACTATTTCAAATAAAGTATTTTTATATATACTGTAAATGAGGGTTATTTGGATCCCGATAGGTTATTTGGACACACACACAAAAAAAGTTTTTAAAAAAAATTAAACCTTTTTTTAGAATCATTCACTGTTTATCTTAAAAACCACGCCCGATTTCAGCACTGTAATCTCTTTAGTTCCAAAAAACATCTGTTTCAACCCGTTAATTTGGCGTCAACCCGATTATTGAAAATTTAACCCATTGATTTATACTTGGTAAACAGCGCTGGTGAATTTATTTAAAAATATATAATGTTTGCTGTGTTTCGTTTTTAAAATGTGGAAACAGGAAAAGGAAAAAATGATTAAAATTACCTATTTATGATTTCTAAATTGTTTTCTCACATATAATCCTAATTTAAATAATATTAAACTACTAAGAGATAAAAGAGTATTACAAAAGCTATTAAATGCTATAGTTTTATTTATATTTTCTACTGTTTAGTATTTTAAATATTTTATTGCAGTTACAAATACAGTTGACCTATTTTGGCGCAATATTAACTCCATTGTTGTTGGTAGCCAGTATACAGTTGTAACCATAAAAAATATTTGGCGATTTATCACCTGCTGTTGGCTAATGGAAAAATGCCTTAAAATTAATTTATTAATTTATAATTAAGTTCTAAATATATTATAATGTTGAATTGTAATCGGAAACACATCTGTGTACATAATTTTTATAATACTATCTCACAAGTAAGTGGTTGAAAAATCAAGTCTTTACGTATAAAAACCAAGTTATGTTAAATAAAAAAGTGTAATAAAAAAATAATTCTGCACTGGATCTATTGTGTTGAAGATGTTGTCGTGATTCACCGATTATTTATTAATTATGCCAATTCAATAGATCGAGAAATGAATTAAAACGTTCTTATTGTGAGTTCACGTAACCACTCTTTTTGTCCAAGTAACCCTTTATTTACGGTATGTCAAATAGTTTAAGATCATAACTTTAAATCGGCCAATAAGTTTAAAATATTTCTTCGCTCATATTTCATTGTATTTAATTTGTAATATTTTAAATAATTCAAATTTCAAAATAATTCATATCAAGCTTTTGAATTAGAACAAAAGTTATGACATAAAGTACTTCAAAAGACGTTCTTAAACATTGTGAATGTTTTTTGTTTTTTTGTTTTTTTTTTTCGTCTATTTCGAAAGGAATCGCACAAAATAAGTTTCAGAAATATCTTTTCCATAAATTCCCCTTTATTCTATTTAAGAAATTTATTCATCATCATTTTTTTTAACTTAACTTTTAAAGTATACTGTTTCGGAGTTCGCCAAAAGCCATATTATCATTCGCAGATGCTGATTGTAGAAAATAGTAAACAAAAATATATGGCGCAAACAGACTGGCGCGACTTTTAGAATTGGAAAAATCATCATCGTTCAGAAAGGGGGGGAGAGGGTAAATGTATTTAAAATCTATTTAATTTATTTATTTATCTTTTTTCAGAAGGGGGGGATACTAGGCATATCTACAGCAAACTAATAAAAGGTATGGTATAAACTAATATAATTGGAATTCTAAGAAAAAATAAAAAATGAGAAATAAGCATAAGTGGGATTAATAAACTACGAAACATTAAAATATGATTTAGACATGATAAAAAACAGATAAATTTAAGAATAAAACTGAATATGAAAAAGGAATTTGGTGGTTAATCACCACAAATTCAAATTTACTTAATGAATTTATCTGCTACGTTGTACTTTTCATATTTTATTTTTTACGCCTTTTTAAAGTAAAATATGTGCGTTATTTATGTCACTCACCTATTTTCAGCATTACCGCATTAAATATTACTGACATTTGTATATTCGTGTGAAAATGTTTTAAAATGCCTACAATTAGTTAAATAATAGAAAAAGAAATATGATAACATGAGAATGATTTTATTATTGTGAATAAAACAGGACTTACAAACAAATATAATTTTAATAACAAGGATATTAAAAAAGTTATCAAAATAGGTTATAAAGCAGATTATCAAATTCTTTTCCTAATAATTCCAAACTTTCCTAAATAATCTTAAAGTTGTGCAACTTTTGAAAAAAATATAACACTAAATTTCCAATCTAATAAAAGAGATTTTTATTATTTATATAGTGAAAAAGTAACATTTATAGGCAAAATATTTTACCGCTTATGAGAATTAAATGTGTTTCACTGCTCTAAAAGGTATGTTTTTAGATTCTTTCAGCAACAACTGAAATCATAAGGACACTATAATTTTCCTGGGATGTACAAAATTTCCTTTCGTAAAACTTCTAAATTGCTTCATGATTAGCTACACTGGATTCAAGTAATCCTCTTAGTATGTTCCCTTCTCTCTTTCGTTTTAAACATACACTTTAAATTCTAATCATTTCTTACAAAATGTCACATGTTTTTCCTCTAATAAATCTCCAACTTCTTCAGGAGCTTGAAATATATTCAAATAATCAACACGTATTTGTACAAAACAGCTCTTGAAATGCTAAAACAAATACTTTATATAACTTGGTCATTAAACTAGAATGTGTTACTTTAAAATGTGTACTACATTGAGCTACTTAAACTTAAAAAAGATATGAAGAAGCCTAATTAGAAATTCATTCACAGACAAAAGGATTAGTTGGAATATAATATCTACTTACTTTGTTGTTAATTGTTCACATTATCTTAATCTGAAAACTTTGTAAAAGCTAAAACTGTTCTTTAAGTTTTAAAATGACTAAATAATAATTAATTTTGCGCATATCTAATGGAATTTTTCTGCCTCCCTGACAGTTTCTTAACTGTACAGTCATTTTGAAACTTGTATGAAATGTCTGTTTTCTGATTGTTCTATTATGAATCTTCATAGCTCTTTTATTTAAATAGATTCCAAAAATTACTTTTATTAAATAATTCTAAAATATTTAAAATGTAAATGACTGCATGTACTGGATGTTTCACTACAATAAACCAAAATAAATTAAAAAATCCTCGTTTTACTCTAGTTGTACCTTGAAATGTGAAAAGTAAAAAAAATGAAGTTGCTTAGCTATGATAGTTCTTAAGACTTGACTGTTTTAAATTCATGAAAGATGTATAAATGTTAAAACTTGTTGTTAAGACTAAACTGTCTTAAATTTATGAGAAAAATAAAAATTACACCCCTTAAAAAACATTCCATAAGTAAAAACAAAAATAAGGTGTTCTTATCAAGTTTGGGTAACGTTTTCAGAGAGGCGACTATTTCCCGACTACTATTTCCAAACATTAATCTTCGCAGTGTATTTCTATTGAAAACGTTAGAGAAATCTACTACAAAAATTATTGTTTTGAAATGGTTAGTCCCGAAAGAGTCGCCTCACTGGAAACCCTGAGTTTGGGTGATAAAGATTGCCAGTTGCGATAACCGTACCACTCTCTCTTTAGTTTCGCGTGTTTATAGCCCTATATCTATTTATGACACTGCAAGTGTTACTTTACATAATTGTAGAAAACAAATGTTCATTGTTGCGAAACCTGCTTTTATGTTAAAAAAAATTCATAATTCCAAATTGTTGTATCTTTTTAATTGCTATAATTAAAAAAATAAATAATTGAAAACCAAATTAAGGTGTTCTTATCAAGTTTGGGCAGCGTTTTCAGCGAGGCGACTATTTCCCGACTAATATTTTCAAACAAAAATCTCAGTAGTGAATTTCTATTGCAAATGTTAAAAAAAAAACTACTACAAAAATTATTGCTTGGAAATGGTAGTCCCGAAATAGTCGCCTTACTGGAAACTCTGAGTTTGGGTGATAAAGATCTTCATTTGTGATAACCGTACCACTCTCTCTCTTTAGTTTCGCATGTTTAGAGCCCTATATCTATTTATGATACTGCAAGCGTTATTTTACATATTTGTAGAAAAGAAATGTTCATTGTTGCAAAACCTGCTTTTATGTTAAAAAATTTCATAATTCCAAATTGTTATATTTTTTTAATTGCTATAATTAAAAAAATAAATAAATGAAAACCAAATTAAGGTGTTCTTATCAAGTTTGGGCAGCGTTTTCAGCGAGGCGACTATTTCCCGACTAATATTTTCAAACACAAATCTCGGTAGTGAATTTCTATTGCAATTTAAAAAAAAAAACTACTACAAAAATTATTGCTTAGAAATGGTAGTCCCGAAATAGTCGCCTTACTGGAAACTCTGAGTTTGGGTGATAAAGATTGCCAGTTGCGATAACCGTACCACTCTCTCTTTAGTTTCGCGTGTTTATAGCCCTATATCTATTTATGACACTGCAAGTGTTACTTTCCACAATTGTAGAAAACAAATGTTCATTGTTGCGAAACCTGCTTTTATGTTAAAAATTTTCATAATTGCAAATTGTTATATTTTTTTAATTGCTATAATTAAAAAAATAAATAAATGAAAACCAAATTCAGGTGTTCTTATCAAGTTTGGACAGCGTTTTCAGCGAGGCGACTATTTCCCGACTAATATTTTCAAACAAAAATCTCCGTAGTGAATTTCTATTGCAAATAAAAAAAAAACTACTACAAAAATTATTGCTTGGAAATGGTAGTCCCGAAATAGTCGCCTTACTGGAAACTCTGAATTTGAGTGATAAAGATTGCCAGTTGCGATAACCGTTACCACTCTCTCTTTAGTTTCGCGTGTTTATAGCCCTATATCTATTTGTGACACTGCAAGTGTTACTTTACACAATTGTAGAAAACAAATTTTCATTGTTGCGAAACCTGCTTTTATGTTAAAAATTTTCATAATTGCAAATTGTTATATTTTTTTAATTGCTATAATTAAAAAAATAAATAAATGAAAACCAAATTCAGGTGTTCTTATCAAGTTTGGGCAGCGTTTTCAGCGAGGCGACTATTTCCCGACTAATATTTTCAAACACTAATCTCCGTAGTGAATTTCTATTGCAAATGTTTAAAAAAAAACTACTACAAAAATTATTGCTTGGAAATGGTAGTCCCGAAATAGTCGCCTTACTGAAAACTCTGAGTTTGGGTGATAAAGATCTTCATTTGTGATAACCGTACCACTCCCTCTTTTCTTTCGCATGTTTATAGCCCTATATCTATTTATGACACTGCAAGTGTTACTTTACATAATTGTAGAAAACAAATGTTCATTGTTGCGCAACCTGCTTTTATGTTAAAAAATTTCATAATTCCAAATTGTTATATTTTTTTAATTGCTATAATTAAAAAAATAAATAAATGAAAACCAAATTAAGGTGTTCTTATCAAGTTTGGGCAGCGTTTTCAGCGAGGCAACTATTTCCCGACTAATATTTTCAAACACAAATCTCGGTAGTGAATTTCTATTGCAAATTTAAAAAAAAAACTACTACAAAAATTATTGCTTGGAAATGGTAGTCCCGAAATAGTCGCCTTACTAGAAACTCTGAGTTTGGGTGATAAAAATTGCCAGTTGCGATAACCGTACCACTCTCTCTTTAGTTTCGCGTGTTTATAGCCCTATATCTATTTATGACACTGCAAGTGTTACTTTACACAATTGTAGAAAACAAATGTTCATTGTTGCGAAACCTGCTTTTATGTTAAAAATTTTCATAACTGCAAATTGTTATATTTTTTAATTGCTATAATTAAAAAAAAATAAATGAAAACCAAATTCACGTGTTCTTATCAAGTTTGGGCAGCGTTTTCGGCGAGGCGACTATTTCCCGACTAATATTTTTAAACACAAATCTCCGTAGTGAATTTCTATTGCAAATGTTAAAAAAAAAACTTCTACAAAAATTATTGCTTGGAAATGGTAGTCCCGAAATAGTCGCCTTACTGGAAACTCTGAGTTTGGGTGATAAAGATCTTCATTAGTGATAACCGTACCACTCTCTCTTTAGTTTCGCATGTTTAGAGCCCTATATCTATTTATGATACTGCAAGCGTTATTTTACATATTTGTAGAAAAGAAATGTTCATTGTTGCAAAACCTGCTTTTATGTTAAAAAATTTCATAATTCCAAATTGTTATATTTTTTTAATTGATATAATTAAAAAAATAAATAAATGAAAACCAAATTCAGGTGTTCTTATCAAGTTTGGGCAGCGTTTTCAGCGAGGCGACTATTTCCCGACTAATATTTTCAAACACTAATCTCCGTAGTGAATTTCTATTGCAAATGTTTAAAAAAAAACTACTACAAAAATTATTGCTTGGAAATGGTAGTCCCGAAATAGTCGCCTTACTGAAAACTCTGAGTTTGGGTGATAAAGATCTTCATTTGTGATAACCGTACCACTCCCTCTTTTCTTTCTCATGTTTATAGCCCTATATCTATTTATGACACTGCAAGTGTTACTTTACATAATTGTAGAAAACAAATGTTCATTGTTGCGCAACCTGCTTTTATGTTAAAAAATTTCATAATTCCAAAATGTTATATTTTTTTAATTGCTATAATTAAAAAAATAAATAAATGAAAACCAAATTAAGGTGTTCTTATCAAGTTTGGGCAGCGTTTTCAGCGAGGCGACTATTTCCCGACTAATATTTTCAAACACAAATCTCGGTAGTGAATTTCTATTGCAATTTAAAAAAAAAAACTACTACAAAAATTATTGCTTAGAAATGGTAGTCCCGAAATAGTCGCCTTACTGGAAACTCTGAGTTTGGGTGATAAAGATTGCCAGTTGCGATAACCGTACCACTCTCTCTTTAGTTTCGCGTGTTTATAGCCCTATATCTATTTATGACACTGCAAGTGTTACTTTCCACAATTGTAGAAAACAAATGTTCATTGTTGCGAAACCTGCTTTTATGTTAAAAATTTTCATAATTGCAAATTGTTATATTTTTTTAATTGCTATAATTAAAAAAATAAATAAATGAAAACCAAATTCAGGTGTTCTTATCAAGTTTGGACAGCGTTTTCAGCGAGGCGACTATTTCCCGACTAATATTTTCAAACAAAAATCTCCGTAGTGAATTTCTATTGCAAATAAAAAAAAAACTACTACAAAAATTATTGCTTGGAAATGGTAGTCCCGAAATAGTCGCCTTACTGGAAACTCTGAATTTGAGTGATAAAGATTGCCAGTTGCGATAACCGTTACCACTCTCTCTTTAGTTTCGCGTGTTTATAGCCCTATATCTATTTGTGACACTGCAAGTGTTACTTTACACAATTGTAGAAAACAAATTTTCATTGTTGCGAAACCTGCTTTTATGTTAAAAATTTTCATAATTGCAAATTGTTATATTTTTTTAATTGCTATAATTAAAAAAATAAATAAATGAAAACCAAATTCAGGTGTTCTTATCAAGTTTGGGCAGCGTTTTCAGCGAGGCGACTATTTCCCGACTAATATTTTCAAACACTAATCTCCGTAGTGAATTTCTATTGCAAATGTTTAAAAAAAAACTACTACAAAAATTATTGCTTGGAAATGGTAGTCCCGAAATAGTCGCCTTACTGAAAACTCTGAGTTTGGGTGATAAAGATCTTCATTTGTGATAACCGTACCACTCCCTCTTTTCTTTCGCATGTTTATAGCCCTATATCTATTTATGACACTGCAAGTGTTACTTTACATAATTGTAGAAAACAAATGTTCATTGTTGCGCAACCTGCTTTTATGTTAAAAAATTTCATAATTCCAAATTGTTATATTTTTTTAATTGCTATAATTAAAAAAATAAATAAATGAAAACCAAATTAAGGTGTTCTTATCAAGTTTGGGCAGCGTTTTCAGCGAGGCAACTATTTCCCGACTAATATTTTCAAACACAAATCTCGGTAGTGAATTTCTATTGCAAATTTAAAAAAAAAACTACTACAAAAATTATTGCTTGGAAATGGTAGTCCCGAAATAGTCGCCTTACTAGAAACTCTGAGTTTGGGTGATAAAAATTGCCAGTTGCGATAACCGTACCACTCTCTCTTTAGTTTCGCGTGTTTATAGCCCTATATCTATTTATGACACTGCAAGTGTTACTTTACACAATTGTAGAAAACAAATGTTCATTGTTGCGAAACCTGCTTTTATGTTAAAAATTTTCATAACTGCAAATTGTTATATTTTTTAATTGCTATAATTAAAAAAAAATAAATGAAAACCAAATTCACGTGTTCTTATCAAGTTTGGGCAGCGTTTTCGGCGAGGCGACTATTTCCCGACTAATATTTTTAAACACAAATCTCCGTAGTGAATTTCTATTGCAAATGTTAAAAAAAAAACTTCTACAAAAATTATTGCTTGGAAATGGTAGTCCCGAAATAGCCGCCTTACTGGAAACTCTGAGTTTGGGTGATAAAGATCTTCATTAGTGATAACCGTACCACTCTCTCTTTAGTTTCGCATGTTTAGAGCCCTATATCTATTTATGATACTGCAAGCGTTATTTTACATATTTGTAGAAAAGAAATGTTCATTGTTGCAAAACCTGCTTTTATGTTAAAAAATTTCATAATTCCAAATTGTTATATTTTTTTAATTGATATAATTAAAAAAATAAATAAATGAAAACCAAATTCAGGTGTTCTTATCAAGTTTGGGCAGCGTTTTCAGCGAGGCGACTATTTCCCGACTAATATTTTCAAACACTAATCTCCGTAGTGAATTTCTATTGCAAATGTTTAAAAAAAAACTACTACAAAAATTATTGCTTGGAAATGGTAGTCCCGAAATAGTCGCCTTACTGAAAACTCTGAGTTTGGGTGATAAAGATCTTCATTTGTGATAACCGTACCACTCCCTCTTTTCTTTCTCATGTTTATAGCCCTATATCTATTTATGACACTGCAAGTGTTACTTTACATAATTGTAGAAAACAAATGTTCATTGTTGCGCAACCTGCTTTTATGTTAAAAAATTTCATAATTCCAAAATGTTATATTTTTTTAATTGCTATAATTAAAAAAATAAATAAATGAAAACCAAATTAAGGTGTTCTTATCAAGTTTGGGCAGCGTTTTCAGCGAGGCGACTATTTCCCGACTAATATTTTCAAACACAAATCTCGGTAGTGAATTTCTATTGCAAATGTTAAAAAAAAAACTACTACAAAAATTATTGCTTGGAAATGGTAGTCCCGAAATAGTCGCCTTAATGGAAACTCTGAGTTTGGATGATAAAGATCTTCATTTGTGATAACCATACCACTCTCTCTTTAGTTTCGCATGTTTAGAGTCCTATATCTATTTATGATACTGCAAGCGTTACTTTACATATTTGTAGAAAAGAAATGTTCATTGTTGCGACACTTGCTTTTAGATAAAAAATTTCATGCTTAAAATTATTATATTATAATTTATATTTAATTATTTTAATTATAAAAAAAGTTATAAATTAAAGTGCCGTTTTCAATAAATCTTTTTTTGAAAGAACATGTTTTGCTGTATTCGGTGGAGTAAAGATTGAGGTAAGGAGATATTTAAAAGCGATGACATATGCGATCAAGGTGAAATCCATAGCAGATGTCGCAACATTAAGAGTTACTTTTGAGCTTAGTATTACAACGAATATACTTTTGCTTTAAATATAGATTTGTGATCTTCTTTATTATAGCAAAATATATTTGCCACATCACACTTGAAGAAAGAATTGCATAAATGATAGATTAAAAAAAGATTTAAAAAAAACGGTCCTATGTATTTTTAAAACAGTTACATACAGTATAACAAATGTTATTTTCCACATACATTTTAACATATATGGGAAATAGTCATTTAAATCGTTAACTTCATTAGTTAAACTGCTAAAATCCCAGTAATTTCGATTTCAATACCTAATTAGACTGCATTTAAGAAGACATTGAAAAGCGGAATTTTTAAATGTATTTTCGAATAATTTCTTCTGAATGTGGTAACTGTAAAAGCAATAACCTTCATCTGAAATTTTAAAACATAATATGAACATTTATGAGTTACTCTGAAAATCTAAGAAAAATTATATTTAACTATAATGTATACGTATAAGAAAATTATAATTACTTTAAAGAATTTTCTTTTACTTCTTTAAATTTTACATAGCTGGAAAATCCTGTATATATATTTGTTAAATTTCTGTAGATGCAGAGGGGATCTTAAAATGCATTAAGAATATATATATCTTAATTAATACAATTAATAAAATGTGAAAATAAGCACAATTTGACTTCTGGCAGTGATTTAATTTTGAATGGCATTCAAATAATTCAAATAAGTGAATTAAATGAAGAAACTGTACAACCTGTTCGAAGAAACTGTGAAAAAATCTAAATCTACAATTATAAAAGCATTGTTGAAATATTTATGATAAAAAATCACTAGGTTATGTACAAATAATACTCGGTCATCACTCGGTCGATGATGATCAAGTAGTTCGGTTGAAAACGTTTTGATTTTTTTAAAAGGACTTTAATGTGCTTTTAAATGTTTTATGTACGTTTTTACGCACCTTTAAGCAATATATTTACATTTAGTTGTATCTTTATGAATTTTAGCACAAGGTTATGATTTAAATTTAAATAGACTAAATAAATTTAATTAATTTAAATAAATGAATTTAAATGTTATGCAAATATATCGAATGCAGCAGGTAGTTACTTGTTTTAACTTGTCTCCCATGAATAATTTTTTAAACAAAGTAATATAAAATTTGGAGTAAATAAAAGGGTTTTTATCATGAACTTTTGATAAAATGCTTTGAAATAAAATTTGAGAATACTTTTTATTTATTTATTTTTTATAGCAGCACTTTTATTTATTGTTCTCCATTCTCACATTTTTAAGACTCTTATATCTTCGGTTTTGTCAAGAGTATCCTTTTCAGGTAAGAAATGAGAAAAGGGGATATAAATAATCTCCCATTATTTATAAGGATAAAAATATACTCAGCATTGGGGAATTTTTGCCTTAAGTTTCTTTTTTACTGTATTTCTTTGAGTTCTTTTTTAAGTAATTTTTCTGTGTATAGAATTTACTATAAAAATATATACATATAAATTGAGATATAAAAAATGTATGCGAAAGATATTACAATGAATAAAAGTGCAAAAGGAGGAATTTGTAGAAATACAAAATTAACATTTAAGTGTTCAGTTAACAAAATTCATAAGGTAATTTTGTTAGGTGTACACTTCTGTATAAATAAATACAGTGTTGATATGGCTGTTCAAAACGTATAGTACATTTAATCGTGTGTGTTATAAAATATAGTGTTCGTAAAATGTTTTGCATTGTAACCAAAAAAAAAAAGATATTTTTGCAGCTCTTTAACTATATATTTCTTTTAAATGCTAAAAGGTGTAAATTAACAACATAATACATAGTAAAATTACTTTTATTAGGTTATTTGGCATGTTTCGGCTCACTCCGAACCATTTTCAAAAACAAATGAGATTACAATTGAATCCATTTGGACATTACACTGTTAACTAGTTATTTTAAAAACACAAATTGCACAAATTGTGCCTATTAGTTGCTAAAATCAGTGTAAAAATTGTTTTAAACTCATAAAAGAGCTAAAATCCTACATGTTTCGGCTTTAAACTTAAAGCCATCATCGGGAAAGAAGAACAACACAAACGACTACGGACCTTTTAATTTTCGACACGAGAAAATTGAAATCAACAGCTTGGAAAAATTTAAATAAAATAAGCGGGCGCTCTCTGTTGCCAAAGAGCGAAAAACTAAACTATGAATTAACAAGGGGTTAAAAATGTATTCCATAAACTAGGTATGTTGAAAGAAAAGTTATCATTACAAATACAATCCTTCCTAATTTTAATCTCTAATGATTCCCTAATGGTGGCTTTAAATGGGTTATTGAACCTATAGATAATTCTTGCTTTATCGAAATTAATTACAGTATCATTATTTTTAGCGCAAAACCGGGAGAGTGCAGTGGATAACTTTCCAAATTTTATGTCGTTTTTATGCTCTTTTAACCTTTCCAAAAACTTTCTTTTAGTCATACCAATGTAAAAAATTATACTATTATTATTTAAGCTAATGGGATTTCATAAACACCTGCGAATTGATCAGGGGGGATAGGATCTAATTTACATGAAACTAAGTCAACCAATTTTCTGGGAGGGACAGCAATAAGATGGATATTGTATTTAATGAGAGCCCTTTTAATCCTTTCAAATATAATAGGTATATATTGGAATTTCCGATAGTTTGGTTTATTATTGCTAGGGACAGGATGCTGAATTAAATGGCCATTGAGTTTTTCTATAATTTTCTGTACGTGAATCCATGGTCAATGGCGATATCTCTGATAAAATTAAGTTCATCTTGGATGAATTCACTTGAACAAACCAGAAAAGCACGCTTGATGAACGAATTGAAGGCAGCAATCTTATAAGAAAAAGTTGTAGAGGCATTAAATGGGATTATTGTGTTACTTCTCATCTGTTTACGGTAGACTTTACGTTTTAAGTTGTTGCCATCTTTAATTAATTGAATATCCAGGAACGGCAGTGATGAATTTTCTTCTATTTCCAACGTAAATTTAATATTTTCGTCTATTTCGTTTATCTTTGAGAGGAAAGATAGGAGTTCCTGCTTTCCATGATTCCATGTGATAAAGATATCGTCCACGTATCTTAGCCAAACTTCTGGTGTTAAATTCAAACTTTTAAAAATAAATTCCTCCATAGGTCTAAGTTTAAATTCTGCCAACAGACCGGAAATAGGAGATCCCATAGGTGCTCCTTTATTTTGTCTGTAAAATTTCTTATTAAACATGAAAACGTTGTTATTAATGATAAGGTTAAGTCCTGACTTTAGAGATGTTTTTACGCTATCACTTAAATTATTTTGTCTTCTTTGTATACTTGTTAATTCATAGTTTAGTTTTTCGCTCTTTGTCAACAGAGAGCGCCCGCTTATTTTATTTAAATTTTTCCAAGCTGTTGATTTCAATTTTCTCGTGTCGAAAATTAAAAGGTCCGTAGCCGTTTGTGTTGTTCTTCTTCCCCGATGATGGCTTTAAGTTTAAAGCCGAAACATGTAGGATTTTAGCTCTTTTATGAGTTTAAAACAATTTTTACACTGATTTTAGCAACTAATAGGCACAATTTGTGCAATTTGTGTTTTTAAAATAACAAATGAGAATATTCCATAATTGCCCGGTCTTTGAAGTTATTATTTAAAATGCTATCATTTAATTTTCATGTGCTTTTTAAAAATTATGCACGTTATCTTTTATTTTTCTCGGTTGTTTATTTTCATATCTGTAACCATGGAGTAACTGGAGCCACAATTTCTTTAAGTTAAAAGATGCCGTATTGTTACATATTGTATTTTTGCGTGTCAGTATCTCTATGGTTTATCTTATTATGGATGAATAGTATACACTGGAGGGAAAAATTATTTTGCTTTCATTGAAATTTATTTGGATGATTTCTTCTTGATATAATCCTACAAGGTCTGTGGTTTTTCTATTATACTTAAAATCAGCTATCTCTTTAACTAATTAAGAAAAAGGTGACTAAGATAAAGTTTATTTTACATGCATCCCGGAAAAGCCGACCTACCACTATTTACGAATATTAAAATTTGTATTATTATATTTGTATTATTATACAGAGATTCAGCGATTAAATAAGTCAAAAATTAATCTTCGAAAATAGTTGTGACAAGCGTCCCGCAGACAAACAGATATTGATATTTCGATCTTTTGAATACTTTCCAACATAATTGAAAGGTGTTTATAATGTCGGATTGTCTGGCAATTTGTCTGTCTTCTCTGTCCGAGCTCTAAGTCACGTTACTCGGATTGCCATCTAATTGATATATGTTATTGAGATTTACTATGACATGTTCGGTATTGAAAATGAAGTGTGTGGCATTTATAGATCGTTAACAGGGACATTTAAAATAATTCCGTTACATTGCGATCTATGGGGGAAAATCGTTTGCAATGCATTTTAATAATATTACTCTATGTCAAACGTATCGAAAATGACACAAAAGTAAGCTGCACCGCACGCTCCTTGAGGCAGCACCCTGCGCGTCAGACGACCACCGAACACAAGTCCTGAGCCAGCAGGTTTATCTCCCTGCGGCGCTTTGGCCAGTCAGAGGACCGTCATCTACGGTCCCTCTAACCTTGAACCCGCGTGCCGACGCCGTAGGCCGTTGCGATACGCGGTGAAACCACGGGGAGTCACCGCGAGACACTTGGAGACAGACCGGCGTCCCCCAACAGTTTCGGAGCTGGAAACCCAAAAGGGAACCAGGCCCTAGGCCTTAAGTCGGGATGTTCCAACCCGTGCTTGCTCTACCACAACTCGATGGGTGTCTTAACTTACGCGCACTGTAAGAAGATTACTGTAGAATATGGTGTGCATAACAGTTTATCGTTCATTTACAGGGTCACACAAAATGATTCGGTTACGGTACTATCTATGAGCCATAATTACTGGAAGTGCGTTTTCAAATATGGTATGCGTTTCTAAATTTAAGTAATTTTTTGCATATCACTCGGTGTGTACAAATTCTATTGATAATATACAGGCTGCACACAATAATTTGAATAATTTTTTGACTATGGACGATAATTGCTGAAATTGGAATTTTAAATGTTTTATGGGTTGATCATTTTTTTCTTTTTTAGATATCATTTTTCATCTTATCAGACGGGAAAGATTTTTAACCCCTTAATCGTCGCGCCGTTTAAGTGTAGGCTACTTTTTAAAAATTCAGATTGCTTGATTACCACCAATTTTTTTAAGTAGAAATGTTCGTCTTATTTAATAGACAGATAAAATAATGCAAGAATAAAGCCAATAATACAATTAAAAAAAAATTGGTGGGAATCAAACAATCTGAATAAAACAGGCGTAACCTACGCTGCCCGTGAATGTCTCGGGCACGACGATTAAGGGGTTAATAGCATCTTGAATATGTTGGGAAAAGTTTCTTAATCTATGCTTGACACATAAGTTTTCTTTCTTGTTAGTAACTGATATTGATTTAGTGACAAAGTGTTTTGTATTATTCATTTCTACAGGGGTTTCGGGATACAGTTCCGAATTTGGGTCTTTTATTTTTTCGTGAATAGGAAATCTTTATAACATTTATTACCTTGTATCATTATCTTGTATCACCCTACCCTCACCAAGAAAAACAAGAACGAAAAATCATGCATCAAGCATAGATTATGAAACACTTTCCAACACATCCAGTAAACTCTAACGAAACTTCACCGTTAAAAGATGTGAAAGAAGATAAGTAGTAAACAGTTTAAGAAACATATAACACATTTAAAAATCCAGTTTTAGCATTTACCTTGCATAATCAAAAAAGTAGTCAAATTATTTTGGCAGCCCTGTAAATGATCTGCAGATTTGGATATATACTACATAGCATGATAAAAATTAGTCCAGTTAGAAAATTCACATTTAGAAATTTTTGACAATCGATGGAAATGCAGTCAAAATATTTTGTACAGTTCTATATATTACATAAAGACTTTTGTACACAATACATATTAAACTAAATAATTCAGGTAAAAAATGCATAGGACAACTTAAAACTCACTTCCAGCAGTTACCAACCATAAACGACAATGTATCTTGTTCTATGCGTAGCCTGTATACGACTTTATTTATATTCCACAAACATCTATTAGTCTACTAAATATAGTTCAGCAGGAAAATACGTAACACAATTAAAAATACCCTTAAGCAATTCATTCCCATAGTTAGTAATACTTACGAATTCCTTTGGATAGCCCTGTATATGATCAACATAATTTAGACACACTACGTGCTATGAAAAAAATAGTTAAACTTAAAAGCTCAAGTTAAAAACAAACTTATCACACTGAGAGTGTAATTATCGCAGAAAGACCGTAACCGAATTATTTTGTGGGGCCCTGTAAATGAACGATAAGCGCTATGCACACTATACTATTTGGTGTGCAATTTATAGTGCATCTTAGTAATACATATAAATTTTATTATGTTTTAAATAGTGAAACATCATTAAATTATATTGCGAACGATTTTTCCCCGTAGAACATTGTGTAACAGAATTATTTTGTGTGACCCTGTAAATGGTTAATAAATGCTTTGCACACTATATTTTAGTGCGCTACATAATTGTATATCAATTTCATCATGTTTCGAATCCAGTAACATCATCAAAATGCATTTGAAGCGATTTTTTCCCATTGACCGTAATGTATCTTAATAATTTTGACTGTCCCTGTAAATAAACAATAAATGCTACACGCTTCATTTTCAATAGGGAGCATGCTATAGTAAGTGTCAATGACATACAAAACTTTAGGACAATCCGAGTATATTTACGAGAGTTAGAGCACGACCGGACGGCCAGACAAACCGAAGTCATAAACAACTATGTTGGAAAGGTGTTAAAAAAATTAAGCTATTCCAGTCGACTTTCTGAACACTGGAATACATGTCCAAAAATAAAAAAGAATGGGTCCCTCTGCGCCACTAATACTTGATTACACAGTCGCATCACTTATAATATGTCACAATTCTTTTGTGATTTTTCTCTCAAAATTGTTTTCAAAATAGTTCGAAAACTGTTTATAAATACCTAATCCGTTGATTGATTTTAATGAAAATTTGTACAGTTATTGCAACAGTGGTCTCTAATATAGTCAAGAACTGGGAGTACCGTTTGGGGGTTATCGTCTTCACTCACACACAGACATAAAAAATCATGATTACAATACTTTCCTTACACGATGTGTTCAGAAAGTAAAAAAAAAAAAAAAACAGAAAGAAAAGAAAGAAAGAAAAAGAAAAAGAAAGAAAGAAAAAGAAAAAGGAAGAAAAGAAATGAAATCTGAATCCCAGACACAACTCCACTTCAAAAAGTCTCAGAGTGAAGCTATTTGTAACCGTATTTTACCTTTATAACTTTCTGTACTTCTGTTATACTTATGTTTCCTTGATACTAGTACATTAATTATTCCTTTATATTTGAAATTTGAATAAGTAAACTACATTTTTTGTTTTTATTCAGCTTGCCAAATATAATTTTCCATAAATATACAGAGTAGGCGAAAAATACATGGCACATTTTAAAATTTTATATAAGATTAATTAAAATTTAATTAAAAAAACTAAAACATGGACTAAAATGCTGAAAAGTTTTCTTTAAACAAAGAAATGAATATATAAACTTCACTGGTAGATGAAGCTATTTGTCTCTGTGTTTGATTTACATATGAATTTCTTTTTTTCAGATTAGTTCAGATCTGTTCCTGATTTCAAAGTGATAGAGTCTCTCCTGATAAAGAAATACTACCTTCTTTCAAAACGCGTTGTGCATTTCTAATGTTTATGGTTTTTTAAAGATTTTTTTTTTCTTTTATATAACCTACATTTTTAAACGTTAGGAAAAAAATTGTAGCATCTAAATTTTCAACTGAAATAAAGGACAGCTTGTTTTTATTTTATTTTTCGTAATGTGTAAAATTTTACAGTATGAAAATCTAGATGGAATTAAAATAATGTAACTTTATATTTTTCTATTAAAAAACTTAAAATAGGTAGATTTCCTTTCTGTATTTCAGCAGATATATACGGATATGGAAATTCTTACCATTTGCTTGTTGTGTGATTAAATGCATTTTCATTCAAAATTAACGTTATTTAATTTATTAATGCTATTTCTATAAGTGTCAAGTGACACCCTTTGATTTATAGTTATTTATTATTTTTAAAGCTCATAAGCATGGGAATAAGGATTCAGTGTATTAAATAAATTTGTGATAGCTTTAATCTAAAATCTACAAGGGTTATTTTCAAAGTAAGATCTATTACCAAACATCTATTTGAATCTCGCCCGCTTGCTTCTAAGCGCATGCGCGCAGACTCAAGGAATCTCTTGGTCTACAGCAGATGCCAGTTGCGCACCTATGGTATCAGTGTGTTGCTTCAGAACGAGCGATACAAATTTTCAAGTCGACTGATCATCACACTGGCTGTGAAATACGGTCAGTGATCCAGTTTTTGACAGCAGCTGGACATTCATTGCCATATCTTTGAGGTCAATGCAAGACCAATAACTGCTGCTCAAACACAATCTCTCATCCGATCTTTTTGGGTTGGAGCAATTTGAGCACCCTCCATACAGGCCTGACCTTGAGCCGAGTGACTGTCATCTCTTCCTATACCTGAAATCGTTTCTGTGCTGCCATCTATTCAACACTGACGAAGAAGTAGAAACGGCGGTTGAGGTGTGGCTTTTCTCTCAGGTAGCGGCATTCTACGAGGAAGGGTTACAAAAACTCGTAGGGCGTTACGACAAATGTTTCAACAGACATGGAAATTGTGTAGAAATGTAGAAAAAAGTATGTAAATCTTGTAAAAAATAATTTTTCTAAATGTACTTAGCAATTTTATTTTATTCCAAAGCTGACCTTACATTAAAAATAATCCTTGTTTAAGTAAAATTAACATAAATCAAAATCTTTTAACATGTCTTTTGACACCGGTAAAAATAGTGTTAAGAAGATTTTGCGTATATCAAATCTAAATTACAAATGACAAATAAATCAAAAACTCCTATTTATGTTATATAGTCTCTGACTGCTGCCCTATGAATGCTACTTTGATTTACAAAAATATGGCGTCCTATTTTGACAATGATTAATGAATATTAGCTAAGAACTCAAACAAAGGTTAATTTAAATCAATTTTATGATAAATTTGATTAAAACAAATATTTTACGGTTTGCAATATATGGTTCTGTTAATTGTTTTCTGAATTATACAATAAATGATACAAAATTTAATCAAATAAAAGGTGCATTTTCAAGAAAATTTGATGAAACATTGATATATTGATATTTAGATAGCAGCTATAATTGAAACATGCTTCCTATTTCCAAGAAGTAATTTGAAATGTTTAATGTAAATATAAATTTAAACAGTGTAAAAGTGTAAAACGGAGATATAAGCCTATAAACAGCAGGGGTTTTAAACCACCACACCGCGGCATATTGATGTACTTTGGAAAAAAATTCAGGTATGCCTCGAAAGTATTAAGTCACATTCTATCAAATTTTACGAAAAAATAGAAGCAAAACTCTATATCATATAGCAAAACTTGTTCGTGGGTAAAGCAGACGTCCTATTGACGGTAGCAACATCGGACCAATAAATTTCGGTTTTACTGCAATCTTTAACTTCAAACATCGCACAATTTCAGTTTTTACATCACTGAATAGAGAAAAAAATCTTATTTCAAATTCAATTTGTTTGAAAACTGTATATCAGAATTAACAATTTACTTATTTTTTGTGAATAAAAAAAAATCAAACATTTTTTTTAATCAATCTTATTCTAAATAATATAAATAGTCCAGTATTTATTCCCAGCTCCTATTCCATAAAGAAATTCCATAACGAAAAATCTCTCTGATACGGCCACTGAGTAAATGTAATTTGAAAAGAATGATATATTAAATTATTAAGAATTTAGGAATTAAAATCTGTAAAAAGGTGTATTTCATAAGGTTCGTGACTAAACAGCCACGGTACGCATGTGTGACAAATGGTGAATTTAAATTTGTGAAGTTTGGACAAAATGTTAATCATTCATCACATATTTCATGATTTGCACCTAAATTTAGTCTCTGAAGTTGAATTTTATGTCCCGTACCCATTTTGAAAAATTACGGACAGGGGTTGTGATTGTATGCCTAGTTACTCTCTGTTAAGGGGCGAATGAGTTTTGGATTTTAGCATTGGTAGCATTTTTAGCTCAATAAGTAACCTAATCGCACCTTCCTGGGCTTCTTACAAGCTGTAGCAAACACGTGTCATTGAAGTAGCTTTCCTTTCAGAGAGGAAGACTGGAGGTTTTTTAGGACGTTGAAGGAGAAATTGTGCAAGTCTGTGCGCGTTTAGTAAGATATTGATTTATCTACTCAAATAAAGTAGTTTCGAACTCCAGAAACCTTCTGATACTTCAAATTATCATTTAGCGTAATTTATAATCCTAGTAGAGCAATTGAGTGGTTACCTTCTGAAACGAATTAGTTGTTTTGACAGTAAGCAAGTCGTGAAATACTCCAACCCCCTTGCTTTTCTTATAGTCCTAATTCAAGCCATCCAATGAAAATTATCTCTACACTGCCACCCTGCATTACTTCTTGTTGTATAAATTGTTTGATTTGTTGCTAAAATTGTGTAATGTCTTCAAGTTGACGGGCTCGAAGGTGTCGTCACACCTTATCAAAATTTGCAATGTCATTTATTGAAAAACAAATTTTTTTCCAATTTTTCAGACTTAAAAATTATTATTTGGAGAAATATGTGTAAATTTTTGATGCTGTTAATCTGATATATTTTAACTTTTTTCTCTTCACATTATTTTTAACATTTGTGACTTCAACTTATTTTTTATATATTTTCACTCATATAATAAATCATTATTTACATCATATAGCGAGAGTTTGTTTCTCTTAAAAGATATAAATATCTGAAAAATACACATTACAAATGATTCCTGTAGTCTAAATGCAATAATTTTGAATTAGCAATATAGGATAATTTTAAAACATTCCAAAGGTGTTCACTTCTATGGAAACATATACGTATAGTTATTAAGAAAAAATATTTTATGGTAAAGTAAAAGTTCAGATTGTTACATTACCAACATAACAATAGTCAAAACACACGCATTCGTACAATAAACAATTTACAACTTTCACATAAAATACCCCACATTTCTTTTCTTCCCCAATGATTTAAATTCTCACCAAATTTATTTTATTATCTAATGAATTTTAAGTGTTTTATTTTAAAATAATTTTTCTCAATAAAATATTAATTTCCTTTTTTTGTTAGTTTTCAATTATGGGGATAATTTAGCTCTTTCTAGAGTACTCTTAATTGACATTCTTTCTTGATTAGTTTGTAAACCCTTGAGATTTCATTAATGAGTTTATCAATTCAATTACTAAGTTTCGTGTACCTATTATAAATACTTTTGTTTCAATAGTCTTGATTTAAATCTATTAGAATTTTAAATGCTTCTATAATTCGCTCATAGATTAGCGATAATTAATTAAATTATTGGCATTCTTTCCAGTTATTTTTTTTAATTTTTTAAAAACTGTTTCCAGGAATAAGACACATATTTTAGCTTATATTTCAATAGATATATAATAACGGACTAAAGGAGTGAAAGTGACGGCCACATTCCCTTTGTGATGTCACGATTACAGCTGCCATGATCTCACTTTGTTTTCAAATAAACATA
Source organism: Maratus michaelseni (assembly GCA_963931845.1). Lineage (NCBI taxonomy): Eukaryota > Metazoa > Arthropoda > Arachnida > Araneae > Salticidae > Maratus > Maratus michaelseni. The sequence goes on along the minus strand of OZ007588.1, from coordinate 191,487,951 downwards.
TTTCAGACCAGAAATGTTACTTAATAAATTATATCGAATAAGTACCACATAGAAATAGGACACATACAGGACACATTTTGTTAAAAAAAAATAAGATAAAAAAAATCAGAAGTTAGCAGCTATGCATAATGTACCTAGATTACAATTTGCCGATAGTTAACGGAATATCCTCAAAAATAACGCAAGCCACGATAAATATGGCGAATTCAACGCCAATTTAGCAAAATCACCTTTGAAATTCGATATTGATAAAATTCGAAAATTTTCCATAATCAGGGTTCGAATCAATGTGGCGAATTTTACCTACTGAGTCTACTGAGAATTCTATATATTTTTAATCAAATCTGAATTTTGCCACTGGACTATATTCTTTTTATCGCTTTATTCTTGTCTGTTGTCTTTACAAATCCATTTAGAATTTACGAAATGAAAATCCTGATGTTTTATGACAAAATATATAATTTAGCAACCAGATAGTCTGTGATTAAATGTTTTGACTGATTTCCTTTAAATCAACATAAATCCATAAGAAACACTTCTCACTTCGTAGGACTTAATATCATCTCTGATGGCTACTTGTATAATCGACTTGTAGAATATGTGCAGAAACATTTTTGTTTTTAATTCTGAAATAAATTTTCCACACAAAAGTTTGTTTAACAAAAATGTGAATTAAATACCTATATTGCACAAACGAAATGTTTTATGATTATTGAAATGTTTCGAGATCTAAGCTCAAAGTGGGAAAAAACATAAATGAAAAACTTATAAAACAGAAATTTACTGTATGTACTTCTGAGAAAAAAATTATAACATTCTGCTGAAAATTGGATTATAGCATTATTATAGCTCGTACAGTTTAAATATTTATTGTATGCAAGTAAAACCTACTATGTCGGAATTACATGTGATCGGGAAAAATTCATTATAGATGGATTTCATCTTAGCTGGAATACTATCCTAAGGGTTTTTATCTACATGGAAGGTCAAATAAAAGCGTGTATTTTGGGGGATTCTTTTCAGGAAAAGGAAACAAGATATTTGAAAAACTCTTTTTTTGTATTTTGTTTATTACATTTTAAAGAAAAAAAATATTTTTTTAATAATGAAATACAGTTTGGTGTCCCCGGCAGAAACGTTCCCCGGAGGTGGTGTCGTTGCTGTCCACGATGATACGGTAACTCTATCAGATGTTATCTGAAATTATAAAAAGCATAATGTCTTATTATACAGAGCATATGTATAATATATTATATAATTATAATATATTATACGTAATTATAATAATATAATAAATGAACATATTTATAATACATCGAACATAGAGCTCGAAGCCACAGGGGTCGTCGATAGCATCAGAGCCCCGAGCCCAACTCTTCCCGCATTTCGAGGTGTTAAATTTGTTCATTTTTCCTTTTAAATTTGTCCGGTTTCAATTTTCAGATTTTTTTCCCGTTTCTACCTGCCAAGTGTCTCGGTATAAAAGGGACGTAGCAAAGGACCATCACGCGAAACGCCCCGCTCCGCGAATTCAGCGGCCGTCTCCCAGCCCACCCACCCCCAACCCTTCCCGCGTTTCGAGGTGTTAAATTTGTTCATTTTTCATTTCTACCTATAATTTCGAACTCCAGAAGCCTTTTGATACTTCAAATTATCATTTAGCGTAATTTATAATCCTAGTAGAGCAATTGAGTGGTTACCTTCTGAAACGAGTTATTTGTTTTGACAGTAAGCAAGTCGTGAAATACTCCAACCCCCTTGCTTTTTTTATAGTCCTAATTCAAGCCATCCAATGAAAATTATGTCTACACTGCCACCCTGCATTACTTCTTGTTGTATAAATTGTTTGATTTGTTGCTAAAATTGTGTAATGTCTTCTTTTTTAAGTTGACGGGATCGAAGGTGTCGTCACACCTTATCAAAATTTGCAATGTCATTTATTAAAAAACAACCTTTTTTCCAATTTTTCAGATTTAAAAATTATTATTTTGAGAAATATGTGTAAACTTTTTATGCTGTTAATCTGATATATTTTGGCTTTTTTCTTTTCACATTATTTTTAACATTTGTGACTTCAACTTATTTTTTATATATTTTCACTCATATAATAAATCATTATTTACATCATATAGCGAGAGTTTGTTTCTCTTAAAAGATATAAATGTCTGAAAAATACACATTACGTACGATTCCTGTAGTATAAATGCAATAATTTTGAATTAGCAGTATAGGATAATTTTAAAACATTCCAAAGGTGTTTACTTCTATGGAAACATATACGTATAGTTATTAAGAAAAAAATATTTTATGGTACGGTAAAAGTTCAGATTGTTACATTACCAACATAACAATAGTCAAAACACATGCATTCGTACAATGAACAATTTACAACTTTCACATAAAATAGCCCACATTTCTTTTCTTCCCCAACGATTTAAATTCTCACCAAATTTATTTTATTATCTAATGAATTTTAAATGTTTTATTTTAAAATAATTTTTCTCAATAAAATATTAATTTCCTTTTTTTGTTAGTTTTCAATTATGGGGATAATTTAGCTCTTTCTAGAGTACTCTTAATTGACATTTGTTGTCGACTACGAAATTCAAGTGGACTGTAAATTATACAACTATCGATAAAAATTCAACTATGTTTACTAATGAGTAACGAACCATTTTTTTTTTATTTACTTCGTAGCTCCCCATGGAACAAACGAACGAAACAAGAACAAAACGACTTCTGAGTTTACATTTATCGCCAAGCGATGTTAGAAGCCAAGAGTGGCGCCAACATACCGGCCACCCGTGAAATATTTATTTCTGCAACATATCTTAAACAAATGTCCTTCGTTGTAAACAATTATTTTTTTTCTTTTTAACAATAAATCTTCAATTATAGTACAAGTTTCAGTTCAATCAATAATACAAATATACAATTCAATTCATTTATAATATTAAAATACAAAGTTACTGCAAAAATTTTTCAAATATAAATGCGCAGAATTATAAGAAAAATAAATATTTACATTATAATAAAGGATCATTTATGGGCAAAATACTAATATTAGAAATTGCTCGTTTGAATATACCATTTGGAGTTTTTACAAGCACAACCCTAATTTTACCATCGCTCCCATAAATAACGTCTTGAATGCGACCGACTGACCAGGTACACATGGACAAATTACTATCCTTTAATAAAACCATTGCTCCAATTTTAATATTTTCTTTTTCAAATAACCATTTTGTTCGCTGTTGTAGATTATTTAAATAATCTCTACTCCATTTTTTCCAAATTAACTGATTAATTTTTGTAATTTGCTGCCAATGACTAAGTTTATTATTGGTAAGGTCAGTCCAGTTTGGTTCACAGATGCTATTTATAGGGCGGCCTATTAAAAAATGTCCTGGAGTTAACGTTTCGAAATCGTTTGGATCCGAAGATAAAGGTTGTCATGCAACCAATATCCTTCCAACCTTTTTTGTTTAAAAAAGTAAACGGAAGTGAAGAGAAGAGGAGAAGGAATGGTGGTTCGTTCGGAGTAAGTAGGATGTGGGAAGGCATCCGAGTATATTTTGGTTGTTTAAGAAGTAATGTGGTTTAGGTGGAATTTTTATGAATATTAGTGAAAGTGTACATAATGTAAATAATCATCTTGTAAATATCAGCTCTCATTTAATAAACTGTGCATTTAAATTTTAAAAAGAAGAATCGTTGTGTCATTCGGCTGTCATGATATTACAGCACGCTCTCATAACGAGAACAAGAGTTATTTCTACGATTTAAAATAATAAAAGTTGTGCTTTGGATCACAGTGTTTGGATTACAAAATAGAGGTGAGCTATTTATTTATCTGATTGTGTAGTAAGATACTGTTAACTTTATTCGAAAATGTTTAAAAACGTAACTAAAGCAGATTTACTTATTGTTCTGGAAGAAATAGGTGAAGAAGCTGATGCTAGTAAGAGAGTACCCGAATTAAAAGATTTGTTATTGAAATATAAAGAATACTTAAAAGATAAAGATTTCGTAACTGCATTTTTATCGACTACAGTGTCAGAAAGGAAAAATGGCGAGGAAGTAAATAGATTGCGTTTACAACAACAAATGAGAAGCGAGAATTTAACCCATAACGAAGGGGAAAATAATACGTCATTATCATTAGATAAATTAATTAAAGCAGTTCAAGTTTTGGTAATCCCAGTGCCCAAGAAAAATGAAACATGGAATCTTTTTTTTATTCTTTAGAAAGAGCGTTTAAGCACAAAAATGTTCCTAAGGAATATAAATCGGAAATTTTGCTAAAATTAGTAGGTGAAAAAGCCGGAAATGTTCTTGTTTATATTGATGATGAAGAATTAGCTGATTATGATAAAATTAAATCTTTAATTTTGAAAGAATATGAACCGTCCCCATTTACTTGTTTACAAAATTTTAGAAACGCTAAAAGATTACCTGGTGAAACCCATCAACAGTTCGGTTCGCGATTAAGATCCTGTTGGTTAAATTATTGTAGAATTCGAAACGTTAAAGATTTCGATTCACTTATTAATTTAATAATATCAGATAAAATTTTTGAAACTTTGGATAATGAGCTAGCTACTCACATTGCAGTCAAGCAAGGAGAAAGTTGGCTTTTGCCCGATCAGTTATCGAAAGACTGTGACATTTATTTTACTGCAAAAGGCAGGTCTTTCGAGGAAACAAAATTTGAGAAACGGCCTATTTATCGTGAAGTGAATAATGATAATAACACTAAATATGTTCCCCCACAAATAAGGAAAAATCAAGCTACGTACGAGAACAGACACTTCTCAAAATCACGTGATTGTTATATTTGTAATTCCCCATTACACCTAGCAAAATTGTGCCCAAACAGAAGAAATAAGTATGATAAATCTTATACTCAAAATGATGATCAGGGTCAGAGAAAACCGAAAATGCAACAAGATACAAATAAATTGAATCCAAATAAAAATAGTAATGAAGTAGTCACTAATGTTAGTTCCAGGCATTTACACATGAATGATCAATTAAACAAAGTTACTCTTTTTCCTTTAAAAAAAAATCACTATTTATATAGAAGGTAAAGAAATAGAAGCTATTAATGATTCCGGTACCCAAATTAGTATTTTAAATACGTCATTAATTCCCGATCTGAAAATCGAAGCTAAAGGTAGTATTTTGTTACAATCCGCTTTCAAAGAAAAAGTACAAGCAAATTTGGCTACTATACCCATCCATTATAAATTACCTAACAGTGGAATTTATGTCACTTTAAATACGCTTTTTGCTTTCACTGAAAACTTAAATGTCCCTTGTTTATTAACTCCAGACGTATATAATGCTTTGATTGAACTTCAAAATGACGAGTTGTGTAATAGTCAGTTGCAGGAGTTCGAAGGTCACGAAGCTAAAAATAGCTCAGACGCCCCACTGGCGAAAGAGGAATTAAATGTTTGTTTTATTTCTTCAGAAAATAAACAAAATGATCGAAATGATGAATTTTCAGAGTTTAACAAGTTTTGTAAAGAACAAAAAGATTGCGCAACTTTAAAGAATTCATTCAAGGACGCTAGATTAGGAAAAAATAATTTTTTGATACGGGATAATTTATTGTATCATAAAGAAACTATTTGCGGTGATAAAATATATCAGCTCGTGTTACCGGAAAGTTATAGAAATAAAGTGTTACAATTAGCTCATGATTCAATTTTTGGAAACCACTTAGGGATGAGAAAAACTAAAGAAAGAATTAAATTATCTTTTTATTGGCCGAATATTTCAAGAGATGTAGAAAATTATTGTAGAACATGTAAGAACTGTCAGTTAAAAAGCCCTGAGAAACAAACAGATAAAATTCCGATTACACCTGTTGTCCGCGCTCCATATCCATTTCATACTGTAAATATTGATTGTATAGGTGAAATTATTCCGCCGTCAGGAAGGAAGCATAAATATTGTCTTACCTTAATTGATCAAAACTCTAAATGGCCGGAAGTAGTACCATTACGGAGTCTCTCTGCGAAAACAGCATGTGATGCTTTATTAGATATTTTTATGCGCACCGGAATTCCTGAAGTTATCTGTTCAGACCAGGCCACTAATTTTAAATCTGAACTGACTAAAGAATTTGAGAACCGGTTAGGGGCATGTCCTCGCTTTTCAACTCCATCATACCCCGCTTCAAATGGATTAATTGAAAAATTTAATCGTGTGTTTAAACAAATGCTACATCATGTAATTCGTACGGATCCTGTTAATTGGGATAAACATATTCCTTTTCTACTTTTTGCCTACCGTGAAGTGCCAAATTGCACAACTGGAGTATCACCGTTTAAGCTCATGTATGGTCGGGAAGCTAGAGGTCCCTTGGCAGTACTAAAGTCATCATGGTCAGGTGAAATCCCCTTACCATTGAATCTTAGTAATTCAGCAGTAGACTATTTACAAGAATTAAAAATAAATTTGGAAAGAGCCGCTAACATTGCTTCTCTAACTGCTGCAGAAAAACAAGAAAATTACACTCGCTATTTCAATCGTCGAAGTTGAATGAAAGAATTTGAAAAAGGTGATTTAGTATATTTACTTATCCCTGATTCTACCAATAAATTATATGCTAGATGGACAGGACCCGGAGAAATACTTGAAAGAATAAAACCACATTCGTATAAAGTGAAATTACCTGATGGGGGTGTCAGACATGTTCATGCGAATAAAATAAGGAAATTTAACGTAAGAGTACAGACTGTTGGAGTCATTTTTGAAGACGATGTAGAATTTGGTGAAATTCACCCAACACCAATTAAAGCTAATGCTTTGAACGAAAATAACATAGAAGTAGACCTTAGTCATCTGGAGGTTGATAAACAATTAGAGTTAAGTAAACTTCTACAAAAACATACACCATTATTCTCAGGTAAAATTCAAGTTGCCAACGTTGGAGCACACAAAATTCGTTTATTACCAGGTGCGGAAAGAAAGAAACCATATATTTATAAAATTCCGGAATCACTAAAAAATGAAATGGACAAACAAATAGAAGAGTTAGAGCATCTAGGACTTATAGAAAAAAGTGAAGCTGAAATAGCTTATCCGGTCGTATGTGTCGCAAAGAAGGACGGTAGCATGCGCTTATGTATAGATTTTCGTCAATTGAACACAGTGACAAAACCTTTTGATTACCCTATGGAAAATGCAACTGAATTAATTAATCAAATAGGAAGTGCTAACATAATTACATGTTTAGATGTATTAAAAGGGTATTGGGAAATTCCTCTAGAAGAACAGAGTCGAGATCTTACTTCTTTTAAAACCCATCGTGCTCAATACCGATGGAAAGTCATGCCTTTTGGATTGCGCAATGCGGCTGCCACATTCCAGAAATCGATCAACAATGCTCTGGATGAACATCGTAAGTACAGTCGAGCATATCTGGATGATATTGCTATTTTTTCAAATGACTGGGAAAATCATCTGAAACATCTTGACGCTGTTTTATCCAAATTAACTGAACTGAAATTCACGGTGAATGATAAAAAATGTGTTTTTGCAAAGGCACAGATCAAGTATCTAGGTCATGTCATAGGAGGAGGTAGACATGAGCCCGATCCGGAGAAGTTACGTGCCAAAGAGACAATAGAATCGCCTAAAACCAAAACAGCCCTCAGAAGTGCATTGGGTTTATTTAATTATTATCGTGACTACATAAGAAATTATGCTGAAATCGCCAAGCCTTTAACCGACTTGACAAAAAAGAAAATCCCAGAAATCATTCCGTGGTCTGAGGTTGAAGAAGAGGCTTTCCAAACTTTAAAACGTTCATTGTGTGAAGCTCCTAAGCTGTATACACCAGATCCTAAAAAGCCTTACACTATTCAGAGTGATGCCAGTTCTTATGGAGTTGGTGCTTGTCTATCGCAAAGAGATGAGAAAGAAAATTTGTGTCCTATTAGTTTTGCTAGCCAAAAGCTCACTAAGGTGCAACAAAACTGGTCGACTATTGAGCGTGAAGCTTATGCGGTAGTGTGGGCATTAAAAAAATTTGAAGTTTATGTGTTTGGTGCTGAAATTGAACTAATAACTGATCGCAATCCCTTAATATATCTTCAGAAATCTGCACCTCAGTCTGCAAAATTACAAAGATGGGCCTTATCTGTACAAAGATATAACATAAATATTTCTCATTGCCCAGGTGCAAAATTAAAAAATGCAGATAGTCTGTCACGACTAGTTACTGTATAAGGATTATTTAAGTGATACTTTATTTTGTGTTTAATTTTGGTATGCAGTATTATATCAAGTCGTCTTTCCGTCTGTTGTGAATTGTTAGTGTTTTTTATATGTTTATTATATATTCATTATAACTATTATAACAAGGCTTCTATACATCTGTTTTGAATTGTGTTTTTATATATATTTTATGCTGTATAGTTGTATGGTTGCTATTTGTCAGATTTTGCTTCGCTTTGCGTAGCACAATCTTATAGGGGGGGTGTCATGCAACCAATATCCTTCCAACCTTTTTTGTTTAAAAAAGTAAACGGAAGTGAAGAGAAGAGGAGAAGGAATGGTGGTTCGTTCGGAGTAAGTAGGATGTGGGAAGGCATCCGAGTATATTTTGGTTGTTTAAGAAGTAATGTGGTTTAGGTGGAATTTTTATGAATATTAGTGAAAGTGTACATAATGTAAATAATCATCTTGTAAATATCAGCTCTCATTTAATAAACTGTGCATTTAAATTTTAAAAAGAAGAATCGTTGTGTCATTCGGCTGTCATGATATTACAGCAAGGCCTACTGTTTAAAATACCTTCGATTTGATTAACGACAGTTAAAAATTCCTCAAAAGTTAGTTTTAAATCTCCAATAGTTCTTTTTAAATGGTGCTTAAAGGATTTTACTCCTGCCTCCCACAAGCCAGCAAAATTAGGGGATCTAGGAGGAAGGAATTTCCAAGAAATTGAATTAGCCAATAAGTAAGCTGCCAATTCCTCGGATTGATTTTTTACAATTTTATGCAATTTTTTCAATTCTGAATTCGCACCAATAAAATTAGAGGCATTATCGGAAAAGATGGTGGCACGAATTCCGCGCCTAGCTACAAATCTTTTTAAGGTGGCTATTAAGTCTTCAGAAGTTAAATCTGTTATTATTTCTAAATGAATTGCACGAGTAGCAAAACAGACGAAAATTGCGACATAAATTTCACTAAAAACTCCTTTACGTTGGTTTTTGTATTTTATAAAAAATGGGCCACATAAATCAATGCCTGAATTTGTAAAAGGGGGATTTATATTTACCCTTTCTTTAAGTAACGAGGCCATGATTTGTTCTGCAATTTTAGGTTTGTTTTTAAAACAAACAATGCAATTATGCACGATTTTTCTAGCTATGTTTCTGCCATTTAATGGCCAGAATTCTTGTCTCAAAAATAAAGCAATGTTTGAGCACCAACATGCAAATTTTTTAAGTGAAAATACTGGAAAATTAAAAGTGTAAGCCTGTGATCTTTGGGTAAAAGAATCGGATGTTTTTTATTATAAGATAAATTTGATTTATCTAAACGACCACCAACACTAATTATTTCATCCCTATCAAGAAAAGGATTTAAATTACTTACTCGACTATCCTTTAGTTTCTCACCTTTCTTGAGCGCCTTCATTTCCCTGTCGAAGTACATTACCTGAACCAATTTGACTAATTTAATCTTTGCTTGATAAAATTCCTCTTTTGTTATAGACCCTACAATCCTTTCTTTGTGCTTACAATTATAAATAAATCTATAAGTATAAACTAAAATACAAATTAACTTAAAATAACTGTTACTTAAGGCACAAAAATTGTTAAGAAAATTATTAAAGTCCTAATTAATAAGATGCAAATTAATAGTATTGTTCGATTTAAGTTCGTCTAAATATGCATCATCATTTGGAAAGTTAGTTTTTTCCTCTTTTTCTGTCAAGTCCAAGATATTATTAGTCAATAATGGACCTTTCCACCACAGTTCCTTATATGAGAGTTCCTGAGGAAATGTTCCACTAGATATTATATCATCTGGATTATCAGTAGAAGAAATGTGTTTCCAATAAAATTGTTCCGTGAGAGACTGAATCTTTGAGACTTTATTTGCGATGAAAGTTTTTAATAGATGAGCAGAGGTTTTTATCCATGCCAATGCTATAGTTGAGTCTGAGAATAAAATTACTCCTTGAATGTCTAGTTGTAAAGAAGGGAGAATTTTGGCGACAAGTTGAGAAAGAAGCAAACAGGAACATAGTTCCAGTCTTGGCACAGAAATGGTCTTTAGAGGTGACACTCTTGATTTACTTGCCATGAGGTTTGATGTGGTCGAGTTGGATGAATTTAAACAATATACATAAACTGCAGCACCAAAAGCTGTTATGGAAGCGTCAGCGAAACCAAGAACAAATATTGCTTCTGTGGAAGGAGTTAAAATGTATCGACTAATTGTTATATTTTCTACAGTTTTTAGTTGACTTACGAAGTTACACCAATCACTAGCAAGAGGTTGCGGAATGTTCTCGTCCCATCCTATTTTACACAACCACAATTTTTGAAGATAACACTTGGCCTTGGAAATAATTGGGCCAATGAGCCCAAGCGGATCATACAATTTTGCTATGACAGAAAGAACCTGTCTTTTGGTGTATGATTCTTGCTCTTTCACCGAAACTCTAAACACAAATTGGTCTTTGTTGGATTGCCAAACCATACCTAGAGTCTTAGCTGAAGTGTCAGACATAGTGCAAAAGGAAACGTCTTCGATTTCATCATGATTTAAAAGCTCATTCAAATTTTAGTTCCATTTGTGCAAAGCCATTCCACAAGAACGAAATATGTCAATTAATTGATTTTTCAGGGCAATTGCCGACTCTGAATCAGGGGATCCAGTCACGATGTCGTCCATATAGCTATCAGACAGAATGGCTTTTGCTGCAACAGGAAATCTGTCTTTCTCATCTAAGTCCAATTGTTTGATGCACCTTATGGCCAAAAAAGGGGCGCATTTAGTTCCATAAGTGGCCGTGTTCAATTTAAAGGCAATTGTGGAATTATTTTCGTAATCCTTCCAAAGAATGTGTAGAAGGTCCCTTTGCGAAGGATCTATCAAAATCTGCCGAAACATTTTTTTAATGTCCGCAGTTAATGCAACCTTATATTTTCGAAATCTTTACAAAATATCAAAAAGATCTTCCTTAACTTCACCGGAAAGCAAAATATCATTCAAGCTTTTTCCGGTTGTGGTAGGGGCAGAAGCATTAAAGACAACCCTTAATTTAGTAGACGATTTATCTGGTTTAAAAATGCCATGATGAGGCATGTAATAAACTACTGAGCTAGAGTCTTCGACTGAAATTCTTTCCATATGCTCCAATGCTTCATATTCATTTAAAAATTCGCAATAAAGTTTTTTCATAGCACTATTATTTTCCAATCTCTTTACTGTTTGTTGTAAACGCCTTTCTGCTAAATTTCTCGAATTTCCCAATGAATTTAATTGATCAGTTTGAATCGGCATTTCGACAATAAACCTTCCGGTATCATCTCTTTTGTGCGTTTTTTGAAAATGAGATTCACAGAATTCTTCTTCTTTACTTAGAAAACGGTCAGGTGAAATATTTTCTATTTCCCAAAATTTTTTAAGATTAGATTCAATGTTCTCAATTTCAGAATTAAATGTTAATCCACAATATGAGTTAGAACTCTTGATTTTAACAGTTCCAGTAGCAATAAGGCCAAACACCGAATTTTGAAACAATTTGGTGAAATGCGATTTTTTTCTTCTTTTATTATCTCATAAAAGAGTTCTGCCCCAATTATTAAATAAAATTTTCCGGGTATGTCGAAATTAGGATCAGCTAACAATACCCTATTTGGTAACAATGCTTTATCAATTTTAATATTTGAAGAAGGTACACAGTTAGTAATTTTCGAAACAACAAAAAATTCGCTTGGTGAAGAGAATGAAGAATTCTTGTTACGAATTATCGTATTAACTTTCCCTTTAACATTAAAGACATTTCCACCTAATCCACTAACAGAAACATTTATTCTTTCTTTTTTCAAGCCCAAATAGGAGGCCATTTCTTTCGTAATATAGTTAGCTTGGCTCGCACTATCGAGGATTGCCCTTGCCTGAACGAAACATTTATGTAACGGACTATAAATATAAATACATGCCGTAGACAAAAGAACCGCTTTTTTACTTTCATTATTATGTGATGAAAAACTGTGAGATATTTCCGATATTTTTTTTTATTTGTTTCATCATTTTCTTTACCAGAACGTCCGTCTGGCGCCAATGATATTTCAAGTTCAGAATCGGGGCTTTTTAATGATGTTTTATTTTGAAATGATTTAATTTTATCTCGATGAAGTAACACGTTATGTCTGAGAAAGCACAGCTGACAGTTATATTTTGAACCGCATTTCGAAAGCAGATGCGAGTCATTTAAACAATTTATACAAAGTTTATTATTTTTTACTTCATCAAATCTTTGAATTGGAGTCATTTTTAGAAATACAGGGCACTGGTGAATTGCATGTAATTTTTTACAAACAAGGTAGGAATTAGATTTCAGAATAAAAGTTTTTTGTTTGTTCTGGGTTTTAAATTTTTGCGAATTTATTAGTGTTCCTTGAAGGTTTTCTAATATTTGAACACGATTTTGCAAGAATTCGATAAAATTGTCCCATCGAGGTAAATCTGTCGTTGTTAATGTCATTTCGAATTCCTTACATTTTGTTCTATCCAATTTTGTCAAAATTTATTAAAAATAAATTTTCACTAAAATTGTTCATTTCGACATTTAACACCTTTAAAGCTCTTACATGCTTTAAAATACAATCAAGCAGCATTCTTAATTTTTCAGCTGAATCAGTACAAATATTATCTAACATTAATAAAGATTTAATATGACTGTTAACTATTAATCTTTTATTGTCAAATCTTTTTTTAAGTGCTTCAAATAATGACTCATATGTGTCATTAGTACTTTGGATTTGCTTCGCTGTCCCCACAAGAGAGGATTGCAAATAAAAAAGTTTCTGATCATTACATAACAATTCGTTCGAATCAATTATACTATTAAATTGAGTCTTAAAGTTATTCCAATTTTCATACGAACCATCCAATTTCGGCAATGGAATTTCGGGCAATTTAACATTTAAATTTTTTGAATTATTAACACCATTATTTTCATTTATTATATCAACATTTTTAGTTTTAGAATTCTCAATAAGCCTTTTAAATCTTACCTTGAGATTTTGGAGATCTTGTTCGATTTCTTCAAATTCAGCATCACTCTTATCGATTTCTTCATCTTTCAAAATTTTATAGAACTCCATTTTCAAATCATCTAATTTGTCTTCTAATTTGTTCAAATTTTCGATTTTATTCAAGATATCCACTGAGGCTATTTCTTGTGTCTCATCGGCTATAAAGTTTGATAATTTTGTCAATTGGGCCTTTATATTGCCCCTTCTCCGATTCAACACCTTTATATCCATTGTTATTATTCAGATTTTTTTTCTTTTTAAACAAAACGCAATATAATCCAACGATCACTGGTTTTTTTTCTCCGCGAGCGGTACCATGTTATCGACTACGAAATTCAAGTGGACTGTAAATTATACAACTATCGATAAAAATTCAACTATGTTTACTAACGAGTAACGAACCATTTTTTTATTTACTTCGGAGCTCCCCATGGAACAACCGAACGAAACAAGAACAAAACGACTTCTGAGTTAACATTTATCGCCAAGCGATGTTAGAAGCCAAGAGTGGCGCCAACAACTTTCTTTCTTTATTAGTTTGTAAACCCTTGAGATTTCATTAATGAGTTTATCAATTCAATTACTAAATTTCGTGTACCTATTATAAATACTTTTGTTTCAATAGTCTTGATTTAAATCTATTAGAATTTTAAATGCTTCTATAATTCGCTCATAGATTAGCGATAATTAATTAATTTATTGGCATTCTTTCCAGTTATTTTTTTAATTTTCTTAAAACTGTTTCCAGGAATAAGACACATTTTTTAGCTTATATTTCAATAGATATATAATAACGGACTAAAGGAGTGAAAGTGACGGCCACATTCTCTTTGTGATGTCACGATTACAGCTGCCATAATCTCATTTTGTTTTCAAATAAACATATTTCAGACCAGAAATGTTACTTAATAAATTATATCGAATAAGTACCACATAGAAATAAGACACATACAGGACACATTTTGTTTAAAAAAAATAAGATAAAAAAAATCAGAAGTTAGCAGCTATGCATAATGTACCTAGATTACAATTTGCCGATAATTAACGGAATATCCTCAAAATAACGCAAGTCACCATAAATATGGCGAATTCAACGCCAATTTAGCAAAATCACCTTTGAAATTCGATATTGATCAAATTCGAAAATTTTCCATAATCAGGGTCCGCATCAATGTGGCGCATTTTACCTACTGAGTCTACTGAGAATTCTATATATTTTTAATCAAATCTGAATTTTGCCACTGGACTATATTCTTTTTATCGGTTTATTCTTGTCTGTTGTCTTTACAAACCCATTTAGAATTTACGAAATGAAAATCCTGATGTTTTATGACAAAATTTATAATTTACCAACAAGATAGTCTGTGATTAAATGTTTTGATTGCTTTCCTGGAAATCAACATAAATCCATGGGAAACACTATGCAACATGAAAAAATGAAAATAAAACACATGAAAAAATATCATCTCTGATGCTGACTTGTATAATCCACTTGTAGAATATGTGCAGAAACATTTTTGTTTTTAATTCTGAAATAAATTTTCCACTTAAAAGTTTGTTTAACAAAAATGTGAATTAAATACCTATATTGCACAAATGAAATATTTTATTAATATTCATAGAGAAACAACTAAATGTAAATATATTGCTTGAAGGTGCGTAAAAACATACATAAAATATTTAAAAGCACATTAAAGTCCTTTTAAAAACTCAAAACGGTTTCAACCGAACTACTCGGTCATCCTCAGTGAAACATTATTGTTGAGTTGAGTTGTTGTCTCTTCGCGTTTTCTTGCTTGCCCGTATTTTTACGGTAATTACGGGCAAGCATAATTAAGGGAGAGCATATTTTTTGGGTCAGTTTTTCATTATACACGGGTTATGTTGTAACAGGTTTCAGTCAACTTTTATTAAAATTTTATCATTCAATTTTTTTTTTAACTTCCTTGTCAGAAAGAATTTTTTTTTTTAATTTTTGTTAAGTGAACTAGAATCACACTAATTAAATGGATGATTTTTATACCTCTGATGCAGTCTTGCCAAATTAGTGGATTCGTTTTATTCAAATATTTACTATTTTTCAGAACAGTAACATTCGCCTTATTTAATTTGCCATTAAAAAAGTTAATATTTCTATTCGAAAATAGTGGTCGATATATGAAAAATGTATCTAAATTGGGAATACTTCTGTACCTTCTTAATATCTGAATTTGTACTTTTATTTTAAGAAGTGGCAAACGCCTTTTTGTGTGTATGCAGCGTGATGCCAGCCGCTCCATAACGTTTTCAAACAAAGAGTACAGCTTTTTCGGTGCATAGTAGCTAAGAGTATTTAAATCAAAATTTTGGAAAACGGATTACTCACCAAAAAATGCAAATTAAATGAGACAAATGTAGTCATACAGAGTCGATACATTAATGAAAAGATACTTTATTCAGTTTTAATTGCGCAACTATCATACTAAAATTATTTGGACAAAATATTTGCAGATATTTAGTTAACATTTTTTATTTTTATTCACAATAATTAAGCCATTTCTCTTGAAATTTGTATTATGTAATACAAAGTAATACAAGATTATTTACATACTTAACGACAATGTATTTTTTTAAAAATTTTGGCTATTTATTCCTGAGTATGCAGGAGTCAATCCAGGAAAAATTTGGGGGGGCCTATTTAGAGGCCCTTCACAAAAATCCATTTAATAAAACAGGCCTTTTTGACAGAATTATTATTAATAAAACATCCCTTCACAAAATTACTCTTGATAAAACAGGACCGCTTCACAAAATTCCATTTCATAAAAACATCCTCTCCATTAATTATTTTTATTTTGTTAGGTTTTAAAATGTGTAATTTGCAAAGAAAACAAATTCAACAGAAAGGAAAGCTTTAGCAGAAGGATTTAAAGAAGTTATTATTATTAAATGCTTAGCTTGAATTTGAGTAACTGGATTTCGCATTTCGTAACAAAATGTTATTTTTCACAAAAATATAATAAACTTGACAAAAATATGAATAAATTTCACAAAAATAACTTTTACTTTTCACAAAATGGGCCCCAAGAAAAAAAACCTGCATCGTCCCCTGGTATGTTATGCAATAGTTTATGATGCAATTGTATTGTGAAAAACAAATATGTTAAGGTGCTTCTCACATTTGGTGTACACGTTTTTAGGAGTCTAATGTTCGTATTTAACTTGGGTTTCTTGTTGATGCATTTACAATTTCTCACAATATGTTTTACAAGTATTTTTTTTACTTATACTGTATTTATATTCATTAATAATGGCTTCTTTCTCTAAAGAGACATTGCATAATAATCGCTTGAAAAATGACAATAGTCAAAATTGTAATAAATATTGTAAAATTGAAAACTAGATTTTTTTTTCACTGTTTCCACATTTTAAAAAAATATTCGAAATTTTTTTGCACAAAATTACAGTTTATTCTTTCTAAGTGGCATAGAAAATGTATAAACCATTATTCATAAATAAATGTATAAAATATTTTACCTTTACAAATGTTTCCCAAGCGTTTTTTCTGGGACATTGCCCAAACTAAAAGCTCGATCAATATTTTTGTAATACAATCGAAAATCAGTGTTCGAATTCTCTGAAGCGAATTCTTTCAGCAAACTTGTACAAACGCTGATTTTCTAATCTGTATGCTATAAACTATTTCATTTTTTTCAATTTGCAGTTAAGAGCATTGTTTATCTTCTGAAGTTTTTAAATGTTTTTATTTATTTTATTCTGTTGTGCGATCTTATTTTATTTAGATCATAAAAGAGAAATAATCGTTTTATCTTTTTTTGGATGCTTGTCGATATCATTTGTCTTTTAAAAACTACATCTCTTGTAATTATTTCCCTTCTTTTGAAACTAATGTGTGAAGTTTGTATATTTAGCTCACAATTTATCTTCAATAATAGTTAGGATCTGTCAACAGTTTAAGATAATGTGTAACAGGAAATAGATTAGATTCCCACTTTCTTTATGCTTCTCGCTCACTGCCGTGCCTTCTTTTTTTTAATTATCTTTCTTTAATATTTTGTACTTCAGTATTAGTTAGGGGATACTGAAAACGTTTGACACCCTTTTTACAGAAACGCTTGAAATTTGTTTCACAAACAAAAGCGTATCGGTTTGCCTCATGTAAATAGTTTATAATCTATTCAATCTTTTTACAGTGTAATAATTCTCAATAGGCATTAAAGGATTTTTTAACAAATTATTTTCCATAACTATGCAAACCTTTTCAAACCTCCCCACTTTAGGGAGTTTTGATTTACAGTGAGGGGGATTCAAATGACTAAATCATATGAATTTACTCCCATCAGAAATTTTATTTATGTAACTTATTTCTGTACAATATTTTACTTTTTGCTAGATAAAAATTCCGGTACAGAAATTTTTTATTTAACTGATCACTGAGAAAAGTTGAAGACTCTTTCAATATGTTCATACCAGTGTTGGGCATAACGATTACTTTGATTATTCGAATGAATCTTTCGGGTATGCGCAGAAGCATATCTGTGAAACTTTAATTTTTTTTTATTCAATTACTACCAGAAATTTTCAAAAAAAAAGTTTCTGATTTTAATTAGAATTAGATTAGACGCCAGATAATTATAAAAATGTGTTTCATACGAAAAGCAGCATAACAAATCATCGTAATTATGTCGTTGGGACTGTATTTATCACATGTTAAAAGGCACCATTTCATTTTGTATATTGCGCAATGTTAATTTGCAAAAAATAAATTTTATAAGACAAACATTGTATGAATAGAAGGACTTTTTCCTTAGGTTTTGTAATTTCAGGACAATTTCCTTTACGTGTTTTATTTATTTTTTTACATTTTATGGAGGAGGTTCAGAATGAAACAGAAGATTTCTTGTCAATTAAATTGTGTTCTTTCCCATGATACTAACAGTAATCAAATCCGAAATGTCCCTTTTGAGATATATGCTTCTGAAACTGCGGTTCAATTTATAAATTTTAAACATCAATAAATTAATAAAAGTAATTTGTAAAATATTTCAGAAGCTCTTTAACGTGTCCATAGATAATTAATTAGTAAAATGTCAAACTTTTAAAGTATTTTGTTCAGCAGTTAAATGAGCTTGTTAAATTAACGGTCAAATTCATCACGGTTGACTGTAGGGACTAGTTTGAGACCAAGTGATGATGAATATATTGTTTTCTAATAATAAATATTGCTACAATTATGTTTTTCAGCTCAAAGAGTTATACTACATCACATATTTGCAAGATGTAAGGTTTCTTCTAGTATGAGTAGTGAGATGACAAACTTAATGATTTTATCGTTTTTGTTCTACAGTGAAAGGTGAACTTTACCTGGTGCTCCAACTATACTACTTCTAGCAGTCTGTGCACATGTCCATTTCAGACTTGTACGTATGTCCTGTAATTATTACATCAAAACTGAAAGGGTCAAGCCTGATCTTCTAAGCCAGTTGGCTTGGACTGTGCCAAAGGAAAATTCTCTGCATGGAAGACGTGAAATACTTATAAAGACGTAATTAAATCCTTTACTTTCATTTGTAATCCATTACCTGCACTTCAAACTCACTTAGGGCAGCTATTAGATTACTTTTTGGTCATTCTGTATGGTGCTGCAACACTTGAATTTGAAACAGTTAACGCATTACGCAAATACTTCTTTGCGGCCAAAGCGAAGCTGTTAACTAGTGTTCCTCCTACATCTGATGCGCTTTCATTGCACACTCTTTGAACCATATATTAAGGTGGGCATATATGGGGTTAGGCAGACAGCAGCAACACTCATATATCATATCTAGATCTTTGGGGCTGAAGAAAATAAGGTAAAGAGTGGGCTTTAAGAGTGGTCTATACAGCAAGCAGTTTGGGAAACCTACAAAGAACTTCTGAAATGGAAATGGAAAGAGGCATGTATGTTCAGTAAATATTCCTGCTAAACAGCTGGTATGCCATGCACACTGATGTGCAAAAACTGCAGCGAAAAGTGTCAAAATCAATAAAAAAATGTAAATTATTTGTTGTTTTTACTTTATTTTAAAATATTAAAGATCTTATATCTTTCCTTCCATCATTATTTTCTTCAATTAGGTAATCAAATTATAAAATATTTCTTTATTTTAATGTCTAATGTTTGTATATTTCTGTATTGTTATGTCTAATGTTTGTATTTGCATTATATTCGTTTTCTGTAATTCAAAACATATTTAAACGATGCAAAGCACAATTCAAATTGAACGTTTCAAAAAATGTTTGCGCCGTTAAGGAAAATAACCACCACCTTGAAATCTAAAGGAAATTGTGATTACCTTTCCTTCCTAAATTGCTCGCTGAGATTACAACTACAAATATGCAAAGCGTCATTTTATGTTCAAACATTTTACGTTCAGTGCAGTATACTAACCAAATTTGTCTCATGGCTGTACTAATTTACCCAATGGCGAAGTCAAATAACATGCTTCGTATCAAAAATATTATTTAACAAAAGAAATTGAATGCTATATAGAAATAATTTACATTTCATCAAATAAATTTTCTGGTGGGATTAAATTTGTATGATTTAGACTCAAACATTACTCACAGTGGATCAAATTTACCTGCAGGGAAGATGTTTGACTCATTTTACTGAGTTATGGATATTTTTTAATCCATTTAGTGTATTTTCAGTCTTTTTAGACACTGTTAAAACATAGAATGTATAATGAGCTATTTATATGAGACAACTGCGTTGCTATTGTATGTCAAACATAAATTGCAAGCATTGTGATAAAAAGTGGGTCAAATATCCGCAGTCTGCCTTGCTAGTCATTTATGTGCCATTTTAAATATACGTAATTATTGTTATAATTCAGTTTTATTTACAGATGTATTACTTAATGTCTCTGCAAGTGTTTGTACAATAATATAAACATTACAAACGTGGCTAAAACCTATGTATATTAATGAAAGTCTGGGGAGATCATAAACGCACAGCACAAAGTACTGAACCTAGAAACGTGAAAATTGGAGGGAAAATACATCTTAGGACGTAGACGAGTGCTAAGAAAGGATTTTCTAAAACTCCACCCCAGAGGGAACACACTTAAAAGAATTCCTTAAAAATCGGATATTATAGTTATGTGTTTGTGTGCATTGAATCGAATGATACCAATCACATTCTAAGTCCAATAGTTCGTGCGATAATGCATATGTTTCTAATTTGGTGATATCTTTGACGCCAACACCTCATATTTCTGAAATTACAAATGACAATTTTTAAAAATACCTGCGTTATTATAGCAACGGAAGAAATTCAAATTGTCGATAAAACGCGACGGACTTATTTTTATCGTTATAATATAATGCGCCGAAATCTATTCCCGAAAACAGTTATGTATATGAAATTCCTGATTGGGGAGATCATCAACGCACATCCCAAACTACTGAACCTAGAAACATGAAAATTGGAGTGAAAATACTTCTTAGGACGTAGACGAGTGCTAAGAAAGGATTTTCTGAAACTCCACCCCTGAAGGGGGTAAAAAAGGGAACAAACTTTAAAAACAATTTCTTTAAAAATCTGATATTATATTTATATGTCAAATCATAACACATTTTAATGTATTTTTGTATGCTGAATCGAATGATACCAAGTACATTCTTCTAAGCCCAATAGTTCCTGAGATATTGTATATATTTTTAATTTAGCTATGCCTTAGGCGGAAAAACCTCAAAATTCTAACATTCCAAATCATAATTTCTAAAAATCCATGCGTTATTATAGCCACGGAAGAAATTCAATCTGTCGATAAAACGCTAGGGATTACTTTCCATCCTTATAATATAATATGACAAAATTAGAATTATGGGCGAAATTTCTATATTCGGATAAACCGAAATATGAAAGATAGCTGTTTTCAAACATTCTGCAGAATGGATTTTGATGGGAATTGAACTGTTAGAAAAATTTTCGGGAAGTCTCTGGTTTTTAAAATCGTTCTAAGTTGTTTAGTTACAGAATTATCCGTCAGATGAATCCATTTATGAAAGTTCAGTCCTTTTAAAAAGATTATGTTAAATGGATGTTGATAGAGCACTGATATATAGATTATTTTTCAGGAAAGGTTTTAGAATATAACATACCGTTCTACATTGCTTAGTTCTAGAATTATGGAGGAAATTTCTATTATCAGGTGAATCCGATTATAACACGCGTAAAGGCGTTCGTATCATTTTCAACAATGCTGAAGAATATTCCAGGTAAATGTCCACATTGATTGAAAATACAAGATCAAATTCACCGATATATTTCATTTGATTCGAGATTCATTTGGAGAAACCGCCCAGCGTAGCGGGCAAAGCCTGCTAGTATATACTAAGAGGGAGGAGAAGTTGGACAAAGCATACACAGGTCAGAGAATTCAGTATTCCATGCCTTTTAAAAAAGTTCTACAGATTTTGCTTAGAATTGCTTTGTTTATTTTTCAGGGATGGTTTTAGTATGTTTCATATCTTTCTATCGTTCTTTACCAAGTCCTACTATAAATTATCAACTAAAGTCCTTATCAGCCCAAATTTTGTCTGACAAATTTGAAAATGTAATAGCGCAAAGGCATTCGTATCGTTTTCAACAATGCGTAAGGATATTCCGGCTAAATGTGCACATTGCTTTAAAATACAGGATCAAATTCAAACGATATATTTCGTTTTATTCAAGATTTCTTTGGAGAAACCGACCAGAGTAGCGGGCAAAGACTGCTAGTATATTATAAGGGGAAAAAGATGGAAAAGGCATGCACAGGTCAGTGAATTCAGTGTTCCGTGCGGGTACTTAAACCATTTAGATGTTGGCCTGTATCTAGCACTGAACAGAAATGATTCAAAGCAATGTTTGTTTACGTTGCGTACTCAATAGCGCTCGTTTGTTTTCAAGTACATAAACACAATCTTAACACTTGTCAAAGTAAAGAATTTCGTCAAATTAATTGTATCACATGCTTTTGCAAACAACTCAATACGTTAATATAATCTTTTTAATTTTTTTTTACTCATTTACACAATTTCTTGTTGTTTGATTTCATTTTTTTTCCGCCCTTTCGTCGCACAAGATACGTCTGTCCGACTACTGCCACCTAATAGTAACAACGTCCCTGCAGAAAAATAGTGCATGTAAGTATTTTGTACAATATTTTTTAGTTTTAGAAATTTTATTATTTTATGTTATAAGTGAACAAAGTTTCATCAATCAATATTACGTTAAACTAGAAAAACATTCAATATCGAAATTAAAAATTAATCGAAGAAAATAAATTGGCGTTATCCATTTCGTGCACTGCATAAAATAGAAATTAGACAATTAATTAAAGAATTAATTGTAGTGCAATTAGAAAGTATCTGAATATTGATTTCCTTCAAATAGCAGCTTAAGGAATTGTAATTTTTAGACAATTAAAGTAAACGTTCTTAAAATGAATTATTTCTATCAACTGAAAAGCAGAATCATTTGAGACGCTTATTAGTTGTACACAACAACTAATAATAAAACAAGAATGATTCCTATTTTCTTGTGATTAAATTGTTAGAATGATTGCTTTTAAGTTTATTAATAAAAAAAATTCCCTATAATATTTTAGAGATTTCGTAAAAGTTCAGCAATAATAAATTAGTAATGAATCAGACTATAATAAATATTTATACCGTTTAAATCATGTTTAACCTTTTGGTAAGGTCTCTTTTACGAATCCATACTGAAGTATGACAACTGCTGTCACAGCCCTCGTCTAAAGGTTAATGGTATTAAATGTAATATTAAATTTAAACCAGTTCTTTATGCGTTGTTTATATGTGTATATCATATACTACATTTTATAAAAAAGGAATGAAATTAAAATTAAATAAAAAAGAATAAGGAAATATATAGGCTTTTATTTTAAAAAGAAACAAATGAATTCGGTCAAATACTTGCCGAGATACTTCTGATAACCGTCTTAAAAAATATTTTTTCGAGAAAATCGCATTGCAATGTTTGAAACAAATCCCGCTTTCTTGTACACTGTGCAATAAGCATGGCTATAGCTTCGTTTGGTTTTTTTAGGGCGCCACGGTCACCTTTTGCACACATGGGCTGAAGAGACCGGAACCTCTATTTAAAGTAGAATCCCATCTACTACAAATAGTCATGCCTGAGTCTGGATTCGACATGGCACTCTTTGAGCCAGTCCTGACCACTACACAAATTTGACCACTGGGCAAGAATCACTATAACTTTTATATGGGTTTAAATTTTATAAACGGTTTTGAAATAACCTTTATGGAATATCAGGCATTCAAAAAATGCAAGTAAAAAAAGGAATTTTATGCAGCCGAAAAACTCCCATAACCCTTTAAATATAAGATAGTAGGATTCCATGGCCGATTGGGAAAATGCTACTTCTCATATAATCGTTTGCTAACGTAGGAAGTGTGGATTCGATTCCCACAAGGCCTTCCCTGATTGTATATTCTACTTATTTATGCTACCAAAAATCCATCTTGTGTCATCTGTCCATTATTTGACTATAATTTATAAAAGAATACTAAGTACACGAATCCTAATTTATGTGTAGATCCGAGACGTATAAGAAGGTTATATTTTAAGAGGTAGAAGTAACAGAGCATCAAGTTACAGAGTGGAAAGTAATTCTATTGACATAATCCTTAAATGACACTAGCAAACGACACTTACAACAGACATAAAAATCCTTAATTCAAAGGCATTACACACGTCACCAACTGATAAAGGGCTAAGATGTGCCAGTCAACAGTTGAGAGAGTCCATTTACAATGGACGGTAATAGCAAGATATTAAGTTGATATATATAATCTAACAATATACGGCACCCGATTAGTGAACATTTATATCGGATAATGGGACCATTTTCATGGAAATATGTTTCAGAGCGCCTGAATTCATCGGGATAACTATAGATATAGTTCCATAATTGACCAATACAGGGAATAACGGTACTGCAGGAACAGTGATGATTAAATAGTGATGAAAGCAGACGACTGCAGTTTACAAGAGCTTTATTAAGACTCAATTACAAGTATATTACGATTTTATATAAGTTATTTATTATATCAGGTAACGTAATTTGAATATTTGACCATTAGAGATAGAATATACGTAATTGAAATGTTGTTCTACGCCGGTTAAGCCCCTAGCGCACATTTTCGGAAATAAATTTTCTTATTGGAAGTGCATGTCAACGCTCTGAATCGCGTGTTTTTCAAATCTATCTTCTTACTGCAATATGTTTTCTTTTGAAAATAAAACAGGTCATTTTATCTGTTAAATGCTTATTTCCAAGTATAAATGTGCTTTTATCCTCTCATTTGCATATCATTCAGATTTACGTGATATTTTGGTTATACAGTGTATTTTGATTCTGTAAAAAGTTAATTTTCACCTTCATAATGTGCTCTTTCCTTACTTTTGTTACTTTAAGAAGACAGATATATTCTTAAACATCATTTGAATGCCAAATTTAAAATGTTGAAATCATAATTTAAATTGGTATTATTTTTCAAAAATATTAATATTTCTCTTTTACATTTTAAACCATTTATTTTTTTTAAAAATATAACCAAAAAAATTACTTTTAGGAACTTTAAACATTGTCCTCAAAATACATAAAATGAGAAAGTAAAGTAAAATTTTGCTATACTGAAAAACAGTATAAAACTGTTTCAGAAATATATATACATGAAAGAGAGGTGGATTTTATTTCTTTTTCCATTTACTTCCTTCACTGCAGCTGTAACATACTGCAAAACTATAAAGTTTTCTTCTGCTGTTATTGTTTTTGTTACTTCCTGCAATTTCGACAATCTAAAAGTATGTTCTGGACCATTACAATAACTAAATACGTAATCGATAATGTCCTACAACAACTGAAGATCATTCCTTAAATTCTTCTTGTGTAAGTCTGTTTTTATTAACCAGTTCCATTTGGTATCTATTTAATCAATGTAGCTAGCTATCGGTACAAATTTATCTCTTTTTTTTTTTTTTTTTTTTTTTTGTAGGATATTCTTTTTTATATGATTTAATACTTATCTATTTTTTAACTGCTGCAGTAAAATACAGGTCTGCCAAAAAAATACCTTTTTCATGATTGTTTTTTTGTGTAATTTAAATTTTTGATTCTAAAATTGAAATTTATTTTATTTCTATATATAAGAATTTTTACAGCATATTTTGATGGAAAAAACGGAATTAAAACATTGTTGACATTTTATTTCAATTTAATTATTTCATAAATCTCTACATATTACATTTATATTCTAGTTTTATTATTTATTAAATTAATATATATATATACATATGATGTATGTAAGGTTACTGATTCATATGGTATTCCCCCAAGTCATTTAATATACAGTTCGCCAGTTTAGAAAAATACTCTGAAATTATAACAGATTTTTCTTATTTAGTTAACATTTTAATGTACCAATGTACTCTTTTAAGTAAATTAATATGCTTTACAAACTCATAAAAACAGTGTTTTCCACCAGTCAAATATACTAAATTCGGAAAAACTAGACTGATTTGTAATGAAACTGTACGTGATGAAATTTTTTTTCATTAATTGGCATCCAAAAAAAGGATAAATATCAGTTACTTTACAAATATTTTTTTTTTATCTCAGACCTGTAACATCTTTAAATACAATGGAATAAAGTGATTGCCATTTTCTTAAGTTCCCGCATTAATAAAGCTTACAGAATTTTCTTTATTTAAGATCTCATTACATGTATTTCATGTCCATTCTCATGAAACGTAGTGATGGGCGATTCTGAAAAATTTGATAATCGATCAACATCGATACTGTATAAAACAACATCGATTAAAAAAATAATCAATTAACAAAATCTAGTATCGATGTTTTAGAATCGATTCTTACACAGATAGCTTAAAAAGAGTAACTCCTAAATTTAATCGATCAAATGGCAGGAAATTTAATAATACATCGTGATAATGGGAATTAGCAGATAATAATCGATATTTCTGGCGCTCATTTCTTTAGCATAGCAGTATATAATATATTAACAACAGTCAAATTTTGTTTCAAGGCAGTTTTTTTGTTTCTTTCCAGGTAAAATTGTTATCTTTTCAGTTTAGAGGTAGGGGGTACTAAGAGTGAATCCAGAAAAGAAATAATATTCAAAATATACGCGTAGGGAAGGGAAACAAGGGGTGGAGGGGGAAGAGGGCAGTGTTGAATTAAGGGGGGCTTGGAGGGGGGGACATTCACTCCCGGATCATTGAAATGCCCCCCCCCCCCCCGAAAGATTTGAGATTTTACACTTTTAATGGTTAAAAAGTGCAATTTCGCCTCGGAACTCTAGAATTCCCCCCCCCCCCCGGAGCCACAGAAATCCCTCCCGGTAAAAAGTGTCTGAAGTGGGCTAACTATATTTTAGCCAGAATTTCTTGTCCAAATTTAATAAAAATTTAGAAAGAAGTAGGGCTGATGCCCAAGCCGCCGAAAATAAAAGATCCTGAATGTGAGATAAAAATTAAGGTAGGAGGCAGTCTCCCTCCCCCCGAAATCATAACTTTTTAAATTATGGTCAGATTTGAACGGGACCTTTTCTGACATTCTTCCCAAGTCATTTGGTTAATAACTAAACATTTGTATTATATCTGCAACTGTTTGTCACCACTATTTAAGAACAGGGGGGGGGGTAGCGCGTTTTGCCCACACTTGGGGCACTTTTCTAAATTTTGCCGATACCCCTCATGTGATATATCATTCGAAATCATATTATGCATCTCCGGTATCCATCCCCCAACTTTACCACCCCCAAGGGGTGTACTTTTCTAAATTTTGCACACACCCCTCATGTGCTATATCGTTGGAAAAGTCTGTAACCGCTTAATCATATTATGCATCTCCGGTGTCCATCCCCCCACTTTCCCCACAAGGGGGGTACTTTTGGAAATTTTGCACGCACCCCTCATGTGATATATCGTTGGAAAGGTCTGTGAACGTTTAATAACGCTTATTCATATTATGACCGGTATACGGTGCCGACTCGACATCTATAGCTTTAACGATTTCAGTGCCCGAAGTTCGTGTAGAACAGATTGCGCCACCTGGTGGTGAAACGTGGAACTAATGCATATTGCGGCATATTGATATATGACGACTGCTATACGGTGCCGGAGGCATCGCGGACCAGAGCCGGAGCACAATGGGGCGTTTTGAGGATCTAGGTGGACAAAATTATTGCGTTGAAGTTTAATTAGGTTTCGCTGGGTTTTCGAATGTATCAGTAATAAAATAACCAAACAGTGATAAATATTTGACTTATTTAATTATTTATATTATTATTATTATTATTATTATTATTATTATTATTATATTACTTATATTATTATTATTATTATTATTGTTATTATTATTATTATTATATTATTACTTATATTATTATTATTTTTTTAAATTATAATATTGTATTGTCATTAAAACTACACATGTTTTCAAAGTTTCAGATCAATCGGATAATTAAAAGTGGTGAAAATTGACTTGCAAGATTTGAATTAAACACTCCGACGCACACTTCAAGTTAATATAACTTAATGATTCGTAAACTTTCGCAGGAGTTGTCTTAAGTTTTCAATACTTTAGGAATGTCACTTTGATTTTAAAAATGCTTATTGCTTAATAATACTTAATACTATATTAAAAGTCAAGATGAAGTTTGAAAACAAGATGGCGCTTTTTTTCAAACAACAATAGGTTAAATCGTGTGACAAACATGTGACATATATCCAGTAAACTCCTGCTTTCAAATAAAACAGAAAAGTCACGACTTGCTTTCGAACTTACAGAAAAATAATGCAACTGTTGAAAGTCTCTCAAATCAACTGCCTTCTTTACTGTCGTAGTTAATCGACACATCAGGTTTTTTCGACAAAACTCATATGGATCTCGACAAAAAATACATTCAGCTACCAGTATACGCGGTCTTGTTAAATTTCGAGATAATCGGAAAAATGAATTTTGTCCACCTAGATCATCAAAACGCCCCACTTTGCGGAAGTTCGTTCAGTTAGAGGTTTATACTATTCAATGTACAAATTAAGGGATTATCCGGTGCCGAAGGCAGCGGGGACCCGGGTTTGAGGTTCGTTCGGTTACAGGTTTACACTATTCGATGTGCAAATTATCGGATTTTCCGGTGCCGAAGACAGCGGGTACCCGTTCCGGAGTTTCGTTCGGTTCGATGTTTATCATATTCAAGGTTTTACAAGATTCGACGCCCCGAAGTAAATTAAGGGCTAGCCGGCAAAGCCAGTTAGTTAGTTCATTAAGTTGTATTTTTTAAGTTCGTCTTCTTTCTGCTCCCCCTGCCCCCCCCCCCTTATAAATCATAACTTTCTTAGTTATGCACAGATTTGAACGGGACCTTTTGTGACATTCTTTCCAAGTCATTTGGTTAATAAATAAACATTGGTATTATATCTGCAACTGTTTGTCACCACTATTTATGAACAATAATAAAAATTTTCGTTTTTTTTCAGTTAAAACACTCTTTTCTTGGATTAGAGCCACATTACTCAGGGTTATCGTTAGAGACGTTGTGTCGCTCAAGTTTATCAAAATGTTTGTAGAAGTTATATTTTAAAAATTTCTCCGTGCTCGGTCAAATAAAACAGTAAAAATTCCAGTCGTTTAGAGTTTAGAACCAAACCCGCTGAATTATGATAGTTTGAATTTTATGAAATATCGGAGCTTTCTAACACTAAATAATCATATGCTTGTTTTTAATGTTTTTCAAGAGCACACGTATGATAATACTTTAAAACTTATTTTTTAAATTTACGTATCAAATAATTTAAACAAAATGACCTCGAGAATTTTGTACATTTGAAAATTTTGTTGTTTTATTTCTTATATACAATACACTATACAGGAAAAAGACTAAACTTGTGGATAGTCCAATTAAATATTAAGCTTGTGTTGTATATAAGAACATCATACACTATACAGGAAAAAGACTACACTTGTGGATGTTCCAATTAATCATTAAACTTGTATTGTTTATAAGAACATCATAAAACAAAATAAAAATAAAGTCTTTACAAAATCAATAATCTCAAATGGTTTAGAAAATAACATTATATGAAAAACATATACGAAAAATATTATGCAAAAAACATTTATATATATTACATATATATTCTGAAAAAATATTTGAGGTAATGATGTTTATGTCTTAAAACGAGGATTTTTTTTTCAAATAAAATTTCTTCTAATAGTACTAGTTGTAATGTTAGAGCAAGACATTTTTATAATTAAATTTCCCCTCGTATTAGGACTAGGAACTCTTAAGGGTCCTCTTCACGCACTTGAAACCGCTCGCTCGCTAATATTAATACTACGAGGCATTATTTTTCTAATATCTCGTTTGCATTTGAATATTTTTAAACGATTTTTTTGCATTGGATAATAGATATCAATCTCTATTTCCGCCGTTGATTACTTTTTCGATTTTCCTTGCGGATTTTTTTTAGGCAGATACTTTTACTTTCGAAACCGGTTCCGAAAGTGAAAGTATCTTCGTTAAAAGTTCTGTTACAGTTTTTTCATTCTACTGATATAACTCTATCGTTTTCATATTTTTTATTAAAAAACTCCTCCCAAACTACTGATTTTGAAAAACACCCCATTTTCTATTTTTTAAAAAAACGCATTACAAATACTTCAAAACATGCGACTACTATGGATCAACATCTATGAAATAAGTAGCATAAAAAGAGTTCTCTATTCTGGTCTGGGGTTTTGTATTTATTTTTTATTTAACAAGATATCGTGTGCTCTGACGACTTTTTAAATTCGCTTATCCAACTTTTCTGTTTCGCCTTCCTTGCACACTTCAAGCGTACTAAATAATGAATCACTTGCAATGCAGCAAAAGTTTGTATATACGCATTAGCTGATTTAATAAACAAAGTTTTTCTACATATGTGATAAAAAGACGCGAGCAGATTTCCCCCTCACCCCCCCCCCCAAGAGTGGCGCAGGCGAAAATCATCTTAACACTTAACAGTAGACCATGATTTTCGTATACATCTTTATCAGTTTTTAAGCGGTTTGAAAAATTACATAAAATATTAATCAATAATATAGTCCTGCAACGAGTCGGGTTATCCACATTTACCCAAAATAGTAAACGACAAGACACGTGGTCATGCGCAATATTTCTTCATTATGGGCCGGGCTGTCAAGCTGGCTGACATCTACTTTTTTCTGCAGGTAGGGTTGGGAGTTAGAGTCAGGTTAACTTTCATTGTTTAGGGTTCGAAATCGATTTCGGATCGTGTTTTTCTTTGACTTTTGAGGGTCGATGTCAGGCCAGGTTGACCAGATTTTTTAAAAGAATGTACAAAATATTTTTTCACCATTTACGTGAAAACTTTATCTACAATAAAACCTCCAGCAATAAAACCGGAAAGTACGGAGTACAAAAGACAAACTTACTTAATACGTGTACCCTTGAAAAACATTAATAACAAACAGACGATTATTTTGTGTCGGAAAGCTTCAATATTAAAATTCAAAGCATCATAACTCAACATGTTTGGTTCTAAAATCTAACAAACTGGAATTTTCACTGTTTTATTTGTCTGAGCACGGAGACATTTTTCTGACAAACTTGAGAGATACAACTTAACTAAAGAGCATTCAATGTAAACCAAGAATGGAGTGTATTAACAGGAAAAAAAAACCGAAAATTTTGATTATTGTTCATAAATAGTGGTGACAAATAGTTGCAGATATAATTCCAATGTTTAGTTATTAACCAAATGACTTGGGAAGAATGTCAGAAAAGGTCCCGTTCAAATCTGACCATAATTAAAAAAGTTATGATTTCGGGAGAGGGGGTGAGAGAGGGGAAAGGAAGGGAGACGGGAGGGGAGGAGTCAATATTGACAGATACAACTTACCTAACGAGCATCCTGAGTAGACTGGCCAAGAATGGAGTGTTTTAACTGGAAAAAATATGAAATTTTTTATTATTGTTCATAAATAGTGGTGAACAATAGTTGCAGATATAAAATCAATGTTTAGTTATTAACCAAAAAAATTGGTAAGAATGTCACAAAAGGTCCCGTTCAAATCTAAACATAATTTTAAAAAGTTATGATTTCAGGGGAGGGGGAGGGAGAGGGCAAGGAAGGGACGGGGGGAGGAGCCAATATTGACAGATACAACTTAACTAACGAGCATCCTGAGTAGCCTGGCCAAGAATGGAGTGCTTTAACTGGAAAAAATATGAATTTTTTTATTATTGTTCATAAATAGTGGTGACCAATAGTTGCAGATATAAAATCAATGTTTAGTTATTAACCAAAAAAATTGGTAAGAATGTCACAAAAGGTCCCGTTCAAATCTAAACATAATTAAAAAAGTTATGAGTTTCAGGGGAGCGGGAGGGAAAGGGCAAGGAAGCGGGACGCGGGAGGAGACAATATTGACAGATACAACTTAACTAACCAACATCCTGAGTAAAGTGGCTCTAAACCAATGATGGTTTGATTTAACTGGGAAAAAACCGAAAATTTAGATTATTGTTCATAAATAGTGGTGACAAACAGTTGCAGATATAATACCAATGTTTATTTATTAACCAAATGACTTGGGAAGAATGTCAGAAAAGCTCCTGTTCAAATCTGTGCATAACTAAGAAAGCTTTGATTTTTGGGGGCAGGGGCAAACTTAAAAACTAAAACTTAATAAACTAACTAGCGGGCTTCGCCCGCTAGTGGGCCCTTAATTTACATCTTGTAAAACCTCGAATATGATAAACCTTGAACCGAACGAAACTCCTGTTCGGGTCCCCGCTAAATTCTGCACCGTATATCGGTCGTGCTACGCACGCAGCAGATAATTCCGTAATTTTCACATCGAATAGTGTAAACCTCTAACCGAACAAACCTCCGACCCGGGTCCCCGCTGCTTTCGGCACCGGATAATTCCTTAATATGCACACCGAATAGTATAAAACTCTAACTGAACGAACCTCCAACTCGGATCCTCGCTGCCTCCGACACCGTATAGCAGTCGTGCTGCAATATCCATTATTTCCACGTTCCACCACAGGTAGCGCAATCTGTTCTACACGAACTTTGGGCACTGAAATCGTTAAGGCTATAGATGTTGAGTCGGCACCGTATACCGGTCATAATATGAATACGCGTGATTAAACGTTCACAGACCTTTCCAACGATATATCACATGAGGGGTGTGTGTAAAATTTCCAAAAGTAACCCCCTTGTGGGAGAAAAGTGGGGGGATGGACAACGGAGATGCATAATATGATTAAGCAAGCGGTCACAGACCTTTTCAACGATACATCACATGAGGAGTATCGGCAAAATTTAGAAAAGTGCCCCTCCTGTGGGGGCAAAACGCGCTCTTCCCCTCCCCATAATTTTCGACGCGGCCTCATTTTTTAAATTTATTTTATGTGTTATAAAATATCGTAAAGTTTCAAACAGATCGCCTTATTGTATTTCCTAATTGTGACTCCTAAATGCCCCTCCCCCTCCCCTCTCAAAACGCCCCTCTCCATAATTTTTGACGCTAGCTAATTCTTAAAATTTATGTTATGCGTTATAAAATATCGTAAACTTTCAAACAAATCGGCTTTTTATATTTCCTAATTTTGTTCGCGCCCCTCCCCCCCACCCGAAATGTGACGCGAATCCCTGTATTTCCTAATTGTGTTCACGCCCCTCCCCCTCCCCTTCCGAAAGGTCAAAAGTCCCCCCCCCCCGCTCCCCATAATTTTTTACTCTAGCTAAATTCTTAAAATTTATGTTATGCGTTATAAAATATCGTAAACTTTCAAACAAATCGGCTTATTATATTTCCTAATTTTGTTCACACCCCTCCCCCCCCCCACCCGAAATGTGACTCGAATCCTTTACTCATACGAAATTTGAGAGCAACAGCTGCTCATCTCTACCGCTAAAATAATCAAAGTGAAAGATTAAATACATGGAATTTAGTGCTAGAGAGATCGATCTATAACCTATTAGATTTCCGTTAGCACTATTCTCAGATGGTGATAAGATCGATCTGCAGTGACGATTTGAAAGAAAATAAACGAACGATACTATTCGTAGAGACATCGATAAAAAAATTGATAAAATCGATCTGGTCATAGTATCGATTAAATCGATAAAAAAGATCGACATCGATATAAATTTGATAACATCGATTAAATCAATCTGGCCGTAGTATCGATTAAATCGATTAAAAAGATCGATGTCGCTCATCACAACATGAAAGCTGATACAATTCTTTGTTCCATCTTATGCATTAAAACACTCTATTGTTCATAAATTGAACATTTGTGCACTGAAAATGTAGTTTTAAGCTTATCTAGATAATAATACAGTAAAAAAGTAACGTTTGTTTGTCTGTCTGTTTGTTTGCAGGAATAATCTCTAGAAATACATACCAAACCGATTTCAAACATATTGGTGTCAAATTGATAATGACAGTCCCTGCTCCAACATAGGCTAAATTTTATGTCGGTGCCACAACCCCCGAAAGGGTGCAGTAGCGAAAAGCGTTCCAAAATTGAAGGGGATAGAAACTTTAAATTTAGCATAGTAGTTACTTATAATGTGTAAATGCTCTCTAAGAGCAGTTTCTAAAAAAATTGAAATTTAAAAGGATGAAATGTAGGAAAAGCGTTCTAAAAACGTTCTAAATTACAATTTCTATGGGATTGTTGAAGATAGAAACTTGAAATTTTATATGGCTTCTATTTTTAGGACGCTCAGAACGGTTTTTTCAAAAATTAGAAATTTAAAAGGCTGCAGGAGAAAAATCTATCTAAATTACTATTTTTTTTTATACTGAAAGGACTAGAAACTTGAAATTTGGCATGTCAGTTACTTTTAAGATACAAATGCTCAGTAAGAATGGTTTCTAAAAAAATCGAAATCTAAACGTGTGAAATGAGCGAAAAGTGTTCTAAAACGTTCTAAATTACGATTCCTGTGGAATTGTTTGGGATAGAACTTTGAAATTTGGCATGCTAGTTATTTTTAAGATACAAATGCTCGGTAAGAATGGTCTCTTAAAAAATCGAAATTTAAACGTGTGAAATGAGCAGAAAGTGTTCTAAAACGTTCTAAATTACGATTTCTGTGGAATTGTTTGGGATAGAACTTTGAAATTTCGCATGCTAGTTATTTTTAAGATACAAATGCTCGGTAAGAATGGTTTCTAAAAAAATCGAAATTTAAACGTGTGAAATGAGCAGAAAGTGTTCTAAAACGTTCTAAATTACGATTCCTGTGGAATTGTTTGGGATAGAACTTTGAAATTTCGCATGCTAGTTATTTTTAAGATACAAATGCTCGGTAAGAATGGTTTCTAAAAAAATCGAAATTTAAACGTGTGAAATGAGCAGAAAGTGTTCTAAAACGTTCTAAATTACGATTCCTGTGGAATTGTTTGGGATAGAACTTTGAAATTTCGCATGCTAGTTATTTTTAAGATACAAATGCTCGGTAAGAATGGTTTCTAAAAAAATCGAAATTTAAACGTGTGAAATGAGCAGAAAGTGTTCTAAAACGTTCTAAATTACGAATCCTGTGGAATTGTTTGGGATAGAACTTTGAAATTTCGCATGCTAGTTATTTTTAAGATACAAATGCTCGGTAAGAATGGTTTCTAAAAAAATCGAAATTTAAACGTGTGAAATGAGCAGAAAGTGTTCTAAAACGTTCTAAATTACGATTCCTGTGGAATTGTTTGGGATAGAACTTTGAAATTTCGCATGCTAGTTATTTTTAAGATACAAATGCTCGGTAAGAATGGTCTCTTAAAAAAAAAATAATAATTTAAAAGAATGAAATGAGCGGAAATGAGCGTTCTAAATTACAATTTGGATGAAATTGTTAAGGATAGAAACTCTAAATTTGACACGGCTGCTATTTGTAAGCCCATAACAGTTGTCTAGAAATTCGAAATTTATAATGGTGCAGGAACAAAAAAGCGTTGTGAAATTGCGATTTATATGATAGAGTTCGTATAGAGTCCTAGAATTTGGCCTGGTGGTTACTTTTAAGATGTAAATACCCGCTTAGAATGGTTTAAATAAATTCAAAATTTAACAGAGTGAAATGAGCAGAAAACTTTTTAAAAACGTTCTAAATCACGATTTATTTAGATTTCTTCGGGTTAGAAACTTGAAATTTAGTACAGTGGTTACTTTTAAGATAGAGATGCACGGTATAAGCAGTTGATTAAAAATTCGAGATTAAAAGGTGTGAAATGATCGGAAAACGTTCTAAATTGCGCTTTATTCAGAATAGTTAGGTTTAGAAGCACAAAATTGAACATGTCTGTTATTTTTAAGACGTAAATGCTCGCACTGATCAGTTTTTACAAATTTCGAAATTTAAAAGGGTGAAAAAGCAAAAAACGTTCTAAAATTGCGATGTTTGTGATGTTACTGGGCTGGAAACTTGATTTGGCGTGGTGGTTATTTTTAACATTTCAGTGTTCGCTAAGAACGGCTTCTAAAATAAT
Organism: Maratus michaelseni; assembly: GCA_963931845.1. Lineage (NCBI taxonomy): Eukaryota > Metazoa > Arthropoda > Arachnida > Araneae > Salticidae > Maratus > Maratus michaelseni. The sequence goes on along the minus strand of OZ007588.1, from coordinate 191,452,037 downwards.
TCGAAATTTAAAAGGGTGAAATGAGCGGGAATCGTTCTAAAGACCTTCTAATCTATGTTTTTTTTTCTTTCTTTCTTTCTTTCTTTTTTTTTATTTATAAATTTTACATAGCCGTTACTTTAGAGGCATAAATACGTATGTATGAATTTATTCATATTCTACAAACATATTTTTGTATATTAAATATAGTTCGACAAAAAAAATACATAACCTAATTTTATAAAATCCTTAAGGATTCTACCCCTATAGACAGTAATGCTTACGAATTGTTTTTTTTTCAGCCCTGTATATGATCTATAGAATTTATACATACCATGTAATGTAAAAAAAATAGTTCAACATAAAAACGCATATTACAACTGAAAACGCAGTTTCAGCAATTATCGTTCATGGACAGTAATGGGACCAAATTACATTGTGAGTCCCTGTAAATGAACAATAAATGCTATGCCCACCATATTTTACAGTAAACATCTTGTAGTCTACCTGAGTATCGTATATCAATTTCATTATATTCGAAATAGTGTAATATCACTAGAATGAATTGCAAACGATTCTTCCCCATAGACCATAATGTAACGGAATTCTTTTAGTGTTCCTGTAAACGATCTATAAATACTACACACTTCATATTCAATAACGACTATGCTATAGTAAACCTCAATAACATATATCAATTACAGAAGAGTGCCAATTATTCGGACATTTCGTTACCAGGACCAGTTCTCTGATACGCAAATTTCGGATAATTGACAAATGGAATCTCCTTCACACTACCTTAGTGATATATAAGGATTACACCACTGCTGTGAAATATTCAAGTTGAAGCAGCAGTTTCAATTGTTCACACTCTCAATATTCCCTAGGTTATAAATTATTTATAAGAGAAGATTTACTTTTCTATCAAATGAAACGTGTTTCTTTATTTAGATATTCATTGTTACTGAAACAGTATTACCAATCTTTCTATTGAGCGTTATTATAGACCACAATACTCGTGAAGATAATTATCAATTTCGATACCAATTGATAGATTATACAAGGGTTCGTTTTGAATAATTAATCTCTAGGAAAATGACTTCTCCTGCTTACCAGCTTTAAAATTAGAAGAAACAAGTTGGAAATTGTACGTCAAACGTGACAAAAGAGGTGCGTTCGTACTACAGCTAGTTATATAAATATTCAGATCTTGATGATTTTTAATTCTGTGAAATGGATTATATCGTATGCAGATTAATTTCTGTAATAAAATAAGTATCTTGGTCGCTTGACGATTAAACCTCGGAAGCTCCTATAACAAGAAAGCACCGATTTGTTTTAAAAAAATTCAAATTTCTTAATTAATATTTTTATTAATATCTTCTAAAGTTTTGATTCGATTTTCATAAAATTTGAAATTTCTCTACAAAATTTTGGAAAGATTATATAGCCTAAATTTCAAATCATTCGGTTGGATAGTTTTTGCGCTGTTATATGTGGACCGACGGACGGAAGGACCAGACGACGATTATAAGTGCTACGTTTTTATATAATTACGAACGCACCTAAAAAGAGAGAAGAATTTGTTTAGGTTTTCGTCTGTTCATTGGCATTTCAGTAGAAAATCTTTGTTTACATGATAAAGTTCTTGATTTTGGGAGCGGTGAGATTTCGGAGAGGATTAAGTCCTCTTTGTAACACATTTCGGCATTTACATTCCTCTAGCCACTAGCATTTCTTAAAACATACTAGCATTTCTAAAAATATCCGTGGTAAAAGAAATCGTTGCTTGTCGGTAATGAATATGAACTAGATGGCATACCGAGAAATAAATTTATTATTTTTTAGGTCCCGATTATTGAGATTGTGTTTAAAACGCTACTGGTATAATATAGTTTAAGAACATTTATTTTTCTGAATATAACTAAAAATAAACTACTTATGTTATCAAAACTTTAAATATGTTATGCATTTGCGAAATCAAATCATCCTTTGCCAAAATCGAATTTTATAAACAATTGAAAATTCAAATGCGTATAAAATATAAATATGTCAATAAATGAATTTTTGATTACAAAACTGAAAATACTGATTAATGGCTTAACACATCGGTTGTAATCACGAGATTCACTACTTTCCATACAATTTCAGAATCTTTTTTTTTCTTTGTATTTTATTTTATTTTATTTTATTTTATTTTTTTTTTTTTTGGGGGGGGGGTATTTTTTACTGCTATTTTTTTTTTAATAAGGAAAATTATCTATGTTTAAGTCGTGAGATTTAAAAAAGAGAAAGATTCATAGATGTTGGGGTAATTCGGCGCTTGGGTAATTGGAACTGGTACACGGAAATCCGCTTTAATTACAAGAGCTAGAGCATGGACAGACAGCAGACGGACAAGCCGAAGTCATAAATACTTTCAACTATGTTGAAAAATGTTAAAAAGTGTTTTTTTTTTTATCTTAAAGAATCTGGCTTATGAGTGAGATCTAGCATTGGGATATTTTTTTTTATCATAATTTTATACAACGTATTTGTAATAGAAAAAAGAATACATAGACTTTATACCTATAATGCATAATAACTTTAAACATTATTACTTGCAAAAGCTCGTGTGAAATTTTTGAAGGATTTTCTGAAAAATAATCGTACTTGAGTTTTTATTTAAATAATGCTAATTAATAGTATGAATAAGATATAGCATTGGGATATTTGTTTCTCATATTGTTTTATACAAAGTATTTATAATAGAAAAAAGACTACGTAGACTTTACATAATACGTAACAACTTGAAACATTATTACTTGCAAAAGCTCGTTGTAACTTTTTGAAGGTTTTTCTGAAAAATAATCGTATTTGAATTTTTATTTAAAAGCATTTACATTTCATACAAAATCTCGATATTCAAGACGTAAAAATAATAAATTCCATTCCTTAAGTGTCATTTTTTTAAACTAAAATTTTGAAATGGTACCCTAAGAAACTCTAAAACTGTTTAAACTCCAAACTTCATAAAAATAATAATTTTATTCTCAAAGTCAAATATCTTATTATCAGAAACAATGAAGAGACAATGCTGTAAAACAAGTCAGGGGTTAAGGGATTAATATCACAAAAGCTATTGTGCAATCTCTTTAGAAAAAAGATCAAAACCTTTCAAAGGGTGGAAAAAAATTCATAAATAAATGAAATCCTGAATCAATAAATTTAAAGACAGAGTCTAAGCGATTATGCCTTAAACAGAGGAAGATGCAAAAAGGAAAATAATACTTCTATTATTTTACAAATTCCTTTAAAAGTTTGCTTAAAATAAGTTAGAATATATTTTTTCCAATAAAAACCTTTCAGAATGAAAATGATTAAAGTCTTTTGAATGTTAAGGCTTTATATAAAAAAAGATGGTATTCATTTCATAATGACATAATATTTTTTAAGCTTAAAATTCTTAAAGGGATTATGTATGAAGACACTTCTTTTATGATAAGTTTGAAGAATGTTTTTCTTGAAAAGATACAATGAAACTATTCCTATTTCTAAAATGTACTTTAGTTTAAAGAATTATAAAATTTATTTTTCTCTATTTCAGTTTTTTAAATAAAAATTCCTTTAGTGAAATATTTTTTAAAGTGATTTGTGGCTATAACTTCGATCACTATTTATCTTGTAGATTCAATTGTAATTTAATCATGATCTTTAATATGCACTTGAATTTTAGATTGTTTATAAAAGCCGGATTTGGCAATTATTTATAAATAATTATATATGTGAATTATTAATTATTAATTATCATTTATTAATTATTGTGTATGTGACAACATTTACTGAAATGTGAAATAAAAAGCTCTGAAGTTTTCACCAAACTAGCGCTGTGTAAAAGCACATTAGATGGTGTGGCTTTTGCTTACATCCACAGCTTAGTGGGTTGTTTTTTAATTAAGGGGTTTTCTACATTCTCGGTTTCAAAAAATTGATTTTGTTTTTATGGTTTAAATCAGTTTCTTATTGTCTCATGAATATGCGGACGAAGCGATTTTTTTTTTTTGGGGGGGGGGGGGGGAAGGTCTTCATGTCTTAAAAATGCGTTAGAATAAGACAGCGCACGGAGCGTGAAACGAATATTCATGACTAGCCACTGGCGGACAACGTGCAGCTGGCCATAAAACATCTCTACGAAAATTTATCTGCTGACAATTTTTTTTAAAGATGTCTCGGAGCAAATGCACAAAGTAATAACAAAAATTTTAATTAATTGATTTGGTCATTTGGACATTTGCTTCGAAACATATTTATTGCGGCAAAGCTATTACCTAAATAGCTACTTTTACTGTCACATGCATATTCAACAACGGACTTTTCACTACATTACATATTATTAATGCAATGAGCATTCAGGTAGGCTCAACAGCTACCACGTATTGCACCATATGCAAAGAAGGCGCTTGCATCGCTCAGAGCAGCTTTTATGACGCAAAGGAGGTCAGAATTGCCCCTAGAGGAGAAACAAGAATGAATTAAATTTCAAAAATAAAAAAACCTACTGCATAAAGAGCGAACTAAAAACTGATCTTCTGACTGTAAAATAGTCTAGGAAACATCGTCTTCCTTTTGAAAGACCTATCCAATGATATGCCACTCAATATGATGCGTAACATTTTTTTTTTCGTCTCTACCGCCATTTTGTATTTTAAGGCCACCATTTTGAATTTATGAAAACAAAACCTTACCTTATAACCATCGGACGGTTAAGACGAATCCATAGAGACCTCATTCATTAAAATCCATCCAGCCGTTGGGATGTTTCGAGGGTATAAAGAAATGCACATACCCAGATCCGCGTCAAACACATAACCATTCTTGGCAGTCGGGTAAAAATATTCACGAACGCCTTGTTAGAGGGAGAGGGGGGTATTCTGTATGTCCTCGTAATCGCTGTATAACAAGTTTTGAAAATTTATTGTTTTCTATTAAAACAATGAAAAGAGAGTTTTAAACACGTTTTTCTTTAAACAATATTTTTTTTAACATTGTACCACTGTTTCCGAAAAGAATACTCGGCGGATCTGAATGAAATTTTTACACATTGTTCTGTATACATGTGGCTATGTTTGGAACCGATAATATATAAAATTTTTCAATGTAATCTGTTTTTTCTGACCTTTAAAGGCTAAAAATATATACAGATTTTTTCAAGTAAACATTATTTTTAGAAATATGGGTAAAACTATTACTTTTGTCGATTCCAATCATAACTGTAAACCTATAGATTATAAAACTGTTTATATATTATATTTCTGATTTATAGATCTTCTGGAAAGCGAGCAAGATTATGAGGCACATTCTCAACTTCGCCGCCATTTTATAATAACAAAAAATTATTTTCTTTGCTCCAAAAAATTCAAAAAGATAGTCTGAAATGAAACCAATTGCAAAACAAAAACATCTACAATAATATAATTTGTTTATTTTGAAAAGAAAATTTCCTAAAAAGGCCTAGATTATATTGAATGTAAAAAACCTTTAAATGCACATTTTCAATGATTTGCATATTAGTCCACCCGAAAAATATCCATATTTGGGGAGGAAAACGTCACAATTTCATCCTTAATTGTGTGAGAAAGAATGAACTATTTGATTTTACTACAGCAGTAGTGCTTACGAATTTCATGCATTTGCGTAGGAAAATATCTTTGTAAATGCGTCAGAACGTTTTGCATTGTTATGCGAAAAAAAAAATCTTCTAATGATTAATCTCTAGATCATACCTTCTTTTGACGCCGAAAATTTCCTACAATATTTCGAAAATATGAATGCTAACGTACGATATACTTTAAATTTGGACAACATAAATCGTCTTTACTTTGAGTAAAATTCAGAAAAATAAATTTTCTTAAACGTTTATTTATAGCAGTTGCGTTTCAAACAAACTCTCAATAATCGGAGCCTAAAAAATAAAGTCATTTCTTGATGTGCCGTTCAGTTTATTACTTTCCGATTACATAGTTTAAGGAAAGTAATATTATAATCATGATTTGTATGTGTATGTGTGTCAGTGAACAAGATAACTATTAAATGGTGCTTCCGCCTGAGCTCCCATTTAGCGAAAATTTTATAGACCATTGTCGTAAGAATTGTAAAAAAATTCCTAAAAATCAGCTCGCGGATTAGGTATTCAGATATATATGTATTTTAGTTATTCGAAATATGTGTCGTACATTTGGACGCCTGCCAAAAAACCGGTAGCTATTTTCATTACTCATATATCACTTCTACGTATCGCATTAAACTCAATTTTTACATCACCAAATACGCATTTGTTTGAACGCACGTGTTGCATCGAATATCATTTGTTAGAAAACTGTAGCTGAGTTTAGTGACTTTTTAAATAATTTTCAAGCATATTTTTCTTTAATCTATTTCAACATTTGTTTGCTAAAATATAATATAAGTAATACCAGAGTTACCACAGTTGGCAATTAATTGCCCAAAGAAAATTAGAAAGAGAATAAATCATACTAACCAAAAAATACTGCACTTAAGCATTAAACTAAAATCTATCCACGAAAGGACAGATTTTCATTTTAAGTTAAACATAAAATTAAAATCAAAAGTTAAATTAATTTAAAATTTCGTTGCATCAGAATATGTTCAGACTTGTATTTTAATTTATTTTTCTAAATAGATTGGATACAACACTGTCTCACACATAATTGCTTTTTATTTCTTCTTTTTTACTTTGTTTTAATATTAGGTTTGCAATTTAACAAAGGTTTTCAAATGAAAGCCTAAAAACGTTAACTCCAAAAGTTTTTAAAAAAAATTTTCAATGTAAACTGTCTTAGTACAAAAACAAAATGAAGACAATGCTGTAAAGTAACTTTGCATTTTAGAGATTAATAACAGAAATCTTATTGTTCAATCTTTTTGAAAAAAAATAATCAAAACCAGTTTTCAAAAATGGAAAAAAAATGTTTGTTTTTTTAATATATTCAACGTTTTCATAAAGGAAAATGAAATTCTGAATCAATAAATTTAAAAACAGAATCTAAGTGATTATACACAAACAGAGAATAATGCAAAAAAGCAACTAGAATTTCTATTATTTTCCAACATTCTTTCAAAGCTTACTTGAAATGTGTTAGAATATCATGTTTTTTTCATTAAAATTTTCTCAAAAATAAAAAAAAGATGAAAATCTTATTGAACTCTAAAGCTTCATGAATAACATTATTAATTTATTATTGACGTAATATTTTTTTTAATTTAAAATTTTATAAATGTGGGGAAAAAATATGTTAAGCTTTTCTTGAAAAGATACAATGAAACTACACTAATTTTTAAAATCTTCTTTAGATAAGAAATTATGAAACTTATTTTTCTCCTTTTTCAGTTCTGTAATCAAAAATTCATTGATTGAAATATTTATATTTTATACGCATTTGAATGTTTGTTTATAAAATTCAATTTCGGCAAAGGATGATTTGATTTCGCAAATGCATAACATATTTTAAATTTTGATAACATAAGTTGTTTATTTTTAGTTATATTCAGAAAAATAAATGTTCCTAAACTTTATTATACCAGTTGCGTTTTAAACACAATCTCAATAATCGGGACCTAAAAAATACTAAATTCATTTCTCGGTGTGCCATCTAGTTTATATTTATTACCGACAAACGCCTATTTCTTTTACCACGGATATTTTTGATGTTGTTACAAATGTGTATTTTATATTTGAACGAATATGTATAAATAAAAATATTGCTATTTATTTTTATCGGAAATATCTCATTTCTAAACATTGGAAGAATTTAAGTGTTACATCCTCGATTAGGGGGGAAAATATACTTTGGAATGAAATTTGTGTCAAATCTGTGGCTCAAATTAGTGACTTTTTATGACTTAAATAATTTTCAAGCATGATCTTTTAACAATACATCTCGATATGTCTTTGCTAAAATAATGTAATGTAACTTGTGGCAGAGATGCCAAATTGAGTGTCCCAAAAATTATAAAGAAAAAAAGTAGATCAACTAAAAATTAGACTCTTTTTCGGTGAATGCAAGCAAGCAGACCACCTCCCGGCCGTATTGCTCATACAGATGGTATAAACCACATCCAAAACGCACCCGTCATAAGACATATCCCGGCATGTACAACTACATGACATCCAGACGCTGCGACAGAGGCTTCCTCTCATATGTACTAAAGGGACCGGATCAGGTCCGGTTCCCGGGGGAACGACCATGATATTATCGCCCCCAAGGTCCTCTGAAAGTCCATAGGAGCAGTCAGAGGCTCAGAAACTAATTAAGGACTCTCTCCTGAGATTTACTTTAACCCCGGTCGGTAATGAGGACCACCTATGGAAGGTTATCTCTGGACTTCCTTCCAGGGGACGGACAAACGCAAAAACAAAAAGGGTTAGTACACATAACTACGGATAGAGATAAAAAAAAACTAGAAAAGTGGTCCCCCACCACCGTCACGACCCAAGGTGACTAAGCTTGGGGCGCCGTATGGCAGAGTAGAAAATACAGCAAAAAATGGCCAGGCCGGACCTGGGTATCATCCAAGCCCGTTTGCTCATCCTCACCGGATACGACCACCTGCTTTCAATGTCCTTAACGGGAAGCCGCCCCACAACCAGCCCTGACCTGAAACTGACTGTCTCTGGCACCCCCGCCAGGGCCCTGAGATCGGCCAAGAGAAGCACTCATCTTGCTTGCACTTCTCTGGAGTGTCTGAAGCAAGATGAGTGAGACACAGGCCGCACGATGCCGCACACAGGTCGGACTAACCCGGGAGGTCCTTAGATCCGCTAGGCATGACCAACAAAAGTCGATCACTCCCATAGACCCGAAATGGTGCTATTTCAGCACCGGCTCCCGCCGCAGACCCCGCTTTGGCCAAATCTCAACCTTGGTTGCACTACGCAACCAGCCACTACGGCGTCCTCTGAAGGGTCCCGGTCATCTTCCCGCGCAAAAGCCGGGTTGAGTCAGGACCACTTGGAAGAACAACCTCCCGAATAACTATAAGATCAGATTAACCATAATATACCATATTTTGGCGCTATATAGTGCTTCCTTATGTAACTACTGAGTGATCGTAAAAACAACAATAGCAACAGTGGCCGTTTCTTTATGCGCAAAACCTAGTTCCACAACAGAAGCCGAACACAACAATAAATATCTTGCATTTTCATGAAAATTATAATCCCTCAAGTAAATTTAAATTTTCAGCTTCATTCTTTGCATCGCAATACCAATCGATATGGCATGCTTCCAATTTAGATTTAATCACGGAAGTAACAAAATTCACCGGAGGATTCTTCTTTTAGTTTCCGAAAAAACACGATAACCATTTCTTTCTTTAATAACTATTTTTTTTTAAATATTTACAGTTTTTTAATTTTTTTCATGTATTCTAAATGTTTTCACCATATAGGGATATAAAATATTGATTGTATCAGTAAGATTTCAAATAGAAATCTTTTAATATAAAACAAAGTCTCTATTCTCGACAAAAAAAAAAGAAAAAAAAAGATTTATTTAAAAATATTTGCAAAAAATTCACAAATCTCTGTATGAATTCCGAAAAAAGGACAATATTTGAATTCAGGATTGAATTTGGATTCATTTTATGATTGTCTGAAAATCGCCGGCAAATTTGAAAACTTAATAAAATATGCAAATGTTTGCCTTCAACATATATCTTAGGGATTATCTTAGTCTCAGGTGCATTGGGGTTTGTCTTCGTTTATCCGGAACATAATTTTCAGATATCTACAAATCTACGTGCGATAGAATTCCATAGGCATCGCAAACAGACGCGCAGACAAACACTTTCCTTTTGTTAATATAGACAAATGAGTACTGCATAACTTGCTTTTTTTTATGCTTTAGTTTTCCAGTAGTTGAAAGTAATTTAGAATAATTAAGGTGCACACGCAAATCTTTCTCTGTGAAGCTAATAATCTTCTCGCATTTTACTCATAAGAGAAAGTACCTCTTGCAAACAGTCAATGAGCAATTCTTTTTGGATAGAGTGCATTTATATATCAGTTTTGCGACATACGTGCAGTAAAAATCAGTTTTGCGACATACATGCAGTAAAATTTGATTGATGGAGAAGATTTTAGACAAAAATAGATTTTACCTCCAAACTAGCGTTTGTTGGCTCGCATTGAGGAGATTACTAATCTAATTTGTTAAAGAGAATATTTCCAAGTTCTATTAAGTGGTTTACCTTTGTTTATATATTTAGACAAATACTCGAAATCAGAGCATGCACCCTCGGCATATGTCGCTATTCTGATAAATAAATTTTGAGCAGAACTGTTTTAATTTAATTCACTAGAATAATCAGTGAAGAATATCGTATCACTCGACTGTGATTTATTTGTTGACGCATTTGCCAAATCGAAGTTTACCAAGTTTTTATAATTATGTTTCTTTAAAAAAAATGGTCGGTCAAGTACGAGTGTTACTTGTGCACAAAGAGTCCCATACAGTAAATTTATTAATTACTAACTGCAATATTACAAAAAAAATCGTTGCTAAAACAATAATAAGACTTTGTAAAAAAACTTGGAAAACCTTCTATGAATTATTTTTCAATTACTGAATTCGATTGGAAGGAAAAACGTCGACTATGTATCACTATCATTCGCCTTACCTAAAACATCCCTTGTAGAGAAAAAAAACTTGTAGAGAAAAAAAAACTTATAGAAAACTTGACAAGTTAAACTTGACATTGTGCCAATCGCGCTTCGAAAGGTGGTCGCAAAGTTGCGACGTCACCTTGGTCCCTGTCGCGTTTTTCTTGAGATGTTTTTAATTAACATTTCAGCTAATTACCGAAAATCTGTTTCGAAAATCATTATCAACAATCCTTGGATGATTCCACATCGATAGGTACCTCGAGGGCTCGTCAACTGCCTCGCAAAGTAACTGCAACAGCGCCATCTGCTTGATCGCGGTCAACCTCTACACAATGGTGTATCGGTGTCTTGCACGTTCGCGTTCACCTGCTGTGTCGTCTTTCGCCCATAGCCGTTCAACGCTTCGTCCGTATGCAAAGTCCTGATTTTTTCGTGGAGGGCTTTTTGAAGCTTATAAAGCGGTATGACAAATGTCTCAATGCACTTGGTACTTATGTGGAAAAATAAAGTTATGTTTTATCTTTAATGTCTCATTACATTTTTTGTCTTTCATACACACCTCTGTCCACAGTCGCCAGGGCAAACTTATTTTCCGACTGCCCCTCGTATTATTGTTTACACATGTTCACATTCAAAATATGCATTTAAATCACCAATCATTTACGTCATAGTATTACTCCACATATTCTGGAATAATTGTACATTCTTCATTTAGGGGAGCTTTCTCTAATCATGTAAACCAACCTTCAAGAAATTACAGAAATCTCTCTTAAACAAAGCATGTACAATTCCACCAAAATATGAGGTCTTATGTGACGTGTATTTCTTGGCAATTTAATATTTTAAATGCATATTTTGAATGTAAACTTGTGTAAACAACGGCTTTGTTTTGACATATGTACTAAGGAGGAGCTTGTATAGATCTTGAAACGTCTACTGCAATTGATTTTATGATGTGATTTTAATGTGGGTTTTTTTTTGTTTTTTGTTTTTTATTAAATGTTTTTTTAATTAAAAAATTCTGATTCAGACGTAATATATTCAGTTATTTGAAAAAATACGTATATTATTTTCACATATTCAAATTTTCGGAATCCGTTTCTTTTAGAAAGCAAAATATCGATTATCGAACCCCCAAATTGATATCAAATTATTCCATCGCATCATAGTTTTTGAGATTTGCGCACTATCAAGGATGTAATACAAAAATGATTTTAAGCTCCATGCATTTAACTAGAGAATTATTGCTCCTCATTTACAAGAAATGAACTTAAAAAAAAAACAGTTTTACAACTAATTAATGGTGATTAAATTTTTCATAAATGCACTAAAAGCGGAATGGTTTAGCGAAAAAAAAAAAAAAAAAAGATATTTTTGTAAGCATCTGTTTTATATCATAAACCTGAAATAATTTCGAATACGTTCGCCTAACTGACGTCATTTTTGTATTTGTTGTTGTGTATAAAATAGGGAAAAGAGAAACAATATGGAATATTATATTTTTATTCACGTCATTTTCTCATTAAGATTGAAAAGAAAATTTGTTTTTTATTTGAATAGATGAAAACAATATCCTGCTTAAATCATAATTTAAAAGAAAATCCAATATAAATGCGATTTTTTACTTGGAAATGTATGTACTATATATATATATATATATAAAATACAAACGGAAATTTCGTTCCGACTGACTATAACTCGAGTTCTGCTGAATGGATTTTGATGGCGCTTGCACTGTTAGAAAGATAATTTTTCAGGGAGGGTTTTAGTATGTAACATATCTTCCTACGTAGATTAGGTATATAATTATGAGGGAAAGTTCTGTTATTTTGGACGAAAAGGTTACCATTGGAAATTTTTTGGCGACCATTTTCGTTGGTGGAAGAATTGAAATGGCTACATCACTTAGAAAATAATACAAACACATCAAAATAATATTAAAAAACTTACTCTTTTATTTAAAATTTAAAATAAAATAGGAAAATAAAGAAAAACGGTGAACGATAAAGTTATAAAACGAAAATATTTAATTTAAATATGAAAGGGAATGTTCGCAATGCTTAAAAAAAATATTCACTTGCAATATGTGAAATATTGCAAGTGAAACCATATTTAGTGATTTATTGTTTGTGTCAGGTTGAGAAAAATGTATCTGAAAATTTGATTAGATAAAATCTGAGTAACAATTTTGTTTTTGATTTTTTTTAAGTTTAATTTTTATTTTTATCTAACCATCATGTGCTTTACAGAAGAAAATACACTGTTAAAACTACAGGTGACACATGGCACCCAAAAGGGGTGAAAGGCTTGTCTCGCTGGTGACACCCCTAGGGGAGCCAAAATGGCACCCTTAACTAGGGTGAAAGGATGGCACCCCTAATACAGGGTGCCCCAAGGGGTGAAAGGATGGCACCCAGGGGAGAATAATGGCACCTCTACTCTAAGGTGCCCAGCGGCACTCCACAAATGAAAGCATCTCCCCCCCCCCGCCCTTGTCTAGCAATTATATTGAAAAGAGTTTGTAAATTCTCATACTTAAAAAAGAAAAGAAAAAGCTAAACATATACAATTATAATGCAATGATTAACTTTAGCTGCAATAAACTGATCAATACTTCATTTTCTCTGTTGAAATTTATACAAAGTTAAAAGTTGATCATCTCATGTCAAGGGTCGATCCCGGCAAAATTTGGGGCCTATTCAGAGCTCCTTCACAAAAATCAATTTAATAAATTGGGCCCCTTCAGTAAAATCCATTTGATAAAATGCATCCCTTCACAAAATTCTTTTTAATAAAACAAGACCCTTCAAAAAATTCCTTTTATTTTTCTTCCTTACTATTTTTATTAATTATTTATTATTTTGTTATTACAAATTACACATTTTAAAACAAACAAAATAATAAATAATTAATAAAAATAGTAAGTTTTATGGAACAGAATTTTGTGAAAGGGCCTATTTTATTAAAAGAAATTTTCTGAAAAGTCCTGTTTTATTAAACGGGATTTTGTGAAGGGTGCTAGTTTATCAAATAGATTTTACTGAAGGGGCCCAATTTATTAAATTGATTTTTGTGAAGGAGCTCTGAATAGGCCCCAAATTTGCCTGGATCGACGCTTGACATGAGATGATCAACTTTTAACTTTGTATAAATTTCAGCAGAGAAAATGAAGTATTGATCATTTTATTGCTGAAAAGTTAAACATTGCATTATAATTATATATGTATAGCCTTTTTTTTTCTTTTTTAAGTTATAAGAATTTTCAAATTCTTTTCAATACAATTGCTAGACAAGGGGGGGAAGGGAGGCATTTTGTGAAAAATATAATAAATTTCACAAAATGCCCCCCCCCCCCCCACAAAAAAAAAAAAAAAAAAAAAAAAAAAAAAACTTGCATCGACCCCTGCATGTGCAGGTTAATATCTATGAGAAATGTATTATATACATCATCAGGTCATTTTTGTTACCTTCAAAACCGGTTAGTATTTATTACCATATATATTAGTATTTATTACCATTTTAAGTTAGATGTAGTAGTACAGAGATATTTATTTATCATTATTATTTTAAGAGGGGTAAAAAAATCTTCTAGCTATGCGAGTTAAATATATTTACATAAATCACTCAATCATCTAAGCCATTCTTACATCCAGTCACACTACTGTGAAATGTTCCAGTGTTTTATTATTATTAATATGTTATAGTACAAGAGACTCACAAAACATTTTTCAAGAAGACACATGTATTTAGTTCATTTCATCATCAAACACAAGCTCTAAAAATTTCGATAGTAAAAAGTATTTGATTAGTAAAAACATCTGCAGAAATTTATATTTTATCAAGTTTACTATTTCTTATGTTACAAAGTTTACTATTTCTTATGTTACAAAATTTATTATTTCTTATATTACAAAGTTTACTATTTCATATTATCAAATCAACTAATTTAAAATTGTCAAATATTCAAATTAATACGTTTCAAGTTAGTAAAAATCAATTCCCTTTAAAACTTGTAAATTCTTTAATTGTTTACAAATAGTTTGTTTATATATCAGAAAAATAAGAAATTAAACTATTTTTTTAAATATAACAACTTATGTTTCTCTCTCTATATTTTTTATTACTATAATAGTGCATCATTAAATTTATTTCTAGATCGTAAACAACAAAAACTGTGCGAGAAAATTCATTAGATAAAAATATGAATAAAATGAAATTATTATAAGCTCTGCATAAATAATAATTTAAAAAACAAGCAAATAAGTGAGGCTACATCATTCTAATTTCACGAGATACAAATTTCAACTTTCCACATCAAGATTATAACTTAAAATGTCTGCTTGAAAATAATGTGTGGAGCCACTTGTAATACAACATAATATAAAATCTTTTTATAATAATAAAACATAATATACAAACAACACTGAAACATTTCACATACCTGTATATAAAGAGTGATTCTTTTTATTGACTCCCCTGGTTTATTTATTCTAAATAAATGTCGTTATTTAGTTATTATATTAATAACTATGCGGCAACGATTATGCAGCAGCGATGCACTGAAATTCAAAGTCAGCCATCTTGTTCGAACTCCCCTATGACTTGCGAAAAATGAGAGGAAACAAGTCAGCACCTCATGAAGAGGAAACGAATCAGCGCATGCGCAAGATACCAGTTGAATGGCGGGGTGAAAAAGTTCGAGCAATATGCATTGTACGGCACCCTAATTAGCTTCAATCACCCAGTGAGTGACCAAATGGCACCCTAATCACATTTTCAAGCCTGTACGGCACCCTAGCGTTTCAAACGGCACCAGAATTTCACCCCGGGTTCCCAAAAGGCACCGAACTGTCACCTCTAGTTTTAACAGTGTAGCAAATGTAATTATAAAAATGACTGTACTTGTATTTAATAAAATTAATATTACATTTCACTTTTTAAATTTACTTTAAAATTAGACTTCGTTTACTCCAAAGAATCGAAAGATATTATGCAACTTAAATGCAATACAGTGGGTGCCTCACGGTGTTGCATTTAATTCAGTATGTGAAATTCAAATGTGAATTATTACTTGGAAATGTATCTACTATATATATAAAGTACAAACGGAAATTTCTTTATATTTTGTAAACAAAAACTGAAATTTTATCTCTATGATTCTATTATATTTCCTTCATAAGAGAATTCTTGAGGGAAATTAGTCATCACGTACTAATTTAGTTAAAGAATTACATTCATGTTCATTGATCAGTTTTATAGTTTTTTTTTTTTTTTATTGTACTTATTTTTCATGTTCGCAATAAAACATATAACGAAAAAGATATACCTGAATTCATACTGTAATAATTTAACTCATGGGAGGAACAAAAACTAAATAAAAATAAAATTTGTTTATTTTCTTATTCGAAAAATAATTGGTTCCCATATGAGATGCAAGGATAGGGACATAAGTAATACTGATATCAGTAGTTGTTTTTTTTTCTTTTGTTATATTGAAATGTAGATTTGACATCAAAGAGTAAAGTAAACAAATTAAAGTGTGGCAAGTCCACATTTATGAACAAGACGTATTGATCGTGAAAAATTAAATAATTAAATTTGTTAAATAATATTTGATGATAATTATATATCATAATATTAGATGTTTAGATGTTAAAGAAGATGTTTTAGGGGGCGACAGCAATTGCGAAATAACTTATAAATCATCTGACATTTATGTACAGACCTGCACCCAGAAAAAGGAATTGATTAAAACAACAAAACATGTTTTGTTGAGTACATTATGGTTGTTTCAAGCAAAATTTTTAGCAAAAGTAAAAAGTTGGTTTTGTTGCATTGACAAAAAAATATTGTTAACACTCTTACAAAATTTTAACAAAATTTCATCAATTTTACTTGAATTAGCAAAATCTGTTTTTTTTTTAATTTTACCATAATTTTGTAATTTGTAATTCCAGCAAAATTTTGTTGCTTTTACAAAATTTAAGT
Organism: Maratus michaelseni; assembly: GCA_963931845.1. Classification (NCBI taxonomy): domain Eukaryota; kingdom Metazoa; phylum Arthropoda; class Arachnida; order Araneae; family Salticidae; genus Maratus; species Maratus michaelseni. The sequence goes on along the minus strand of OZ007588.1, from coordinate 191,435,407 downwards.
TGTTGTGTAGTAGCCATAACTCTCTCACGTAACTTGGTTTATTTGACTTATATAGCTGTATAATTAAAGGATTAACATAATTTTTGGATAATTAAAACTTTTTTTTAATTGGGACGGACCAAGGTAGTTTTAAAAATCCCCCTGTCCCATTTATTACTTTCTTCTATCTTTACAAGAAGAAAGTATTGGAATAATGAAAATTTCCGGGTTCCGGTTTTCGACGGATTTTAGAAGGACCTGAACACGATTTGACTGTTTTTAGAAAATGACTGTCTAATGACTCTGTCTGTCTGTATGTGACAAAAATTTTGAGGGTGCTCTATTTCAAGAACTAATGCACGGAATTTAATTAAACTTTATATTCAGTTACTTCCTGATATAAATTGGTGCTGATTAGTTTTTGGCGTAAATCGCGCAACAGGTGGCGCTGCTATGTTGCAATTTTCACGATTTCTGCAATAGATTCACGATTTCTCAAGAATTAATGCACTGATTTACATCAAAATACAGATTGAGTTAGACCTTGACATAAATAGAAGCTGATTACGTTTTGGTGTAAATAATCCAACAGGTGGCCCTGCTATGTTATTTTTTTCATGGTTTTCACTATAACTAAATATCAAGAACTAATGCACGGATTAATTTTTAAATCATTTTTAGCAGTGATTTACGCTTGTAATTCTTAAATTGAATTTTTATCTTGCTTTTTTTCACGCGTAAACCGACAAAGGGAAAAATGTCCCAAGCCGGGAATCGTACCCGGGTCCTCAGAATAGCGCGCCCCAGCATACGGCAACACCGTTAATTTTTAATTAATTTTCTGAAGTGAATTACGCCTGTAATCTTTGAATAATAACCAGTGAATTTTGATCCTGCTTTTTACAGGCGTAATTCACTGCTGAAAACGAATTAAAAATTAACTATATGTTGCCGTATGCTGGGCTTTGTATTTTCGTCTCATGTTTGCCGCAGAAATTTGAATGCTCATGCACGGCCTGTTTACCGAATAGTCCCGGGAAGCCCGTGCTTACCCAAAGAAATACAAAGGTGCCCCCAAATTTACTTTTCAAAAAAAAAAATCAATCTGGGTAAAAAATGCGTTTTTTCCTTACGAAATTTTTATCTAAGAAGCTCGCTCTTTCTAAATTGTTGTTTACTCGAAATTTTGATGGTAAAATTTCAAATTGTTGCAGCATACCAAAAATGGATTTAGTAAATAACAAAGCAATTGGTAGAGGGGGGGGGGCAGAGTAATGTCGGGCTTCCCCTACTTTTATCTCTTAAGCGGGCTTTGTGCTCATGATGACATTCCGCCTTGTGCTGCGGTTGCAGCCGGTCCGATATATAAGAGTGAGAAATTTCGAGTTTGGATGTCGTTCCTTCTATCTCAGTGGTTAGAGTCTCAGATCGTTATTCTGAGGACCCGGTTTCGATTCCCAGCTTGGGACATTGTTCAATCTGTAGGTTTACGCTTGAAAAAAAGCAGGTTAAAAGTTCACTTGTTATTGTTCTAGGTTTACAGGCGTAATTCACTGCTGAAAATGAATTAAAAAATAGTTGAGTTTAGATTGGTTCTAATACAAAAAATAATTTTAATTGTTTATGTAACAAAAACCTTTTGTTGTTAAAACAAAGAAAATTCTTAAAATTACACAAAACAATTGTTCTTTAAACAAAAGTATTTGTTGCTGAAACTGAAAAGAACTCTTCAAGTAACAGATAAATATATTTATTTTGAGAAAACTTTCAACAAAAGAATTTTGTTAATTAAAGTAAAATTGAAACATTTTTACTTGAATTAACAGAACATTTTTTTTGCTGTCGATACAAAATTTCTTGTTGGAATTGCAAACAAAATCAACAATATTTTTCTTGTTGATTCAAACAAATTTTACATTGACCCATATTTAAACGGAAAGTTTTGTTGGGCCAACCAAATTTTTGTTGATTCAACAAAACTTTTCTCTGGGTGTAATATTGAGAAATATGAATTAAAATAATGATATGCAGATCTTATGTAATCAGCACATTTTGGTAAAATGTTGCATGTAAGCATGTGTTGAGGATTCCAAGACCAAAAAAACAAATGTTTTCAAAAAGAGACTCTAAGTGAATATATTCGAACAACATTCAGCTGTATTTTTATTGTAAATGATAATTTTTTTTTTTTTTCGTTTAATAAAACATAATATTCCAGACATATCTTCGCATCCTGTATGCTGGTAAGTTTGTTTCTTATTTTGACAGGAATACTCGTTGCTCTAAGAATTAATTTTAAAGAAATATGAATTGATTGTATATTTAATAAAAAATATGCTTCAGTAAAACATCCACTATACGAATATTTTAAGCTCTTAAATTTAACACTTTTGTTTTATATTTTCGGGTAGTAATTTCTAGAAGAATTCATAGAAATTCCAGCTATGAAATTATGAAACTATCATTTATTATTTTTTAAAAAAGTACTATTTCTTAAAAATATATTATTTAATTAATTTCTTAATGAAATTTCTTTCATGATTGTTATTTTGTATAAATTTAATTATTGTTTTTTACAAAATGTTTATATTCTCATTTATCAGTAATTATTATATTTATCAGTTATCACTATGTTTCAAAATGAAATTTTTTCCCTCTTTCCTTTACCATTAACTCCCAAGTTTCACATCACATTTGGATTCTTCAGTAAATTTAAATTCAAATACCAAACGGAAAGTCATTCAGTCAAGTAGTTTAGGAATTATTCAGGTTTAACTCCTAATGTTAAATTCATTTTTAACCACTGCGAAACAGATTGCAATGTGAATAGTTTTGGACGCATAACTCAAAAACTAGTTGAAGGAATGAACTGTAATTTTAGATTAGTTTATATGAAGCTTCTAGAATTCGATTTCTGTTAAAACATTTATAGGTTAAAATTCATATTTTTCTCAAAACCCAACTAAAAAAAAAAATATTCAAATTAATTTTTCCGAAAAATAAACAAGAACGAAAAATCATGCGTCAAGCATAGATTATGTAACACTTTCCAACGCTTCTAAAATAATTTTACAAATCATTACCGTTTAATAAGCTGAAAGATAACATCTAAGTAAACGATTTGGAAAACGCATAACATATTTAAAAACATAATTTCAGGAATTTCCAACATATATTTCCAGCATAAACAATATTCGGAAAAATATCTGAAGACTTTTATTCAGCCCTGTATATGATCTATAGATTTGTATATATACTACATAGGATGCTAAATTTTAGTTTAGTTAGGAAACGCGTAGCACAGTTTAAAATTCTCCTTCTGGAGTTTCTGTCAATGAACGGAAATGTGTTCGCGAACTTTTGTGCTGCCCTGTATATGATCTACAGAATTTATACACACCAAGTAATAGACAAAAAGTGATTTAAATTTAAAATCGCGTTCAGCAACTTAAACGCACTTCCAGGAATTATTGTTAACAGACAGTAGATAATTCTTTTGTGTATCCCTGTAAATGAACGATGACTGCTATACACACAATATTCTGTAGTAAGCTTCTTGAAATGCACATTAGTGATATATATCAATTACAATGCGTTTGAAATTGTTTAAAATAGTAAAACATCATTAAAATAAACCGCAAATGATTTTTCCCCATAGACCGTAATGTAACGGAATTCTTTTGAGTGTCCCTGTAAAAAACTATAAGTTCTACACACTTCACTTGAAATAGGGAACATGCTATAGGTAACGACAATAACATATAAAAATTGCAGGGCAATCCGAGCATATTTACGGGAGTTAGAGCACGGACAGATGGCAAACGGCAGACGGCCAGACAAACCAAAGTCATAAAAACTTTTCAACTAAGTTGGAAAGTGTTAAAAACTGTAACCTATTAATTATTTAACAGAAATTGATTTCTAGAAGCTTCAAATGTAGAAATCTAAAATTACAGCTGATTCCGCCAAGTTGTTTTTGAGTTATGCACAAAATACTGCCTATATTGCAATCTTTTTTGAAAGTATTATTAAGGAATTTAACAGTAAGAGTTCCAAGCTTTAAGCTTGTGCATAATACCTAAACAACCGATTGACTCCCAATTTGGTACTATCCGAAGGTAAGATTTACTAAGGAGTCCAAATAAGTTGTTAAAATTAGGTGTGAGTATTGTAAATTTTCAAGTTTGGTACAATTTGTTATAGACAGACCCCTAAGGGATATTTAAGTATAGCATTAATTAGTAGACATTATTACTGATCAATTGATCTTAGTTCGCATTTTTATAAGATGATTTGTGGCAAAGATAGTACGGGGGGTGATTTTTCCAGGACGGAACTATTTTCTGGTCACATACTACAGGGATTTCAATATTTTGTTTTCATATTTTTGTAATATAGTTAAACTATAAATTGACCGTTCATCAAACAAAAATAAAAAATACAACAGTTTCGCAGTTTTGTAAATCACAAAACCTCATGTTGTAGTAAAAGAAATCGGTTAGTTAGACGGCACTGCGTTGCCAAAACCTACTACTTCTACTTTCGCTCCCATAATGCACTTTGAGCACGCAGTGAAAAGGCTGCTTTGATTCTTTTGAATTTTAAAGTGTGGCGATTGTCAGCGTTATGAATACGAAATGGAACATTGTGTTTCCATATATTTCTACTTAACTTTCGTTTGTATTTTGTGTTTAGGGTGTACATTAGGTTGGGCCGAAAAAAACTTTTTTTTTATTATTATTCGCTATACCGCGGAAAACTTGGCTTTAGGGTCGCTTAGTAAAATAAAATGAAAAAAAAATTAATTAAATTTTAATTTTAGCAGCGGAGCTGCTAAAATAAATTTATTGAAAAGCAATAGTTTTCTTTCTTTTTTTAAAGCTATAAAAGAAAAAAAACCGCTATAGTGAAAAATCTTTAAAAGAAAGATATAAAAATACATTATAATAAAAAAGAAGCAAAATTACTTCATTTGAGGTAGCGCAAGACATTTAAAAAATCCTTAAATTAACGCAATCAAGGTGTATTCACTCAGTGAATGTTGGCCGGATTGTGGGCCGGTTCTTTTTTTCTGTTTTGATTCGCTATACCGAAAAAGACTTGTGTCTAGGGTAGCTAAGTAAAATGCAAAAACAGAATAAATAAAATTTTACTGCTGGCGGTAGCGCAAAAGGCCTAAAATTTGAGAAAATTTGGCCTAAAACTCGCGTTTTTTCTCAAATTTTTGGCCTTTTTGCGCTACCACCAGAAGTAAAATTTTAATTATTTTGTTTTTGCATTTTAATTAGCTACCCTAGACTCAAGTCTTTTTCGGTATAGCGAATCAAAACAGAAAAAAATACCCGGCCCACATTCACTGAGTGAATACAACTTGATTGCGTTAATTTAAGGATTTTTTAAATGCTTTGAGCTACCTCAAATGAAGTAATTTTGCTTCTTTTTTATTATAATGTATTTTTATACCTTTTTTAAAAAGATTTTTCACTATAGCGGTTTTTTTTCTTTTATAGCTTTAAAAAAAGAAAGAAAACTATTGATTTTCACTAAATTTATTTTAGCTGCTCTGCCGCTAAAATTAAAATTTAATTAATTTTTTTTTCATTTTATTTTACTAAGCAACCCTAAAGCCAAGTTTTCCGCGGTATAGCGAATAAAAAAAAAAAAAAAAAGTTTTTTTCGGCCCACCCTAGTGTACATATTTTCTTATTATTAAACTCTGTTTTTCAAATTCCATTGTAGAATCATCTAGTCATCATTTTAGAAATGGTGATATTCATTTTTCTTCACTTGTAAAACAGCTGACATTTATGTGTCTTTTTTCGAGAATGCTGGAGAGATTTCAATGCTATTTTTTATTGCTTGGTCGGTAGTTTAACTATAAATTGAATGTTCGGCAATAAATAAAAATAAAAAATAGAATGGCTGACCTAAAAAATCCATAAATCCAGTGTTGCAACGCAGCCACTCAGAAAAGAGATTAATTTATCAGATTATTACGGAACCGTAAACTGTTGGGATTGTTTTTTCAAGACCTCCTGTCTATTGCGGTTTATGACTTTTCTATGTTTATCTATTAACTAGCGGCCCTCCCTCGCTTTGCTTCGGGTTAACCTTGAAAACTTTCATCTCTTTGTGTTTTCTGTAGACCTTTTTAATGTGTACAATAATTAGTACATTATTTTGATAAATCTTGTAGGGTTCAGCCTGCGTTTGCAATGTATGAGCGGAAAAAATGAAATTATTTACGACATCACATTAAAAACCTCAAAAATAACAGTATTTTTCCACTATTTAATGGATATACATATAAACCTTCCTCTTGAATCACTCTATCTATTAAAAAAAAACCGCATCAAAATCCGTTGCGTAGTTTTAAAGATTTAAGCGTACATAGGGATATAGGGACAGAAAAAGCAACTTTGTTTTATACTATGTAGTGATTTATCTGATATTACAAAGCAAAACATATGGTTATTATACATATAAACCTTCCTCTTGAATCACTCTACCTATTAAAAAAAACCGCATCAAAATCCGTTGCGTAGTTTTAAAGATTTAAGCGTACATAGGGATATAGGGACAGAAAAAGCGACTTTGTTTTATACTATGTAGTGAAGTTACTCTGTTGTTACACAATGGTTTACCGTATTCCCAGTTTCCGACCTCGGAATCTCCCCTTGTAAGTTTAAAAGATAAAATATTAATTTTCCCTAAGAACATGTTAAATGATACCGTTTCCCAGAATACCTTAATAACAAGAAAATTAAAGATAAGCATGCATCTGCAGATGAATCACCTGCTAAAATTTTCTAAAGGTTTTAAACATTTCACTACCAATATGGTCGTCAAGAAAACTGCTAAATTCGTTGACAAGGTCGACCATATAATAATGAGAACAGGTCTGAGTATAGGTCATTCAGTGAAAAAGGATTCATTGCCCTGAAAATTGGTAGACAAAAATTGTCCAGTTGCCCTGATGGATTTCTCACTGCCACATATGTATGATACTTCAGATTAGGTCATGAAAACAAGTTATTTTCTTTACGTTGTTTTCTGTTTCATTGTAAATTAGTGATAGTTAACTTTCTAGTGATAGCGGAATTACCGAATTTTTGAAGGGATTTCTTTTTAGATTATTATGCTGGTCGAGGCATTACCGAATTTCATGTAGTTTTGAGATTCCTATTCAACGAGGTTGCTGCATCCAGTTGTGTTTTTCTGTTAAAATGGACGCGATGCCCACATTCATTTGTTTTAGTGACAGCTAAATTATAGAGTTCCTTGTATTTTCTGAGAGATATACGAGGATACTTTGATATACGAGGAGGTTACTGCATCCAGTGATCCTTGTTTTCTTGTGCGTGAAGCGCTCATACATGCGTTATACTGATCGCGGCATCACCGAATTTCAAGTACTTCTGAGATACCTGTACAACGAGGTTGCTGCATGCAATGATTTTTTTCTTCCTTTCTTTTACGGGCGCGAAGCGCACATACGTGCATTTTAGTGACCGCGGCATTACCGTATTTCTTGTATTTTCGGATACAACGAGGTTGCTGCATCCAGTGATTTTTTTTGTTTCCATGTGCAATTGTATTCATCTTTAACGTATTTTTTCCACACACACACCCCTTTCATCTATAATGTATTTTTAAGGATTTAAATTCATAACCTCTTTTACCAGACCAATTGACCTCTTTCAAGTCAGGGCAACTCGGCTATTTTTCAAAAATGGAAAATTAATGCCATAACAACTGACATTTGTCCATAATAGTACAGTTTAAGAGCTTTGCTCTCCATTGTAAAACATAATCGCTGTTTAATCCATTCTATTATTTAGAATTTTATTAGTCAGGTCGGATTTCCCTTCGTCGGAATTTTGTAAGAGTATCAAAATCGCCGATATATATTGGTGTTATTAACATTTTTAAAGTCTTGTGATTTTATTACTTTGCTTCAGTGTTTCAGAAAAACGAATGTTGAAATCATTATTTGTTAACCCTTTTCAAGGGAAAACTAATTATCTTGCCAAAATGTTGAATTCAATTAATGTCACAAGAATTTAAATACAAACTGGTTTGAATATAAATAAATAATTTTCTTCACGTACATTATACAGGAAAAATAATTATTACAAATTCTAGGTGGCATTTGTCTTTTCAGAATTAAAATTAAGTGGTATATATATTATACCACCACCCTTCAAAGGCTTAAATGTGAACTAATAAACGAAGTGTTGTTAGAATATCACGTCTCTAATAAAATCGCATTGATAGAAATATATAAATATGATCACAATGTCATTTTACTGGATGACAAACAAAAATACCTAGGTAACAACTGTTATGTTTACTGGATGTTTCAACAGTTACCTTGTTACAATGAACTTTATAATAAATATCAAATGTCTCTAATTTAAATTTCTCTTTATTCTAGCCAATACATCCGGCTGTACAATTTTGGAATGATCAAAAATTTTTGAAACACCCCAAACCAAAAAACTTTTAGTTGCCTAATTCTACGTATTTACTACAGCTGATATACAAAGATATAATTTCAACATCTAAAACATAATACGTAAAAAGAACATCCCAGTATGTTTTAGAAAAAATGAATGACATCAAAAATCCAAACATCCAAAATTACTAACAGTCATGGATGAAGGGAAATATTATTCAGCAATGGACCTATCAATAAAGTTGAATTAGTGTTAAATAAATTTATACCATCATCTTCGAAAGTATGTTGGTAAAATGTTTAGCGATAAAATATCAAAAGTAAATATACTTTCATCTCTAATACGATTTTTCCCGACATCATAAGGCTAGTACGTGTCGTGTTGTAAAGATTTATGGTTTATAATCCTCAAATACAAATTGTAATCCATCGATATTTTTTTTCTTATTGTAACATTGTTATTAATAAAAAATATTTTTCTCACTGGATTTACAAAAATATATTCAGTAATTTCTGTTTTGTTTTATTTCACAAAGTTCCAAAAGCACCCATACCTTCATCACTAATAAGAATTTCCATCTATCATAAATACAGGTACGTGTAATGTCTTAAAGGTCCATGTGTTGTCTTAAATATTTACAGCTTATAATCCTGAAATAAACAGATTCACCATTATTCATGAGAAAAATAATATATTTTTAAACCTAGATTCAAATTTTATTCATTAATTTCTGATGTAATTTCTGTACAAAGTATAAAAAAGCAAATATCCCTTCATCTCTGATAAGATTTCCCTACATATAATACAGACACACGTGGTGCGTTTGATATTTGCAGTTTACAATACTCATATAAACAAATATAACATTGTCCTCATAAGGGAAAAAAATTATATTTTTTTAACCCTGGATTTTAAAACAAAATATTCCTTTATTTGTGATCCGTTTCATTCCATAAAATATCAAAAGCAAAAATACCATTATTTATAATAAGAAACAATTTTCTGTATTATAATACAGGCACGTGTGGTTTCTTAAAGATTTCTTATTTATAATCTTCAAATAAACAAGTGTAACATTGTTTATAAGGAAATAAATAATATGTTTTTAACCCTATATTAAAAAAATATTCATTAATTTCTTATCCATTTTAGTAATACCTAATGAAATTTGTTTTCCTCAAAAGAATTTTTTTTTTTTTTTTTTTTTTTTTTTTTTTGATTTCCTGAAACAAAACTTTTTGAGCCCGGTTTCTTAGTTTTTATTTTTATTTTTCTTAGATTATTATTATATAAATTTCTCAAACATTCCTTAAAGAAATGTATTTTATTTTACATTACGAAGATAATATTTTCTTTATCTCATCACATCTTATTTTTAAATAAAATAATGTAGTTTATTTTTTTTACCCCTGTATAAGTCTCTATGCAAACAAATATAATTATTTCATCTGTTAAAAACTTTCCTTAGCTGTACCTTCACAATACGAAGTTTTTTCGACAGTAAACCTAATTTGTTGAGCGAAAATTTATGTTTTCATGAACAAGGATGAAAAAAGGTGACATTAATTTAATTATATTATCTTATATATAATGTAAATAGGGAAAATGAAGATAGAAACATCGCAGATGAGAAGCTGTATTAAATGAATTAGCATAACATGACACCAGTACTTACTCGCATATATACATATGTGCGCGTGTGTGTTTATTCTAGAACATTGTTTTATTTAAAAATGCCTTTATTAAAATTATAATTCATCATTATGATAATTAATGATAATTAATGTGAAGAATATTCAAATGATATTAATTCATATTTTATCTTATTATCCCATTTTAGGTTTTTCTTGGATAATAAGAAACAAGAATCACATTGTCTAATATACATTAATCGTTATGTTATAATTATTACGTATCAGATTTAGTCTCGTATTTCAGTTTATGTTTAATGTGTGTACACATGCACCATATCTCGAGTTGTATATGAACTTGTAGAACAAATAAATAAACTTTGTTGTGTATTTAACTAAATCTATGTTTTAGCTTTATGTAAACTCAAAAGATTAAATTTTACTTTTGAAATCTGACAAAATGTATTGTAAGAAAATTTAAGTATTTCTTCTATAAGTCTTTGTATGAATTTTGGAGTAGTCTCTGTATGAATATTGAAAGACCAGTCTCTGATTACCCCGAGAGGGTAATGAGAGACTGGTTTTCGAACATGTTAAACTGAATAGGGTTATATAAGGAGTACTTAAATAATAATAAGTAATAATTAATAATTATCTTGTTACCTCCAGAAGTCAATAATAGACATGAGACTTCGGTGAATTTAAAAAAACATTTTTAAACATTAAAATCTAACTTCAAAGTTGTGAAAATATTTGTCAAAGTTTTATCAAAGTTGTAGAATGTAATGTACTTTTTGCAATACCCTTTTCTCATTCCAAAAAATGGTTTGTATATTTTTTCTTCCATTTGTACACCATATTTCACTATTTATATATCTTAGATTCTTCTTTATAAAAAATAGGTAAGTATATATTCTTAAAAATATTTTCTGTAATATGTTTTTATTTAAAAACTGTTCAATTCGCTTAAGTATTAGAATGGAATATTTTAATGCATATTGGGTATCAATACAGATGGCGTGATTTGATTTACGGCAGGGCAATTGGTGCATATGAGCTTCATTCTCACATAAAGAGAAATCAAAACCCAAGATAAGTCTGAATAGAGAATTAAATACAGATAAAGTATTCGAAGGGGCCCCCAAATGGAAGTGTCCCAGGGTATCTAACTTAATAAATTGGTCTCTGTCAATAAAAATATGTAGAATAGTATTTTGTAGAAATTTATTGCTTCTTATACTATTGCTTTATTCTGAACAAGAAAAAACTATTTGCAACCTCCAATTCAAGAAGTAGTTAAATTTTACTTATAATTATTATATTATTTTTTGGCACATATTTGTTTAAGTATATACTTGCGGGAAGCGTTTTATCCGCCATTTTTTATCAAAAACGTAGCCATTTTGTACATTATTAATTTAAGTATTTTCGAAATATTCAACTCTATTCAAACTGTGTAATATATTTTTTATTATTATTTAGGTTTTAAAATATAAAATTCCAGTAGAGGTTTTATACATGATTGTAAAAAAATAATTTGACAAGCTCTTTTAGCTCTCTTTAAAAAAATTAAATCTATTACAGTTAAAAATTTGCCTTTCCTTCACAAATTTGATGCGTCTTTTAAATGCATATTTCTTGTAGGTTAATAGCCATGTTTGATCGAAACCTCATGAGCATAAAGGAGATGGGGAATCAAGACGGAATACTTGCTCTCCCACAAGAATTTTAATAAACATTTAGAAAGACATTCAACAAAGAAATTTAATTTATCCTGATATAAAAAAATTTGATAAAGTAAAAAAAATTATTTGATAATGTCTCAGGTCAATATTGTTTTATAACAAACATGATTTCTGCATACACACAATTCAAGGCTTTTACAAGGCTGAGAAAAAATCAAAATTTAAGCCAGCTCTTCCCGAAATAAAATCCTGGGTACGCCAATGCTGTTATGCATAAGAATGCTTGAAGGTCAATACAAATCGATGAATAACAAGTAATGATAAGTGTAAGTAGTAAGGTAGTTATGTATAAAAATAACTATTCAGTAAAATAAATATAGGGTGAAAACCCCAGTAACTGACACTTTAAGGATTTAATCTTGTTCAAATCATTATTAGAAAGTTTTAAATCTATTTTATACTTTATTTTTGAAGGTATATTACAGATACATTAAAAATAATTTTTGACAAAATTTTGAAAAATTATACTTTTTATTACTAAAAAATTATTTTTTTCTATAAATACGGGAAAAATTCCCCAGGGAAAATGTCTCCAGTAACTGACACTATCCATTTTTTGAAAAACCAATAGCTGAAAAATAAGTTATAACAGTTTAGACAAATAAGTTACCATTAGATGACATTACTTTTCATAATTTTACAAGAAAATGCTTATTTGAGTTATATTGCTGCTGAAGTGTCAGTTACTGGTCAGGTGTCAATAACTGTGGTTTCACCCTATGCTTATTTTTCGTTCTTTAAATTCTGTAAAAATGGTAAATATTTGGTCTCAAATTCAAACAGTTTGTGATGAAAAATTCGACAGTACGTCAATTAAAAATTGTGACTGTAACTAATTTCAAAATTTCAAAACGCAAATTTCATTCCGTGTTTTAACAGCTAAGTAGATGAGTACAGGATGACAGCTACAAGACGAGTCAGTCCAACTCTATCTGTTAACGCAAATATGAACTATTTTAAATATTATTACTTTAAACAAAATTAGCCATCTTAAAAACATATCACGTACTTGATCTTTATACTAATTATAGTTAATGAATTATTGACTTTCAAAGAGATAGTTTCAGAGAGAGTTTTTTAAGACATAATGATAATGTGTCATATGGAATTGGAAATTCGACGGTTTCGATTCATGAACGTTACATCTTTAAAGGTTTAAAAAAATTGGAGTAATGACAGTAATATCGTTCTTCTATCCCCCTTACAATAACATTAAAATACAAATCTCACATTAATATTTCTGCTAATCTTCAATTTTCAGTGTCGATATGAAATTGCCAAATGTTTTGACGCACAAAGTTTTTTCTTTTAAATATAAAAATCAACAGAATTAAAAATCTTAATACCACCATGCCCATGAATAATCAATTTCACACCAAACAAGCATTTTCTATCCACCTATGATAATTATGTTTAAAATATACAATATTATAATGTATGTAAAGTTTAGTATCGCGACGATGAACAGAAAACATGATGCTCGTCTTCATACAAAATCGAATGTTATTGCTAAAGATGAATTAGATTGTTGTTGATTAATTAAACAGAAGTGGATTGATTCATTATACAACTCCTTTGTGGTAACACCAAAAACTGGTTAAAATTTTCACACCTTCTTTACTTTTTCATTCTTTCACATAAACAATCTGTAGAACATATGAAAACATAATTATAACAAGCACGTACATTTACACCTCAGTACTTACAGAATAAAACAGAATAAATTTCAGAATTAATCAAAAAGTTTTCTCCAATTTCAAAATTTTATTGCGTAGTATATATTTACTGTATTTATTCAAAAATAGTGTACGTTAAGATAATACATGCAAGCTACATGCAAAGGCTATGCAATTAGATGTACGGGGAAAAATGGGACCGAAACCATACGAAAGGGGAAATTCGTACGCATCAAGGAATAAGAGAAAGATGGATGAATTTGGTTAAGCGTCGGTCAGTTTTAGCCTTATTGCTGTAAAGGAGGGGTTTCAGGAAGGACTTTTGAAGGGAAAGTGATTCGATTAGGAAGGAGGAGAGGGGAATGCACTACGTGCATTTACTGGTATTGTAAAATGAACACTAATCCACATTCAGAAAAGCGTATTTTGTATTTTATTGTTAGACAAATGTGTCAATCGGCACTGTTCATTAGATTTACGAATAAAATTCGAAAGCACACTCTGAACGGTAGGTACATTCAATAAACTGTAATATAATGTTTTAATATCCATCCATATTTGCGCCCACCTGCTTCCCTAGTGTTTATGGCACTGATTACTGGACATAAGGTGTCGGGTTCGAATTCTAAATCAGATAGGAATGTTTGTAGTGAGTCGGATTCAACGTTAAATAGAGGTCTGATTAGCTCTCCTTTGCAAAAGATGGCCGTAGCGCCCACAACCAACAAACCAACCATCCATGTTTGCACTCAAAATGTATCACTTTTCGAAATACATGGTTTGCAGATAAATGCATCAAACACATGTTGCACAGCAATTCTATGAAATAACGAAATCCTCTTTCAATCTCCCTGTTTAGCACAACTTTGTAGAAATTAGGATTCCCTTCCCAAAGTATAGATTTTTCATACAGATCGTTATTATATGGATGAAATATCTTTTATAAATCTATAATAAGTATAAATCATATTATTGCAAATTTTGTAATTTTATATCAGACTGCCTGTGATAAAAGCATCTTTTGATTAAAAATAAGATATTTGGCAATATATAAAAGAACAGAAAATTCATGATTTTTTTTTAAAAGAAGAGTGGGATTTCTCGAAAATTTACTGTCAGATATTCCCCGAAAATTAGAACCAATTTCATTTTTTAAAAATGTCTGCTACCGTGCTTAACTACATAAATCTACATCATATCTTATCATACAGTTTGCATTATTGCTTGCGATCGAAAAACGGCGCTATGTTAGACAGACCCATAATACAAGAATAAACCATGTAATATAATAGTTCAGCTTTTCACAGCTGAAATGCATTAAAAAGACTACGATGCTTTTCGTAAAACTTCACTGTCAGACCAAGAAATACAGAGAGGATAAAAAAAATCTTCTATATCTAAATACATAATTCTGAATTTTACTTTATCGCGTATGATACATTCGTGATCAAAGAATGGCTGCAATGTGCCCCATTAAATAAAACAACCATGCAAAATTGTTGAATGTTTCACAGTTTAAGGTCATTAAAAACTTGTATCGAAAGAACATTCCGTAACTTTTTTTACTTTCTTTGAAATCATAGTTTTAGTTTTTTTTTTACACTGAAAATAAAATTTGTTTTGTGAAGTGATGACTTGCAATATTATCAAGGGTGAAGGAGTTTGAAATAGAGCCGAGCACAAAAACCCCTTGAGAGCCTGGTATTTCTCTGTATTCCATAAATTGTTCCACTGAACTTTTATTTTATGAAAAAAAGAAGGCTTGATCTTGTGTGATTTAGAAATAGAAATCATATTTTGCATACACTCTAGATTTATTTCCATGAAATAAAATAATGTGAATGCAGGGCTTTCACAGGAATAGCACATTGAAATATTTGTGAGAAGTATTTGGGGGATTATAAAATTTATATTGCTTATTTATGCGAATAAATATAACAACATATAGAATGGAAATACTTTTCCAATACGTAGGAGGGTAACCAAAGATCTTTAACTTTCCAGTTTCCAACCATTTTTGTTACTCATTAATTCTTGAAGCAATTACCACAAGCAAGTTCAGGCCGTCTATTGGCTTCTTAGGGAAGTAATAAAAATTGTCAAAATCTTATTAACACTTGTTGTAATAACCAGATGCTTTTTATAAGACTTCTTCATGCACTTTTGACAGGTACATTTTAAGTTAAGTGTGCTTATATATTTCTCCATCTGCAGAAATGTAAATGTATGTATGAGAGTGCATTTGTACTGCTGTCTATGCTGGAAGCATTGAGCATACTCAAGCTTCATTTTTTTATTAATATTACTTGTATCTTTCTTGCGTGTTAGCTTTATTAGTAAATATGGATCTATTTTATGATGCCACACTTCTACAAACGATTAGCGGCGTATTTAACCTCTTGAGACCTGAAACAAAGATAATACTGCAAATACTCATTCATTGTTTAAAATGGGAGGATTGAACTTTGTGCCCTTTTATTAAACTAAATTATCAACGTAAAAAAATACATATAAAGTAGCAAACAGCTGTTTCGGAACCTCTAAAGCTTCATCATCAGTGCCAAAGTGAAAAAGATTAAAAACGGATTTAAAAGTTTAGGCCAATGGAGGGGACCAATCAAAGATTGCTATCCTACGTCACATGGAACTCCTTACTACTCTGTGGTTTTTAAACACTCTTCGTCATTCCATCTTGGCCGCGTGCGAAGACGCAAGCATACTTACATGGCGTAACTTTTAAATCTGTCTTTTATCTTTTTAACTATAGCACTTATGAGGGAGCTTTAGAGGCAACGAAACAGCTGTTTGCTACTTTATATTTATTTTATTTTTGCTATTTTGTACGTCTTTTTTTAAGTGATCATTTATTTTAATGCTCATTCGTTGCTTCTGCACAAACAAAATGACATCACATGTGACAGATATAAGGCCTTTTCTGAAATTGATACTTTAGGGGACTGGTAACTTAGGTTTCCAAATATGAATCTAGACTATTACTAGACACCTTAAAATATCAATTTAATTATCAATATTTTTAAAATCATACAATCACAAATTTAAGGGCTTTAAACAAGTGAATGAATCTGCAAATCCTCAAAAAAATTATTTTTAGTATTAAAGTTAAATAATTATGAAAATTACTTACTTTCTTGGCCACACTGCTTTAAAGGCATTTTGCAAATTCAGGTGAAAATAACATTTATTTTATGAGGAAATCAGCATCGATGTTGTCATTTTTTTATTTTATTTTAAGCAAAAAATAATCAGCTATATAGAAGAGAAGTCAAAATGTAAAAAAATCAAACAATTTAGTTTCTATAAAGAATATAAGAGAGTTCCACATTTGTGTATCTCGAGTCTCAAAGGGTTAAGCCGGCAATTGGTTACAGAAAGATTTATTTTTTAGATCTTCTAATAAACTATTTTTTATATAAGACGTTATTTCATACTAAATTGAACTTTGTTTTCGCTTTCTCTTAAAGTTTTCCAAACAGGCCGAATAACTTCCCATTTTTACCAATAGGAGGCGCTTAAGTCACTCTTTATATTGATATCGCATGGTCGTTTTAAAAAGGATAGGCACTTATTCCATAATTCTATTTTTATTCAGTCAGTAGTTACTTTAGAATAAGGAGATTTTTCTATGCACTCTGAATGTAGATGAAGAAAATATTGAAAATCATCCGGTATTTCAGGATCGGAAAGTATCAAAATCGAGTCGTACGCGGAGGGTAAAAAAAAAAAAAAGAAATGATAATAATTTCCAGTTATTGAGATATATACTTTATTTTAAAGTACACAATATTGTTCTGGTTTTGTTAAGTAAACCTTCCTTAATTTTCAAACAATATTATTTTCTTACATAAAAATCATCAGATAACGAGTTTCTGGTTTTTAAACTATCATTTTAGAAATATTATATATATATTTATATAAAAACCATTACAGTTGATTAAAATAACTTATCATTGCATGAAGTTGCTTTTGAAACCTAAGTGTTTTTTCATCTTTATTCCTAAATATTTGTTGAAACGTTGTATTAAAAATAATTATAACGAAATTCCATAGCGGTATAACAGGTCTCAAGAAAAAACAACTATATCCCTAAATTTCCTTGAATTCTTCTTTAAAATTCATTTACTTTCATTTTTATCTGTGACTTTAAAGCACATTGTTTCAGGAAATTGAGAAAAGTTGTATTATTTATTATCAGCAGTGAAGTTGACTGAAATATTAGAATAAAAAAAAGAAATCTCATGAGGCGATGAGATCTTCTCAATTTCGAAATGCGTTTCTTGAAGATTGTAAATTTCTGAAAGTGAAAAGTTACACCCCCATCTAAAATTATTTTTAAAGGTAGTTTTAAGTTAAAAATAAACTGTATTTCAAGATTATTTCACTTTTTAGTACTAGGGGGATGATATTCTTTTCGTTCATAGAATTTTATGTTACGTATATAAAAAGCGTATTGTCTACGAAAGCATTTTATACTTAACATTTTACAAAGAGTTTAACAGAAACACTCTTTTCTGTTTTTATCGTGTTTATATAGAATTAATTATTTGAATTTTTAATTTCTAAATGTTTATAAATGTAAATACCACGTATGTCTTTTATGCAGCAAGCCTACGTGTCTGCAGTCACAGTACAAAAACAATCTACCGAGACTGGAACCGAAGGAGCATAAAGCATTAGAAAACTGCAAAAGTAAACAATTAAGACCACTTGGCATCGTTATGTTGTATGCATAGAAAATTCGTTTGCGTATTTTCGTACATTTAACGAGGAAAAGACGTTTACGTGATAACTACGAGGGGGAACCCAAAAATAACCGGAATGACAGCGCTGTGTCCGGAGAGGTTGTATCTGGTCACAGTTCATTTTTTTTTTTGTAAAAGAATTTTCGCTTGCTCGTATGTCGGACTTAAGTGAACAGTGTGCGGCTGTGAAATTTTCCTTCTTGCGCAGGTAAAATGCTGCAGAAACAGTTCTGATGTTTAAAAAAGCTTCCAAAGATGACGCTATGTGAAAAACTCAAATGTGCGAGTGGTTTTCTCGTTTTTAAAAAGGTAAAATGTCGATCGATGACAAACTTCGTTCTGGGCGTTCTTCAACTTCCTGAACGGAAGAAAATGTCGAGAAAGTTCGTGCAATTGTGGGTGAAGACCAGCGACGGACCAGTGAAGTAATTGCGGAGTTATCTGACCCCATTTGTGGCGAGGAACAGATTTTTACTCCATGACAATGCGCTAAGGAATGCTCACGTAGCCTTATCAGTTTACCGGTTCATGACTAAAAATGGCTTGACTCCTTTTCCCCATGCCCCCTACTCACCTGACCTTTTTCCGCGCGACATTTTTTTTGTTTCCACGAACAAAAAGGAACATTAAAGAAAATATTTTAGAGACCTGAAAAAAGGAGAAGAAAAAATAAGACAGGAGCTTGCAGCAATACAGACATATAGAGAAGCAGAATAGTTTGAACAATGTTTCCAACAATGGAATCAATGATTAGACAAGTGTATAATTTTAAATGTAAAAAAATTAATACAGGTCTTTAAAAATAAATTTCGGTTCCTTTGGGGTGCCTTCTTGTACATATGAATATCATGGAGTGCAGAGCATTCTCACGAATTTGTCTTAGACAACAATTGGAGCTTTAGAGCAAGTTTTCAATTGTTGTGCCACCCAATAAATCATAGGTACATACATTTTGAGAAGAATTGTTGAAACGTCTCAAACAGCAAGCAAAAGTGGGTGAAAATATCTCGAAATTTACCAAATGTCCATTAGATATACACTCTTAACATCTTCTGTGGTACATATTTCTTTAAATGTAATTTTGCTTTTTCCCTTCTTTCCAGGTTCTTTTATAAAAAAATAAATACACACTGTACTTTTCTGTCAATTCGATAATTATACCAGTTGTCTGGTCATATCCCCAAATCAGCACGCCTCCGTATGTTGCTTTATTTACGTTATGCCACGAGTAATACTTTAAACAAAAGATATATATAGTTGAAAATTTTAAATACATACTGCTAACATGTTTAATCATTGTTCAAAGTGTCTATGTTTTATTTTGTAAACATATGAATATTTGACACGTATGAAGGATGATTTATAAAGCTAAATAAATCTGTTTAATTGAAATCGATATGGAACGTTTGGAACTTGTCAAAAATAACTATAAATTTAGATATTTTCTTGATCTAGAACAGGGATTCCTAAACTTTTCTGCCTCATGTACCCTTGAAGAAATGCGCGTGCTTGGTATACCCCTATTTTTTATATTCAAGAATCATGATTTGAAAAATGAAAACAAGAAAGCAACAAATTGATGCAAATAAATATAACTTTTATTCTAAATTTCACATAAAATTTTCAGTTAGATTTTTCATTCTTGCATATTTGGTGATATTTTTCTGACAGTCTTCAACATTTAGTGCGTTTTAGATTTTTTTTTCAAAAACAGTCAATGAGATGAAGAAATTTTTTCGCTGGCTCATTTCGCCTTGCGTCGGATGCTGGTTGTGAACACAGATTATACTCTTGCATCGTATCGGGTAACTCACTCTTACCCGAACCCAACCCGACTCGCGGATCAGGTCAAGTCACATTTGATCTATATTTTTTCATTTCGGTTCGGGTTGCAGACCTTTCAATACATTCTGTGACTGTATCATTTTGCATCGCAGTTTGTATTAGGTCGGTTACAACGTTATCCGTGCGGGACTTGCCACGTATCCCTTAGAGCCTCTTCGCGTACTTTCAAGAGGTACGCTTACCACCCTTTGGGAAACTCTGATTTAGAAAACAAAAGATTTCAATCAATGTCGTAACAGGGTGTGTGATTCTGTCGCATATTTTATTTATAATTTTACTTTAAAAAATTTAAAAGGTAATAATATTCTATATTTCACATTTCCCCTCCAAATTTAACTTTTAAGAAACGTTTTTATTTTAATTCGGTCTTTCAAATTTAAATATCTCTTTATGCTAAAAAAAAAAAAAAAAAAAAAAAAAAAAAGTAACCACCGCTGTCGCTGCCATAAATGAATTTTTTGACCGGAGGTCTTTCTTAGCAAATATTAAGAAAACTATTCCATATAAAAATATGAAAATTGGTAGTTTTTATGAAAAGAATGGATTGGAGCACTGCAGAAATGTAACGAATTATTAAAAAAAAAAATCAATGGAACGTCAAATTGAAAAAAATTATGTTTAATGACAAAACTGTTCCTATTTTTTCTCCTTTAACTTGGAAAAGTCATTTTCTCTTTTGAAAAACATTTATTTTTCATTTTCTTATTTCTATTATTCAGAAATTGAAACATCGAATTTCGAATTTTGAACTTTTTTTTATTATCCTCAGAAAATGCGTTTAACTTTTCCCTAGTGCATTTTTTTAAACTACAAATAATAGCAATAAGACTCAATAATACGAGTAAATATTAAGTCTTACTGCTTAACATTTTCTCCTTCTTTCTGTTTTTCGCCTTCTGTTGTTCGCCGAATAGTTTTAAAAAAGAAGGATTGGGGGATAATCTGACATTACCTGCGGAAATTATTTTTACTATTGATTTCCGGCTTGTTAAATCTGAACCGACCCTTAAACCTGAATATAGTTTTATTATTTTTTTTATTCTCGCATTTGCATTTATTTGAACATATTATGTCGAATTTTATTTAAATAGAGAATTTGTTTTAAATAAATTAGTGGGTATTACATACTTCAGGGCGCTAGTAATTAAAATAAATATGGAATAGTTATATGAAAAACAAAAGAAATATTTTATTAGAAAATTTTTAAGTTATACCCCTTATGACTTAAAATACTAATTATATATGAAGATAATATATAACTTTATGTATTATCTCTCTTTTCTTTAAAAAAAAAAAAAAAAAAAAAAAAAAAAAAAAAAAAAATTAACGCTGTTGCCGTAAAGGAAATTTTTGTAACCGCGGGTCTTTCTCGGTAAATAAACTATTGCATATAAAAATATAAAAATTGGTTGTCTTATAGAGAAATGTTGGATGAATACTCTGAAATAGAGCGTTTTTAAATCGAAGAATTATTTTAAGAGCTATTTAATATTGAAGTCGGTCAAGATAGTTCCGTTAAAAAAGATTTACAGGAACAAAAACTATGCTCAGCAATTTAACCATCTTCTGCAGAGACATACCTGGCGAGCTTACGGTGGCAGTGTGCAATAATTTTTTTTAATGATTCTTTATTTTTTTCAGTTTTTCTTTTAATTTTTTAATTAAAATTTCATTTTTTGAAGAGAGATTTATTTCACTAGTAAAATAATGTTTTTCACTAGTAAAGTAATGTTTTTACCTATTGCCAAATTTTGAAACAGCGCAAACGATAATATTTCCTTTAAATAAAAAAATGTAGCATTTACACAGGAATATTAAAAACAGAAAGAAACCTTTAAAATAATAACTAATTGATCGGGTGTTAAAAGCAGTAAATGGGGAAAATTACGTCATAAAAAATTATTTATACGTGGATATTAAAAAGAGAAAGAAAACTTTTTTTTTAATTAAATTGTTACGGGTTAAAAGCAGTAAATAGAAAAAACTACATCATTTTACAATGCTCAAATGATAATATTGCCAAACAGATGCAATTAAAAAATGTATTTACACGAGAGACTTACTTTATATTTTGGAAAAGTATTTTCCCCCATTCTTACCAAATTTAAAACAACGCAAATAATATTTCCTTTCAATTAAAAAAAATATTTTCACGTGAATATTAAAAACAGAAAAAAAACTTTGAGGAAAATTGCGTCATATTTAAAGCGATGCATTTAAAACGTCTTATTTGAAACAATTTTCTACAACGTCGTAATAAAATTCAAGGAGACAGCGACATTGATTACTTAGCCATTTTATACAAGCTAATTCTGAAATGTTTAATTGATCATGTTTAATCAATCACGAAACAGCCATTAGCTGTCGCGACAGCAGTTTATTTGTAATTAAGAACCCAAAATATCTCAATCAACTATAAATGAATCGCAACCCACTAACAGAAGATCGCCCCTGGCTGTTTAATTATGATTCAATCTTCTGTAATCTTTTTAAAACTGAGCAAATTGGAGTATTTTTAAAGCCTGCGGTGTCTTAAAGGGGAATGGCAGGTGTAAATTATAGTGGGCAGAGCCCCCTACTATTTAAATAAAATAATATATCTTTAAAGTCTCATCGCATTTTTAAGTTTTACTTGATGATTCCCCGTATACTAAATGTTGAAAGAATTTGAACTTATTTTTCTCTTTCCGATAACATCCATATTTATTTCGGTCGTCTCATTTTCTTTCAGAAAGAATTAGTTCACTGGCATTCAATAACTCAACCACTTTCTATCCTTTCTCGTAAATTTCCAATAATTGAATTATTATTGATAGCACTCAATTCAAATTTTTACATTACTTCTAATCTAACGATAATTTTAAAGTACACTAAACACTTCGAGCTGGAAATCAATTTTTATGCCAACACGATTCTCTTGGCGATATTGTCACAACAAAATTATAATCATTAATGCAGTTGCTACGGTCGTGAAAGCCGACGTGTTCCGGCTAACAAGCTTGCTAATTGCTGTTTGATTTTAATATTTATGTTTAAGTACCATCTTCGGTGCTATTTTTATGTATACGCTCTTTTTAAATAAAAGTATATTCACTGCTTAAGAAAGACTTTCATATTTTTATTAGCATCTTTTTCCAATTAAAAATGTATATCGGGTCTGGGATGAAACCTATACGAAGTTTTTACCGGCCAAACGTTGTCATATAGTGTTTTGAAAAACTATGAGTTCTCACTTTCATTATAAGATGATTATTAAAACTGTATTGACTGGGTAAAAATATCTAGGTAACCTCTGCTATATTCCTGAGTCTGACATATGTGCTGCAACTGCGCTCGATTTACCCTCTGATTACGGGCCAGGACAGGCGATTATCTTTATATTCGTTCGTACCTCCATTTACACAAAAATTTCCTTGTGGTAGATTTCTGTTGAAAATATCCAAATATAAGTGCATGGAAGAGATCCGTTTTTAAAATTGTTACATATAGAATAGAAAAATAGTCTACTGGGACGTATATCTTCCTCCCTGTAGTCAAAGAGTAAGTCCTCATAGTCCGGTTTTGTGACTGGATAAGAATATCTGAGTAACATCTGCTATTTTTATGAGTTTGGCATATGTACTGCAACTGCTCTCGATTTACTCTTTGTTTACAGGCCAGGACTGGCGATTATTTTTATATTCGTTCGTAACACAATTTACACAAAAACTGCCTTGTAGTATATTTCTATTGAAAATATCCTAATATAAGTAAGTATATGGCAGAGATTAGTTTTTAAAATTGGTACATAAAGAATAGAAAAATAGTCCACGGGGACGTATATGTTCAGGCCTGTAGTCAAAGATTTAATTGCTATGTCCTAGAGACATTTGCTAACAGACTAAACAATAAAAGAAGTTGTACAATTCGTTTTATACGTTAATTATGTTGTTGTTGGCGAGTCAGAGAAAGTGCTAAGGCACTTCTCTGAAAGAAGATGTGCCAGAGCCTCAAGAGAGGTTGGACTTCTAGAGCTGGTCTCCTAATTTTGAACCAATTCCAGTTGAGAGACCTGCACCTGGATTGGCACCCCCAGAGGTAACGCTTATACTGAACTTGGAGGACATTCGAGCCACGAACAGATTTTACGTGCACCAGCTCCCATTAACGTACACGATCCCACAGCAACAGCAGTCGAGAGAAGTTGACACCCTCCCAATCACTGATCTTGGTCGATGCTGCTTAGCTTTCGGTGATCTTACTGGAACCGAGATTAACCGTCCGCGCCACTGCGGGACTGTATGTCCATGTATTAATTTTGAAAGGATGCTCCGATTTTAGTAATTCTTTTAAGGAAAGGGCTCGTTTTGGCGATGGTCCTTTTATAGATTTCATCACGATAAAAAATATTTATTTGTCTGACTATATTCTTTTTTCTATGTTGTAACATTCGTAAAAATTGCCCAATCAATATGATGTCAATACACACTTTACGTTTGTTTTTAAAATAACCTTGTTATGAAACCATCCCTTGAAATCAGTTTTTATTGTTTCTTAAAAACTACTTGTTTTACGTATTAGTTTTCGAAATTCTATTAATTAATGAGATATAATACATAACGAGCAGGGAAGACTGAGCAATGCTCGGTCAAAATTAAATTTGAGTTCAAATATCATGACCCATGACCAAAATGACCCACTAATTGAATTTTCTGGAACATGTGACTTAGGCCAACAGTCTTCTCGTGCCGGAAAATCATAGGATGCAAAATTTAGTGTAAATTGAGCCGCTTTTTAGATATTGACCCACAATGACTCAGAAATGACCCACTAATCGGATTTTCTCGAACATGTGACCTAGTCTAATGATTTTCGCGTGCCCGAAATTCGTAAAATACAAAATTTAATCAAAATCGTTAGAGCCGTTTTTTAGATAAAATTAATTTGACCCACTTTGACCCAAAAATGACCCCCTAATCGAAAGTTCTCGAACATGTGACCCAGCCCAATAGTCTTCTCGTGCCCGAAAATAGTCGGATACAAAATTTCGTCAAAATCGTTTGAACCGTTTTTTAGATACAATTAGCTTGACCATGACCCAAACTGACCCAAATTGACCCACTAATTGAATTTTCTCGAACATGTGACCTAGCCCAACAGTCTTCTCGTGCCCGAAAACCATTGGATGCAAAATTTAGTGTAAATTGAGCCGCTTTTTAGATCTTGACCCACAATGACCCAGAAATGACCCACTAATCGAATTTTCTCGGACATGCGACCTAGCCCAATGCTTTTATCGTGCTCGAAACTCGTAGGACACAAGATTTAATCAAAATCGTTAGAGCCGTTTTTTAGATAAAATTAATTTGACCCGCGCTGACCCAAAAATGACCCACTAATCTAAAGTTCTCGAACGTGTGACCCAGCCCAATTGACTTCTCATGCCCGAAAATGGTCGGATACAAAATTTCGTCAAAATAGTTTCAACCGTTTTTTAGATACAATTAGCTAGACCATGACCCAAAATGACCCACTAATCGAATTTTCTCGAGCATGTGACCTAGCCCAATGGTTTTCTGGTGCCCCAAAACGGTAGGATACGAAATTTCGTCAAAATCGTTAGAGCCGTTTTTAAGATAATTTTTGCATATATATATATATATATATATATATATATATATATATGTATAACCACCCACAAGATTTGCTCGTATTAGAATATATGATACATCAACGCTAAATTTCAATATGATGTCAAAGCAGACCTTACTGCTTTATGTTTTTAAAATAATCGCCTTGCGAAACTATTCCCTAAAGTCAATTTTGTTTTCTCTTACAAACTACTTGTTTTGCTTATCAGTTGTTGGAGTGATACCAGTTATTGAGATACATTGCTTAATACAACACAGTGAAATTTCAGTATGATATCAAGGCATACAGAGTATTACTTTATGTTTTAAAATAATCGTCTTACGAAGCTTTCCCTTGAAGTCGGTTTTACTTTGTTCTTAAAAACTACTTGTTTTGTGCATCGGTTTTGAAACCATGGCAATTATTTAGATACATTGCTTAGTGCACATTATATCGTTCAGACACACCTATAACCATATAAAATACTGTAAGAATTATTCAAAAAAATCATCTTCGTAAATATTTATATATTATTTAAGTTTTTAATGCTTCCATGTTAAAATCTATATATATATATATATATATATACGTGTGTGTGTGTGTGTGTGTGTGATAGTATGACCATTTTTTAAAGAAATATTAGCGTTGCCTATGCTTGAAACATATTTAAATTTCTTTGAAATTCGAGATATTTGAGGATACAAAAGATGTTAAACTTTCCACGTGTCCCTGTAAAAACACGATACATAATATATTCCTATTTTTAAAGCATACATAAATACCGTGTACCTTAATAACATATCCAAATTTCAAAATGATTGGTCTATTTTTACAAAAATTAAAACCTAAACAGGCAAACATATAATTTTTTAATTCTAATAAAATTTATACGAGACCACGTAAAAATGGGTCAACAAATAAAATTATCAAAATTGATTCATATCAAACTCCATGCCTGAACATGCATAAAAACAATATATGCGAACAAAGTGTAAAACTTTTTAGCACTTTCCAACCTAGTTGAAAAGTGCTTATGACTTCGGCTCTGCCGTCTGCCGTCTGCCGTCTGGCCGTCTGCCGTCTGGCCGTCTGCCGTCTGTCCATGCTCTAACTCCCGTAAATATGCTCGGATTGCTCTGCAATTTTTATATGTTATTGTCGTTATCTATAGCATGTTCCCTATTTCAACGGAAGTGTGTAGCACTTATAGTTTTTTTACAGGGACACTCAAAAGAATTCCGTTACATTGCGGTCTATGGGGAAAAATCATTTGCGGTTTATTTAAATAATGTTTCACTATTTTAAACGCATTGTAATTTATATAGATCACTAAGGTGCATTACAAGAGACTTACTACGGAATATTGTGTGTATAGCAGTCATCGTCCATTTACAGGGACACGCAAAAGAATTATCTACTGTCTGTTAACAATAATTCCTGGAAGTGCGTTTTAAGTTATTGAACGCGATTTTAATTTTAACTTGCTTTTTGTCTATTACGTGGTGTGTATAAATTCTGTAGATCCTATACAGGGCAGCACAAAAGTTCGCGAACACATTTCTGTTTATTGACAAACTCCAGACGGAGAATTTTAAACTGTGCTACGCGTTTCCTAACTGAACTAAAATTATCATCCTATGTAGTATATATACAAATCTATAGATCCTATACAGGGCTGAATAAAAGTATTCGGATATTTTTCCGAATATTGCATATGTTGGAAATTCCTGAAATTATGTTTTTAAATATGTTATGCGTTTTCTAAATTGTTTACTTAGATGTTAGCTTTTAGCTTATTAAACGGTATGATTTGTAAAATTATTTTGGAAGCGTTGGAAAGTGCTATATAATCTATGCTTGACGCATGATTTTTCGTTCTTGTTTTATTTTAAATATCAGTTGAAAAGAAAGACAAATCGAAAATTGCAGTCCATGGTCGCGTTCAGAGACCGAAACGCGTGTTACTCGTATAATTGGCGAATGACGTCAAGTGATTTTCTCAGGGTAAAGTCGGGTTAAAACGGCTGTGAACGCTTTTGGATAAATTTATGGGCATATTTACAATCTAACACTTCCGTCAACCAATCTACTATTGCATTTTGACTGTAGGAACATTGCAAGAACCATCCTAGCGACGTTGGCCAATTATATCACACGCCTGATAAAGGTAGACAAATCAAATGGTGAGGACTCAAGTGTACAGTAGAAGTCCTAAAGAAAGACATTAAACAGTTGCAATTAGCAATAAACCAAACAAACAAATCAGATATCCCAACCACGTGATCACTTTACCCAACAAAATTCTTCAGATAATGTGGGTACCCCAAAGTCTGGGTAATTTCCGGCTCTGAACGCAACGAGTAACCCGTAAACAGTCACGTGATATCGATCTCTAAACCCTTCTGGTTACCCATGCATTACCCTATGTAACTCGGGGTTCGGTTCGTGAACGCACCCCATGACTCGAAACTTCTTTCCATTATTAAAAGTACCATTGCAGCAGTCATTTCAGTCCAAAAAAATATAATAATAATAACAATAATAACAATAACAATAAGACAACAGTTACATTTTAACTTTACACTCGTTTGGTTCAAAATGATTTCATGTCTTTCACTACTACACTGAGTATTTAAAAAATATATTTTTAATACATCTTTAACTTGTTTGAAATTCTATTAGTTATTATGTCCCTTAAATGCATTTTAAAGTTATTAAATGATAAAGTTGTTTCAGTATTCAAGAAGAAATTATTAAAACACTTAAAACTGTTTGAATAAAATATATGAAATATTTATCTAACGATAATGTTTTAATTTTTTTTCAGTGAATTCTTATAGAAACAAAAGATAAATGTTAATAACAAAATGCAATAAAGTTTAGAGTGATATTTTTTAACGTTATGAAACCATGAAATTATTTTACTAATATTTCAATATAGTATACAATGCTTGTTTTTTATTTCTTTACTTTTTACTTTTACAGCATCATAAGGCAAAACATTTAATCTCTCCTGAAAACTAAATGTGTTTTAATACATAAAACATATATTTTTAAATTATTTCAGCAACAACCGACGTCGTAATGATATTACAATTTCTCCTAAGTGTGCAACATTTCATCCCATAAACTTTTAAATTGCTGCCTAATTAAGAATATGGGATTCGTATAGTAATCTTCATATTTTTTCTTCCTTTCTTAATTCTAATTATAACACAGTTAAAATGTTACAAGTAGAGGTTTCTTCTTTAGAGGTTTAAAGCATAATCAAATAATCTTTGTGTGTAAAACACACATTTCTGCAAGACAACCATGAAACAACTACAAAAACACATTTTTCATTATTATTTGGTTGTTAGACTGTTGCGTAATTTTGAAATACCTAATATATACAGCTGTTATAACTTTAGCAATATGTTAAATAGACTAATAAGAAATTGATGCCGAGAGAAATATTTAAACTGAAAATTAATATCTTGAGTCTTTATTATTATTTATTGATCATAATTCTGATAATTATGTAAAATCTAAAAGGTTTCATCGGGATTTAAAATTCACATAATAGAGCAAATTAAAAATATGTTTTTGTGCAAAAATAAATCTCCGAAATTTCCTTACCTATAAGTTAATACCGCAGTTATGTAAAAACGCAAAAAAAAAAAAAAAAAAAAAAAAAAAAAAGACTAACACCTTTTAAAGAAATAAATGTGAATTTTGAAAATGTGTAAAAATTTTTGTATGAAAAATGCATCAATGTGATCCATTGTTGTACATTTCTTACAAAGGTGTATCGCTCTAGTCTAAAAAAAAAAAAGAAAAGCTACTAATATTATCGCTGGTTGTGAATTTACCATGTCCTTTTCAATTCGTATTTGCAGTTGCCATAATTTAAAAAGACCAAATAAAAATATTTCTAAACAATTTTATTTTATGTACTTGCATGTTAATATTGAAAATGGAAGAAAACTTTTAAAAAGTTAAATTCTTATATGTGAAAAGCATATACTAATGAAAATTACATCATATTTAAAGCGAATTGTTCATTTTCATGCTTTGAAGTATTTTTAATGATACATAGTATACGAATTTTTAATGATACGTGGATAACAATTCATAAAAGAATGTTTTTGCCATCATGCTTATAAGAAGATATGTTTATTTTTTCCAATTTTGATTTTTAATATTATTAGAAAAAGTTGTTTTATTTTTTAACATAGTTAATTGGGTTTTTTTATTTGCTACCGTATTTCTAAAAGAAACTGAACAAGATTTAAAATGTTTTGATAGCAATACATTTAAAATACGATATTTCATATGTGAAATTCGCGCCATATTCAGAAGATCACGTGTATTTGCATTTATAAATCATGAACTTTAAAGCTTCTGATGATGAAAATGTCGTCATGTTTACAATGAAGCGTCCGTTTTTATTCAGAAAATTTGAATATTTTATTACGATTGCACAAAGGTAAGTAACTTCCACAAACTTTTTCGTTCATAGTTCCTTTTTCTTAGATTATTTTGTATATTTTTCTCTTTTTTTTAGAAAGAGGCCTCTAACAATGATATTTTATTGAATTAAAGAGCTTTTAATGCTTATTTCAATCACTGAGTTCATTTTTAAAATAAAATTTAACTTGAAATATCTATTGAGTTCTCCATTTACATAATTTTTGTTTTACTTTAATGCAAAATAAATTATTCTGTTTTACAGAGTGTGGAGTTTGAACAGGGTTTGGCGAGTGAAATTCGTAGGAGACAGAACTCCCTAGTAAACATAAAAATCTTATTCTTAACTATGATCAAAATATAAAGAATGGCTTTAATGAAATATATTTATTTTCGTTACAATGATAAAATCAGAAAAGTTCGAATTTAAATTGTCAGGTCAAGAAGCTGCTTACACCTCAACCCATATAAATGTTTATGCACAGGCAATTAAAAGATTATGTCAGAAACAGAAAATGGACTTTTGATAAAAGGCTTAGCGGATGTTGTTTTATATGTGATAATGGAGAAGTTAGAAGTACTTCTTTAGCATGTCATGTTTATACATTTAGAACACGGCCATTTTGAACTCATTTAGCTTAATCTTATCTCAATCTGTTGCTTACTATATTCAACAACTTTTTGTTTTATTAAACGTTTGTAATTGTTAAAAGTTAAGCGTAGTTATTTCAAAGATTTTGTGGTCAAGTTATTAAGTTGCCCAATAACCTCAAATATCATCACGTAATGAGAAGAGAACAAGTCATGTATATCTGCATCTGTTTTTTTTTTTTCTAAAAACTTTTAGTTATATTTTAAAAGAGATCTATCTTAAGTTTTTAGAAAAGGTTGGTTGGTTGGGGGATTTTATGAAGGCCAATTACATACTCGATGGATATAGGCCCTAGAGGGGAATGCCCTCCGTTGGAGTCCTTCTAAGGGATCCTAACCCATATTTACGGCAAGGTTCGACGGAAACCACCGAAAACTCCGAACGGTTAGGTCGACGAGCGCAACAGGGGTGTGAACCCAGCCCCTCCCGTCTACCAGCTTTGAGAGCAGAACCTCTCAGCCACTGTTGGGGCTTTTAGAAAGGGAAATAGTATATTTTATAGTAAAAAAAAAGAAAGAAAAGAAAAAGATGTTCTTTCTTTTTTTACGTGATAATGAATTGGTAGATTTATAGAAAGTATAGAATTGTAATACAGACATTAATTAAGCAAGTTATTTTGCTTATTAAGTATACAAAATAATCCTCAAATATTATTCACTTTTTTCCTTTTCATATCACCACTTGCAACAAATTCAAAACGTTGATACATAATATCCAAAATCCCATTTAATTATTTTTCATACATTATACATCCAATCCTCGAATACCTTGCACGTTTCCATTAAATTAATTTCACTATATTCTCTTCAACCAATTTTCTAAAACTAGCCCTTGCTGTACTTATAAATTATGGAAATTATAAGTTAATTAAAAATATTACAAACCTATACAAGCAAATTTAAACTTGGACATAATAAGTTTTTGAAAATTATGTTACCATGTTACAATGTGTTTAATTCATATAATCATTTACCGTTGTCAAAAGCATATGGTCATACTCAAAACTGTAGTTACTTATAATCATTTATATTTTGAGTATGTAAAACTCATCTGAAGTTCTAAAGAAACTTTTAAGCGTGCACATTATAAACTCCACGCTGCATAAATTTATCATTTTGTCAAGGAAAGATTAAACAAGAATTCATCATCAAAATGTGTTGACGAACAAGAAATTTAAATTTAAATTATTTTTCTGAGCTTATGAATAAAAATCTTTTAATAATAAAGATCATTTTAGGAAACGGTACTTGGTTGTTTTTCATAATATTTAAAATATATCAAAGTGGAGAAATGTAACGAAAATTCATATTCATATTATCTAGATTAATATGTTTAAGTTAAAGAAAGATTAAAAGATTATATGCAATGCTCATACTTCACGCTGCTCAAAGCAAGTAAACAAAGTAACGCTGATGCAAAATTTTATACATAGTGTTGTCACTACAGCTATTAAAATAAATATTTTTACTTGGAACACGGGGAATATAATTATAAAGTTAAATGTTTACAACAGTTTTTGTAGATAATAGTGAGTTTCAAGTTTTTGAGGGTTCACTAAATTTAGCATAGAGTCAAAATAAATTCTCATTTTTGTTAATTTAGTGCTAAAAAATTGCTGTTTTATTGTATAAAATGATTTACTATACAGTAATTATTTTTTACATGCAATTAATTTTCAAGCATACGAGATAAAATTTCAATATAAAAAAATGTTGCATCTACATTTTTTTATCATCTATTTCTTTTAAAATTGTGATAGCGCAGTATTTTTTAAATATTCTCATATTTTGAGAAAAATAAAAATTGGTGTATAATCTTTCACAGAAATTGCAGAAACAGTGGACTTTTCAAAATATGGTAAGAACAATAGAAAAAAAAAACATATTTTTCCCAAGAGGTGAAAACCGTGGTTTACATCATTATTAAGACTTACATCATGATAAATTCGAACCCTGTGTTCATAACATCATTATTAAGACTTACATCATGATAAATTCGAACCCTGTGTTCATAACATCATTATTAAGACTTACATCATGATAAATTCGAACCCTGTGTTCATAACATCATTATTAAGACTTACATCATGATAAATTCGAACCCTGTGTTCATAACATCATTATTAAGACTTACATCATGATAAATTCGAACCCTGTGTTCATAACATCAATGTAGATGACACTGTCATCTTTTAGAGCAATTTTTGGAATTGCAACTGGGGTATGATTTTTTTTATCAAAGTTTTAGACTGTAGTTTTATTAATGTTTGCATTGTCTTGCAGATGTAGATGATTTTCTATAAGGTCAATACATTATTATTATTTTTCATATCAAACCCTGTTTCAAAAGATTTTGGTTTTGAAATTTTTTTTCTGCTATTATTCAGTGTGAGTTAGAATGATTGCCCTGATTACAGCGACAATAACTCCGTTATAAACGATGATACGATTAACAAATTAAACTCAATACAGATTTCATTTCAAAAATAATTGGGTAGGTATGGTTCATATATATGTCCCCCGTCAAGTACGGACAAATGTTCCATTTTCTAAGATATTTGGACTGTTTAATATAATTTAGAATCTATATTTGCCGCCTCCTTGGTTGATTTTTTGTTTGAAGATTGTTTAAATATGTTATACAATAAAAGAAGGTTTATTTAGCAGATTTTAATGTATTTCTACTATAGCAATTTATTTTTTTTCTATGAAGAAATCATAATAACATCGTAGATTTATTGTATAATAATATGCGTAACAAAATATAATACTATATATACTATATCATAACATTACTAAATTATACAATGTAGGAAAATTTGACTGTCTAAATCTCAAGCCAAAAGATCAGTTGTAGGCATAATTGGTAAGGCGATTTTGTCCAGGTCAACACGTAGGAGTTAAACAGTTAAATGTGCATCACCTTTGCAAGAGGTATGAAGATATGTTTCTATTAGTATGAATTTCTATTTCATTTAATGTATACATTGGTATAAAATCTAACTCAGAGTATATTACATGTAATATTTTCCAAATATGACGGAATCCTTACTTAATTACACTAAGCTGGATCTGAGAAATGTCGTGTTCCAATACAATACGGCGACAACTGTATGAGTGTTACGCCAGTTTACGAGAGGTCGGAGACGTGTAGACAGGATATAAAAATCAGTGTTGAATATTCTTAATGCCCACGTCACTCTTTCTCTGTTGTCACAGAAAATAACATTGCTGAAAAAAAAGGTGAAATGTCATGTGGCAAAGATTATCAACGCTTTTCGGATTGTACGCCTTCATTTAACAAATATCTAACAATACTTCGCTGTACACTTGAAAAAAAAAAATCCCTAAAGTGTATCGTCATCTTATGTAACTATTTATCAGCATAACGTGGCACATATGTAATATTGAATCACATATAAATACATACCTTTAACTTTCCTTATTTATTTACAAGTTCTAATATTTTGCTGAATTTAACCTTTATTCATCCTTAATGTCATTTAAAAATAAAAATGAATAGGAATTTTATTTCTTATTATTATTATCTGTAAATTCGAAAAAGATTGGGAAGGGAAAAAACTAACGTTACAGATCATGAAAGTAATAAATACCCCCCCTCTTCTTGCACTGTAGCAAAAATAATACACAGGCTCTAAGATTCAAATAATGACAGTTTAGATATTCACTAATACAACAATGCAATTAAGCATTTTTGAATACGATTCTCAACCAGTGAAGTATCCAGGAATAAAACTGGGGGCTTCCTATGAAAGCTATTTTCGCATTGTAATCAGCCGGGTTAATTAGGTAGCCCTAAAATTAACCCACTACCCTAAAATTAACCCACCAACCAGCGCGCACGCGCAAATTTTATAACAAAAAAGTACTATTTCTTAAATCGTTCTCAAATTGGGCACTTAGACAGGGCAATTAAGGAACTCTCATTAGGGCTAAATTAAAACCGAAATGTGTCCGTATATTTTTACCCAGATAGTGTATTTCTTCCATTTTAATCATCTTATCTATATTATTGCCGATATTATATAGCAAAAACATATCTGTGAGTAACACTTGTAACACTGACGTCATATTTACGATAGCAACACCTGCTCAATAAATTTAGATTTTACAGCAATTTTTAAAACTCCTAAACATCGCACAATTTCAGTTTTTACACTACCGAATAGGAAAAAAAATAGACTTTTAAATGCAATTTGTTTGAAAACTGTATTTCAATTTACTGATTTGTATTATAGTTTTTTAAATAATTTTTAAGCATGATTTTTTTCTTTATCTCTCGTGTGAAGCACTATTGCAAAAGATTAACCTGTTTGCACATAAAACAATATAAACACTTCAGCATTTGCGTGCGGCTAAAATTCTATGACGGTAATTAAAACTTCATGAATAAATACATAAATAAATAAAATAATATAAATGAAACATAAATTTCACAAACATGTAATCGAACTACACGCTTAAACTACGGAAATTACCAGAATCAAAAAGGGTGCAGTAAATAGCGAAATATTTAGCGATTTCTTCGGCTATTAAGTCCTGGCATGTGGATAATATAAAAATGTCGCTTTTAATAAATTTGAAGACATTATTGAAATACCTAACTGATATTATTCATATAAAAAAGATTTTTGATGTTATTAGGGGGCAATCTAAAAAATCTGTTAAATGTAAAATATCTATTAGATTTTTGAATAAAAATAGGTTTTCACCTATATTCTGTATCCCGGGGCTGGATCCCCAAATATCTATAATACTACACTGCAAAAACAAAAGTGTTGATTTTACAGTATAATACTAGCATCCCAGCTGCCAGTATTATACCGCAAAATTAACTGTAATAAACAGTAAAATAAGCAGTAATACACTACCACGCATGCGCGGTAGCGTATTACTTTTTTTTTTTTTTTTTTTTTTTTTTTTTTTTTTTTGCTGTGCATAATCGAATAATGAATCAACATCAATTCATGAATTGAATATTATGAATCAATATCATGGTAAATTATAAAAATCTTAAATATCAAAATGAAAATAAAAATTATAGGAGGAAAATAAATTGCCTACATCCGTTTCGCACACTGAACAGATTTGAAATTAGATAATTAACTCTCTAATTATAAATAATTATTTATAACATAATTAGAACGTATCTTGAATAATGATTTTCTGATAATTCGAGCATATTACGAGAAGGCATTTTTTCAGATAATTAACATTGACGAAGCTTCTGTATATGCGTTACTCCAATCAAATAACAGCAAATCATTTGTTGCTTATTAACTGTACCTAATAATTAATAATTACTAACTGTATCTAATAATTAATAATTACTAACTGTATCTAATAATTAATAATAACAAAGGCGAGTTTCTGTTCTCTTTTCATTAAGTTATTAGTATTATTTTAATTGAAATATAAATGTACAGGGAAAGCTAAAATAGACTAAACATTTTAAAATTCATTTCACAGTAAATGATGACAGCTATTGAAATTATTCTTACAAGAGATTAATGTGAAAAGTCCTGGAATTCCTTTATTACACTTTCTTGTTTCCGTTCCAAATACCACAGATACAGGCGTCAAGCTAACTGAAACTGTTAGGGTTCTTAAAGTAACATATAACTAATATGATGTGGCTATCACAAAACTTTCTTCTTTATTATTCTTATATATTAATTCAAATAGTTGCGCACTCAGAATTAAAAAATGTAGTGCATTTCTTTAAATTTAAGTTGGAATAACAGTCATTAGGAGCTACTTGATACAATTTATACATACAAGAGTAACAAATTAATGTTCGTTTTACAGTGTTACTTTAGCGTGTTTGTCTGTTGAACATGAAAATACTTATTTGATAATTGGTTGCATTTCGAAAAGCGATAATTCGTGTTAATACCGGGTAGCAATAATAATAATAATACACTATAAAAATTACTTCGTAACGTTTCAGAAAATTTACAGACAAAAAAAAAAAAAAAAACATTTGTTTTAGAAAAGCTTCTTTAGATCTCAGAAATCTGTTGGTTTTGAGTTTTCTGAAAATAAAAAAGAACGCTTTTCAGAATCGTGGATTATCTGGAAAGAGATTATATTATATTTTCGTAAATCTTATTGCTCGATCAAGAGACATATATTATTTTATTTATTTACTAGCCGGACTTTCACCCGTCTAGACGGTCGTTTTCGAGGCCCTCAGAAAAAAGATAAATGACGTGTTAATTCATGTTTCGTACTCTTTAAATGCCGACAACGATACAAACTCGGTATTTCATCGTATCGTTATAAAAAACTAAAGGAGCAATCTTATTACGTCATTTGATGAGAAACTAAGTTAATTTGAAGAGGCACAAACAATAGATTTTTATAACAAGCAAACTATGCTTTAAACAAATTTGAATTAATTCGTTATACTCGCAAGCGTTAAATAAAATGATTTACCTAAATAGAGTATCAATATTTTAATCGCCTTTTCAAATTCAAATAAGTATACAATTATGCACACAATAAATGTTTTTACTAAATGGGTAAGCAAACAAATTGCAAAATTTAAAAAAATATTTCAACTAGTGAATTTATAAAGGGATCACATTTAAATATTCAAACACTAGCTTGCAAACCAAGTGGGCGTAAAACAGCCACTTTTTTTTTTTAAACTTTTTCAAAAAAAATTTCTTAAAATGACACCTACTTTTATGAATGTTACTCCTGTCCAAAAAAAAAAAAAAAAAAAAAAAAAAAAATATTACTATTTGTTAATTTGAAATCGACCCCGATTATGAAAAATATTATCACTAATGCATTAAAAAAATATTTTTTGCTGTTTTTTATCAACAGGAAAGGAAACAAAACATTAGAAGTACTTAATCAAAATTTCGAAATCTAAAATAATAATCATCATAAACTATATTATTTGAATAAAGCATATTTAAACTAAAAAAAGTAATCCAAAACATAAAAATTGTGTTTGCCATTGGAAACACACATGTGTACCTAACATTTATAAATTTTCTTTTTTCTAATTAGTAAAAAAATTCAATTTATTTCCTTTTCTTGAATAAATGGAGATTGGGGAGGTCGGCTGATCTGCGAAAACAGATCTCTTTGTTGATCAATTTTTAATGCATATCACGTCCCTATTTCATTCTTTCTTGGGTTTTCTATGAAAATATTTCTGGCGCTGATTAGTGTCATATCAGATGACATCTCCTTAACATGTTTTTTTATATATAATTAAATTTCCTGCATGTATTTATTCAATATTCTTATTCAATATTTAGTCTTAGATTAATACCTTTATTTAGACACCTTCTTCGTCAAAATTCGACCATTCCTTTCCCAGTAAGGAATACTTACTTTAATAAAAGTTTTCAGTTAAAAAAAAATATTTAACTTCATTTACAATTTGATTCATATTGTAGAAATAGAATATAAGATACTCAAACAATATTAAAATAAATGAACGCAAAATTTTTTGTTTTTTGTTGTTGTTGTTGTTAATTTTCATTTTGACAAATGTTTTGAAATAATATCCACAAAAACCTAAATTAAAAAGTTTAAAAAAAATGATAAAGAAAGAGTAATTTTATCATCTAAAAAATGGCTTAGTAAAAAAACAATGAACAGCCATGAATATAGAAACCAGAATTATAGCACACTCCAGGGTTTAGAGATTAATAACGAAACACTATTGTTCATTTTTTAACAACATGATCGTACCAATTTTAAAAAATAAAGAAACGCAAACAAGTGTTTAATCTTTCCTTTCTAAGTATTTATAAAGAAATGGAATTCTAGATCGATAAATTAAAATGCGGTAAAACTAGAATAAAAGTTATTATAAACAAACAGAGAATGATGGGAAAGAATAATATTTTCATTATTTTCCAACATATTTTGAAGAATTATTTGAAATAGCTTGGAAGTAGCTTAATCTTTTCAAACAATTTTTTTCAATGAAAAAAGTGTAATACCTTTTTGAACTTTGAAGCATTATAAATAAGGGTATTTATTAAAATATTTTTAAAGCTTAATTTTTATAAATGGATTATTCATGAAAATCTTTATTTTTCGTGAAATGTTTAAAATATTTTTTCTAAATGTACAATAACTTCCTAATATAATTGTTATAAGATAATGTTTATTTTAAAAAGGTTAAAAATGCTAGAGCTTAAAAAGACAATATATTTGATAGAATGATTGTAAACAAATTTTAATAAAGATATATACAATGTATGTTTTGGTACGTGCCTATTTTCCTGTCGGCGGCCAATTTCAATTAAAAATTACTGCCACCAAACAATGAGAGTTAACAACAAAAATGCATAAGTGTGACGTCATATTCACTTCACGTCACATTTGTTACACGTTCTCGATTTTTGGTCAGTAATCGTGGTCAAATTTTCTGTCCGTGTATCTCAAATACGGAAAATTGTCGAGAAGGTGCCACACGGAAAAATTAAAAAAAAAATTAGATATAACCTCCCCCCACCCCTCCTCCTAAAAGTCACAGGATGAAACTGTTTTCATCAAAATTCCTCGTTTATGGTTTTGTATACTACTGTTATAGTTAAGTGTTCTGGAGAAATGTCATAAACGCCAATAATAAGAGAAGTTTGGGAGATTGTTCTTTATTTAGTCCGAAAATATAAACAGATATAACATATTATACAGCAATCATAAATAACAAATATAACATATAAAACGTACATAAAATTTTTATAAGGCATTGAAATTACGAGACAGGAAAATTTTTTCGAGCCGCTGATCCACGTTTCAAATAGATATTCGCTTATCACAGTTTTTAACATTACATCGTCATTTTTTATCCGTTTTGCAGATAAAGTTTCATATCATGACCATCTATACACACTTTGTTTCATGACAGAAACCCATAATCTTAAAAATGGTTGATCGTATCAAGTTCTGTAGATGGAAAATCCCAGATTTTTATCATTTTATTCTTTTCAAAATGCGAAAAAAACAGATAAATAGCATTTAACTTATATCCTTCGTTAGGAAAAGTAAACTATCAAATCCACCATTTTAATTTTTAGCATTTTAAAGTTATAATAAAGTATACAGAAGTTTGGGATAAATTCTTTTAAAAATCCCATTCAAAAATGCAATCATTTAATAGTTGTACAGGGTGTCTGAAAAGTCTTTTCCCTGATTACAAAATCTATTCATATCCGCTATATATAATATAGACATGTGAAACTGGTGCCATAATGTTGGAAAACTAGCAACGTTTTTTAAGATGCTGGTTTCCGTAACGTGGCTGCAGTGTAGCAGTGTCAGTGTTCAGGAAACAGGAAATGTTCACAAATCAGGAAAAAGCCCAGTTTGTTATCTGGTATCAAGAGATCCGATCACCAAAAACAGTGCAGAAAAATCAGTGCATCAGATTGTGCAACTGTGTGACAACTTATAACCATAGTTATCACATCGATACCTACTGTGATGTTGGCTGATGTATGGACAGAAATTGACTATAGACCAGACGTGCCACATCCAGTGTTTCATAGAACCATGTTACAGAAACATGCAACAAAAAAAACTTGATTAGTTTTCAAACATTTTGGCACCAGTTTCACATGTCCATCCAATATAGTAGATGTGAATAAATTTTTTAATCAGGAAAAGACTTTTTTGACACCCATGTATAAATTCAGCCGTAACTAGTGTTCTCATAATATTGTGACTGGTTTTTAGCTTTGGTATAATTTGGATTATATAAGCTGTTTTAAATAAATATACCTAATGTATTTAAAGAAAATGTGTATTCTCTTTAAATTTCAAAATTGTGAG
Source organism: Maratus michaelseni (assembly GCA_963931845.1). Classification (NCBI taxonomy): domain Eukaryota; kingdom Metazoa; phylum Arthropoda; class Arachnida; order Araneae; family Salticidae; genus Maratus; species Maratus michaelseni. The sequence goes on along the minus strand of OZ007588.1, from coordinate 191,394,774 downwards.
ACAAAGAGACATTTTATATAAAAAATTAATCACGATAGAACAGAAGTACAAAATAAATTTCGGATAGCTCATCTGCTCACAGCAACAGATCTCATATAGCGATAACCTGAGGGTAGCACTTTTCCAAGGCATCCGACCGTGTGACGTAGATATCTTTGTCATAAAGAAAGGAACGAATCAACAAATTAAATACAATACGATAGATGTAAGGTGGACTGTAGGAGAAGTAAAGATCTCCAAACCATCCCACTGTTTAAGATGAAATTATACGAGGTTTCGGCTAGTGCGCCGCAAGTTTAATGTTAATTACGTTAAATTATTTGTAAATAGTTTAATTGTGTCATACAATCAAGATTATTAGTATTAAAACTTCTTAAAACTTTTTAAACGTTCTCCGTTCTTAGTGTTAAACGTTTTAAAACTCCATTTTACTGTTTATCAGTATTTACACAAATGATGGTACAAAATTATTCGCGTACTTTGTAGTAATATTTAATTTGGACAAACTAAGAAAAAAATCGTATATGGCCAAAAACTATAGCCAAAAACTTTAAAATAATAATTAAAATTATGTTAAGGAAAAACTAACCTAACATCTTCAAATAAATATCAAACAGAAAAATCAGTTCTGTGTGTTCCTATTATTCGAAAACACAGATGTGCTCGTTTATGTTGGCCAAGCAAACACATTTCCTAGACCAGACAACAATGATCTTCTGTACTCCTCACAAAAGAGTCCCGGTTTGCTTTGGAAAGTGATTCAATTCGTGTGCTGATCTGGAGATAACAAAGCATCTTATTCTACCTATGTAACACAGTTGAAAGACACAGTTATAAAGAAGTTGGAATCATGGTTTGGTTTGTTATCTCTCTGGTGGTCACAATAACATCCATGTGTGCCATGGAAGAAATCTGACTGCTGTGAAATAACGGGTCGAAATCCTTGCTCCGTTTGTCACAACATATGCGGGTGCTATCGGTGATAAATTAATATTAATGGATGATAATGCCCGATCGCATTAAACTAAAGTCGTTGATGAATATCTTGAGGATCGAGGTTTGGATGCGAATGGAATGGTCAGCTCCATCTTCGGGCCGTAATCCGATAGAGCATCTTTGGGACTTTTTCAGCAGACAGGTGTCTGCCCTAAGTCCTACTTGGAAGTCGTCAAATGAGCTGTAATAAGCAAGCTCCATGTATGGACGTTGTTTCTCATTCCAGTATCTCATAACATAATTGACAGTATGAAAAGTCGATGACACAAATGCACTACAAGTAGAGTCTGGCACATGCCTTATTAAAATTAATTTTTTTTCCCAAAAAACTGTCATTTATTTATTTTCCTTTATTTTATCAAACAGTGGACTTTTGCCAAAAAAATGCAATTTTTTATTTCTAAATCATGCTTGATATTAAAATTAAGTAAAATTCGATAAATAACTGTTTAAAGCACATTTCTTCTAGATTTCATATTTTTATGTTCATTTGTTTTCAAATTAGATACAAAAAACTGGTTGTACCTTAACTTTTGGAGACCTGTGTAATATGAATAATTGAGTTGTTATGCCGAAGAAATTTAATTTCGAACATAACAGTATGATTTTTTTAATGCCTTAAATAGATGTATAGGCTTGTTCAGCTTGCTATATTTTGTTTCAACGTATTTCTAAAGTTTTACTTAATAACAGGCACGTTTAATCATTATTATTTTTTTTTAAAATAAGGAATATGATGTTCTTCATATGGCATTCCATTTGATAATTTAAATATGCCGGTGATGTTTATTAGCAATAAAGTCCTAATTTTTTTCACTACCAACTTTTTTGTGGTTGTCAAAAACTCGTACTCTACTTTTGGACGACTGCCAAGAACCAGTTGCTAGTGCGGTGGTCGACCCTATTTTTTCTCTTTGTATGCTTCTCGCAAGATTCCTTACACCGGTGTGAGAATGCAACATTCCCTTTGGAGAGTTCGGGTGGTCCTAGAATTTCAACTAGTGTTACCGAACCCAATTATGGAAAATTCACCGGTTTTTTTTTTTAATGTATCGTAGAAAGCGGAAACTACTGAATAAAATAAAGAAAATTTTAATTTTTACTTTTCTTTTTTAAGATATGACAACAGGAAAGAAAAAAGCATTATTTAAATTATATTTTTAGGATTTCTAAATTGATGTCTCAAAGTATAATCAAAATTTAATTATACTAAATATAAAATTATTAATTGATTAAAGCGTATTTTTAAAAATATATATTACACACTTTGTTTTATTTATATTTTCCTCTTTTTAACGTTTAAAATGTTTCATTATTGTAGTTTCAGAACCAGTTGGCCTATTTGGGACAGCATAATTTGACATATAATTAAATCTATCGTTATTGTAACTCGTATACAAATGTAACCATAAAGAATATTTGGCCATTTATCACCTGGGGCGGACTAACGTAAACATGCCTTATAATTAATTAACTTATTAATTTATAATTAAGCTCTAAAAATTCTAAAATGTTGTATTGTCATCGGAAACACATAATTTTAATAACTTTTTCAGGAAGTGAGTGACAAATCTATTACAAAATTCCATCTTTACATACATAAACCAAATTAAGTTAAATTAAAGAATGTAAAGACAGATAAGTTCAAATAGAAAGTTCCAACAAATAAAATAACAGAAAAATTGTAGAGATCTATTTGATATTTTATAAGCATAATTTGAAGAAATCAGTCAAATATGTCTTGCATAAAGTATTGTTACACAATAAAATTTAAATATTAATTATTTTAATCTTGTGCAATTCTAACTGTTTCACCGATACTTCAGACTAATTCACGCACATTTCTTTTTTGTACGTAAAAGAAATTCATTAAAAATTTAAATTATATCAAATATTCAGTCGTTAACGTTTTAAAATCTCAGAATTCATTAAATTCGCAAGATTAGATACATACATTAGACAAACGTGTCGTGTGCGTGCATATGATATATTTATTTATTCATCTAAGCAAATTAAAAACGCATATGTCAATATTTTAATCATATTCTAAATTTTTATCGCCTTATCTGATTGTTAAAAGATTTACTCTTCTGTTTAGATGAAAATTACAGAAAATATCTTGATTCTAAAACAAACATTTGATTTCTCCCTACGGACAATATGAAAATTTTACATTTAACTTGTTCGTGAGATTTCAAATGGACGTTTCATTAAATTTCATAAATAAAAACCGAAAATTTATTGTGATGTTAGTTTTCCCATATTTTTCTTTATGCTATATTCTTGAGGGAACATACTAATTTCTTTAAAGGATAACGTTCATGTTCATTTATCATTTATTTAATTGATATAACTATTTGGCTTTATTCTTAGGTTCAAAATGTAAACTGCTACAAAAAAAAAAAAATAATATGAATCCATTTTGAAAGAATTGAGAGGAGAGAAATTCAAAAACAAAATGTTTTATTTTCTTAGTATATATATATATATATATATATATATATATACACTGTAAAAAATTTGCAGCAAAGTAACCGGTCATTCGACCGTTTTTATAAAAAACGGTTACATAACCGTAATTTAACAGTATTCTGACCCTAATATGAGCAATATTATGGTCAAAATAGCGTTAAATTACGGTTATGTACGGTTAAGTACGGTCATTCGACCGTTTTTATAGAAAACGGTCGAATGACTGGTTACTTTGCTGCAAAACTTTTTACAGTGTATATATTCTCAAATGGGGACATAGATAATTGCAACAATAATGATATGCAGTGACAATAATGATGTAAAATTTTACAATGTTGCATTTTCACTAGCTTTATTAATCACCATGTATTCATATAGAATAATTTATACATTATAAGTATAATTGCAGTTGAAAAACGTCATTATCACCTGTATGATTTCACATATATTTTCCAAACTAAAAAATCCCCAGTGAACTGTTTGTATTATCGATCTAAAAGCTCTCAAAATAATTCCAAATATTGACCAAAATCTGTTTCAAAACAGTAAACAATTACTACAAGTAATACACCTATCCACACATTCAAAAGGTGTGATAGATGCTAGATAGAAAATATTTTACTCTAAAAATGTACTGAGAAAGTGTGTATTATGTCTTAATACTAGTCGTTTTAACTATTGAAACTTTTATTCAATGTTCTCGTCGTCTTGCAAAACCATTTCTTTCAAAAATATACTTTTTTTAGAAGTTCAGTAGAACCTCGATTATCCGACATAATTTAGACCAAATCTATATCGGATAATCGATAAATCATCTAGTCAATAATCATCTGGTTTAATATGTAACACCGTCATCGAACTGCTATTATGACTATTTAAAATGCTAAATAAATATCTAAATTCAAATTATACATGAAAATTAATTTATTTTGAAACAAAAAACTAAGATTTGAATAGAAGCTTCATATGGCGTAAATTGGCCATCTTTTTCCATGCAGCTATGTCACGAAGATTTCTTAAAAACATTATTTCAGGGGAATTACACTGTTCTTATGTATGTTCCAACCAAGCAAGGCCTTTTGAGAAACATTCAAAAGCATCATTGTTACCAATCTTTACTTGGAAATCATTCTTGCATTCATCATCATCTTCTTCTTCGCCTTCTTTTGGAGAATGTCGGACTTCTGGGATAATTTTCTCATAATTAAGCAACTGGAAGCCTGCATATTTCACGTCACAATTCAACCAATTTGTGTTTTCTTGGATCTCGCAGTTTTCAGAACCTAGCATCGTGCTAAAAATGTTTGAAAATTCAGTAGCACCATCTATCGCAGTGTCTGTAACATTTTCATCTGCGCCAGTTGAAAAATTCGGCAAGAGTTTTTGCCAACTTCGTTCGGAAAGGACCGCTTGCACACACAAGGAATGTGAAAAAAAAAAAAAAAAAAAACGCTGAACAGAAAAAAAAGTCAGGAAACCGACGTCGGTTTACGGAGAGTTCTGGTTAAACGAGGATTGCATAATCACGGTTCTACTGTACTTACTTTTATGAAGTAATTTTCCTACGCATCAATGTATTGCATATAGAGAGTCCTCAAAACAAGAATTAAATATTCCCAATAACTCTGTCATAAATAAACTTAGAAAAATTATGTCTGTGTAAATGGATTAAGAATAATGTATACTTCCAATCAATATTTTGAATGGAAGCGATCTTTATATATATGAGCAGTTTAAATTTTTCAATTAATAATACAAAAATTTTACATAATGAAATCCTTTTACACTTGATATATCTATATGGAAAATTTCATGACATTCGGTTCCAATGAATAATTACATACTTATAATTAATTTTAAAATGGACAGCTTGCAGGAGCTATTTTCAAATTGAAATCTCGTAATTATAGATTAAACTAAACTGAATAATCATAAATGTCTAATAGAACAGAAATAATTGCTATTAAAACGAAAAGTTATCACTGCGATATTTTAATTGTCTGAGTGCAACGAAGACTCATACACAGCGCAGCATTACTTTGCCCCATATATAGCTACAATGGATATTAAAACCTTTCGTCAAGCATAACTCAAAAAATATTTAACGGATTTCGTTCAAATTTTTAAAACAGGTACCTATAAAGATGACAACGACGTCTATTTATTACCAAGAATAAATGTCAAACCGTTTGGAAATTATATTAAAAAAATAGATAAAAAAGCGCAATTAAAGTACATACGTCACGAAAATTTAGTGCATACGTCATTTTCACTGGCGGAGATTTTCGTAGACAATCGGAATTGAAAAGTTCATGGAGTACATGGAGCAAAAAAATGTGCACGCCCTAATATTCAGCACAATAAAATATATTTCAATTTAGTAGAAATCGAAAATTAATCTGTATTTTTTTCTGTTTGAAAGAAAAACCCCGCAATAACTTGGTAGACTTGGTATTAGAGATTTGGCGCAAATCTCAGCAATAGCAGCTTTTTTATTTCGCGTGTGTAAATTTAAAAAAAAAAATTCTTTGGTGTTTAAATAAAAGGTTTCGATTTATGGCATTATTTCTTTTTTTTTTCTCTCTTTTTAGCATTTTAAATGGGATTAATGAAAGGCATGTATTTTAAATTAAATGAGTGAAAGGTTTATATTTAAATGAAATGAATTCAATATGAAAATGTTATAGGAACAATATTTGGCGATTTATCAACTGCGCCAGGATAACATAAAAGTACCAATATATCAAACGGTATGTAGTATGTGAAATGAAACAATTATATTATAATCACCCATCGTACAAGAAAAAAAACGGTACTTACGTATTATCCGTGCCAGGAGATTGATCGCCAAAAATGGTTGCTAAGTACCAATCGTGTTTATCGTTGCCAATTATGTTTTCAAATGCAGTAATTTAACATTATCAAATAACATAGTTAAAAATGGTAATTAATATAAAATAAATAAAATGTAATATATGTTTATTAAATTTATAACATTGTTAAAAATAGTAAATAACATTATTTTAGTAAAATTAATAAATGGTAAATAGCATAGTAAATAAGAAAAAATAATATTATAGATTATTCCCAGGCATGTACCATGCAGCAAGAAAACAAAATATAAGGGTTACTATAATTAGTAATATTGGCTCCATGCCTAGCGCAGTTGGCTTAAAACTGGCACGGATAATACGTAAGTACCAAAAAAACTAATATTCTGCTTTCAGAGGAAAAAATCCATCTCCTGTGCCGTAAGATTTGGCGAGTTCTTTTTTGGTGATAAGTTTTTCGAAGTGATTGTTGGGATCTGAAGGATTTGGCTTACTTTTTCTAAATCTTATTTTTTTGCAGATGATGATTTTTTGCAGATGTAAATATATTTTTTTGCAGATATTTTTCTATTTTGTATATTTGGCATTCTATTTTGTATATTTTCTATTTGGCATTTGGAAAAGAGATTACCTTTTTATCTGTGCCTTCGGAAATATTAAAAAATGAAAAAAGATTTACATATATAAAGCGTATAATGTTATGTTTTGCATTTTTATACGGACCACTTCTCCATTTTTAGATTTTAAATGTTATTTATTATTTACTAGCCGTTTATTAATTGTTTACAATTAACAACTATTTATCATATATTATGTATCATATATTATTATCATATAGTACCCTGATTTACAATATATTATGACAATAACAATTATTTATCACAAAAATGCCTCTTACGTTTGTTAAATAAGTTTGTTTATGTATTTTCATTACTTATTAAAATATCGAATATGGCAATAAAATTTTATTTTAGCATCGTGCTTAAATTTTTAAGATGGTGCAAAACATGCTTTAATAAACGTATGTTTGTAAATATTTGAAAAACATGTTTTACCGCTCTCTTGAAAAATTTTGTAAGATGCTAAAACTACCTTTCGGCACCATTTTAAATTTTTTTCGCCAACCGACATAGGATACGAAACTTATCCCCATTCAGATACACAGGCAAGGCTGGTCTCAAACAAGAGTAAAGCTAGCAACAATATTGATTTAACTCTATAAGAGTTACAATAATGATATTAAATGCTCCGATTGGCTTTGGGCCCAATTACGAAAGTTTCTCCTAAAAAAACTGTAGAAGAAGTCTTTTACATTTGTTTCAAATGAAGCTCGGTCTACAAGGTATTAGTTAATAATACAAACAACACTAATGGCATAGAGGCAAAAGTTTTATTTTAAATGTATATATTTGAAACCCTTCCCCCCCCAAAAAAAAAAAAAAAAAGAATTAGAGTAATGAATTTTAAATGGCGATAAGCCACGTTTTCTGACATAAGTGGCATAAGTGACATATGTTATGGCTGCAAACGCGATAACGAAACTTTCACTTAACTTAATAACATGTAGCTAATATAGCCCTCAGGGTACTTTGCAGTTATACAGACCTTGTGATTTTTTTTTTAAAGCTTGAGACAATTCAGGTTTAAGAAGTTGAGATTTACTGTCAAATGATATAAACAACTATGAACACAAAATTGATGAATTATTATTCAGGTTTATGTATGTATTTAAAAAGAAATTGCATCTGATTATACTTATTAGATAAATTACTTCTGTTTGCATTTAATAACTGATAAACGGCTTCTATATATTAAATGAATTGTTTAAATATTGGGAAGAGGTGGCAAGAGGTAGAAAGACGAGTAAACAAACGGGTAGAGAGACGAGTAGCGACATAGGTAGGCTGACCGGTAGCGAAACGAATAGACAGACGGCTATAGAGAAAGGTAAAAAGAGGGTTGACAGAGGGATAGCGAGATGGGTCACGAGACGGGTAGCAACACTGGTAGACATGAATGTAGCGAGAAAGGTTGCGAGATGCATAGCGTGATAGATAAAGGGACGAATAGAGAGATGAGTAGAGAGACGAGTTGACTGATGGGTAATGAGATTGGTAGCGAGTCGGGTACAAAAACAGACGGATAGTGAGACGGGTATACAGACGAGTAGAGAGACAGTAGATGGTTACGGAGATGGGTAAGAAGATGGGTAGAGAGGCGTATAGCCAGGCGGGTAGAGAGACAGATAGACAAGTTGTGAGACAGATAGGCAAATGGGTAGCGAAGTGGATAGAGATACGGCTAGACATACAAGTAGTTAGACGGATAGACAGACGGTTAGAGAAATAGATTGGCGGGTAGCGAGACCGGTAGATAAATATAGAGACAGGTAGCGAGACGTGTAGAGAGATAGACAATCGGTTAGAGAGACGGGCAGAAGAACGGATAGGGAAACAGGCAGATTCTGAAGAGAAAGACAGACAGGCAAAAGAAAAGTCTGCGGATTGGCGCAGTAAAGGCGCAGGGGCCAGAGCCTCCTAGAGAATAATCAAGAAGTATCTGTTAAGCTTAACTTTGAAATATATATAATTTTTCAATTTTGCCGATATGGAGATTTAATGTAAAAGTTATTTTACAGAAGTCATCAAAAGATTTTTTGTATACTTTAATAGTAATTTAGACTATAGTTTTGCAATCTGGTTTGTAGCAAAGCATGCTATCAATGGGGTTTGAAGTGTAAGAGTTTCTATAAACAGTTATACAAATAATAGATATATAATCAAGGAAGAAAATTTTTTAATTCACACACAAAAAAAGGTGCAACAATGAAATTAAATTTGCGCTAAGCCACGCTTGATAGAATAATCTATTGGCTGCAAATCCAAATACGTAACTTTAAAAAGCTTGGCGTTTTAAAAAATCCGGCGTTTTTTTTTTTTTTTTTTTTTTTTTTTTTTTTTTTTTTTTTTTTTCAAGTTTTGCGCAATACGTGCTTAAGAAAATGAGATTCTTTGCCACATGTTAAAAAAAATTATGACAACACATCTGATGAACGGTACTTCTTTTCTATTTTTTTAACAGTGTATATGAATTTATATATGATATTTTGTAATTCTATCATTTAATTTGCTCTTTTTCCTTATATTGTAATTGTTAACCCTATGTTCTCAGCAATATCACTCAGACTAATCCCTTTGAGGGAAGTCCTAGTTCAGTAATACATTATGTACTTTAAAAAGATTAAAATACCATATTGTACAAGATAACAAATCTATATTATAAAGCAAAAACATGTCCGTGAGTAACGCTGGTGTCACATTGAAGGTGGCAATACCTGACCAATAAATTTCGCTTTTACTGCAATTTTTTAACTTCTAAACATTGTACAATGTCAATTTTTACAACGTCGAATAGGGGGGAAATGTTCTTTCAAATGCAATTTGTTTAAAAACTGTATCTCGTTTTACTGATTTATTATGTTTTTTATGATAATTTACAAGCATGATTTAAATATATATATATATATATCGCGTGCAGCCCTATTACAAAAAATTAAGCTGCTTGCACTTATAACAATATAAATAAATCAGCTAATTTGTTTCCGGCTAATATTCCATAACAAAATTAAAATTTTATTAATAAATAGCAAAATAATAAAACAATTTAAGTAAAACACCAATTTAATAGGCATGTAGTTGAACTACGCTCTTAAACCACTCAAGTTATCAGAATCAAAAAAGCTGCTGTTAGTAGCAAATTTTTTGGATATTTCTTGGGCTATTAACTCCTGACATGTATAGCTAATACGAAAATATCCTTTTAATAAATTAAACAGCTCTATTTGAATACATTATTAATATTTTTCATATAAAAAGGCTTTTTGGTGGTGTTAGTTTGGAGAAATCTAAAAAAGTATGTTAAATGTAAAGAATCTATTAAAGTTTTAAATTGAAAAACAAAATTATTTTACATATATTCCGCAACCCGGGAATCCCGACGTGGCTCCCCTAGTGTTAATAATGATAATAAAGGTATATTCTGAATTCTGTAAATATGTATATATGTGTGCGTGTATATATGTTTTCAGACAAAATTTCAGATTCCACTGCCTAATTCCTGTGAAGGTATTGGTTATTTTATCTCTCACAAACATAAATGTTATCGCAAAACCATCAATCCAAAAAAATCAGACATAAAAAATGTAAAATAAATGCATCTAAAAAAAACTCCTTTTTTTCTCTATTTTGTATTAATTACCTTTGTAATGTTATCTTTATTTCAAGAACATATGGAAATCTAATAATTGAATTCTGTATTTTATCAACGATTCTGCATGTTTTTATATTACTTTTAAGCATATTTCTGAAATATTGCTGCAAAAAAATTATTTGGAAAAAAAATCGCTTTATTTCGCCCTATCCTTCTTTTAAATAAAATAATGTAAGAATTTTCTACAATATATCTTGCATGTAAGGAAAGCTAATTATTTTATCTTTCAAAAACTTTTATCTCCACCTTCATATTATAGGATTTTTTTTTCAACTTCGAACCTAATTAGCTGAGCGAAATTTTTTTATGAATAAAGATGAAAAAAGGGACATTAATTTAATTACTTTTTCTTTAAACATGTAAGCAGGACAGCTGCAAGGAAAATGAAGATAGAAATTTCACAGAAGGAAAGCTAAATTAAATAAATTAACATTATTTGACACAAATACACACCCACACATATTTGCTCACGACCACGTGTGTTTATTCAAAAAAATATTTGACATTTTTAATTAGAAATGTCACTAATAGTTAAATTTATAAACCTTTAATAGATATTGCCAGGGAAAGCCAGAAAACATTAATAGATATTGGTTGGATGTAGCTGGATACACAAGCAGAAAGAGAAATTATAACAATTTAATATTTTATGGATTTTTCTTTCTTCACATTTTGAAACATATTCGGTCTTAAAATTTCTAATATATACTATTTCATTAATATAGTAAAATCTGCTAATATGGAATCGCAAGAAAAAGGAAAAAATCTCCGCCTTAGAATTTACACCATCTATTATAGCAACTGTATTGTATGCTTTTCGTCGACACTAACATGTTTTTTTCTTTAAAGCAGGTTTATTTTTTGCATAGGTATAAGAGTATAAGACCAATCTTGTATATAATGTAAACCTGCTTGGGAAAATTTAATGGTCCGGCGAAAAGCTTACATTACAGTTATTATACTACGTGGAGGGAAAAGTCCCGAGACTTAACAATGAAATACTTTTTCTTTTGCCAAAAATGGATTTTATTCATTAACATAGTTTCCTTCAAGAGCAATACACCTATTCCAACGGTCCTGTAATATTTGGATACTTCCCATTTAGTACGATTTCTCAAGAACTCCAAAATATACATTAGTTTTGCATTTGACATCCTCATTTGACTCAAATGTCTCCCTCTAGAGCCGAGTCTTCAAGTTAAATAAAAATAAATAATAGTCGCTTGGAGGAATTTATTCATAGTTCAATTCATTCAATTTTTGCCATAGTTTTCAAGGATATGTGACCGGTGCGTTGTCTTTGTGAAACCAGGTAGTCCAACATTGGTTGGACTATGTTTACAACATAGTTAAAAAGTGTTTTGTGTGTGTTGAAAAGTGTGCATAGTTGAAAAGTGTTTTGTTGAAAGTGTCGATTTGTCTGGCCATGCTCTAGCTCGCGTAAATATACTCTGATTGCCATGTAATTGATATACGTTATTGAGGTTTACCATGGCACGTTCAATATAAAAAATGAAGCCTGTAGCATATATAATTTATTTACAGGGGCACTAAAACTATTGCATTACATTATGGTCTATGGCGGAAAACAATTTGATGTGTATTTTAAGGGTGTTACACTATTTCAAACATAATGAAATTTATATACATTATTGAAGTGTACTATAAGATGATTACTATAGAATATGTTATGTTTAACACTTACAGTTCGTTTACAGGCACACTTAAAATATTCCGTTATAATATGCGGTCTATGGGGAAAATCGGTTGCAGTGTATTTTAGTTATGTTACACTGTTACAAACATTAAGAAATTGATAAATATTTATGAGGTGCTCTATAACATGCTCTCTGTATAGAATATGGGGTACAAAGCATTTATCATTCATTTACAGGGTAATACAAAAGTATTCGGCTATATAATCATATATGAAGGAAAACTGTTTGCAGCGTATTTTAATTATGTTGAACTATTTTAGACATGGTGAAAATGATATACGTTACTGAGATTTACGAGAAGATACTTATTGTAAAATATAATGTGCATAGCTTTTATCATTGATTTACAGGGACTCATAAAAGAGTTCGGATACAGTACTGTATCAGAAGTTTTGTCTATTTAACATGATTGCTGGCAGTGCGTTTTCAGTAATGATGTGCGTTTTAAGTTTAACTAAATTTTTGCATGTTACGTAGTGTGTATAAATTCTATAGATCAGATACAGGGCTACACCGAAAAATTGGTGAACATTACTGAGGGTAATCGTGAATTATTTAAAGGTCTTTTTTTTTTAAATTTGAGTTATGCATTTTAAAGCTCAACTATATTTAGTATACTAAGAGATGTGTATATACATGGGGCAGTCGGAAAATAAGTTTCCCCTGGCGACTGTGGACAGAGGTGTGTATGAAAGACAAAAAAATGTAAAGAGACATTAAAGATAAAACATAACTTTATTTTTCCACATAAGTACCAAGTATATTGAGACATCTGTCATATCGCTTTATAAGCTTCAAAAATCCCTCCAGGAAAAAATCAGGGCTTTGCATACGGACGAAGTGTTGAACGGCTATGGGCGAAAGACGACACAGCAGGTGAACGCGAACGTGCAAGACACCGATACCATTGGGTATAGGTCGACCGCAATCAAGCAGATGGCGCTGTTGCAGTGCCTGTGAAGATGGCGCTATGAGTAGTAATTCCTGGAAGCATGAATGCAGTAGTTTTAAGCGTGTTTTTTCATGAATAAAACTTTAGATTAATAAGTGGCATGTATAAAAATCTGTACGTAATAAACGGAGCTGTAAAAGAGAATTCAGATACGTTTCCGTCTATTGGTAGAAGTTGCTGATGGAGAATTCTCAAACCTGTCATGAGTTTACTAACTGAACGAAACAATTTAACATACTATGTAGAATATATAAAAATATATAGATCAAATACAGGGCTGTACAAAAGAATTGGAGTAACTTTCCGACTATGGGCGGTAATTGCTAAACTCTGGTTTTAAAATATGTTATGCATGTTGTAAAATGTTTGCTCAGGTATCTTCTTTACGTTATTAAACGATGAAGTTTTGTTGAAATGTTCTGAAAGTGTTGGAAAGTCTTTCATGATATATGATTGACGCATGATTTTTCTTTCTGGTTTATTTCTTTGTTCAAACCATCCAATAATATTTTTGTGGCTGTTTTTTCTTTCTCAAGATGCTAAATAAATATTATGCTACGCGAATCTTTAAAAATACTTGCTAAGACCTTTACAGCTGATTGTAGCGTCTTTGTACGCTTTGGGAGGAATCCGCCCGGTTCCAACCATTCAGGTTACTATCTATTTTACTCTGGTGTTTTAGTCATAGATCCATGATTCATCCATTGTTGTGATTCGGTGCAAAAGTTTATTTGTATTACGCCTGTTATTTGCTGAGATATCGCCAAATTGCGGTCTGAATCAGAGACACGTTGCTGTTTTTGATCTTATATAAGGAAAAGTGAAACCCATCTATCACAAAGCTTTTTCATATGCAAATTGTCATGCAAAGTATTCCTCATACATTCTGTCGATATCTTTATGATGTCAGCTATCTCCCTCACTTTCACTTTATGGTCATCCAAACTAATATGGTGGATTTTCTTAGACTTTTCGGGGTTTATGCTTCAATGGACCTTATCGAGGCTAACGAAAAAGAAAGGCTACCGCGGTGCTTTACGCGTATCTTTTTTTACAGACCGCCGGAGTCACGGATGCTCGAATGCACCAATGCAGGTGTACGAAAAGAGCATCACGTCACTCTAGCGGTCTGTAAAAAAAGATCTCATCAAAAAGTCACCTGTAAAAAATGCAGCCAAGTCTCGTAACTCATTTACCGTAAAAAGTACTGAGATCGTATAAAGCCAAGTTTAACTATCTTATTAACTCTGAAATTTTCATTCACAAAATCACTCCTAGTCTCTACATCTTTAGTTAATTATTATTTTGTAACTTGGCAATTACGTAGCACGAGAATGTGATGTATATAGTTAGTCTTAATCAAATAATACTATAACATATTAAGGTGTAATAACTTCCCTGTGCGTATATAATTTGCTTTAGTTAAATTATCCCATCCCATCCCATAACATAGTAAGGTGTAATAACTTCCCTGTGCTGCGTAATTGCCAAGTCACAAAATAATAATTAACTAAAGATGTAGAGACTAGGAGTGATTTTGTGAATGAAAATTTCAGAGTTAATAAGATAGTTAAACTTGGCTTTATACGATCTCAGTACTTTTTACGGTAAATGAGTTACGAGACTTGGCTGCATTTTTACAGGTGACTTTTTGATGAGATTTCACTTCTTTTTGTAAGTAACCCTCCTTTTCTTGATTTTGGGTTCTTTTTGGAGATCATCCACTGATTTTCGCTAAGCCCACACTCTGTCCCTATTGTTTACAGGTATCAAAAAATTGAAGCTTTAGTTTCGTTTGCAAAGTACTGTAGATAAAAAGAGATTTCAGGTTCCTAGGCAAGCACTAAATTATGGGAGGGGGAGTGTCAAAAGTACTCTCAATTGCTTCCAGGATAGGCGCTATGCATCTGAGATATAACTCGCAGCCCTAGATACTTGATATTTAACATAAAAGAACTTTTTAGTATAAAAAGAAAGCCAAAATTAAAATTTCCGGAAATTTCCAATAAATCAAACTATATTCCTTTTTTCGATGGTTTTTTTTCGTTTTCTTTAGACTTTTTTTTATTATTTACGGATTTTTTAATTTTTCCTTACTTTGTGTACAAAACCCTGCCTTTCTGCCAAATGTCAATCTTCGAGGACTACAAAATCGAATTATTTTCAAATTTTCGACTTTTTATGAATTTATTGATTTTTCGATTTTAATTCTAAGTTACCTGATTGTCATGCCAATATAGTAATTATTTGATCCGTCTTCTTAGGATCATTTAGGTTCAATTTAGAGATAAATCAAGTGAATCTTAGAGTCACCATGATTTTATTTAGAAAGGACTATCAAGCCATAACCAGCCAGTAATGTCGGAAGGGTAGGGGGAGCTGTGAAAATTTTTGTGGGGCTAACATCATTTAACAATCCATATTTCATATGTGAAGTAAATAGAGTACAGCATGTGAAAGAAAACAAACCTGTCTATAAAGAATTCGCCTATATCGTAGCCAGTCTATAGCGGAACTTTTCTATAACGAAATTCGAAAACGAAAGAAAAGAAAACCATAATCCGGGGGAAATAACATAAAACAATTAGGGGCGTTGTACTAGCTAATAGGACAATTATCTTATAACTAATGTTTCTAGCAGTACAAAATCAAATTGTTTTCGAAATTTCGATTTCTTAAACATATTTCGATTTTTCGATTTTATTTTCGAATTTTTTAATTGTTCCTTTTATTGAATAGTAAATACTACCTTTACACCAAGTTTTAAGTTTCTAAGACTACAAGATAAAAATATTTTCAATTTTTGATTTTTTCGCATTTTTTTTATAATTTTCTGGATTTTATAATTTTTTCTTATTTTGTATCCTTTATTACAAATTTTAAGTTTCTAGAGCTACAAAATCGAATTATTTTAAAATTTCCGATCTTTTTCGAGTTTTTTATTCTATTTTCGAATTTATTGTGTTTTAATTTTTCCTTTTTCTGTATCTTAAACAATAAGTTTACGCCGAATGTTAAGTTCTAAAGCTACAAAATCGAATTTTTTTCAATTTTCGAATTTTCGAATTTTTTTTCGAATTTTACAGATTTTTTATTTATTTCTTTTTTTGTATCCTAAATACTAACTTTATTCCAAATTTTAAGTTTCTAGCTTTACAAAATCGAATTATTTTCAAATTTTCGTTTGTTTTTCGATTTTTTTATTTTATTTTCAATTTTTGTTGTGTTTTTAATTTTTCTTTTTCTGAATCCTAAACACTACCTTTACACCAAATATTCAGTTTCTAAGACTACAAGATCGTATTATTTTCAATTTCTCTCTTTTTCTTTCTTTCTTTCTATTTTGTTTTTTTAAATTTTCGATTTTTTTTTTAATTATCCATATTTTTTAATGTTTCCTTATTTAGTATCTTAATTATTACCTTTATTCCAAATTTCAAGTTTCTAGCGCTATGAAATCAAATTATTTTCAAAATTTCCTTATTTTTCGATTTCTTTCGATTTTTTTTATTTTATTTTCGAATTTTATTGCGTTTTTATTTTAACTTATTCTGAATCCTAAACACTATCTTTACCGCGAATTTTAAGTTTCTAAGGCCAAAAGATCAAATTATTTAAATTTTTTTCAATTTTTTTCGAATTTTTGATTTTTTTTCGAGTTTTCTGGATTTTTTAATTTTTCCTTATTTTGCATCCTAAATACTGCCTTTATTCCGAATTCCAAGTTTCTAGCGCAACAAAATTGGATTATTTGAAATTTTTCGATTTTATTTTAAATTTTTTTTTGTGTGTTTTTGATGTTTTCGTTTTCTGAATTCTAAACACTACCTTCACACCAAATTTTAAGTTTTTAAGACTACAAGATCGTGTTATTTTCAAATTTCAATTTTGTTCGATTTTTTTTAATTTTCGAATTTTTTTTTTTTTTTTTAATTTTCCGGATTTTATATTTTTTCCTTTCTTTGTATCCGAAATGCTAGCTTTATTCCAAATTTTCAGTTTCTGTGGCTGTGGGATATACCCAATCTTTTTGATGACGCGAGAGTGAGTGAGTGTGTGAGTGACAAAAAATCGAAACTTTGAGTTCATATATCGTCTGCACTAATTTATGGGTATTTTTGAATTATCCATATTTTTGAATTTTTCCTTATTTAGTATCTTAAATATTACCTTTATTCCAAATTTCAAGTTTCTAGCGCTATAAAATCGAATTATTTTCAAATTTTCCTTATTTTTCGATTTTTTCGATTTTTTTGTTTTATTTTCGAATTTTATTTGGTTTTTTATTTTAACTTATTCTGAATCCTAAACACTATCTTTACTGCGAATTTTAAGTTTCTAAGGCTAAAAGATCAAATTATTTTAATTTTTTCAATTTTTTTCGAATTTTTCGAATTTTTGAATTTTTCTTTTCGAATTTTCCGGAATTTTTAATTTTTCCTTATTTTGCATCCTAAATACTACCTTTATTCCGAATTCCAAGTTTCTAGCGCAACAAAATCGGATTATTTGAAATTTTTCGATTTTTTTCGATTTTTGATTTTTTCAATTTTGCTTTCGATTTTTTTGGTGTTTATGATGTTTTCTTTTTCTGGATGATAAACACTACCTTCACACCGAATCTTAAGTTTCTAAGACTACAAGATCGTATTATTTTCAATTTTCAAGGAATTTGTTGAATTTTCGAATGTTTTTTTTTTTCGAATTTTCCGGATTTTATAATTTTTCCTTTCTTTGTATCCTAGACACTACCTTTTTTCCAAATGTCAAGTTTCTAGGGCTACGGGATCTACCTAATCTTTTTGATGACGCGTGAACGAGTGAGTGAGTGAGTGAGTGACAAAAAATCGAATGTTTGAGTTCATATATCGTCTGAACTAGAAAAGATAGATAGTCTTAATTTTAAATTTTGGTCCTGTGTGCCAAATACTCTAGAAAAACGAAGTTTCAAATTTTTGGGATACTCCAGCGCGGAGATATGAGGGGGTCAAAAGTGCCCTGAGTTGCTTCCAGAAAAGTATGCTTACGGCTGTCCTCTCTCGACTTGGCGGAGGCACTGCCGTGCCTCCAGATCTAATACAAACTATCCCCATCCTGTGGGATTTGTTTTTCAATGTTTTACTTTATTTAATGCCAAACATAGATTGCATCCGACAACTCATAAAAAAGTCCTCCGGCCTGTACCGGCAGGAAAAGGTAGCTTTCCTGTATCTTCGTTTTAAAATTTTAGCTAATGTTACTCGAAAACAGCAAGTTAAAATGCAAAGAAACCGTTTACAAAAGATTCGTTTACACTGAATTTGAATAAGAAATTCGCCAAATTATTGAGCTATAACCAAGTTGACTTCATTTATGAAGATTTATTTTGTCGCCAAATTTGGCGAGATTTTGCCAATTGTCGCCAAGTTTGGCGAGAATTTGGGGCTAATGGATATGAATATATAGTTTTATGCGTATGATTGGGAAAATGATTACAACAATGAAAGAAAATAATTTGCGAGAAATCGCGTTCACTAAAACTTATAAATTTATATTAAAATCATTAAAATTACAGACATTACAATACACTTTCATAAAACATTAAAAACATATTAAAATTGGACGTTTCGGATTTACATGGAAAATCCCTCTTCAACAACAACATTTCACTTAGCGTAAATCATAGTTCAAAAATATCAACAAATAGAAAATGCAACGTATCAAAATTTCGAAGTCAAAGTTACAGTTATAATAACACGGAGTATTCATTCGGGATTGCACCTGCTTGACCATTATTGACCATAAATTTATCGTTGGTTTTTTGTACTGTGCTGTTTTGTTTCAAAATGTCAGCCACCCTAGAATTTCAAACTGCTCTATCTCAGCCAATTTTTAAGATAGAGGTAAAACAAAAAATGCTCTGGAATCCTTGTATCAAGTCCTAACACCTAATTAAAAAATAAACTTGATTTTTTAACTTTTTTGTATATTTATTTTAGTTTTAAAATTTTCCGTGGCCGCCATCTTGAAACAAGATGGCGGACCAAGCTGGCCAACGAACTCGGTCGAAGCATTGGTGAGCTTAATACACACAATTAGTTTCATCCAAATTAATTTATAAATACGAGCGTTATCGTATCAAATTATTTTCATTTTTTCAATTTTTTTCGAATTTTTTTATTTTTTTTTCGAATTTACTGGAATTTTTTAATTTTTCTTTTTCTGTATCCTAAATACTATCTTTATAACTAATTTGAATTTTCTAGCGCAACAAAATCGGATTGTCTTCAAATTTTCGGTTTTTTTCAATTTCTTCGATTTTTTCAATTTTGCTTTCGATTTTTTTGGTGTTTTTGATGTTTTCTTTTTCTGGATGTTAAACACTACCTTCACACCAAATCTTAAGTTTCCAAGACTACAAGATCGTATTATTTTCAATTTTCAATTTTGATGGAATTTGTTGAATTTTCGAATGTTTTTTTTTCGAATTTTCTGGATTTTATAATTTTTCCTTTCTTTGTATCCTAAACACTACCTTTTTTCCAAATGTCAAGTTTCTGGGGCTACGGGATCTACCCAATCTTTTTGATGACGCGTGAACGAGTGAGTAAGAAGTGACAAAAAATCGAATGTTTGAGTTCATATATCGCCTGAACTAGAAAAGACAGAAAGTTGTAATTTTAAATTTTGGTCCTGTGGGCCAAATACTCTCTATAATTGAAGTTTAAAATTTTTGGGATACTCCAGCGCGGAGATATGGGGGGGTCAAAAGTGCCCTGAGTTGCTTCCAGAAAAGTATGCTTACGGCTGTCCTCTCTCGACTTGGCGGAGGCACTGCCGTGCCTCCAGATAAGCGGAATGCAGTGTGGTAGCCTGTCTTTTTCATTAGCCTTGACCTTATGCACGTGGCGTCACACCCCCGAGCTGGCGGTATTCTGATCCGTTATTCTAGCAACTTTACAGCCAGAAATCCAGTATACGCAGCCGCAAATATTTCCAGCAGACGACTTTTAGCCTCGACCCAGGTTGCATGCATAAGAATAACCCAAAATTTGGCAAATTTAGTAACGTTATCTGATACAGAACAACATTTTGGATTTATATTATAAGTATCTACTGCCACAAGAATGTTTTTGCGGTATTTTTAACAAATAAATATCAATAACGCATTCTTCATAGAGCGCTATGCTAATATTCAAAAGTACATATCACCAGCAGACTAATTTTAGCATCGACCTCAGGTTGCGTGCATAAAGTCCATTAGAGGTCCAGAACATGAAGAATCAATGGTGCTTTTACGGCCGCATTTAAATTCAATAAACCATCGGTAAATGGTTGTTTTCGAGGGAGCAGATGTGCCGTACTGCTTCACAAGCCATTCTTGGGTTTAAATTGTAATTGTTTTCGCCAAAAAGCAATGTTTAATCAAAACACGGAATTCTCTTTCGCTCATTGTTTTCTCAAAATCAAAAGTAGTACCACTTACATGACTGCAATTCGTAAAGAAATGGTCGAAATATTATGTAAACTTGTCACGAATTTTTTATTGGAGGGTACTTTCTAAGAATCAAATGGTGAATTTGCTGATGCTTCCAGCTAATAGCGAGTCCCGGGAATTTTCACTCCATGTGTATATGTTACGGCTAAAGCAAGAATTAGGGGTAAACCTAAGTTTAATCGGTTAAAGTGGGGATTGTCAAGGCTTTGCGGCTAAAGTCCGAAAAGTTCCCAACGCTTCCAATTTTAGCCGGCTAAAACCGAATCTAACCGGTTCGTGAGCAAATCCAAATCGTGTTAGCTACGCAGTTGGTTAGTATTGTATTATCTTTTGCCTGTGCGTGTTTGTTTTGAAAAGTGTTGACGAATTTATCTAAAAAAAATTGAGATCTAAAATGTGTTCAAATCACGTTTGTATCACATACGTTACTGGCTGCTGTTCGAATCAATTTCATGCATTCTAGAGATTGCTGTGCAACGGGTTTCGTGTGTCCAGTGATTTTTGTTTTTGTTAATGTGCGCGAAGTGCTCATACATATGTTACTGACTGCGCTTGAATGAATTTCCTGAATTCTAGAGATTGATGTGCAGCGGCTAAAAGTGGGTCTAACCAATCCTAGTCGGTTAAAGCCCGAAGTTAAAAAATGTATGTCTGTAAAGCAATATATTATAAGGTAATACATAAATAAAAGTAAACCATGAATAACGTTTTATTTATTATTATACATTAATTTATTAATATATTCAAGCAGCGATCAGTAACTTATGTATTCTTCACGCACATAAACCTAAAAAAAAACATCACTGGACACACGAAACTCGCTCTGCAGCACCTTTAGAATGCACGAAATTCATTCTAGAGATTGCTGTGCAACGGGTTTCGTGTGTCCAGTGATTTTTGTTTTTGTTAATGTGCGCGAAGTGCTCATACATATGTTACTGACTGCGCTTGAATGAATTTCCTGAATTCTAGAGATTGATGTGCAGCGGCTAAAAGTGGGTCTAACCAATCCTAGTCGGTTAAAGCCCGAAGTTAAAAAATGTATGTCTGTAAAGCAATATATTATAAGGTAATACATAAATAAAAGTAAACCATGAATAACGTTTTATTTATTATTATACATTAATTTATTAATATATTCAAGCAGCGATCAGTAACTTATGTATTCTTCACGCACATAAACCTAAAAAAAACATCACTGGACACACGAAACTCGCTCTGCAGCACCTTTAGAATGCACGAAATTCATTCAAGCAGCGGTAAGTAACTTATGTGTGAGCGCTTCGCGCACATTAACCGAAAAAAGAACATCACTGCACACACAAAACTCGCTGAACATCAATCGCCGTTTTAGCCGGCTAAAAGTGGAAGCGTTGGGAACTCTTCGGGCTTTAACCGACTAGGATTGGTTAGACACAGCTTTATCTGGTAAAAGGGGGCATCGTTGAAAACTTTTCGGGCTTTAACCGACTAGGATAATTTAGACCCAGGTTTAGCCGGTTAAACCTAGGTTTATCCTAGGTTAAGTAGCTAAAATGTAAAATTGAATGCAGAAACTCCTTGAGAACTTACCCCCCCCCCCCCTTCAAGGACGACGGTAAATTATTTACTATCACTTAATTTTAAATAAAATTCGTACTAGAACTTTTAAATAAATTTTGGTTTTCTAACTTACGTGAAAATATTTTTAAATTGCAGTTATTTTATTTTAAAATAATTTTTTATAGAAAATTCTGGTGAGTTTTTTAAACATTACAGAAACGCAATTACTTGACCCTGAAAAAGTTAAATGTTTCAAGCTTCTGTTATTAGCATCTGACCAAACATTAAGCATCATTATTTCGTGATCAAGATATGATCCCAACCTCCATCGAAATAAAACGAACCATACAACATTGTTGAATCTTTCACAATTTAAAGGCATTAAAAAGATTTCTTTAAAGAAAGATTCTGTTGATTTCCGCAATTTCCTTGAAAACATGTTTTGTTTCTTTATTCAACGAAAATAAACATTGTTAGTGGAAGTGGCGAGTTGTATTATTATTATTATTATAGAGCTTGTAGTAGCTAAAATATTAGAATCGAGGGCAGAAATCCCTTGAGATATTGGTATTTTCGTAGCTTCTTTAAACTTTTTCACTGACTTTTATTTTATCAAAATAGATACTTTGACCACGTTCGATGTAGAATTTGAAATCATAAAATATTTTGCATATAACCCAACATATATTTCGATGAAATAAAGTTAAGAAAATATTAGACTTTTACTGGTAGTTTTGAAAATTTTCTGAGACATATGTGAGGATTATGAAAATGATATTATGCATCACAACTGAATTTTCCGTAACAATCTTCTATTGTGGCTACGAATGGGGTAGCTCAAATAATATTTTAAAATATTTTAAAAGAAACAACATAAAAGGGGAAATTTTACAAATATAAAACACAAGTCTGCTAGCTGTGTATCAATGCACGGTACTTCATTCTGTAGCAATATTCTTAATTTTTTTAGGTGCGTATATAAATACGTAGCAACTATAGTGGTCGTCTGGTCCGTCCACCTGTCCGTCTGTCTGCCAGCCTGTCTGTCCATCCGTCCGAATATTACAGCGCAAAAACTACCCAACCGAATGGTCTCAAATTTAATATATATAATTGAGGAGGAATTCCCATAGGATTATATGAGATTTCCTCCTCAATTTATCAATTAGCTCACTGTATTGCCTGTATCTTTTTGATTTTTCACGATATTTGACTGGTCTTTTCATACGAGTTGCTCTGTAGTATTGACTATGAAATCATATAAAAAAGTTTTTGCTGTAGTTTGCGCGTGTACAGTTAAAATTTATTTCATACAAATACCCATATCTCATCAAATATTCAATATATTAATATTTTAATTGCAGTTTTCTATTTCTACAATTTTTTGTCAAGTGTTTGGAAAGCGGAGTTAAATCCGGTTGAAAACTCTGAATGCTATAAAAGGAATTGAATTTTTCACAGAAACGTTAGCATCTTCAAAAATATACGTGATTTTCTTCCACAAATGCACAAAAACGTTGAAGAAGAGCTACATACTCATTTGCTACAGTGACGGATCATTTTGAGCATTTTCTGCTTCTTGAGGAAACGAAAATATTATTTTATTATTAAATTTATTATCACTCCCCTAAATATCCTCGGGACTAAATCTTCACTGAAGAACATGAAGTCGAACATGTTCTTTACATCCTCGAAGTTCAAGGCATTTCGGGCATTTCCTCACGAATTTCAGTAGATATTCGACAAAACGTTTGAAATCGGTCCTTAATTTCTGGACATTAGTGTACTAACTACACTCTATCGATACACAAACGTTCACCGCATTCTGTGTCCCCGACCTCGGAACCTCTCCTTGTCAGTTGAAGCAGGATTGTTTTGATATTTTTGATCCAAAAGAATCATCATTATATTAAAATTTATGGTGTTGTACTAACAAAATATTTCATACTTCTATTGTCCGATACAAGATTCTTGGCATTGTACTACTTCAGTTAATAAAATTGTCCATTTATTTATATTTATAACTATTTTTTTTCTTTTACGTTGCTTGTTGTTTTTTTTTTCTTTTCACTCTTGTTTTACCTATAAATAATAACCGATATCTTCAACGGTTTCAAAATTCTACTTTTTAACACTTTCCAACATAGTTTAAAAGTGCTCATGAATTCGGTTTGTCTGTCAGCCCTCTAGATTTTGTATATATACCCGCATTCCCATGGGATTTTTAGATGTTATTGAGGTTTACTATAGAATTTTCGGTATCGAAAATGAAGTGTGTAGTATGTATAGTTCGTTTACAGGGACACACAAAACATTTCCGTTATATTATGGTTTTTGCGGAAAACCCATTTACGGTGGGTTTTAGTAATGCTACGGTATTTCAAACATACTGAAATTAAAAGGGATCACTGAGGTACACTACAACACATTTTCTCTAGGTTGCGGGGAACGTACACCCAGAAAAAGGAATTGATTAAAACTACAAAACATGCTTTGTTGAGTACATTTTGGTTGTTTTAGCAAAATTCAAGTAAAATTGAACCATTTTACTTGAATTAACAAAACATTTTTTGCTGACGATACAAAATTTTTTTGGAATTGCAAAAGTAAAAAAAAATTTTTGTTGATTCAAACAAAATTTCCATTGACCTATATTTAAACAAAACGTTTTTTGGGTCAACCAAAATTTTTTTGATTCAACAAATCTTTTTTCTGGGTGTAGCAT
This sequence comes from Maratus michaelseni, assembly GCA_963931845.1. Lineage (NCBI taxonomy): Eukaryota > Metazoa > Arthropoda > Arachnida > Araneae > Salticidae > Maratus > Maratus michaelseni. The sequence goes on along the minus strand of OZ007588.1, from coordinate 191,369,792 downwards.
TTATCCTTCATTTACAGAGACACACAAAAGGATTTGGTTACAGGACTGATTATGATCGATAAATGCTGGAAAATCGGTTTTCTCTGAAGTATGCATTGGCTATGATATCTTACACTCACGCACAGTTTTTTTAATCGGTTATAAAAAGGAAAAAAGGTCGCCAAAATTTGGGGATTTTTTCCATTAATGGTAACTTGGCTATAATATTAAGTTATTGGTTTGGCGCCAAACATCGGTGCGTGAGTGTAACACACCTCTGTTCCTATCCATTTTTAATCTTATCAGATTTTTAGAGTATTACGTGATGTGTGTAAATGATAAAGATGACATACAGGGCTGATCGAAGGAATTCGCACACATTATCGGAAATGTACAGCAATTGCTGAAAATTGTTTTTTACTGAGTTATGTATTTTTGAAATACCTTCTTTCGATATCTCATTTCTTTGTATGAAAAGTTAAATTGCTTTAAAATATTCTGTTAATGTTAGAAAGTCTTTCATAATATATGCAGGATGCATGATTTTCGGTCTTGTTAAAATTCCTTTAACTTTATGTATGACTAAGAAATGACTTCTTTATTTTTTCTCTCTTGCTATTTTTATTTCAATGTTGATAAGGGTGATTAGCCTTAAAAATCGATTTAACACTTGTTGCATGTACAAATATTGGGATTTAATTTTGGCAATAAATTATATCATAATTTTAATTCTCTCATATATCTTAATTTTCTTCCTTTCTCGATTATTACAGCGTTTTTATCTTCTTTTATGTGTTCTATTTTCATTTAGTCTGAATTTATTGTAACTTAAATGCTTTTTTTTTTTTAATATTTAAGTACATCAAACAATCCAACATTTACAAAAAATAATGGAAATTGTCTTCAATTATTTGCCTATGTAATTTACTTTAAAAAAAATTTTATTTTCTTCTGTTACGTCATAAATCCGAATTTTTCAAAAAAAAATCCAATGACGAGTTTTTGAACTTCAAATAATATGTTTCAAAATATTATTCAATATATTTTTTTAAGAAATCTAGTACTTAGAAAGATTAAATACCATCTCATTTCATGAAATTCTCTTTAAGTTCTTTCTAAACATTATTCCTAAAATGTGATCAAAACATTGTAAATGCTTTTTTCGAATTTTTCGAAAGGAATTATAACAGAATTCCCCAAGGAAATAAGGGTCTGGAGCAAAAAGCTATATCCATAAACTTCTCTGCATTCTTCTTTAAAATTTATGTATATATTTTTTTTTACTTTGTTTCAAGCATATTGTTTCGGAAGTTCTAGAAAAGCGGTATTATTATCAGGAGTGACGTTGTCTGAAATATTAGAATAAAGCAAAGAAACCTCATGAGAGGGTGTGATCTTCTCAATATCAATGCGTATATTCGTACAGCCGTAAATTTGTAAAAATATGGAGATAACATTTTGCCCTAGAAATATTTTAAAAAGATGGTTTTTAACTTACCATAAAATATCTTTCAAGTTGCTTTCACTTCTTAGTACCATTTCACTCAATTTTGGTGTTTTATGGTACTTTTGAAATATGCATTAATCAGCGAAATACAGAGTGTCTCATAAATCCGTTCACATTTCAAAAATTCATATAAAACGTTCACAATTGTCGTGTCACAGTGTGGTTTGTACCATATAATTTGTCAAATTGTGTGGCATTTTTCTGGCAGAATAAAAACAGGTTTGAAATTTTCTTTGAACAGCTGGTCAGAATTTTTTGCAAGAATTTTGACCATTTGCCAAGACTTGTGGTTTTCACCGCACTCCGATACAACACTTAGTTAATTTTTTTATGAGATTTTGAAAAGCGAACGGACTTGATGGGACTCTTTGAACTTCTTTTTTTCTTTTGCCACAAAAAAATCCACTTTCTGACAACCCCTGTGATATAAGCCGCACTCCGATACAACAATTTGTTAATTTCATGTTTTTTTTTTTTTTTTTTTTTTTTTTTTTTTTAAATTTCTTCTATCTTTACAAGAAGAAAGTATTGGATTTATGAAAATTTTCGACTCCCGGTTTTCAACGGTTTTATACGCTTTAGAAGGTCTTGAACACGATTTGATGGTTTTTACAAAATGTCTGTCTGTGACTCTGTCTGTCTATATGTGACAAAAATTTTGTGGGCGCTCTATCTCAAGAACTAATGTACGGAATTTAATAAAACTTTATACTCAGTTAGACCCTGATAAAAATTAGTGCTGATTAGGTTTTGGTGAAAATCGCCTGACAGGTGGCGCTGCTATGCTGCATTTTTTGCGATTTTTGCAATAGCTCTATCTCAAGAACTAATGCACTTATTCTCAGCAAACATCAGATTCAGTTAAACCTTGACATAAATAGACGCTGACTATGTTTTGGTGTAGATATCTCAAAAGGTGACGCTGCTACACCACTTTTTGCATTATTTTTACGATAGCTATATCGCAAGAACTAATGCACGGAATTTATTCAAACATTAGATTCCGTTAGACCTTGACATAAACAGATGCTGATAACGGTTTAGTGTAACCAGCCCAACATGTGGCGCTGTCCTGCCACTTTTTCATGATTTTTACAATAGCTATATCTCAAGAAATAATGCACAGATTTTCCTCAAACTTTAGATTCAGTTAGATGTTGACATATGTTGTTGTTGATTAGGTTTTGGTGTAAGTATCTCAACAAGTGGCGCTGCTGTGCTGCATTTTTCCTGATTTATGCGCTTTTAGCGATAATCATATCTCAAGAACTAATGCACGGGAATTTAATAAAACTTTAAATTCAGATAGACCTTAATATAAATTGGTGCTGATTCGTTTTCGGTGTATAGTTTATGAGATAGAAGAAAGTTTTGGGATTGGCACATCCGACTAGTTTTTTTTTCTTTTTTGTAATCTGAATTTAGTTTAGGATCTCTTTGAGCCTTCTCTTTCCATTGACACAAAAAAGCCAACTCTTTGACCTTGTGCAAACTACACTCCGATACTACAATTTGTTATTTTTTTATGAATTTTCTTTTAAAGCGATCTAATTTATGGGACTTCCTTTATTTCAAGCATTATATTTTAACTAATATGCCAAAGCTCTTCATACATGGCTATAAGATGCAACTATATGCACATATAGTTGGATTTTTCAGTACTTTTCAACATAGTTTAGAAAGGTTTACAACTTCGTTCGTTTGTCTGACTGTCCATGTGTTCTTACTCTAACTTTAATAAGTATGGTTGGATTGGTACAACAATTAAATATGTTATTACGGTCCCAATAACATGTTCTTTTCCAGGGACACGAAAAAATATTCAGATACACTATGATCTGTGGTCGGCAATTCTTGTTTTAATGATGATAAACTATTTCACGCAGAACATAACTCATCCACATATGATATATATATAAATCATTCTTTGTTTGTTTGCTCCTTATACAAATCTACAATGTTTGACCAATTTTCATCAAATTTTATATATATACGTTTTAGAACAAGAGTAAAATTACTGTCAACTTAAAAAAATCATCAAACCTCTCTTTACCACTTTTTTTAGTAACCTCCCATAGCATATCAATATATAAACCTTTTCTTTTAAATGCAACTATGTATTTCATTCTGCCACAAAAAGAAGTTGCGTAAGGAGAATATTTTTATAAGCCAATAAAAGTTAGGACTCGTGAGCCTTTTTTTTCAAATCTATAATTGACGTCATTCTGAGAAGATAATGCAAATTTTTCGTATATATAATTAAGAGAGTTTAATAGAAGGGCATTAAAATGACGAAATATATTCCTTTAAACGTATTTGAAGTTAAAACATCTACTATAATACAGAAATTTTAATTTAAGGAAAACTATTCAGGGAAAAGATAAAATATCCTACATTACTTTCTATGATATGCTTTCAGATTTATGTCAACTGACCCTAAACAAACGGTTGCTATATTTTATTTTCTATTTCATTTGTGTACAACAGATATACCTTATAGCTAAGTGTTAAAATACTTCATATATGCAGCGTTAACATTTTCTGCGACTTATATTAAATAGAAAGTTAGTTCTTTCTCATTTCAAACAAAAAATTCTTCAATTTCCAATCAATCGATTTTAGACAAGTTATGATTATTCAAATTCGTTAATTTTGTCGGCATATCTTGAATTAGAAACTCAATCAACACCATGCCCAAAAAATATTCTGTCGCGCAACACTTATGGCAAGCACACCCTAGGTTCGCGTCCTTGATCTATTCGGTCTTTAGAATGTAATAATCGTTTAATCCATTCGATCGTTTGGGACGTACACTGCAAATCTTTATACACTTTTCAGAACACTTATTTTGTCACCTTTTTTAGAACACTTTGATGCTCACTTTTTGGAACAGTTTTTAGAATACTTCTAAGAACACTTCTTTTGTTCAGCACAGTTTCTAGAACACTTTTTGAAAGCGATGATTTCACAAGTAGGCCCAATTCGTTCTCATATGTGTCCCCAACTTTAGATTTAACAGATATCCTGGCAGAACACTTTCTTTATAGCGGAGCATATTCGGAACACATTAAGGAAACACATTCAGTACACATTGAGGTAACGGGAACACTTTTTTGGATCAAAGTGTTCCAAATGTGTGCTGGGAATTTGCAGTGTAATATCTTGACATATATACATACAAATGTGATAAACAATGATCAAACAAACACCTCATTTTGGCTGTCAGCAGTTGCATTAAAATAAAGTTTATTATTATAACAACACAATAAAATTTAGAAAATATACTTTCTAATCTTTTAAAAACAATAATTTACAAACAAATTTTCAATATAATAAGTAACAGTAATAACAAAAGAAACACTAGTATTCCTTCTTTAAACTTTATTTGCATTCTTTATACCATTAAAAAGTAACTTCTTCAGGCAATCTACTTTAATTCTTAAGAAAACTAAATGCGTTTTAATTCATAAAAGATACGTTTTTAGATTGTTTCAGCAACAACTTAAGTCGTAATGACATTACAACTTTCCCTGATTGTACAAAATTTGATCCTGTAAAACTTCTAAATTGCTTCATGATTAACAATACTGGATTCAAGTAATCCTCTTCATAGGTTTTCTCCCTTTCTTTTTTGAACATAAACTTCAAGTTGTAATTAACTCTAACAAAATGTTGCATGTTTCTCCTTCATTACATCTCGTAATTCCTTTAGGGGTTTAAAACATAATCAAATAACCTACAAACATTTGTGTAAGACAGCCTCGAAATGACTACAAAAACACATTTTCTATATTATTTGGTCGTTAAAGTGGAGTGCGTGGCTTTAAACGGTTTAATATATTGAACCATTTAAAACTTTAAAAACGCCCGAAGAAGCCTTATAAGAAATTAATGCACATACAAAAAGTGAAGTTTGAAAATAATATCTTCATTCTTTATTGTTATTTGTTCTCATTTACTTAATCTGGTAATTTTGTAAAATCTAAGACTGCTTTTCATGACTTAAAATGTGCACAGAAGGAGCAGATTAAAAATATTTAACTTTACATAAAACTTCCGGAATTTGTTCGCCTTTAAAAGAGTTTTTAGATTAAATAACCATTTAATTAACATGGATTTAAAAATTTAGAATAAAATGATTGATGATCTTTATATGTATTATTATATTTCTTTAAAGCGCTCATTATTTTAAATATTTTTGAAAATTCAACTTTATTACATTATACTGTTGTTAATTTATAACCTTCGTTGATATATTATTTAGAAAACAGTACAATCTATTTCATTAGAAAATAACAGGGCCTTTTATTCTCAGACCGTTTGGAATAAAATAACAACTAAAGTCTTATTAGACTTTGAATAATGTCTTCTTTTCCAAAGTAAATTATTTTTTTACATTAGAGGTCGTCTCATAAAGAGCTATAAAATATACCCAACTTTCCAGCTTTCGTTTTTCAAACGGTAACATATCTTTTAACATTTTATTTGAATTCCGTGGTTCAAATCAGCCAGAAAAAGTATATAGCTTATGCATTTTATAGAGTTTAAAGTGGTCAAAATATGATGATGCTAATATTAAAATCAGGTAAAAAACTTTAATTTATAGTTTCCCAAAAATCATTCGATTGATATGATTCATGTTTATGAGATACAATGAATGGACTTTTATTACCTAGTCCAAGCATTGTTTAAATTCCAAAACATATTATTAATTATAAAAATTATTAACAAATTCATATGTAAATAAACTATGAATTATAACTTATATTAATTTTTACATGAAAAGAATCTCTATTGTCAAAAAGACAGCTATGTGAATTTACGGTTCATTCATAACATCAGTATTCGAGATATAGAGAAATTTCACTTTTCGGTGGTCTAATGGGACCAACTCCTGTTATCTTTTGCATCCATTTATTAGAAAATCCTAGAAAATAACTGGAAAATTTGCACAATTATTTTTATATCTAAAAAATTACTCGATTTTGTACGTTTAATTATTTTACATTTTTCCGGTTGATAACTGGATAACTCTGGTACTTCACCCTGTGAAATCTTAATCTTATTTTTTTTATTTTATGAATAAACACCTAACACATTATCTTCCTTAACTTTACAAAGATTTTTTTTTAAACAAATGCGTAATTTATCTAATTTTCTGCTTTTTATGACTTCTATTTCAAAAATTGCACTCATATTCGGAACAAAGATCTGAGTCTTGTGGCTGTACAAGCTAAACTATTTGGAATATTTTTAAAACATTTGGTATTTATACTGTGTTGAGAGCATACTGAAACAAGTTCTGTAATTAAAAATATATATATTTATTTTTTTACGACAGATGGTGTTGTATATCATTAAAATAAATAAAAGAAAAAAAAGAAAAATAGACAATTATCTGACATCTAAATTTTATAACTTTTTTATCGCAAATTTTATATGATTCTAGCTTAAGGTTTTTGCCATGAAGAGTCTTATAAACTTTAAAATTGTATCCAAAAAATAAAAAAATGCTTTATTAATAATGTGTTTTTATCAAAATGGTAATAATTATAGCGCTGTTATAAAAGTATATCGTCATCTCAAAAGATGTTGATCTGAAATGAGTTATTTTTTATAATAGTTGCTAATAAAACATCTCTAACATTTAAGTGTCATCTATCAGAAATTTTTCGAAGGAATCATTTTTATTGCGTAACTCCCTACCGCATACTCTACACAGTATAAATATTAAAGCTTTTAAATATTTGACAAATACTTTAACTTGTAGAACCCTTCAAACACGTGCACTTTAATTATGGCCCACCCTGTATATATTTATAATCCAATTCACAAATACCTTGTAAGCTTTTGTTAAATTAATTTGACAATATTTTCTTAAAACCAAATTTCTGAATTTCAGGCTTGCTTTGCTTATGAATCAGGGAAATTACAAGTTAATTAAAAACATAGGAAACCTGTACAAGTAAATTTAAACTTTGACATAATAAGCTTTTGAAAATTATGTTACCTTGTTACAGTATATTTAATTCATATAATAAGTTATCGTAAGTCAAAAGCATGTGGTCATAGTATGAACGAAACTGTAGTTGCTCATAATCATTTATATCTTGAATGTAGTAAAGCCCAGCTGAAGTTTTAAAGAAACTTTTAAAACAGCACATTATAAAATACCGGCTGCATAAATTTATCATTTTGTCAAGGAAAGTTTAAACAAGAATTCATCATCAAAGTATGTTTACGAGCAAGAAATTTTAATTTAAATTACCTGTTCCAGCTTGTATAAAAATCTTTTAATAATAAGCCTTCTCTTAAGAAATGCATTTTATTACTATTTTAGAAAATAATGAGCTGTCCGTTTCCTTAGATCTTCTAAACTTGGTAAGAAGCCAAAATAAAGAGTATATATTTTTTAAATGAATATGAAACACACAGTTCATAATAATTATTTTTGTGTTTTTGTGTAGAATTATAATTTTAGTCTTTATGCAGTAAAAGTCTTAATACTTGAAATACAAAACGGATTTAAAATAAAAACAAAATAAACTTGAGCTATGGAAAAACAACACTCATTTGAATCACATTTGAATCAATATTTACCTTTGTACTATAATTATTATTTAAAACAATACAAATGTCTACAAAACACATCTGCATCATTTAATACAACTTTCCTTAAGGTGTTTTTCAAACATACATAACTGTATTTCACAATGTTAAAAACCTAGGGTTTTCGAGCAAACTTAGCTCGTCATCAGGGTTATAAAACTAACACGCAGACATACACAAAACAAATAGACCAGTATTATAGTAATATTTGTGTTTCTTTTCTACATATGTTTTCATATACAAAATACGGGGGAAATCAAAAATTGATTCATTAAACCACGTTTTATGGCAATTCTATAGAATAACCCACATATCTGTATCCTAAGACTATTTGTTTTGCGTATGTCTGCGTGTTAGTTTTATAACCCTGATGACGAGCTAAGGTTGCTCGAAAGCCCTAGGTTTTTAACATTGTGAAATACAGTTATGTATGTTTGAAAAACACCTTAAGTAAAGTTTTATTAAATGATGCAGACGTGTTTTGTAGACATTTGTGTTGTTTTAAGTAATAATAAAAACGGATTTTGTGCCAAAGTTGGGAAGCTGATGTCATGTGTAATATTTGTATTTATTTTTTATTAGCATTCAACTCAAACCTCAAATATTTAGTAAATAATAATAATCTGATTTTTCATAATGTAAACCTTTTATTAATGTAATTGATACATGTCTAATTCATTCTATTAGTGAGTCTATAATTATTAATATTACTCTAAATATTCTAGTAGGAACTTTCTAACTTTCTTCTAACTATTCTATACGTGAATTAAATTATTCTTTTTTGCTTATAAGCCATCGCCAACAGACAGACACACACACACACAGAGCAAAATTTATTTTATTAGTATAGATTATTTTATGGATTTTAGCTACATATGGAGTTTATATATACATTTGTGCTTCTGTCTATGTTTTCACATACAAAACACGGAAAACATCAAAAATTGATCCATTAAACCACGTTTTGTGGAAATTCTATGGAATAACCCACATATCTGTAACGGAACTCAAACTGTATTCTATTAGCATAATAATTTATCAGTATCCAGTTATGATCATCTGAGACATATTGGATATATTATATTAATCAGGAAATTCCGTTAACTATTATTACATTAAGCAAGTTTGACTTAATTCAAATAAGTAAAAAAAATTTATTTTTATCAAAATATTGTAATTTTTCCTCAGAAAGTGTAAAGAAAAAAAAACATTTTTATATTACTACTGCAAATGTTGTTTTACATTATGGTAACAAACAAACATTTATCGTTGAGTCACGTGATAACAGATTTTACAAAATTCATGTCTGAAAATAAAAGTGTTTTTTAAAGGATAATCGAAAAGTGATTAAAATCTATTGTGATTTAAGTGATTAAATCTAAAAGTGATTAAATCTACTAACTAATTATTAAGCTCTAAAATTATGAAAATATTAAATTGCCATCAAGAACACACATAACTTCTAGAACACAACTTCTAGAATGCACATAACTTCTACAGCTCTATCGTGTCAAAAAAAAAAGAGTGAAAAATCGATTTCAAAAATTTAAATTTTACTTACATGAACCAAATTAACCCGCAGTCCACATAACTGGGTCCCAGGGTTTGCCTTTTTGTTTGCATAATTTGCAATAAGCAAATAATTCATGACGAGAATAACGGGTATATAAATCGTGTAAAAGGTAAGTAATAAGATATTGTATCTTTTCCATTCAGCAAAAGCCTTACAGATTACTTTTTTGTAACTGCAATATATAGCGTTTTATTTAAGAAGCCTTTTTTCACCTTGATGTTAATCATTATGTCGAAATGAATTTCCAAAAGTGCTTACTTCAAACATAATAAATTCGTTTCTTATAGCAAATTGTTAAACCCACCAGAAAAGTATCAAATATGTGAATTAACATTGCAATTTCTATTAAACTGAACCGGATCAAAATATTTTTAATAAAAAAAAAACGTTAAAATGTTATCACACAGTAAAGAAAAAAAGAGAGCAAAATGGAGCATTAAGCCACACAAAAGAATTTATTTAACTAAAGATATTAAAGTTGTAGTTCTAAAACCAGATTCGAGAAACAATGAAAAAAGAAATGAAAAGATTGGAAGTTTATAAGATTCTAGAAAATGCGCAAATAAATGGAGAGAAAATATTTCTTAGACTTTTGTTCAATGTTTTGCTTTTTTTAGAAAATCTTTTTGATATCGACCTTTTCGATTTATTTATTTTTGTTGTGGTTGATCTTACTTCTATTTTTGAGATTACCGTAGATCGAATGATGAGGTGTATTTTTGAAAACATTTATTCGAAGAATAAAAAGATTACATGCTTTTTTGTTTTTCCTCGGACAATTTCTGTATAAATTTCTAGTTATTCTTTAAAATGTGAAAAATGCTTTAAAATATAAATGTACAACTAATTATTTTAGCCAAAATTTATCCTTTTTCAGTATTAGAATGCAGTTGTTTTCAAAACTCAAAATTTAATGTGAACAAAAAGTACCTGGTTAATAAAAGGAAGAACTGCCGAATTAGAAGAAAAATAAGTTAAAACATTTAATAATTAAGTAAATATGTCAAATAATATTTTGGAATTACCTATTTGTACATTAAAAAAATAAAAAATCTCGTCTTTGGTGCAAATAGTAGTTGACTGACACAACCGTACACTGTAAAAAAAAAAAAAAAAAAAAAAAAAAAGGACAAATGTTTTTTAAGAATGGAAAAATAATATAACCACGAACGAAAATATACAGAAACCTTTTCTGAGTTACCCGCGATTCTGAAGAAGAGCACTTTTTATATTTAGAAACCTGTCGAAAAAATATATGTTAAAGATTTAAAGAAGCATTTATAAAAAAATAAAAAGTTTATTTTGCTGCCACAGATTTTCGGAAACGTTTCCGAGTAGTTTTTATAATTAATCACTGTTCTTAATACGGAATATAAGTTTTTTCGAATGCTGTCAATTCTCAAGTAAACATTTTCAGCTGCGTAACTAAAATTATACAAACAATAACAGCAACATACTAATTTTAATTATAACGTTAATGATGTTAATTTGGGATGTTGGTCTCTTAAACAAACTTTCATGTGAAACATAATTGTTGCACATGACAATGTTTACTCGAGAATTTATAGCATCCTAAAAACCTATATTCCAACCTGAAAAAAATCGATTAATACACTACAAAAGCTACTAGAAAACGTTTTTGAAGGCAGCAAAAAAAAAAAAAAAAAAAAAAAAAAAAAAAAAAAAAAAAAAACTGTTTTTATAAATGTTTCTATGGTGTCCGAGAATTTTTTAGCGAAAGGAATGCTTTTTGGAAGCGCATATCACTCAGAAGAAGTTATTTTGTATTTTTGGTCATTGTTTTTTTATATTTTCGTAGATTAAGAAGCATTTGTCTTTTTTTACAGAGCGACATATAAACATTTCTTTAACTCTTTAAATCCCAAGCTTTAAAAAACTGAATGCCCTTAGAATACCAATAAAATGGCTCAAAATTCTTGCTTTTTTCCTCCCTCCTTTTTCGCTAGGTAAGTAGTAGAAAAGACCCTGCTGCTTTTTCCCTTTTATGCAAATTTAGACAGTTGTTTGGCACATCCGTTAATCAAGGTGAACATTGCTCTTGTTAGTGAAAAAACTTTTTTTTCTGTACTATTCCAGAAACGCCAACACTTTATCCCATCCATCACTGAGAGAGATCCTTGACAGCACACCAGCCCACTTAAGGGGAAAAAAATCATTTCAGCTATAGATGGCTATTATGTGCCTCGGAGCATTCGGGTGATTTCGGCTATTGTGGGGTTCAAAAGGTTAATAACTTTTTCTACATTGATATTAATCACATAGCCGAAGGTAATTTCAAAAGAATTTACTTCAAACATAATAAATACGTTTCATTTAGCAAATGTGCTAAATCCATAAGAAAAGATCATCTATGTGAATTAGCATTACAATTTTTTTTATACTGGATTTTTTTATACCAGATTTAAAATATTTGGATGAATCTGATTTAAAAAAACTATACTAAATCCAAAATATCAAAAAGGAAAGAATAAAAATGTTAAAGTGTTATCACTCAGTAAAGAAAAAAGTAGAACAAAATCGCGCACTAAGCCACACAAAAGAAATTATTGAACTATAGATATTAAAGCTGTAGTTCAAAAACCAGATTCCAGAAATATAAGAGAGAAAAAAGAAAAGAAAAGATTGGAAGTTTATAAGATTCTAGAAAATGTGCAAACAAATGGAGAGAAAACATTTCTTAGGCTTTTTGTTCAATGTTTTGTTTTTTCTCTGAAAATCTTTTTGATATCGCACTTTTTTATTTATTTATTATTATTGTTGCTGTTCTTACTTCTATTTCTAAGATTACCGATTAGATCGAATGATGAGGTTTACTTTTAAAAACATTTACTTCTAGAATAAAAAGATTATATATTTTTTTTTCTTAAGATAATACTGTACAAATTTCTCTTTAATCCTTAAAGTCCTAAAAATTTTCAAAATATAATTTATTCTTTTAGCCGAAATTTTTCATTTTTAGTTTTTGAATGACCTTGTTTTCAAAACTCAAAATTTCATTTGTTCAAATCGTACCTGGTTATTAAAACTGAGAATTGTCAAATTCGAAGAAATATATGTTACATACTTCATTTAATAATAAAGTAAACGTGTCAAATAATATTTTAAAATAAATATTTATATATATATATATAAATAAATAACTCCTTTCTGTGGCAATAATAGTTCATTGACCCAACTACAGCATATAATTATTTCCTTAACAACCTTTTTTGACATCGATATTAATAGCATTACCAAAAGAAATTTCAAAATCATTCAAATCAAACATAATAAATACTTTTCATTTAGCAAGTTTGCCAAACGCGGAAGAAAAAGATCCAATATGTGAGTTAGCATTACAATTTCTTTTACACTTAGAAAGATCAAAATATTTTGATACGACTGATTTATGAAATAAAAAAATAAAAATCATTAGAGTGTTATCACACAGATTTAACAAAATTCATTGTCTGAAAAACACAGTGTTTTTTCAAAGGATAATCAAATTTTTTAATTAAAATTATTCAATTAATTGATTATTAAGTTCTCAAATTATGAAAATATTGAATTGCCATCGGGAAAACACAACTGCACATAATTTCTAGAATTCTGTCGCCTCAAAAAGGAGTGAAAAATTAATCAGAAAATTTCAATTTTACATAACATGAACCAAATTAACCCATAGTCTCCATAATTGGGTCCCAGGATTTGCTTTTCTGCCTGTACTTCACAATAGACAAAATATTCATGACGCGATTTACGGGTAATTAAAAGCATGTAAACAGTAACCAATAAGATATTGTATCTTTTTAATTCAGCAAAAACTTTTCACTTCACTCTTTTGTGATTGCAATATATAAACATCTATTTAAGAACCTTTTTCAACCTTGATTTTAATCACATTGTCGAAAGAATTTCTAAAAGTGTTTACTCCAAGCATAATAAATGCGCTTCTTTTAACAGATTGTTAAACCCGCCAGGAAAGGATCAAATATGTGAGTTAACATTGCAATTTCTCTTAAACTGAACAGGATAAAAATGTTTAGATCCATCTTATTTTTGAAACAACTATCCTAAATCCATTAGATCAAAAAAGAAAAAAAAACATTAAAGTGTTATCACTAAATAAAAAAAAAATAAAAAAAGAACAAAATCGAGCATTAAGCCACACAAAAGAAAATATTTAACTGGAGGTATTGAAGCTATAGTTCTAAAACCAGATTCTAGAAATAGAAAAAAAAAAGAAAAGATTGGAAGTTTATGAGATTCTGGAAAATACGCAAATAAACAGAGAGAAAATATTTCTTAGACTTTTTGTTCAGTGTTTTGTTTTTTCCCCAGAAAATCTTCTTTTATATCAAACTTTTCGATTTATTTATTTTTGTTGAGGCTATTTTTACTTATATTTTGGGGTTTACCGATTAGATTGAATGATGAGGTGTATTTTTGAAAACATTTACTTGAAGAATAAAAAGATTATGTACTTTTTTGTTTTTGCTTGGGCAATTTCTATTTTATTTAGTCTTTTACTAAATTTTTATTTAATCTTTAAAATGCTTTACATTCTTTAAAATATAATAGTGCAATTAATCGTTTTAGCCAAAATTTATCATCAAAATTTAAATTTAAATTTTCAGCAGGACTGAAACTATGCCGTAAATCTTTTTTTTTAATGACACTACAAAGAGTGTGAATTTTTTTTCATTCGGCTAAACAGCGTACAACCAACACAGTGACAAGTGTGTCCAGACCGGGGATCAAACCCGGATACCTTGGTATAGCGCAACAAGTGCTTTACCATTTAAGTCACCAGGACGACATCCAGTCTGGCATTTTCACTCATATACACTGGTAAGGCTTCAACTTCGCAGCGCAAGATGGAATGTCATACATGAGCACGTTATTCATTGACGTACATGAGACGAACAAGTTCCCAGCATCGGATAATATATCAAAATTTCTAATTAATTATTTGGTGCTGGGAACTTGTTTGTCTCATGTAAGCCACTGAATAGTGTGCTCATGTATGACAATCCATTTTGCGCTGCGAAGTTGAAGCCTTGCCAACGTATATGAGTGTAAATGACAGACTTGATGTCGTCCTGGTGGTTTAAGAAGCTGCTTCACTCAGGCGAAAACATCCGCTCGCTAATGTTAATCCTAAGGGGGAAATATCTTACGATATCTCGTTCGCATTTCAATATTTTTAAATGATTTTTTTTTTTGCATTGGAGAGCTGAGGTCAATCCCTATGTACGCTCCTTTGTACTTTTTTATATTTTGGTTGCAGTTTTTAGGTAGCTTTCAATACAAAAAAGTATAAAGCTACCTATTGCAGCTGTTCGGAGGAAAGCAGTTCCGGAAAATTTCAATATATTTTCACCGATCATGACCCCCAGACCCCAAAACCACCCTCCGTTCAAATGTTGATTTATATATATATATATATATATATATATATATATATATATATATATATATATATATATATATCTGACCTATGTCATACGATAACGCTCGTATTTATAAATCAATTTGGATGAAACTAATTGTGTGTATTAATCTCACCAATGTCTCGACCGAGTTCGTTGGCCAGCTTGGTCCGCCATCTTGTTTCAAGATGGCGGCCATTTAAAGATTTAATAAATATTTAAAACTAAAATAAATATACAAAAATGATAAAAATTCAAATTTATTTTTTAATTAAGTGTTAGGCCTTGATACAAGGATTCCAGAGCATTTTTTGTTTTACCTCTATCTTAAAAAATGGCTGATATAGAGCAGTTTGAAATTCTAGGGTGGCTGACATTTTGAAACAAGACAGCACATTACAAAAATTTTCATTGTTGTAATCATTTTCCCAATCATACGCATAAAACTATATATTCATAACCGTTAGCGCCAAACTTGTCGACACTTGGCGAAATATCGCCAAATTTGGCGACCAAAATAAGTCTTCAATAATGAAGCCAATTTGGCTATAGCTCAATAATTTGGCGAATTTGTTATTCTAATTCAGTATTAACGAATCTTTTGTAAACGTTTTCTTTGCAGTTTAGATTGCTGCTTTTGTGTAACATTAGCTAAAATTTTAAAACGAAGATATAGGAAAGCTACCTTTTCCTCTCGGTACATGCCGGAAGGACTTTTTTTAATTAAGGTTACTTTCACTTTCGAAACCGGTTCCGAAAGGGAAAGTTCTTAATAAAAAAAGTTGTAATCAAAATCGAAAAAGTACAAAAGCGTGTGCATAGAGATTGAACTCAGCTATCCAGTGCAAAAAAAAAAAAAAAAAAAAAAAAAAAAAAAAAATCATTTAAAAATATTGAAATGCGAACGAGATATCGTAAATTATTTCCCCCATACGATTAACATTAGCGAGTGGTTGTTTTCGCCTGAGTGAAGTAGCCTCTTAAATGGTAAAGCACTTGTTGTGCTATACCAAGGTATCCGGGTTCAATCCCCGGTCTTGACACATTTGTGTTGATTGTACGCTGTTTAGCAAAGTGGAAAGAAATTCACATCCTTTGTAATGTGATAAAAAAAAAAGGGAAATTTATAATTTTTAGTACTAGAATGCTGTTGTTTCCAATACTCAAAATTTAACGTGAAAAAAAAGTACCTGGATCTTAAAACTGAGAACCATCAAATAAGAAGAAAACTATTTTACATGACTTTATTTAATAATCAAGTAAGTATGTCAAATAATATTTTGAAATTAACTATTCAGACATTTTGATAAAAACAAAAATTCGTCTTTGATACAAATACTAGTTGATTGTTCCAACTAAACACCATAAAAAAAGACAAATGTCTCTTAAACTAAGACAATGTAATATAACCACGAACGAAAATATACAATAACCTTTTAGGTAGCTTTCAATACAAAAAGTCCTTCCGGCCTGTACCGGGAGGAAAAGGTAGCTTTCTTATATCTTCGTTTTAAAATTTTAGCTAATGTTACACGAAAACAGCAAGTTAAAACGCAAAGAAATGTTTACAAAAGATTCGTTAATACTGAATTTGAATAAGAAATTCGCCAAATTATTGAGCAATAGCCAAATTGTCTTCATTTATGAAGACTTATTTTGGCCGCCAAATTTTGCGATATTTCGCCAAACGTCGCCAATTTTGGCGAGAATTTGGCGCTAACGGATATGAATATATAGTTTTATGCGTACGATTGGGAAAATTATTACAACAATGAAAGAAAATAATTTGCGAGTAATCGCGTTAATGTGCTGTTTTGTTTCAAAATGTCAGCCACCCTAGAATTTCAAACTGCTCTATCTCAGCCATTAAGATAGAGGTAAACCAAAAAATGCTCTGGAATCCTCGTATCAAGGCCTAACACTTAATTAAAAAATAAATTTGAATTTTTAACTTTTTTGTATATTTCTTTTAGTTTTAAATTTTTAAATGGCCGCCATCTTGAAACAAAAGGGCGGACCAAGCTGGCCAACGAACTCGGTCGAGACATTGCTGAGCTTAATACACACAATTAGTTTCATCAAAATTGATTTATAAATACGAGCGGTATCGTATGACATAGGTCAGATATATATATGGATATATATATATATATGTATATACATATATATATAAATCAACATTTGAACGGAGGGTGGTTTTGGGGTTTGGGGGTCATGATCGGTGAAAATATATCGAAATTTTCCGGAGCTGCTTTCCTCCGAACGGCTGCAATAGGTAGCTTTATACTTTTTTGTATTGAAAGCTACCTAATAGAAAATGCAATACATTTCTTTTAAAATTCGTTTTAATTAATTAATAATTTCAAATTAATTAAATTATAATTGTACGGTGAGAAATCAATAGAAATCCTAAAAGGTTAGTTTGAATAATACTTGTTTTTTCTTTCCCGTTGAGCATACCTTAAAAAGTCCTTCCGGCCTGTACCGGGAGGAAAAGGTAGCTTTCCTATATCTTCGTTTTAAATTTTTAGCTAATGTTACACGAAAACAGCAAGTTAAAATGCAAAGAAAACGTTTTCAAAAGATTTGTTAATACTGAATTTGAATAAGAAATTTGCCAAATTATTGAGCAATAGGCAAATAAGCTTCATTTTAAAGACTTATTTTGGTCGCAAAATTTGGCGATATTTCGCCAAATGTCGCCAAGTTTGGCGAGAATTTAGCGCTAACGTATATGAATATATAGTTTTATGCGTATGATTGGGAAAATTATTACAACAATGAAAATTTTTGTAATGTGCTGTCTTATTTCAAAATTTCAGTCACCCTAGAATTTCAAACTGCTCTATCTCAGCCATTTTTTAAGATAGAGGTACACCAAAAAATGCTCTGGAATCCTCACATCAAGGCCTAACACTTAATTAAAAATTTAATTTGAATTTTTAACTTTTTTGTATATTTCAGTTTTAAATTTTTAATTGGCCGCCATCTTGAAACAAAATGGCGGACCAAGCTGGCCAACTAACTCGGTCGAGACATTGGTGAGCTTAATACACACAATTAGTTTCATCAAAATTGATTTATAAATACGAGCGTTATCGTATGACATAGGTCAGATATATATATATATATATATATATGTGTGTGTGTGTGTGTGTGTGTGGATATATCTATATATCTATATATATATATATCAACATTTGAACGGAGGGTGGTTTTGGGGTCTGGGGGTCATGATCGGTGAAAATATATCGAAATTTTCCGGAACTGCTTTCCTCCGAACGGCTGCAATGGGTAGCTTTATACTTTTTTGTATTGAAAGCTACCTAAAAGCATAAAGCTACCTATTGCAGCCGTTCGGAGGAAAGCAATTCCGGAAAATTTCGGTATATGTTCACCGATCATGACCCCCAGACCCCAAAACCACCCTCTGTTCAAATGTTGATTTATATATATATATATATATATCTATATATCTGATCTATGTCATGCGATAGCACTCGTATTTATAAATCAATTTCGATGAAACTAATTGTGTGTATTAGCTTGGTCCGCCATTTTGTTTCAAGATGGCGGCCATTTAAAAATTTAAAACTAAAATAAATATACAAAAAAGTTAAAAATTCAAATTTATTTTTTGCTTAAGTGTTAGGCTTTTATACAAGCATTCCGGAGTATTTTCTGTTTTACCTCTATCTTAAAAAACGGCCGAGATACAGCAGGTTGAAATTCTAGGGTGGCAGACATTTTGAAAGAAGATAGCACATTACACAAATCCAACGATTAATTTATAAGTTTTAGTGAACGCGACTTCTCGCAAATTATTATCTTTCATTGTTGTAATCATTTTCCCAATCATACGCATAAAACTATATATTCATAACCGTTAGCGCCAAATTCAATTTGGCGACCGAAATAAAGTCTTCATAAATGAAGCCAACTTGGCTATAGTTGACTAATTTGGCAAATTTCTTATTCAAATTCAGTATTAACGAATCTTTTGTATAAACGGTTTCTTTGCATTTTAGCTTGCTGTTTCGAGTAACATTAGCTAAAATTTTAAAACGAAGATATAGAAAAGCTACCTTTTCCTCCCGGTACAGGCCGGAAGGACTTTTTTGAGTTATACCCACGATTCCGAAAAGCACTTTTTATATGTAGAAATTGCCAAAAAAATATACTTTAAGGACTTAAAGAAGCATTTACAAAAAAGAAGTTTATTTTGTTTGCACTGATTTTTGGAAACGTTTCCAAGTAGTTTTATAGTGTATTAATTAGTTTTCTTAACCCGGAATGTAAGTTTTTTCGACGCCATCAGTTCTCAAGTAAACATTATCAGCTGCGCAACTGAATTTATACAAGCAAGAGTAACAAAATATTATTTTTAACTAGCGTATAACCCCCGTCAAAAATGACGGAATGTTACGTTTCATTTTCATAAGACTTCATACATACAAACAAACAGCATTAAGATGTTATGAAATAATATTCAATCCTTTGATATAAACAACGCCATTCCCGAAGGAAATAAACTGTTTTGATTGAACTTCAATAGTTTAAAGATTTTACTATAAAAAAATTCTGTAAAGATTAAGAACGATAAAATCTTCAAAACATTATTTAGATCAACAAAGTTGTTTAAACACCCATTGCTGGGTTAACACATCTCCGGGCCGCTAGCGGCCCCCTAATTACATCGGGGCGGTGACTTTCATACAAACCTCGTATAAAGCTGCTCTAATACTTCACGAGGCAGCGCTGCAAAGCATATTTTTAAGCGACATTAAACATTTCGAGTCATTTCGGCAATCTGCGTCGT
Organism: Maratus michaelseni; assembly: GCA_963931845.1. Classification (NCBI taxonomy): domain Eukaryota; kingdom Metazoa; phylum Arthropoda; class Arachnida; order Araneae; family Salticidae; genus Maratus; species Maratus michaelseni. The sequence continues at coordinate 191,349,873 of OZ007588.1, read as the reverse complement.
TTTGACCTTTTTTAAACTGCCCTGCTATATCAGAGTAAACATTTCATTATTCAAATTCCGATTTCACAACTGTATACAACTGTAATAAATTTCGATGATTAAAATAATTTCTTTTATTTTATTTCTTGATTAAATCGCATATATTAATTGTATTAATATGACTGATCATTTTTTTTTTCAATACAAAGTTACTAAGTTAAAATTCAAAATTTTATCTGCATTGATATAAGTAATACTTGTTGTACCACAGTATTACATTATATTCATTATATTTTAATTATGTTTGATATAAATTTTTCATTTTATTTACAATGCAAGCAAAATTGATTAAATACAGAACAAAGTGCAATTTCGACAGAAAGTTTATTTGCCAAAATAATAATTAAATAACTTAAATTTTAAAAAGTTTATCTCAAATTAAATTCTGATTTTTTATAAACATGCCTAAGGAAATCTTTGATAAATTTTTATCATTAAAGATCACCTTTTATTAAATAAGTATTTTTTTTTTAATTCTCTTATTAAATTACAAATTTATTTTCACTACAAAGTTTCTACTATGCTAAAATACAAAATTTTATTTCATTGATGTAATTAATATATGTAGTACACGGTATTACAATTACATGGTCCTTATATTCTAATTACATTTTATAAGATATACAGTGACCTCTCACTTATACGCGATGTTCAGTAATTACTTTTTGTACCACTATTTTAAAACAGTAAAATTCGATTTATAAATTCTGCGATTAAATAAGGAGAAAATTACTTTAAAAAGGAACTGGTGCTGAAAAATAATTACAGTGTATCGCGTATAAGTGAGAGGTCACTGTATTCAATTTAAAATTTTGTTTATATTAATCTCCGATAGATGGCGATAAAGGCTCACAACGAATCCTCCTCCGTGGAAGTAGTTTAGCGAGTATCACGGAGGAAAGTGACTTTTTCCGTTTGCGATCGCTTTCCGAACGGTTGCATTCATGGTTTAATATTTTAAACGTTCACGACGAATGAATCATTTGTTTGTTTACTTTCATGGAGCAATAAACCTAATTTCAACTGATGTTATCTCAGAATATAAACATAATTTAATGTAAGCCATCTCACAAACAATCATTTATTTTGAAAGACGTGATTTCAAGTAGGATGAATTATCGTTTAGTTGTTATATGTTAGAACAGAGTCTTCATTAAGCCTAACATGGCGTTTAACTACGGTCAATTCGCAGATCAGAGTGGTCCAGCCCGGATTGGTTACAGACACTTTCTCGCCTTTGGATTTTATTATAAGTAAGATAGTATATTAATGCTGTTAATTTGGGATATAGGTCCGTTAAATATGTTTGATGAACATGAAAATGTTTACTCGTGAATTGATAGCATTCTAAAAGCTTATATTCCAGCTTAATATAAAAGCTTCTCTAAAACGTTTCTGAAACGTACGGGCAATAAAAGAAGCTGTTTTTATAAAGGCTTCTTTAAATCTCGAAAATCTATAGGTGTCCGAGGATTTTGGAGATAAAGGAACACAGGTCCCATGGAAGAAGCTATCTTATACTTTCGGTCATAGTTACATTATATTTTTATAGATTAGGAAACATTTGTCCATTAGGTAAATTTCGTAAGAAATACTACCTATTACATTCTACCCTATGTTGGAATTTCTGGAAAATTTTTGCAGATCTACGCCGATCATGAATCCCAAAACCCAAAACCACCCCCAGTTCAAAACTTTATCTATCTATCTATCTATATCACTTTTCTATGGACACGATAACTTCAATAATTCTGCACAAATCTCTTCCAAACTAATGCACAAAATCAAGGGTCATAAAATCTCGGTCAAGTTCGTTAATGGGCAAAATTGAACCAAGGGGTCGGAAATGGGGAGGCTTTTTGTGAAAACAGAAAAAAAACCATAAGTTCTTAATTATGATACGTATCGAATCCGTTTAAAGTTATTGTTACTTCTAGGAAAAGGGCCAAAAATTTATGTATGACAGATTTTTAATATCATAAAACATAGCCTCAAGGGGGGCAGGGGGGAAATTGGGGTTTAAGAAGAAAAAAATTCATAACTTTGTCCAAAAGATATCAAATCCGCTTAAAATCTCGGTCATTTACAATAAATCCTCTTAATATTATCTACAACTTTTCCATTGACAATTTTTTTATAGGACCGACGCTTACAGCAAAAAGAAATTAAAAACAAAAAAATCCCTGCCGGCTCCGCCTACAGACACAAGTGGATTTTAAAGTGGGCGGTCCCAACTGTCCAATCATGACAAAAAGGTTATTTCTTCTTCAATTTTCAATAAACAGGCGCCCCACGGTCGTCGTTTTTTAAATCTACCTGTGCCTGTAGGCCGAGCCGTCAGGGAATTTTTTTATATGGCAGCATATAAGCATTTCTTTAATAATTATTTTCTACATTGATATTAATCGCATGGCCGAATGAAATTTCAAAAGCATTTACATCAAACATAATAAATACGTTACATTTATAAAATCTGCTAAACTCACAAGAAAAAGATCAAATATGTGAGGGAGCATTATATATATATTTTTTTTTTACACCAGATCAAAAATATTTGGATGCGTCTGATTTTTGAAACAACCTTACTAAATCCATTAGATCAGAAAAGAAAGAATACAAAAACATTAAAGTGTTATCACTCAGTAAAGAAAAAAGGAGAACAAAATCGAGCATTAAGCCACACAAAAGAATTTATTGAACTAGAGGTATTAAAGCTGTAGTTCAAAAACCAGATTCCAGAAATAAAGAGAAAAAAAAAGAAAAGAAAAGATTGGAAGTTTATAAGATTCTAGAAAATGCCCAAATAAATGGAGAGAATATATTTCTTAGGCTTTTTGTTCCATGCTTTGTTTTTTCTCCAAAAATCTTCTTTGATATAGAACTTTTCGATTTATTTATTTTTTGTCTTATTTCTATTCTTGAGATTATCGATTAGACCGATTGAAGAAATGTATTTTTGTAAACATTTACTTGAAGAATAGAAAGATTATATACATTTTTTTTTCTCAGACTTGTTTGCTGTAGATTTTTTCACTTAATCCTTAAAATGTTAAATATTCTTTAAAATATAATAGTACAATTAATTATTTTAACTGTGCTTGACAGATCTATACAAGTTATAAAATATCTGGATATTTAGCTGGTTTAACATTAACGATTATTAAAATACCTTAATTTTAATTTGTGGGAAAGAGTTAAACTAACCGTACCTGTAAAGAAAGAACACAATTAAACAATGATGTTTGAAAGAAAGAAAAAAGGATTTTTTTACACAAATGTAAACATTATATAAAATAATAAGAAAAAAAAGAGAGAAAGAATAATCGCTTTCTTAAGTTTTACTTCAGCTTTTCTGCTGATGACATTTATTTTATCGATAATAATCATTATCTTATTTATTACAAATATCATGTTGACATTTATCTAATCCCCACATTAAATGTTAGCATTATCCATAAAAAATAATTATGGGATTGAGATTTCTGAAGACAAAAGTCCTACTTTGAATTCATAGAAAATATATATAATAGACACAAATGATAGAGATGATGATGAATCTCATACCTGATACATATTATGAGTAGATGATGAAGTACATAAATCATCAGAGGGGAAATTAACTTCTTGAATCACTTGATAAAAATAATCATTCTTGGATTGGATCATTATTATCCAACTTATTTTCTGGTTAACAATTTGATGTTAAATTAAAAATAAATGTAGTCTTGCTAGAGCAAATTAAATTATTGTCCTCCAACGTGATTTAAAAATAGTCTTTTAGTTTTTTTATGCCTTTAAGCAAAACTGCACAAATCGGCCAGTTAGCATGTCTATATATGCTACTTTAATAGAATGCTGATGAAAATATAGTTTGATGATGGGCATCTGCATCTGCCTTAAACAAATTATTAAGTAAGTTTACTTCTCAAAACGGAAGCCAGAAGTTATTCTCTTGATAAAGATAGAAGACATATTATTTCAGAGAATATATATATATATATATATATAATTACGCAAGTTGCAGCTCTCTGTAATTTGCATCGGAAAGATTAAAAGTTCGTAATATCATTGGTTAGAAATCGTTCTTACAGTTACATAGAAAAAAACCTTTTTATTCGATGTTGGAATGCCACACTAGGCACTTGGGTAACCACTTACATGTTTGGAATACGATTAACATATTTAAAAACCCAATTTAAGCAATTACCATCTATAAACGGAAAAGTATTCAAATTATTTTTTGAAGCCCTCTATATATGATCTAAAAATTTCTGTATATACTACATACTATACTAAACTTTAATTCAATTAGGAAACGTATAACAGAGTTGAAAATCCCCTTTCAACATTTCCACCAATAAACGGAAATGTACTTGATACTTTTGTGCAGCCCTGTATATGATCTATAGAATTTATATACACCAAGTAATATGCAAAAAATTAGTTATATTTAAAAACGCATACCACACTTTAAAATGCACTTCCAGCAATTATCTCTCATAGACAGTACTGTAACCAAATTATTTGTGTGTCCCTGGAAATGAACGATAAATGCTATGCACATCATATTCTACAGTAGGCATCTTGTTGTGCACGTCAATATTATATATCAATTTCAATATGTTTGAAATATTCTAACATTATTAAAATACATTGAAAACAATTTTGCTCCATAGATCATAACGTAACGGAATGCTTTTGAGCGTCCCTGTAAACAAACTATAAATGCTACGGTCTTCTTTTTCAATACCGAAAACGCCACATACGCAATGACATATATCAATTGCAACCAAGTACATTTACGCGAGTGGACAGACGGACAGACAGGCAGACACACTGAATTCATAAACACTTTTCAACTATGTTGTAAATCATGAACTTTAAAGCTTCCGCTGATGAAAATGCGGTCATACTTAAAATGAAGCGTCGAAAAAAACTTAAATAGCTTTAGAAACTTAAAATTTTGCAACAATTACACAATTTCAAGAACTTTTTTGTTTATAGTTCTTTTTTCCCAGATTTTACTTTATTTTATTTTTCGGGGGGGGGGGGGGGGATGATATTTTATTAAATTAAAAGCGCTTTCGTTGCTTATCACTCACTGAGTCCATGCCTTAAACTAACAATTATTATCTTCAAATGCCTATTGAATTTCTACATTTGCAGCCATTTGTTTTTCTTCTTTTTAAAACACATCAAATTAGGGTATTTTTAGAGACCGCGGGGTGAGCACAGTTATTGGCGAACATTGCTCGGAAGGAGCAGAACGCCCTAATGCTTTTTTTCTTTCTTTCTTTTTTTTTTTTTGTAACGAAATATTAACTTTAATTACAGTGAGTTAATTGACCTCAATGATGGGCCATATACTTTGCGTTCTGACACGGACTGACGGTTTTAAACATGAAATAAACAAACGGCGGTAGCTATTAAAAATGTGTCGTCTAGTTGCAAAATCGGCCATCTCCAAAAAATAAAATTTTGGGGAAAAGCTGATTTTTTGCCACACTTAGTCAAAATAAGATTGGAACCAAAACTCTTTCGTTTTATAATCATTAGGGCAGTATATTTCAAAACACGAAATAAGGTGGCAGGGGCACATGAAATGAGGTGTTATTTAAGTTTTTGTTTTGGATTTGGCCACCTTTGCAACTTACTTTGGAGTTGGCCGGTTTTGCAACAAACCAGAAATTAATTTTTACTAAATTTAATGTGACATTGGGATTTTAGGGGTAGCAAATACACAAAATTGTTTCAGGAGGCATTGAGGAGCATTACTAAGCTTTTGAAGAGTGCCCACAGCATGGATTTCTTAGATTACCAGTAGGGCAGTACATGAAAAAATAATGCCAGATATTATGAAAATGTAATCACAAATGTATTCTCTCAGATTTTAACTGTAACAAAAGCCCGTTCATTTCCCATCTACAATCCCCAAAATACTAAAATTTGTAAAAAAAAATGAAATGGAAGAATATTTTATTAAAAAATTAAATAGATAAAAAAAAATTAATTTATCAGAGAAAATTCGTTTACAGTTTTATGAAAGCGAAGTGGGAGGGCGCAGAAAAGTATTTTGGCCTAGAGCATAAAAACAAGTTAATCCGTCCCTGGTTATCACAAGGTGGACATTACCTTTGTACTTCGGCTTTGTTAATTTTCCTCATCGTCGTACGGTCCATTGACCTCTTCCTTGATTGATCAGGAGATACTTCTTCCACAAAATTTTCCATAGTCGGAGAAAACAAGAAACTAAACTATTAGAAACTTTGTATGCAGCAAGGAAGAGCAGTCACAGACGAGAAAAAAACGCTATAACGTTAATCTACACTGTTAAAAATTTGCAGCAAACTGTCCAGTTATTTGACCGTTTTTATAGAAAACGGTTACACAACCGTAATTTAATTGTGTTCTGACCATATTATTGCCCATATATTTGTCAGAATAGTGTTAAATTACGGTTATGTAACCGTTTTCCATAAAAACGGTCAAATGACTGGTTATTTTTAACAGTGTAGTCAACAATTGAGAAGTTATTGTGAGAAGAAGCAGAAGCGTCATCTAGCGGATATGGAGATGGCCGGTCTTGAACCTCACCTGTTGATGGATTTGGCCGGTTTTGCAGCACATCGTGATTTTTAAACGCACCAGCTTAGGCTTGTTTATTGTTTCCAGATGGTAGAAAAGTTTACTTAGAACTTAAAAAGCTGAAAAAACACATTTTCAAATTTTGAGGAGTTGGCCGGTTTTGCAACTAGACGACACAAATATTCTTGCAGTAGATTTATGCATGTGAAATCGGTAATTAAATTCAGAATGCTTTCTTATTTTACTACCAAAATTCGCTGTCAGGTGGAACTACTCTGACTCATACTGTAACAGTACTCCGAAAGTAAAATAAAGGTCAAATTTATATACAGGGTGTCCACGTATAACCTGACCGACCTTTATTTTCGCAACCGTTGATCCTAGATGCATACTTCCAATTACAAAAATGGTTTAAATAAGGTAAAGAATTATTTTTAAAGCGATTTGGATCAAGAAAAACACATCTTTTTATTAAAAAATTACGAAATTAAAATTTTTTTACGGTCCCCCGGAACTATAAGTGATATTTAGTAAAAATTTACTGTGACGCTAATAAGTAAGATAAAAAAAAGTCCCATTCATCCGCGATTAAAACTGACCGAGTAATAGCTGTTTAAAGTTGGAGTATATTTTTTGTTGCGAAATAGGGGTCATTCACAAATGTAGTAGAAATATAAATAATCGTCAGATATATCAAAAAAATAGTTGAGAGAAAAATTAACGTTGCAATCTAATATAAATGTGAAATCTATAATCATTCTGACATATTAATGCAAAATATACAATTTGTACTAAACATATAAGAGGATAAAAATAGCAGAATTTTTGTTAAATAAAAGGATGAAAAACAACAGTCTCAATTACGATTTTAAAATGCTGTTAGATTACACTATCTTTCAAATGTTGGGTTGTGTCATGTTTTTTAGCTTTTGAAAATTGATTCTAATGTATTTTTTAGCACTGAATCCGAAAATGACCTTCATTTTAATCCATAACGTCAGGATTTTTCTCAAATCGAAAATTTCGAAGTTAAAAATCTCAAAGTTAAAATTGATCCCCCTCCCCTCCCAACCTCATCGGACCCCTGAGCTATTTAATTGTAAAAAACCCAGTATAAGCCAAAAAATTGAATAAATTATTGAATTAAATAAAATTAAACTGAATAAAAAAGTCTTACATGCGAAAAATCTTGACATGATGGTTAAAAATGAAGGTAATTTTTTTTATTCAATGTTAAAAAATACATAAAACGTAATTATAAAAGTTAAAAAACACAACCATCGCAGGTTTATGTTTTCTAATCTAAAACTTTTTCTTAAACTTGTTGACGGTAATCTATCCAAAATTTTTTGTGTTATCCTCTAATATGAGTATTATTAAGATGGTAAGCGTCGAAAATCATAATAATATTACATTGTCATCGGATTTAAGTCAGTATGTAAAATTTAACTGTGATCGGTCAGTTGAAAGTGAGTTAAAGTTCGAGTACAAATTTTAAACTGGAAAGACGATCGTTGCCAGTTAAATAAAACCTTATGAAAATAATATAATTTTTGTTAAAATAAATCATAGCCTCAAATCCTTACAAAATAAAACATATGATAAAATACAATTATTTTAACTAATCTGAAACTTAACTAATAAAATTTAATTCAATCGTAATACTTGTACGATATTTTTCAAAGCGCAGATACCTTGAAATAAGTTTAAGTACTTTATATACGACCCCTGAAAGCATGGCCGAAATCATCTGTTTTGATATTCAAAAAAGTGGCATAAGTCATGCATTTCAAAGTTTCATAATTCGGTCAATTTTAACGTTAGATGAGTGAGACTTTTTTTATCTTACTTGTTAGTGTCACAGTAAATTTTTACTAAACATCCCTTATAAGACCGGGGGACCGTATAAAAATTTTAATTTTTTAATTTTTTAATAAATGTTTTTCTTGACCCAAATCGCTTTAAAAATGATTCTTTTTCTTATTTAAACCATTTTTATAATTGGAAGTGTGCATCTAGGACCAATGGTTGCGAAAATAAAGGTCGGTCAGGTTATACGTGGACCGAAATCATCAAACCGTATATGGGCAAAATTCTCTCAGTTTTTAACCTTCATTCTATTTAGCAATTGAAACGCGAGAAAAATAGGTTTGCATTTTGAAATTGAAAAATTATTTTGAGCATTTTTACAGTTTCAGACAGTTTAGCGCCCTCTGTCGATGGACAATTGGTACTAAAGAAAGGAGCAATACTAAAGGAATTTTTGATTTCACACATTAACCCGTTCGAGACGAGGGTCCTTCACAGAATTTTTAAATCTTTTATTAACGGTTTTTCAAAATAGAAATTTTTGCCTATCGCAAAAATTCTTTGATTGAATAAGGCAAAAATTTTAATTAAAACTACTTATCGGATTAATCAAGGATCCGAAGCACTTCATATAAATGTTAATAATTTTCGCAGAGTAAACGTGGCGCTCGTCGCAAAGGGGATAATCTTATGCAAAAATAACTTTAATAACCGCCATCGTTTGCTTACTATTCAGTTCAAAAAAACCTTCACAACATTATAGGATACCCTGTATAATTAATATGAGGATATGTAACATTATGTACTTTTTAATTCTTATGCCAATAAATGATTGCTATAAAATTAGGGGGTAACAAATCCACTGACTAAAATACATATAATTGTAATTTTATATAAATCAGATTTGAATTATCCTTAGAAATATTCTTGTAAAACTTATAACCAATGAAAGAATTACGATGGTTGGTTGGTTGGTTGGTTGGTTGTATGAGGTTTTATGGCGCAAAATCTCTTAAGGGACATACTGCTTCAAAATAAAGAATTGCGATAAAAATTGACTAAATAAATAAAAAGGAAATTGTTCTGAAAAAAAGTATTTTTGCTGAATGGTACGAAATGTACCTAAATATGTTGCTCTTCCACGATTGTAATTTTTATCAAAGTATGCTACATATAAACTATCAACAATATGTCTTTATCCATCGAAAGATAGCTTCACAAACCAATTTGTAAGAAAAATAGATTCAAAACTAATTTTTCTAGACATGCATCATCAAGTTGTTTCTGTACAGAAAAGAAGAGCTTTTTATTTCAAGCAAAACAAACAAAGAAAATGCCATCTCAATAAATGTAGCATCAAAGAAAACTCCCTAAATCTCCTAAATTATATGATAGGTCATCAATGTATAACAAAGTATCATTTAGTTTGCAACTCATCCATTTGTTTAATGAATGATTTGTAAAATTTGCACTGTGCATTTATCTTTATGTAACTTTTCTAACTATTATAATCGAGCATTAAGGTCTTAACAGGGTTAACAAGATCCTAAATAGCAAATAATTGTATAATTAATATGAAATTGGCTGTATTCGTATAAGACATGTAATGTTAATGATACCATGTAAGCCATGGAAAAATAAACTGGGAAAAATATTTCATCTTTATGTATAAATACACAGAAACATGGTGGTCATAATTAAATAGAAATGTTTAGAGTTTGTTATATTATAAAAAAAATTCACTGGACCAAACTTAGTAAAATACTTTTTAGATCATAGGGAATAGGTTTAACAAGAAAACATAATTTAATTTTTTTTTTCACCACAGCCAAAAGTAGCAGTTGAAAGCACAGAAGTTAAAGATCCTATGAAATGCTAAACGATCACGTGAAACGGATTATTACCGCATTAACGGCCTGATTACCGCATAGACCGATTAGGCCGAAGCATTGAACCCACTGATGATGAAGTCTCCAAAATGAATAAAATAATTTTGAAAATATTTCTTAAAAATGCAGTTTTCTGCAATTATTTGCCTAAAAATCAAATAAAATTCCCATGATCTGGATATTATTTCTATAGTTTCGTTTTTCCCAGTGAAATTTTTGCAATAAACTATTATAAAATAACGCCCATTCTCTACATAAAATGAGCAAGTGTATATATATTGCTCTTTTTTTTCTTTTAACCATTATTATTATGCTCATTTCTTAATTTTATAGTGTTATTAAGAAGTTTTTTGCTTTTATTTCAACTTAAGTTAAATAAAGAGCGTTAAAACGACGTTAACCCATTTGTTCCGAAAATTATTTATCGAGATTATCTGTATTTATATATATAAATATAAATAGAAACTCTTTCTTTTGTCATTTATTAATGTTTGAAGACATATTTGGCATTTATTGTTTAATTAGTGGTTGTTGTTGTTGTTTTGCCTGGCAGGAAATTTGTCACTGGGAAACAGCACAGTCCAATGAAGTAAAAGTTCGTGGAACAACAGCGAATCTAATAATTAGACTTTATGCAGAATACAAAAACTGTCTGTAACAATGGACAATGGCAAAATGAATTTCTATTGTTTTGACATTCTATCTACCGGGTGTCCTAGAATGAACTGACTGATTTTAAAATTCAATAACTTCCAAACGGTTAAGGATATTAAAAAAATTCTTGCAGGACAGTAATGTAGGATGTCAGGAGTTTTTTAACTGCGATTCCTGATTTTAGTTTGAATTATCAGCAGTAGATGGCGCTGCGAGTAATTGACATCCAATCGAGACAAAAGCAGAAATCACCCAGCAGTGATGTGAAGGAATGAGATTCAATACATAGTCTCATATATACATAGTCTCAATACAATCTTAATCAGAATCGGGCCCTAAGAACAAGAGTGTATTAGCAAATGAAACCCACTCCACGTGTTTAACCTCCTTCCTTCGCATGAATGCTGGGTGATTTTAGTTTTTGCCTGGATTGCATTCCTATCGCTCGCAGCGCCATCTATTGCTGGTAATTCAGACTAAAGCCAGAAATCGCAGTACAAAACTCCCGACATCTTACATTACTCTCCTGCAAGAATTTTTTTTAATATCTGTCACCGTTTGGAAGTTACTGAATTTTAAAATCCGTCAGTCCCTTTTAGGATACCCGGTATCTGACATAGATGGAAATAGTAGAATTCATACCAGTTTTAACTTTTAAGAATCATAAATTTCAAAAAGTAATCTTTGCCTTATTTCATTGCAATTTCCTGTCATGAACCGTGGATATGTAGAATGAGTCAGTTTGATTTCTTATCGGTCTAAAAAGAGTGGAGTAAACCAAAATGGGGAAAAAAATCTTCTTCTCCCACTTATGCTTTTTTACTAATACCTAAATCCTTTCCATGTGGGGGTATAATGTTCTAAATCATACATACTTCGACCAAATTAAGTGGGAAGATTACCCTGAAGCGATGTGTGTGTGCATTCTATCTTTAAAATACTTTTGAATTTGTTGTAAACAATCTTCAATTACTTCTATAAACATACTAGTATGTGGGAAAACGCCATTTTCAAGGAGAAAATTAAATGACTCCTATTTAATCCAATGAAGGGGATAAAAGTGATTCTTCCAGTCCAGAGTTAAATTAAGCAAATATTACTTTTCGAAAATAGTGGTACAAACCCTGAAATATGTATGCTGGCAGGAAGTCCTGACAAGCGGAATAAATGAGTTTAAAACTTCGCCTAGTTGAATGATTTAAATGGGCTCATTTGCAATTGTATCTGTATAACTATTATTTTTACTGAAAGAAATCTTCCCACATGGGTTAAATAATTCAAAACCAGGATTCAAAAAAAGAAACCATGTAATATTACAGTAAATTTTTGTCATAAAGTTCAATAGAAATAAATTTAACTATACATTTTTATTCTTACAACTACCCTAGGCATGCAAAATGCAAATGCTAAATTTGTATGAAAGCTAGTGCATGTATTGCAATTATTTTATGCGATTAGTAAGAGGTTTTTCTGGGAAAATCAGGAAAGCTTATTTTATGAATATTTAAGGATATGCTGAAAAAAGTGCTTTTTCATGTGATGCTGAATATTAAAATTTCCTTTTAAAAATATTTTTAACTTTATATCGAATGCTGAAAGAAAACCATGTGATCAATTTCAATTTTATAACAAGATAAATTTCAAGATCTTTTTTACGTTCAAGCATTCACAGATTAAGGTGATTGACAAGATTCTCCACGAAAGGGTTTGAAGATTTCGTGCTTAAGCTTTTCTGAAAATCCTCAGTGTTTATGCTTTCGTATCAGAAGTTTTTTGCCTAGAGAGGCTTTTTTATACCTTCACAATGGGATTAATGTTTCTTTATTTAAATAAGCGATATAAATCTTTTGGATAGTTTCATCTAAATTCACATTTATAAAATCCATCATTTTCGATCCTTCATGTCGAGGCATCAGAAGGTTCTATTATGTATCAAATAATCTAACAATCTAGGACTGAATTATTCTGACAGCTAAATTTCAGAAATTATATTTAATTATATAAATTTAAATATATTATATAAAAAACTTTTCATATATTTTATATGTATGTGAATCAAGTCAAATAAATTATTTGTCATATAAATGTAAGCTTTAGTTATAAAATATTTTTGCATAGGGAGATTTTTTTTTTGTATCTTAATTTTGTTAATTAATGTTGTTACTTAAATAAGTGATATAAACCTTTTGAATAGGACCAGCTAAATTCACATTTATAAAATCTATCATTTTATATTCTTCTCAGAAAACATCAGAAGATTTCATTAGAGTAGTGAGAGTGGTTTTGCACAACAGAATGGTTGTGGCAACCCTTTATTCCTTATTTACACTTACTTTATACCGCAACGTTGTCAATATCGCTCATTTTGATGCACAATATGTAGCATAGTGTCTAGTTATTCTTTTATTTATAAAGATAGTCTAGTGGTCGAGTGAATTTTGAGATTGTGAGAGCGATCGTGGTGTTCTGAATGCTAACATTTATGAATGAGTGAAATATCTAACCTGTCATTTCTTTAAGTTTCTTAAAGGGTATCTGAATCTTCGGAATTTTGATTGTAATGGTTATTTATTGAAATGATATGATAATTAGGAATATGTGGTTGCGTAGCTGCTATATACACTGCGATAAGAATTGGATTCGATGAAATTAGAACGCATCCTGTCGCAAGGTAATCTAGTTCTGGATTTGAGCGCCGAGTTATCAGCTTGCTGTATACTGATAACATACATAATACAAACATAAACATATAATCATATTATATAAACAAATATCAAAAACATAAAATCATACATAAACAAACATACAATCAAAAAACATAACATATAATAAAACATACAACAAATATAAACACGACATAATAAAAACATAACATAACAAACATAATTCAAACAAAACATAATCATAATAAATATTAAAAACATATAATTAAATTATATAACTTCCATTATTGTAATTGGGTTAAAAATAATTTTTTCTACAGGTTTTTAATGCACTGGTTTTCCTTTTTTTTCTTCAGCTTGGTTTTTTTCAATTAGACACAAGTAGTGGTCTTTCGATTCGCTTACGTATGGAACAATCAGTTAATTAGATTGGTATTCTCTGCGAATAGATGCGTCTTTTCAATAGATGTCAGCACCAGAACTTTTCAGTGGCATGTGCTTACGTTAAGACTTCTATAATAGGAGCTGACGCATATCCATTTTGTTTCGGATTATTGGTGCACAGTTCAGCATCAATCTACCGCAGCCGGAATTGGGGCTGCCTAAGACTCCGTTCTTATTGGCTGAACCGGTTCTGATTAGCTTGGTTTTTCTACTGAACTTCAATTTGAGCACCAAATCTGGGAGGATGCGTCAGCCTCTATTATAGGAGCTCTAGCTTACGTCTTATCTACATCACGGGAGTTACATACGGGGGTTTCGTCAGACCCGAGTTACATATAAGTTAACTGTCTGTAGTTCGAAAGACGTATGTAGACCAGGGTGTTCCCAACATTTTTTCTTTCACGTACCCCTTGCTTAAGCTTTTCATTTTGGAGTACCCTCTTTTCTCATAAACACGTCCCCATTCACCCACATAACGCAAACATACTTGTTTTTGTTTTTTATTATTATTTAGTAATCTTCTTAGCAAAATAATGAATCGACTCAAGTTACAGCGACATTTCTAACTTTTTATTTTTATCTTACATTTTTAATTTATTTTTACTTTCTATAATATTAGATTAACATCAAAAGAATTTAATATAGCATTAAAAGTTTTTTTAACTACTTTACAATGAAAGTTTATAACAATTTTGGATCATGATATACAAATAGTTAAACATGGCTTTTAACATTCGCACTCGGATCCTTGAGTTTGTTTCATGGAGCTGAGGTTTTTAAAATCAGATTCAAACGAAGACGGATATAATCTCAAGTCAGGAGCAGCATGAAGCTTATTGCGGAATTTGTTCTTAATATATGATTATGACGAAAATGCTCTTTCGACGAGCTCAGTATTTGTGGAAGACAAAATGTATTTTATTGCTTTATCATGGAGTTTATGGAACTCTACTTTTACTGCTACCCAAAAGTCATTGATATTTCTTTCTTGAAATAAGATTGTAGAGCAAAATATGTCCAAAGTTCAGTCAAATTTTATTTTTCAGAAACTCATGTATGGGCTTAGTGAAAGATTAAATCGTTAAATTTGTTTGAGATACAATTATTGTACAATAATCAATAACATTTTTCGCGAAAATGAAGGAAATCATATAAATGAAGAACAACATAATTAATTATGCTATATGATTAGAGATGGGTGTAGATAGTGACATTGAAATATCAAAAAATTGGTAGGTCCAGTGGGCAATTTTCCCCATTTTGAGAGTAAGATATTTTAGTTACACATTAGACTAACTTTTTAATCCAAAACAATCAACTTAGTTTATGTGTTTTCAGTTGAGTCATTGTTGTGATATCCGCCATTACCGATATTATTTTAAAGTACCCCCAAGAATCTCGCCACGTACCCCCAGGGGTACGCGTATCCTAGATTGGGAACTGCTGCTGTAGACGATGGAATAGAACGATTCCATAAAGACGTGTCGCTATGCGACCTAACTGTGTCTCCTTATAGAATTTAGAAGATGTTGTTGCCCTATTAGGTAACTATATATCAAAATATTTTTTAATATTTTCCTATAATATAGTTAATTTTGAGTCAAGTGTGCTGTCAGTCCCCAAAAATATACATGCAATTTGTAGCAATTTTAATGTGTTTTAAAACAAAAAGGACTTACTGGAGATAATTAAAAGAAACTATTTGAAATAGATTTAAGAAAGAAAAATAACTAAAAAATATTTTTTTTCATTAAGTAACGTAATAGGTTTTTCAATTTTTTTTTCTGATGGATTTTTCAAAGTAGGTACACATATTATTTTGATTCACTAAAATTTGGGGAAAAAAATGAAATATAATTACTCATTTAGATTGGATCATATGCAACTCACCTTAGCAATTATACATGCAAATTACATTAAATTTAGCATCTGTTATAAATAAGCACTTGAGATAATTCAAGTTTTGCTAATTTTGAAATATCGCTGATTCACTGAATCATATAAATGTTTCAAATTCGTTGAAAAACTAAAATAAAACATGTCAGACGAGATTGCAAACCGTAGAGAACTTAAAAAAAACATTTTGAAATAGATTAAAATTTCGTTGTGAATGTTTAATGTAAAAAAAACATTAAATGGTAAAGAATTTTTTCCAGACTTTTAATGCAAGTGTTAATGTGAGTTTTCTATTTTTTCTAATTGGATTTTTCAAAGTAGACGCCGAGGGTCTTTCGATTCCCTAAAGTTTAGAACAATCGATCAATTAGATTGGTAACATATGCAGTCCACTTCCGTGCATGTATGGCCAGCCAAATTGAAGAGAACACTCCCATACATTTGAATCCCCAAATTGTCACAGAAAAAGACAGAAATAAAGATTTGACTAAAATTTGTGCCTTTTAATTTAGGTTTTAAAGAAAGCTTAGGGGGTCGTCTTCATACAGAAATTAAATACCAAACGCTAAAATTATCAGTACAAACACCTAAATATAACATAATGTTTTTTTTGTTTGTTTTTTGGTTTGTTTGTTTGATTTTTGTTTTTGGTAAATTTTACCTTGGGATACAAAGCCGGAAGTTATTTGTTCAACTAGTTTAGGAATTATGAACGTTTAAAATGTGGAACTCCTGATTTTAAGTGCATTTATACATTTTTCAAAACAGATTGTAATGCGGGAGTGTTTTGAGCATAACTAAAGATCTACTTGGTGGAATAAGTTGTATTTGCATATTTGAAACTTTTGGAAATCGATTTCTGTTAAAACATTCATGGGTATACATAATTTTTTTTTTCAAAAATTTATTTTAAAAACATTTTTTTAAATTAATTTTCGGAAGAAATATGAATTGTAACCTATAAATTTTTTAAAGAAATCGATTTCTAGAAGCTTGAAATATGTTAATCTTAAATTACAGCTTATTCTGCCAACTAGTTCTTGAGTTATGCTTAAAAAACTACCAGCATCGCATTCAGTTTTGAAATTATTATAAATAAATTTAACGTTAGGAGTTACATATTTTAAACCTTTTATACTTCCTAAAGACTGAATAGACTGTTTGGTATCGTAATGGCGCTATCACACGTAATCTCATATCATAGTCAATATCAGATATTTCATCCTAAACACGTTTTTCAAGAGGAAAAAGCTCGAAATCCTCCCGTTTGATAGATTGCCTCTCGTAATTTCTTCCAGATCTAACTTACAGTAGTTTGTATCCTCTACGAGAGGTATCAGCTCGAAATCTACCAATCAGAGCTCTCTAAAATTCCAAGATGCATCTTACGTTTAGGTCGTCGCAAATATTAAAACCAAAAATACAGAAGAATTAAGAAAAAATCAAATCTTTAGTAACACAGGGACCAATTATACACGAAAAGAACTTTAAAAATCTGCAGTTATTTTGTAATTAAGGAATTACATATGGTTGGCGACTTTTTCTCCAATATGGTTTATTAGTGAAAAATTGCAAGTTCTGTACCAGCCGGAGTAGCTCAGTGGTCAAAGCAATAACCTGGAACGCTGCGGACCCAGGTTCGATTCCTGTCTTGGGCTAATTTTTCACTTCATGTTGGATTATTGTATTTAATGTATGTGGGTGATAATGTCCTTTTCAGCCTATTTTTCCTTTTTAATTATTGAATTTCAACCACCCTAAAGTTTTGTTTCCCCCCTCCTAGCGGTGTATAAATTTAAACATTTACATGTGTTTCAATTTGTTAAGTAAAATGTACCCTTTTTTTATTTTGTTTTAATAATAAATAACGCATATAACCCCCCCCCCCAAAAAAAAAAAAAAAAAAAAAAAAAAAAAAAAAAAAAAACCCTCCAGTTAAAATATTTTGCTTCCCTTAAAAACAAATTTCATTTTTATATTACATTCAATATGTAACATGAATTACATTTAAAATATGTAAAATATATTAACTAAAAATGTCACAATAGCGATTATGGCAAAATAACTAAAACTTAATTTAACATCTTTCTTTGCGTTACAGATTTCGGCTTAGCGATAAAATGCGGTTCCAATACACGTGACAAAAAACTAGTTTTAATATACTATTTTTTTCTAAATCACTTAATACTAATAGTTCAGAATTCTTAACATTTACAGGTAATGAAAGACGTAAAGTTAAGATATGGACTCTATAATTTAGAATTTTAATGTTATATTAGTGAGAGTATTGTTTTTATAATCTTAGAATTTTAAGTAAAATGATCACAATATTATATATATAGAACAGACACGAAAAGAAACTGCAATATACAAAATGTGAGTACGCGATAATGCTTCCTGTGTATCAATCGAACTCTACACTAAATATTAAAACACCTGTCGCAATTACTCGCCAAATGGTACGCCCTCTCCTTACATTAGCAGATAACTTTCAGTAGGGAAAACAACCCTAGTTGCAGCATGAAAGTGTAGCTCGAGAGGCAATAGCGTATACTTCATATCGTATGGTCTTCCGTGTGATAACAGCTTTAGGTAAAGTAAACCGGAAAAACCAAATATGAAATCAAAATTAGGTTTTCATATTGGAAAATTTAAGAGTTTGATACAACTTACGAATGAAGATGACTTCTTAAGCTTAATTTTTAACATAAATTGAAGAAAACATAATTTCGAGTTAAATTGGCTACACTGAAAAAAAAAAAATTGATTTTGTTTGCAGTGTATTTCCGTTTTTCTTTGTCACAAATTGGAAATTAAAGTGTATAAGATGTCTCTCTCTCTCTTTTTTTTTTTTTTTTGCACGACTGTACGTACTATTTATGTAAATTTTAGCATCTGTTAAGACAAGACCACTTACTGAAGAGATTAAAAAAAAAATTTGAAATATATTTCAATATCAATGAATTTTAAAAGAGAAAACATTAAATGAAAAGAATTTTCCCATAAGCATTCACTGTGAGTGTTCAATATTGTTCCTTTATTTTCTATTTTTTTCAACTGAAATTTCTAAAGTAGGTACAGATTACAGATAGTATTTTAATTTCCTAAAGTTTGAAGCAATCAATCAGATCCTCCGAAAATATACATACTATTTGTGTGAATTTTAGCATCTGTTAAAACAAAAACATTTACTGAAGACAATTTAAAAGACCTTTGTGAAATTGATTTAGGTCTCACTGAAATTTTTAATGCCAAAAAGCTTTAAATTGAAAAAAAAAGTATTGCCACAGACTTTTAATGCAAGTATTATAGCGAGTTTTCGATTTTCTTTCCGGCTGAACTTTTCAAAGTAGCCACAGATGGTCGTTGTATTCCCTAAAGTTTGGAACAATCAATCAGTTACATTGCTACCTTATGCAGTCAAACATCTATGCATGTAATTTACAGGATTTCTTTTTCGCATCTGTTAAAACAAAAACACTTATTGAAATGAATAAAGAACTGTTTAAAATAGATTTAAGTTTTGATACATTTTTAATGCCGAAAACATTAAATGGGAATGAATTTTTCCATAGGCTTTTAAAGTAAGTGTTATAGTGGATTTTGTATGTAGTTGAATGATATATTTTTCTTTAAATTTTCGAAGTAGAACAGTAGTCCTTTAACCAATAAGAGAAGGTGAAAACATTTAGAATTTACAGAAAATATTAACAGATACCATTTTTATTTTTCCTAAATAAATAAACTAGTCTACAACTGAAAAGTAATTTTTGAAACCGCAACAATTGAATTTATGTTTTTGTCACCATCAAATCTGAAGATGAAGTCAGTTTTCCTTCATCACGCACGATGTAGGGTGGTCATAAAGTCTTTCCTTGATTACAAAAAAATATTACGAAATAACCATTGAATGTAATACTGTAAAATTTTATTATAGAAAGGTCCTGTTCTTAAGTTTAGCGCAGTCTCTACCGTCGTTAGTGAGTTCCTTGATAACAAATTTTCTGGAAGATGCATCGGGTGGGATGGAGTAACTCCTCTAGATTTTTTCTTTTGGGGGGTACATAAAGGACAGACTGGTTGCAACACCAGTAAAATATATTGAATCACTTCTAGATCAGGATCGATCACAGATGCTGTGTCTAGTGTGACGAGAAATACGTGGCGAGAAATGGAATACCACCTTGACATTCTTCGAGCTACCAAGGGTGCTCAAATTAAAATTCACTGACGTAAGTACTTGTATTAAAAACTTCATAAATGTCTTTAAAATATATTGAAACAAGCATATGCCTAATTATATTAGTTTTTCTGCAATAAATTATTGTAATCAGGGAAAGATTTTATGATCATCCTGTATTATTCTTATGCAACCTTGACTTTAGGAGACCTGTCTCCCTATTGAAATTGTAACAAACTTTGAAAATTCCAATATGAACAGCAAATTTTGACATCATATTTGGATTATTTCGTAAATTTTACTTTCGGCTACAAAACGGAAAGACATTTGGTTGAGTTGCTTAGGAATTATGCAAAATTATTAAGTTAAGAATTATAAAGTTTGGAACTACAAAGTTAAATTCCTTTTGAGTAATGCAAAACAAACTGAAATTTGAGTTTTTCTTTAAGCATAACTCAAAAACAACTCTGAGGAATTATCTATGATTTTGGATTCGCATATTTAAATCTGCTAGATATCGATTACTGTTAAAAAATGTTTATAAGTTACAATAAAAAAAATTTCGAATGTTAATTTCACAAATTTTATCTTTAAAGTTACACAACTACAAAACGTTGCATGGTAGAGCATTTTTGATTGTATTTTCTGTTTCTAGCATTACAAATACTTTATTTAAATACCCAATCACTTATGGAAACTCTCGTAAACTATTGTAATTAAATATATTAGCTGCTGATAACATGGTCATCCAAAATGTGTATTCAGACGAATAAAGCGAAAACTAAAGTTTTTAAACGTATGAAAGACTGATAATCTGTTGTGTTTCTGGTTTTAAATGATATTTCTTTTTAATGCTGGTAAATAAAATAATAAAATATAAACAAAAGACATATTTAACAGACATGATGTGATCGAACTACTGCCTAAACCACTGAAATTATCAGTAAATTAAAAATCACTGTAATTAAAAATGCTGTTGTAAGTAGTCAAATCTTTAGTGATTTCTTCAGCTGTTAACTTCTGGCATGCGGCTAATACGAAACTATCGCTTTTTATAAATTTCAAAATACTTCTTAATACATTATTCATATTTTTCATATAAAAAGGATTTTTGGTGTTTTAGTGGGCATTCTAATAAAATTTATTAAATTTGAAAAATCAGTTGGAGTTTTCAATTAAAAAAAAAATTCACCTATAATCTGGAACCCGGAAAGCCCGGGTTGGATAACCTGTTAATAATAAAGCAATAAATTGGCATATTTTCTTATTTCACGCGTTTCTTAATAATTTTGGTGAACTACATTTCTAAAATAATTATGTAATATTTATTTTCAGCTGATGAGTGTAAATGCTGATAGATGGAAGATGAGGAGTAACCATAATTTCTGGATAGCATACCGGTAAAAACCATGCTGCTAAGGATATTCCGGATTTTCAACAGCTTCCTTTTACGTGCGGTTTACTATCTGAAGAAGCAGTACGATGTTGATACTGATGTCACCACACCAGCAAAAGAAAAGCATAATGTAGGCAAAGATTTGCAATTCCAGATATCGTGCACAGAATGCAGGTTATCAGTAATAACCCCGGAATCTCAATGAGCTTCATAAAAGAGAACTGGACATGTCAGATGCAAGATTGTTGCGGAAGATATCGGATGCAAATTACATGTTTTTAGAAGGCTAGCTTTATTCCTCTACTAAATTTTGGAAATATTTAACGCACACCCTATATTTCATTATTTTATTCAACCGCTTTTAAATCTTTTCCAACATACTTTAAAAGTGTTTATGAATTCGGTTTGTCTAGCCGTTTGTCTGCCTATCTGTTCGTCTGTCTGTCCGTCTCTCCGTACACTAACTCGAGTACAGATAATGGACTGCCAAGTAATTGATATATGTTCTTGAGATTTACCATGGCATGTTCGGTATTGAAAAGCAAGTGTGTAGCATTTATGATTCATTTACAGGGGAATTTAAAATAATACTATTACATTATAATTTATGGAGAAAATCATTTGCACACCCAGAAAAAAGGAATTGATTGAAACTACAAAACATGTTTTGTTGAGTACATTTTGGTTGTTTTAGCAAAATTCAAGTAAAATTGAACCATTTTACTTGAATTAACAAAACATTTTTTGCTGACGATACAAAATTTTTTTTTGGAATTGCAAAAAAAAAAAAAAAAAAAAAAAAAAAATTGTTGATTCAAACAAAATTTCCATTGACCTATATTTAAACAAAAAGTTTTATTGGGTCAACCAATTTTTTGTTGATTCAACAAAGCTTTTTTCTGGGTGCAGTGTGTATTAATGATGTTACACTACTTCAAACATATTGAAATTGATATACTTCACTGAGGCATACGGCAAGATACTTAATATACTAGAATATGGTGCGCATAGCGTTTATAGTTCATTTACAGGGACACACAAAATACTTCGGTTACAAGACTGTCTGTTATTGCTGGAAGTACGTTTTCAACGTGTTTTTTAAATTTAAATAATTTTTTTGCATTTTACTCGGTGTGTTTAAATTCTATATATCATGTACAAGGCTGCACAAAGGAATTTGAGTATATTTCCGCTTATTGACAGAAATTCCTGCTATTATTCTCTTAGAGTATCATATTTTTAGTACTTCTTTTGATAAAGTTAAAAAGTTAAATATTAAGCATTTTGTAATTCTTTGCAAACTTGTTATTGCATGAATAACTATAAAGTGTGTAAAATGATAAATACCCAAAAATTTTGTTTCTAACGTGGTAAAAAAAGTCTTTCCGGCCCGTGCCGGGAGAAAAAGGTAGCTTCCCTACTCCTTGTGTTTAATAATTAAGTTAATTTTACACAAACACACGAAGCTAAAATGCGTAGAACCCGATTATACAAGATTGAATCCCAGTCTTCGGCAATACTGAATTTGAATGAAAATTTTGCCAAATTAGTCAGCTATAGCT
The DNA here is from genome assembly GCA_963931845.1 of Maratus michaelseni. Taxonomy (NCBI): domain Eukaryota; kingdom Metazoa; phylum Arthropoda; class Arachnida; order Araneae; family Salticidae; genus Maratus; species Maratus michaelseni. The sequence continues at coordinate 191,326,756 of OZ007588.1, read as the reverse complement.
AAGTTGGCTTCATTTATGGCGATTTATGTTTTATCAGTAAATTTGGTGATATTTCACCCAGTATCGCCAACTTTGGCGATAATTTGACGCTGACGTATATGACTATGTACTTTTAAGCGTTTGATAGTAGCAACTATGATTACAATAATTAAAGGATCAAGGTCCATAAGCCGTGTTTTTGGCCCATGAAAAAAGACTAAAACTCGATTTTTTTATACTGACTTAATTATTTCACTTTTCAATATTAGTAGGTTTATCCTGTACGATATCAACAATAGTTTTTGCATTTTGTTGGGATATATATGACTTACACAAGCTCAAAGTTCATATTATTCGTAGTTTTTGATGAAAAATACGCAATTTCTCCTAATTTTACCTCATTTATTTATATGAGCGCAATCGTGCAATACTTTCTTCTTTACATATATTATAAAATACATCAAAATGCACAATGCATGTAAAGATAAAAGTGTTGGAAAGCTGCGCTCACAGTAAAATATTAAAAAACATATTTAGTAGTCGGATATGTCAATCCCAAAACTTTCTTCTATCTTACACAGGTTTCAAATACACTAAAAAGAATCAGCTCCAATTTATATCAAGGCCTAACTGAATCTAAAGTTTTATTAAATTCCGTGCATTAGTACTTGAGACATGACTATTTCTAAAATCATGTAAATACTGCAAAATGCAGTATAGCAACGCCACCTGCTGGGATATTTAGACCAAAACCTAATCAACAACAACTTATGTCAACGACTAACTGAATCTGAAATTTGATGAAAATCCGTGCATTAGTTCTTGAGATATAGTTATTGTAAAAATTATGAAAAAAGTACTATAGCAGCGCCACCTGTTGGGCTATTTGCACCAAAACGTAAGAAGTATCTATTTATGTCAAGGTCTAATAGAACCTGAAGATTGGTGAAATTCCGTGCATTCGTTCTTGAGATATAGCTATCGTAAAAATCATGAAAAAGGTGGTGTAGAAGCGCCACCTGTTGGGATATCCACATTAAAACTTAATCAGCATCTAATTATGTCAAGGTTTAACTGAATCTGAAGTTTGATGAAAATGAGTGCATTAGTTCTTGAGATAAGCTATTACGGAAATCGTGAAAAATGCAGCATAGCAGCGCCACCTGTTGGGCGATTTTCACCAAAAACTAATCAGCACCCATTTATATCAGGGAATAACTGAATATAAAGTTTTATTAAATTTCGCGCATTAGTTCTTGAGATAGAGCGCCCACAAAATTTTTGCCACATTCATACATACAGACAGACAGACAGTGTCACAGACAGACATTTTCTAAAAACGGTCAAATCGTGTTCAGGACCTTCTAAAACGTATAAATCCGTCGAAAATCGGAAATCGAAAATTTTCATGAATCCAATACTTTCTTCTAGTAAAGATAGAAGAAAGTAAAAATTAGGTAAAATTAAGAGAAATTGCGTATTTTTCATCAAAAACTACGAATAATACGAAGTTTGAGCTTGTGTAATAAGTTATATAAATCCAAACAAAATTCAAAAAATATTGTTTAAATCGTACAGGATAAACTTTCTAATATTAAAAAGTGAAATAATTAAGTCAGTATAACAAAATCGAATTTTAGTCTTATTTCATGGGCCAAAAACAGGGCTTATGGACCCTGATAATTTGCGAGAAACCACATTTTCTAAAGCTCATAAATAAAACCTGATTATAGAAAAATCAAGTACCTAGAATTTCAAACAGCTATATCTCAGCCATTTTGTAAAATAGAGGCAAAACAAAATATACTTAGGAATCCTGGTATCAATTCCGAACACGTAAGGAAAAAAACTTTTTAGATTTTTTGTAATTGTTTTTTAAATTTGAAATCTTTAATTGACCGCCATTTTGTAACAAGAATGTGGATGAAGCTGGCCAAGGAGCTCGGTCGAGACCTTAGTAAGTCCTGTACACATACTAAGTTATAAATCTATCAAATCGGTTGATAAATACGAGTGCTATCGCATGACAAGAATCAGATATAAACATGTAAAACAACATTTGGACGGGGGGTGGTTTTGAGGTCTGTCTGAGTGCAAATATATCGAAATTATCTATAAATACTTCCCACCGAACGACTGCAGACTGTATTTGAATAGTGTTTTTCCTTTTATTGAAACAAACACATGCAAATACATACATATGTATAAGTAAAAGACTTTCTGTAAGCAAGTTTGTGTGTATGTATGGACCGAAATTCGTTTTCGGTTTCGTTTCAGCCTGGAAAACTTGTTTCGGTCTGTCAGTTATAGATATACAGTAGTAAGTTGCTCTGTAGCGACGGTGATGTCACTGTGGCAAGAAATACAGAGTGTCTCATTTATTTTGCAACCCGCGTAAACGCGAAGCAAATACTTAACACGAGTGCATGCGCACACCATTAAAGCAGGTTGCGGTGTGGAGGGGCGTGCGATCAACACTACCAACACGCTAGAAAACCGCACGAGACACTTCAGTGCTAAGGAGAACGAATTGAAAGGTAGTTTTGAGACATGGTGCTATGTGCAGAAAAACGCGCGTTTATTATTGAACATTATTTTCGAACGTCTTCGTACAAAAAAGCAAGGAACGATATAAAAACAAGTTTCCAGAGTCGGTGGTGTTGATTAAAAGCACAACTAAGCGAATCGTGTACCATTTTCAAATAGAATGGACTGTGGAACCGAAAAGAAAGAACCGTCTGTCGTTTGTCCTAACTGACCACAAAATGAAGGAAATCGAGGCGAAAATCAAGGAGAAACCCGGCCACGTCAGTAAGAAAATTAGCTTTACAAACAAACGTTCACCGAGCCACTGCATACCACGCCTTGACACTCGGCCAACAACACTCTGTCATTTCTCCAAGAATTTTTTGGAAGATCGGCTAATTACAAATGTACTATGGCCTCCACGTAGTCCAGATCTGCCACCGCCCGATTTCTTCTTGTTTGGCCATTTAAAAAATCGCGTGTTCCGTGAACCGGTAGCCTCGATTACTGAACTGAAAACTCACATTACGGAAGAGATAAACGCTATCACACCAAACACATTACAGAATGTGTCTGGAAACTTCCTCAAACGGGCCCAAATATGTAAAGATGAAGACGGCGGTCACTTCCAAAACCTTTTGTAGTCGTTTAAGCACTTCTGTAAAATAAAAATTAATGTTTGTACATTGTTCTTTTTTGGGGGGTTGCAAAATAAATGAGACACTCTGTACAAGCTGTATGCCAACTTTCCCCTTATACAACTAGCCCCGGTCTCCCAATTAAAACAATCAAAATATCTTAGGAAAACGAATTGAACCCATCAGGGAGCCAAAAAATTCAGTGGGTATCAGCCCATCTCCTTATACACTGTAAAAAAATGAAGGTTTCTTTATCTGGGAATATGTAATTTAACTACAAACAAAAATATACCATAACATCTTCCGAGTTACCCATGATTCCAAAAAGGTATTCTTTTTCTTTACAAACTTTAGGAACCAATATATTTTCGAGACTTACGGAAACGTTTATAAAAACAAGGTTACTTTTGTTGCCACTGATTTCCGAAAACGTTTCTGATTAATTTTTTTAGTGATTTAATGAGTTTTCTGAAGCCAGAATATCGTTTTTTAGGATGCTATCAGTTGTCAAGTAAACAATTTCAGCTGTGTAACTGAATTTTTACATGCAAGAGTAACAAAATAATACTAAATTTTAATATTAATGTTAATGTTGTTAATTAATCCTGTTTGTTTTTAAAACATGTTTGTTGAACATACAAATTTGTAATTGAGAACTGATAGCATCCGAAAAACGTATACTCCGGTTTCAGAAAACTGATTAATACCTTATAAAAAGTATTCTGGAACGTGTCCGAAAATCAGTGGCAGCAAAAGATACTTTGTTTTTATAAATGATTCTTTTAATCTCGAAAACGTATTTGTTTTTGAGTTTTCTAAAGATAAAGAATAATTTTCGAAATCGTGGGCTAACTCGAAGAGGTTATTGTATATTTTCGTTCGTAATTAAATTATATTTTCCTAGATTGAGAAACATTCGTCTTTTTTTTTCAGAATATTAATTCTCTTTTTAATTTTGTTTTGTCGTTACTTCTTCCTCAATTTTAATGGAAACTAGGGTTCGGAAACAAGAGCTCTTCTTCTAAAAGAAGCTTTATACAAACTGATCAAAATCCACAAAAGTAATAAAAATTCAATCATTCGAAAGTATTTGGAGTAGCACGATGCGGTTTTCACAGAAATGAACAGAAAGATTTTTTATAGCAAAAAAAAATTATTGCCAAGTTAACTGCATTTGTCACCGATATTTAGCAGTGTAATGACTCCAAGGTTGTTGGCTGTTGCTATTTATGCAATTATGTGACAGGAATAACTGCAGAAAATCTTTTCAATGCTCTGTAGAATGCCGTACAAAGTCTTATAGCTATACTCATTAATAACATCCGTTAAATATTACAATCGGGTACATTTATGGTAGCCAGGCGAGATGATAAATTGCCGAATATTGTCCTCATCAATTGAATATATAAACCTTTCACTCATACCATTTAAAATGCATACATTCAAACTTAAAAACAGAAGTAGAAATGAGAAAGAAATCATAAAGTAAAACATTTTATTTCATCATCAACGTATTGTTTCTAATTTATACTCGCGAAAACTGAAAGCTGCTATTAACGAGAAAAAAATGCTATTGGTGAGGGAAAAATACTATAGCAAAGATTTGCGTGCAACTAACACAAAAGTACCAACATTATTATCTTAGTTCGCAACTCTGTAGTGCCGCTGAACAAACTGCCACAAATGAAATGCCATTTGTTTTTGGTAAATGTAAATTATTCTCCCCTAATAACAGTTTCTTCATTTTAAAAAAAATCCCGTCTTCTTTGCACATTTCTGTGAAAACTGCATCATGCTATTGTCCAGACTTTTTGAATTATTGATTATTTTTATTTATTTCGTGAATTTTAGATCCGCCTTTTCAAGTTTAAAACGTTTAATTTTAAAGAACATTACAAAGCAACAATTTCCCAATTCAGAAAAAAAAAACAGATATTGAAATGCAAGCTGTAAATCGGCTGGATTAATTTTAACACAATTATTCAAATTGGTAAATAAATTATATGAGTTATAATTTTCCAACTGGACCGTTACCTTAAATGTTATTTATTGAATTGAATTATCGTTGCATACTATCTCGTCATTTTCGAAGCCGAGAAATTGGGCATTTGACAGCATGTGAAAACACCAATGTTTAGTGAACTTCCTCTCATAAAGTTTCATTGGCACAGTTTTTGGCTTCACAATTCTATATACTATAATAGAATTATTATTAATAATAATATTTATAACGTATTCATTACTATTTTAAAACTGTAAATAACGCAAATGTAATGGATGTTTTATACAAAAATTTCTGTTCATTGAAAAATATGAAATATAATGTCTGTTTTAAAAATATTAAATTGTAGTTATAATCAATTTATTAAATCCGTACACTTTTAAAGTAGGAGCAGTTTTAATTGTTTTAAAATAAAAACTATGCTGAAGCAATTGTATGTATTCATTGTATAACAGTGCAAATAGTGCCAATCCCTTAAACATTTCCGAAAAAGAAAAATTCTTATTCGTAATTCCTTTATAAATATTAAGCTTTGAAAAATATTTCAATGAACACCCTTATTTATAATGCCCCAAAGTTCAAACGGCTTTAAACCTTTTTCTTTGAAAAAATTTTAAAATAAAAAAAGTTATTCTAAGACATCTTAAATGATTTTCTAAAGGTTGTGGCAAAATAACAGAAATATTTACTTTTTCATCTTTTGTGTTTGCATATAGTCGCTTAAATTCTATCTCTCACTTTAATTTATTGATCTAGAATTCCATTATTTATAAAAACTTAAAACAGAAAGATTTAAAACGTAGTTGAGTTTTTTCGTTCTTTGAAAGTGGTTTTGAACATTTTGTTGAAAATCTGAACAATAGGATTATGATGCTTTTCTCTAAATCTTCAACAGAATTGCCTGTTCATTGTTGCTTTGAAGATAAAGTTAATCTTTATTAATTCGTTTAACTTTTTAACCTTTCATGCTAGTTTTTTGGTGATACCAATTCAATATTTTTATTAAACTGTAAATTTATAATTTTAAAAAATGTGTTTTAAAAATCTTGTAGCTGTTAAATCAAGAATAGACTTTGTTATTATTTAATGACCGTGTATCCATTTTCCACAATATGAAATGTAAATAAAGTTACATAGTTTTTTTAATATTTTGTGCATTTTATTATCCTGTTTTTTGTTAAACAAAAGCATAAAAATCACATTTTAAATAATAAAGAACCCTATTTTTTTAACTATTTTTTTCTTTTTCTAACTATATTCAATTATTTGCACTTTTTTTTTTGGAAAATCATGTATTCGGCATGTATTATGAAACACTACATATACATAACCAATTCAAAAAACACATAGCACAGTAAAAGTCCCTTTTCAGCAATTTCAGCAATTGATGTCTATAGCCAGTAATGTGTGTGAATTGTTTCGTGCAGACCTTTTTATAATCTATAGTATTTGTACAAATGGGGTACAACAAAATATGAACAAATGTAAAAAATTATCCCACAATTCACACTGGCAGTACAAGAGCGCACTTGGAAGGGACGTCTGCCATCTTGTAGTCCTGAAAGGGAAGGTATCAGTCACTCAACAACTGCCATTAAGTGTCCCATGCATGCGTAGTTTTCTCTAAGAGAGACACTGCAACATCAGACCTGAATGACTTAAAAAGAGGTATCAGTGTTGGCGAGCTTTAGAAGGAGTCTCACTGTCGCAAACAGCAAAACATTTCAGTATGTCCAAAATTCAAGTTGTCAACAATTATGACAACAAACGTGAAAACGGTAACATTGTATCTTCAAATCAGAACAGTGGGCAAAAGACTATGATGACAGAAAAAGAGAGACAGGTGTTAAATATCATGGTAGCTCAAAAATACAAGCATTTGATAGTTTTGGTTGAAACAGGGCCCTGTAGATGTGTTTTAATTTCGGATGTCATCTAAGAAAGCTATTGCTTGTGGTTTCTGGTCACTATGTGCTTCAACACAGTAAAAAAAACTCTATAATGGTACGCAGATATGTCAAACAACAAAAAAAAGACCTCACGTAAGATGAAGATGCAGAATTAGAAAAGTTGCAGGGATTATCAAGCCACTACATAGGAAGCAATGGAAAAGTATGAGGGATACTCTCACACAGAAGTAGATTGAAAACTGAATATGATTATCATAATCATGATGGTATACAACAATATATAACACAGCCTTAATGTTGAATAATTATTTTCTCAATTTAAAGCAGTTAAACATGCTTTATGAAGCATAAAAGTATAAGGATGTTATATTTCATCCTTGATTTTCGTACTAGAGATCATAACAATTTTACGAAAAATTTTTACTTATTTACATACACGCACACACATATAAATATATATATATATATGTGCGTGCGTGTATAATTTATAATAATATTTTGATTAAAGCTTGTACTAATATTTTAATTTAAAGAAAATAGAAACTTATCATCATTAATTATTGGATGCAAGTAATAAGCACCAAATAATTATATTTGTTGTTAGTTAACGAAAAATGTGCTTAATTTTTTTTCTAATGCTAATTATCTAAACATTGTCTTCATTTAAACTCGTATTTGAAGAAAATCAATATTCAGATACATTCTAATTACGTTATAATAAATTAGTTAATTAATTATCTAATTTCAAATCTGCCTAATGCATAAAATGGATAATGCTAATTTATTTTCTTCAATGAATTTAATTTTAAATTCGATACAGAAGAGTTTTCCAATTTTATGTGATATGGATTGACAAGTTTTTATTGAATTTTATAAGATGATTAAAATTAAAGATATACGTTGTGAAGGATTTAAAAAATGATTTAATTCACTTTTCTCTCTGTTGTAATCGCTGAATAAATAAATAAATTCGAATGTGAAAGGAACAATAAAACTAATATCTCTTATCAAAATATTTTCAAAAAAAAATTAAAGAAATTTATCCGCATACATGAACGTAATTTTTTTTATTATTTTAACACAACCATACTGGGTGGTAAAATAATCATACGAGTTGTAATTTTTTCAACTGAGTAAAACTCTGTCCAGGCAGTAGTCGAACATCTAACTTAAATTGTCAATGCTCTATCAATTGAGCTTTCTGGACGACACTCAGCTGATACAATTCAGACAAGCAAATAACAATAACATCTAGTCGCTTAATTGAAGTAGCTCAACATAATAAACCGCAGATAAAGGATCTCCAATAAACAATAGATACATTATTGCCTAAAGGTTGACTGAGTGATTTGTGTAGGCCGGGTGTCGGCCAGTTAGCTCAATCGGTAGAGCTTTGGCGACAGAGTAATTATTTGCGAAGTGAAGATTTGAACATAATTAGCCCCAGCTATGCATGCAATGTCTAAATTTGGAAAAAGGTGCGTGCCCGACATGATGGGAGATGATGCCTAGATAGAAATTTCTAAACTTAACACCTTGAAAATTTGTATTTTAATAATGTCAATTCTAAAGTAGTAGACCGTCATCCATGTAGTATGAAACGCAACTCCATATTAGTAGATTTGTATGCATTCAATTAACAACATTAATAGAGGTAATAAGTTACAACCAGTGGACCCTTGCGAAGATTTCGCACAGCAATCCAATTTTTTTAGCATCATAGTATTTTTTATATATGTATTTAACTTCTAAAGAAACATTAATAATAAAAATACCCGTAAAGTACATTGGTACAGATGTCGCAAACGCACAGGGGTTTCTTTAAAACGCCAAAATGGCGATATTTTGCCTGGCGGGGTAACCTGGTGACTTTTGCTTCGTATGGCAACTTGGTATTTATAATAAAATGAAATGTGTATGTAATTAAATTAAAAAATATATAATATAAAAATAATTAATAAATAAAATTAAATATATGTGTAATAAAATAATGTGTGTGTTAAATAAAACTGTGTGTAATAATAAAATTAAATGTGTGTGTGTTTTAAAATGCAATTATAATACAATTTTATTATAAAATAAAACTAACATGTTTTCGAAAGCTAGGCCTAACAGGTAATTCTAAAAGGGGATTATCTCGCCAAAATAGGACCACAAAAAAATTGCGCCAATCCCGGTGCGTCTGCGATATCTATTCCCTAGCATTAGTCAAGCCAGTAGGTATCAGCTCATTTATTCAATCAAACTTACAAAAAGGCACGGGCGAGGAAAAAAATAGTTAACAATCGTATTTTAACTGCATTAGAGGATGAAGTCATCCGCATCGAAAAAAAAATGGGACAATCCATGGTGTCTTTTTCTCCTAAACATTGCAATTTCAATTTTGCTTTTTAATCATAAATATAAAATAAACATGTGCGGAGATGTCAGACTTTATCTTTTTTGTGCTTATTTATTTTTTTATAATCATTGTTGAGAGTGATATAATCCAGAATTTTATTTTTGTGGCAACACTAATTTGAGGAAAACCTTTCATTTCATTTATGAAAACAATGCCGATTTAATTTTTAATTATCAGCAAATTTTAATCGAAAAACCTTTTTATATGAAAATGTATTTGTACTATGTCAGAAGCCTGTTCAAAATCATTTCATACGGTATCACATTCGTCGTTCTGCGTTTCGTATTTTCTTAGAAAAAGGGATGTTGACAGGAGAAATAATATATATGATTCTTGTAAGATTGTTTTTAAAATATATAAACTATATATTTTCATTTGTCTTGATCCAAGTAATTGAAATATGGTATCGAAAATGGTTTACCACTTGAAAATTCAAAAACACTACAATTTTTTATATGCAAAGCACCCTTATTTAAAATAGGCATTTATATTCCGAAACTAGATGATACATTCCCAGTTTAATGGTACATTTCCCATCTCTATGCGTAAATTTGGGGATAAAATAAGATGGATTTTCTTTTACATTCAGAATTGTAAAATATTAATGTTTCATTGGAAATACTACTTCCCATTTAATGCCAATGTTAAACAGATACTGCTTTATACTGGAAATGTTTCCAATGAAACGCCAATATTACGCCAATATTAATTTTAATGAAGTTATATTGGCATTATTTTGTCAATCTTGACAAAATATTAACAACCAATATTGAAGCTATATTTCGCACCAAGTCTCTATATTGATGAATAAATGCATTTGCGTAGAGGGGGCATGGGAATTGGATCGGTTCAAAAAATAAGCATGTTTTATGAATTAAACTCGAGTTATTATCACACTTACAACTTTCTACTAACAGGCAATTCCAAGTCAATGTTACCATTTCTAGTATTTTATTTTTTACATCAAATAGGTAATATATATTTTTTTCTGATAGTATTAAACCAATATTTTTTATATTTGCAAAGTATTTTATAAAATGTTGAATAGTCAAAATTAATAAAATCCATTATAATCAGCATGGCTTCTTCTTATGTGTTTATTTGTCTGTCTGTTACATCTTAAATTTTGGTCTGTTACAGGTAAGATTACATATTTTTCATAACTATCTTATGGCAACAGTCAAATTTTGTGAAAGATGTATGTTTCAGAACTCTCTCTGAATGAAAATACATTTTTATTATAATGAATTGTAAGTTATTTTATAGGTAATATCGATAAACATCAAGGTATCCAAAAAGCACGGTAATTCCTGTTTGTCTGTTACACTACCATTTTTTTTATCATAAATATTTACAATAAATAATGTATTCATAATAACTATATTAATTTATCTTCTAATATCATATGCTAAATTGTAGCCATCTTTGAATTACATAATTATTATTTTTTAAATGGGGTAAGGCAATTTTTTCCTCTATGACTATTAGTCTGTTACCATGGAGTTGCCATAACTCTTCTAACGTGAATACGTTCAATAGTATTTTTACTTTCTTCTATCTATAATAGAAGAAAGTATTGTAATCGAAATTTTTTTCGACTCCCGGTTTTCGACGGATTTACACGTTTTAGGGGTCAGAGATTCCGAAAAACATGTTTTTACAAAATGTCTGTCTGTCCGTCTGTCCGTCCGTCCGTCTGTCCGTCTGTCCGTCTGTGTGGGTCTTTTTTGTACCATCGAAAAGTGTATGAAGTTATGCTTCAAATTGAACCACATTTTTTTTCTATGTTTTTGGCTATGGCAAGCAGATTCTATCAGAATTTGGGGATATTTCGACGAAAGGGGACGCTGCGATCGATATTTTTGTTCCATTTTCACTATTGTACCATCTAAGAGTGTATGAAGTTATGCTTCAAACTGAACCAGATTTTTTTTTATGTTTTTGGCTATGGCAAGCAGGTTCTATCAGAATTTGGGGATATTTCGACAAAAGGGGGCGCTGCGATCGATATTTTTGTTCCATTTTCACTATTGTACCATCTAAAAGTGTATGAAGTTATACTTCAAATTGAACCAGATTTTTTTTCTATGTTTTTGGCTATGGCAAGCAGGTTCTATCAGAATTTGGGGATATTTCGACGAAAGGGCGCGCTGCGATCGATATTTTTGTTCCATTTTCACTATTGTATCATCAAAAAGTGTATGAAGTTATGCTTCAAATTGAACCACATTTTTTTTCTATATTTTTGGCTATGGCAAGCAGGTTCTATCAGAATTTGGGGATATTTCGACGAAAGGGGGTGCTGTGATAGCCAAATTCAAAAGGTCAAAATAGCCAAACTCAATTTCAAATTCAAAAAGATGTACAAAAAAATTAGATATCCTACAATTTTTTTTCGTTAAATGTTCAGAGAATCCGGAACAATTTTTGTTTTGCCTCTATCTTAAAAAATGCCTGAGATATAGCGGTTTGAAATTTTAGGGTGGCTGACATTTTCAAACAAGACAGCAAAATTCATCCATAAACGGGTTTAACTTATGAGTTATAGTTAACATGGTTTTGGCAAATTTTCTTTCATTGTTGTAACAATTAATCCTATTATATGCTTATCACTATATATTTATATTCGCCAACTTCAAATTCTCGCCAAACTTGACGACAGTTGGCGAAATATTGCCGAATTTGGCGAACAAAATAGGTTGTCATAAATGAAGCCCACTTGGCTGTAGAGGACTAATTTGGCGATATTCTCATTCAAATTCAATGTTGACGAGAACTGGGATTGAATCATCTTTAATTAGGTTCCACGCATTTTACCTTCGTGTTTTCCAGTAAAATTAGCTAAAATCGAAAAACCAAGAAGTAGGGAGGCTATCTGTTCCTGTCGGTTCAGACCTGAAGGACTTTTCGTAGTTTAGTATTATACATCAGTTGATCGCATCGCGGTAACCCGACGATTCGAAAGCAGCTGACGTACAACGGAATAACGAAAAATATTGATTTTATTGGGGATATGATAACGAATTTTGAAGTATTAACATGACTGAGATAGAAGAAAGTTTTGGGATTGGCACATCCGACTAGTTTTTTTTTACGTTCAGATTTTAACTGAATATTGGAAGCATTGAGAAGTCAACCTCCACATGACTATGATTTAATTTCCATCTATGTTTGGTGTGTGTGATTATTACTGAACAATAGTATTGTATCCCGGCTAGAAATAATTAGATTTTTAAGAGTGTGTTTGTCATCACGCTTGAAAAGGTATTTGGGATTCAATTGTTGTTTTTAAGTTGTTATGTGCTTAGCCAAAACAGGGGAAAATATTTTTACTTTCTTCTATCTATAATAGAAGAAAGTATTGTAATCGAAATTTTTTTCGACTTCCGGTTTTCGACGGATTTACACGTTTTAGGGGTCAGAGATTCCGAAAAACACGTTTTTACAAAATGTCTGTCTGTCCGTCTGTCCGTCTGTGTGTCTTCATTGTATCATCGAAAAGTGTATGAAGTTATGCTTCAAATTGAACCTAATTTTTTTTCTATGTTTTTGGCTATGGCAAGCAGGTTCTATTAGAATTTGGGGATATTTCGACGAAAGGGGGCACTGTGATCGATATTTTTGTTCCCTTTTCACTATTGTACCATCTAAAAGTATATGAAGTTATGCTTCAAATTGAACCAAAATTTTTTTCTATGTTTTTGGCTATGGCAAGCAGATTCTATCAGAATTTGGGGATATTTCGACGAAAGGGGGCGCTGTGATCGATATTTTTGTTCCATTTTCACTATTGTACCATCTAAAAGTGTATGAAGATATGCTTCAAATTGAACCTAATTTTTTTTCTATGTTTTTGGCTATGACAAGCAGATTCTATCAGAATTTGGGGATATTTCGACGAAAGGGGGCGCTGTGATCGATATTTTTGTTGCATTTTCACTATTGTATCATCGAAAAGTGTATGAAGTTATGCAGATAATTGAACCAATTTTTTTTCTATGTTTTCGACCAAAGCCTGCAGGTCCAGGTTGAATTCGGGGATATTTCAACGAAAGGGGGCGCTGCCATCGCGATTTTTGTTCGATTTTCACTATTGTATCATCGAAAAGTGTATGATGTTATGCAGATAATTAAACCAAAATTTTTTAATATGTTTTTGGCTGTAACCAGCAGGTCCTACTAGAATGTGGGTATAATCCGCCGGAAGGGTGCGCTGTGATAGCCATTTAAAGATTTCAAATTCAAAAAGATGTATAAAAAAAGTAGAAATCCTAAAAGTTTTTTCCGTTAAATGTTCGGCCTTGATCCGGAGAATCCGGAGCAGTTTTTCTTTTGTCTCTATATTAAAAAATGGCGGAGATATAGCGGTTTGAAATTTTAGGGTGGCTGACATTTTCAAACAAGACAGCAGAATTCATCCATAAACGGGTTTAATTTATGAGTTTTAGTTAACAGGGTTTCAGCAAATTTTCTTTCATTTTTGTAACCATTGTTCCTATTCTTAAATGCTTAACACTATATATTTATATTCGCCAACGTCAAATTCTCGCCAAGCTTGGCGGCAATTGACGAAGTATCGCCAAATTTGGCGACAAAAATAGGTTGCCACAAATGAAGCCAACTTGGCTGTAGAAGACTAATTTGGCGATATTCTCATTCAAATTCAATGTTGACAAGAACTGGGAATGAATCTTCTTTAATTGGGTTCCACGCATTTTAGCTTCGTGTTTTCCAGTAAAATTAGCTAAAATCGTAAATCCAAGGAATAGGGAGGCTATCTGTTCCGGTCGGTACAGGCCAAAAGAACTTTTCGTAGTTTAGTATACATCGGTTGATTGCACCCCGGTAACCTGATGATTCGCAAGCAGCTGACGTACAACAGAATGGCGAAAAATATTGATTTTATTGGCGATGTGAGGACGAAATTAGAAGTATTAACATGATTGAGATAGAAGAAAGTTTTGGGATTGGCACATCCGACTAGTTTATTATCTAAATTGTAGTAATTGTTTAAAGTAATAATTTTATAAATTAAAATAACGTAAAATTCACATTTTTGAATTCTAAAAAAAATATTTCTCATCTTTATAAATATAATATTAAAGTCTTAACAGATATTGTAATTAGTAAGGATAAGCAACAACCTAATTTCTTTAAAATATTTGTTATGAAATAGTAAGTACACTGTTAAAATTTTTCTGCAAACTGTGTAGTCATTCAACCATTTTTATAGAAGACGGCTACATAACCATAATTTAACTTGTATCTGACCATAATATGGTCAATAATATGATCACATACGCTTCATAATATGTTCAAGTAACCGTTATCTTTAAAAATGCTCGAATAACTGGAAAGTTTGCAGCAGATTTTGACCAGTATAGTATGAGTTTTATATGCAAAATTCCAGATAAAACATCAGATACAAGACAGGATAGTGTAAGAAATTGTAGCTTTTACCAGATGATACCTAGAAAGCAAAGGACGATTATTTTTCTATATTTTGATATAAACAGAATCGGATAATGAAGAACGAACTAAAACAAATAAAACCATACAAAATTTCAACCAATGAAATTTACCTCTAAATAGGAAAAAATGAAGCAGGCAATAACATAGAGATTACAAAATCAACTTTTACAAAACTTTTTTAAAGCTATTCGCCTCCGAAAATTCGAGCACTAATTTTTGATCGTATTGGAAAATTATAGATTCGCTTTTAGTTTGTTCAGTAATCTAGAAAAATTTCTAGGATATATTTGTAATATCCCGTTTTTTGTTTTTTACTTATTGATGAAATATTGATTATAAATTTTCCTCTTACTTAGAAAAAATGAATTATGAATTAGTGAGAAAAAGAATACTTTGATAAAATTTCTATTGACAAAACAGTGCAAGAAAAGAGGAAACAAAGTAAAACAGACTGTTTTCTATCAAACTTTGAATTTATTTTATAATAACAGTTGACACTGTTTCTTTTTTTATCTGGCTAATGCTTCTTTGCTGAAAACAAAATTCATTTTAACATTTATAAACACATCAAAAGTAAATATATAAAAATTTGCTAATTTATTTTCCATTTGAAATACGAGAGTTACTAATAACAACATACACCCTAGGTTTGAAAATAAGACAAAATAACACGATGGTTTGTTTACACAAAGGAACTTTTTTATATAATCACTAGCAGAACCACCCGGCTTTGCCCGGGTTAACATAAATTAAAATACAATAATACGACAATAACAATAACGGAGCTTTGTGCATTCTCGATCATAAATCGATAAAAAAAGACAATTAGAAAAAATAGCGTTACTTTGACTCAACCATAGTAAAATGTCTCAGCTTTATAAATGAGAATGTGCGTTTTTTTTGCGCATACAATAGAAAAATATACGATTTTCCTGACAATGAAAAAAAATCAACCAAATGTCGTAACATTTTGCGAAATTCGCTTTCATATGGCATCTATCTAGAACATAAAACAAAAACATGTCCGTGAGTAATACCGACATCATATTGACGGTAGCAACGATCTAACCATTAAATTTTGCTTGTACTGCATTTTTGTAACTACTAAATGTCGCATTATTTCATTTTTTTAAACTGTCAATTAGAAAAAAATGCACTTTCAAATGTAGTTTAAAAAGTTTATCTCAATTTACTGATTTTTTATGGATTTTAAAGTAATTTTAAAGCATGTATATTTTTTAATCTGTGTCCAATTCAATAAAGAAAGATTAACTTATTTGATCTTTATAAAGTAAAGACAATTACTTCTGACGTAGCACATTCAACTTTTATGCGGACGAATAACAGAAAATTTACTTTCAATGTTATTTGTTTGAAACGCGTATCTCAATTTACTGATGTTTTATGGATTTTAAAGTAATTTTCAAGAATGGATATTTTTAAATCTGCATGCGACTCAATTACAAAAGATTAACTGGTTTGCTCTTCAAATAATGTAAATAATTCAGCATTTGTTGATTTACGTGTAATATTCCATAACTAAATTGCCAAATTAAATTAAAACTTAAAAAGATAAAGAAAGGAAATATGGAAGCCTCGTATAATATTAGAAGGAGTGCTCAAAATATATTAATTTCATAGTTTTAAATGTTTTAATATCGCTTATTAATTACACCAAAATCAATATCACCAAAGAAAACATTTCATTTTTTTTTATTATTCTAAAAAAACTATAAAACTGGAAAATTCTCAGATTTAATTAAATAGCTTGCTGATAATTTTAACAGCAAAAATAAAATAAAGTAATGGAAACATGGAGTTAGTAAAAATGACATTAACCCCTTGGGGGCGAGCGACACGTATACGTGACGCATAAAGTGCTCAGAATCCTTGATTATTCCCACCAGTAACTTTTTATTGTAAACTTTGCCTTATTTAATGACAGCATTTCTGAGATTCAATTACGCGAAAATTTCTGTTTTGAAAAACCGGTGGCAAAAGATTAAAAATTCTGTAAAGGACGCTCGTCGCGAAGGGGTTAACCCTTTAACGGATAAAGCTTTTCAATTGCTGAAATGTTGAAATAAATGATTGACATCGGAAATTATGATCAAATTTATTTTTATATAAGAAAAAAGCGATATTTCACATACATAATAAATGGAAAACATTTCTATTGAAATTCTGCTGTCATTGTTGAATTTCGTAATTAAAGTTTTGTGGTTTCCTAGGGAAACCAATGAACGTTAAAGGGTTAAGCAGTATCTTAATATTTACTTTTAAGTTAGGTCTAAGTTGCATAACCCAGCCACTACAGTAACATTTAAAAAAATTGTTTCTTGTGGCTTAAACGTAATTGTGGGTAAGCCTTTACTTTATTGATAATAATAAACGTTAATTTCGGAAAATCAATACTTTTCACTGATAATAAAACATCATTTTAAAATTGAAACATAAATTTTCATTAATAAAAATTATATCTATAATGATTGGATGAAAGTCATGTCAATGTTATATGTGCTTTTAGTCTTGAAGTTTTTGTTGAAAAACGAAAGAAATGACCCTCTCTTTAATATAAATCAAAGAAAAATTTTACCACTGCTTCTAAATCAATAAAACACTTAGCATTATAACGTATAGATATAAGATACAGCTATAGTATACAATCGAAGTAGAAATAAAACATAGCAGACGACTTAGACTCAGTTTGAAATTAAAATGAAAATCTTTAATAGAATATGACGTCATACCTAGCATTTTTTTAACCTTTTTACTAAATTGTTTTCTTGAAATTGAAACATCTGTATTAAAGTAGATGTGTTAACTACAAATAAATTTAAATTAAGATACTACATCATTTTAATGAATTTAAAGTTATCGTTTTATATTTGTACTATAAAAACAAAATGCGCCTTTTCTTCTTAGAATCACTTCAATTTCGGATATTAAAAAATTTAGCGAGTAATTCTGAATTTTTATTGGCTTATAAAAAATTTTAAAAAAATGTGTTATATCTTTTTTTTGTGTGTGTGTGTTCCGTTTTTTAGAATGTGGCAACAGGAAAGAATTATTGCATTAGAAATTGAGAAAAAAAAGATTTCTATAATGATAAACTATGAGAGATGTTTGAAAAAAATGATAAAGAATGGTCTGAGAAGTTGACAGTAATTTTACTCTTGTTGTAAAACGTATGTACATCAAGTTCCGTTCAAATCGGATAAAAACTGTAGATTTGTATAAGGAACATACATACATACATACCAAGAACAGCTTTTATATTTAGAGAGTTTTATGACATGTGATGTAGTGCCATCAGCGATTGATTACTGCAGGTCCCGACATGGCTGGCTACAATTAGTAAGGTTAAACAGCAACTTTGGTTCTCTGCTGATTGGAGCACCAGAAATTAAAAAAAAGGATTTAGAAAAAAAAATCTTAAGAATGCATTTTTCTGCAATTATCTGCTCAAAACCAAAAAAGATTTTAGTTAACTTGACAACTGTATTGTAATATCTAATGATAACCCCCGAATACGCCAGAAAAACATTCTTAGGAACTAATTTGGTTTGAAGGGGCCTAGAAAAGGTGCTGAGTCTTGGGCCCCAGACAAACTTAATCAATCAGGCTCTGAGTGCCCTCTGTATTATAAAAATCAATTCAAATCCAATCATCAATTGAAAATTAGGCAGCGTATAGATAGGTGAAAGGGATTTCAACTACTACAGTTTAATTAGGACGTCATACTCAGCCGGGACCTGGGTAGCTTCATTAATTGGAGATTTAACTAAAACAGTCAGCCAACTTTCTAGGAAAACCTGACTACTATATAAGAAAACAGTTAAAACTACAATTTAATTAGGACATCATACTCAGCCAGGACGTGGGAGCTTTATTAATTGGAGATTCAACTAGAACAGTCAGCCAACCTTCTAGAAAAACATGACTACTCTATAAGCAGTTTTTCTCGAGGGCTCGGTGACTGTTCTAGCTGAATCTCCAATTTATGAGGCTTTCCAGGTTCCGGCTAGTATGATGTCCCAATTAAACTGTAGTTTTAACTGTTTTCATTGTTTTGATTCTCCGTTGTTTTGTAAATGCGCACGTAATATACTGATGAAGAGTACGAAAAGCACTCGAAACGTTTACATTAACTTGTATTTGAATGTTTTTAGTATGTTTTATCATTAAATGTCTGTAGTTATATATTTTATTATCCAGACCTAATTATGTTTTTTTTTTTTTTTTGAAAAATATTTAAGTTTGAATAGATGATTCAAGGTTATTCTCATGGGTCCTAAATGTAAAATGCTTTAGCGACAGAAAATGACTTTTGTTTTTTGTTGTCGTTGTTTAAAACATGTATTTTAATTCATAAAATTGAAATATTTTTCTATATCCGTCAAAAGTGTCTTTTTTAGAGACTTTTTCTTCTACAAGCTCTGAAATTATAAATCCAATATTCGAACGACAAAATGTTTTAAACAAATGATGTCAATTTTGAAAATTTTGTCATAAAAATAGTGATTTTTTACTGAAACGAAAACCGCAACATTTTACTATAATTGTATCAAAATCATATACTAATTTCAAAAATATAATTTTCGCACTTTTCATTTAACCTGCATTGTAAATCAGATTTCCTACTTATTACAAGAAATTTAATAAAGTTTATATATTTTTTTTTCTAAATGAAGAATAAAATTAGATTTATTTTAGTTTTACAGTTCTATATTTTATTTTTATTTATTTACTTATTTTTATTATTTAATTTAATTATTTTTTTTATCTATTGTGGAAAATAAAAGACTTCATGAAATGCAAAGGAATGGGTTGCTAATCAGAAAGTATATTTTTATTAATTTATTAGAAATAATATTAAAATAAGTCTAAAAATATTTTTTTCAACTCTCTTGTATACGCATTCAATGTTTATCTTTAAAGTCACGTCTAATTTCAAAACTGCAATTACTATTTTTCCCCCAAATATTTCTGTTACAATACATAAATTTGGAGTGGGCACCGAACTCGATTATGGAATATTCACTGTTTTTTTACGCTTAGTAAAAAACACGAGCTAGTGAATTTATTGTAACAATTATAATTTTAGCTTTTTTTCTTTTTCAGATATGGCAACAGAAAGGAGAAAGTGAAACATAATTTGAACTATATTTTTAGGATTTCTCAAATTGATTTCTCAACGTATAATCATAATTTTCTTAATATAGTTAAATAATAAAGTTCTTCAAATAAGACAAACTATTAATTTATTAAAGCGTATTTTTTAAAATATATATTACTCTTCATTTTTTATTTATCTCTTCTACTTCTTAGTATTTGAAATAGTTTGTTGTTTCAATTTTACAGCCGGTTACCCTATTTTGGGTGAGGGTGGTTTGACGTATTATTAAATCTATTGTTGCTATAACTCGTATACAATTGTAAACTATAAAAAATATTTGACGATTTATCACCTGTGACGGGCTAGCTGGAAAATGACCTAAAATTAATTTATAAATTTACGAAATATAATTAAGTTCGTATAATTGAGTTCTAAGAATATTAAAATATTGTAATCATCGGAAACACACCTGTGAATATAATATTTATAATTCTTAAGGTATGAAGAAAAGAGTGCATAACGATTATAAAATCCCATCTTTACATATAAAAACTAAGTTGAATTAAGTTTTAAAGTGCATAAAAATAGGAAATAGTGGAAATAACTGTGTTAGTTATGTCTAATTAATGAAGGTTTTGTAAAACATTTAAAACTTTAAAAGATTTAAATCAAGACAATTGAAACAAAATTAGTTAGAAAAGACACTTGCAACTTGTAAAGTAATTGAATTCCAGACTCATCAATGAAATTCCAAAGAATAGCAAACTAATTAAGAAAGAATGACAATTAGCAAAATCCTGGAAGAAGCAAAATAACTCATACAATTAAAAATTAATAGATAAAAGGAATTTTAATTTAAAACTTTGAATGAAAAAAGAAATGCATTCTATTTTATGTGAAAATTAGAAGTTATTTCAAAAAAGAGAGTTAATAAAAAGTGAACTTAATATCGATGTGGAACAAAAATCGACGAAGTTAATGCTTCCGATATAGGGTAAATCCAGGTTAGATACCCCATCGGGTTACTTGTCCTAGTTACTGTACTTCAACTATTGGATGTGTGGCAGAGCTAGTGACGTTCTTCTACTCTCAATTGTTATTAACAATTTTTATAAAACATAGAGTAGACGAAGTTACAGCAATTTAGTTCTTCAAATAAAAGTTTTATTCATCAAAGAAGGTAAGTTTGGCTGTTGTTTTATGCGGCTGTTGTTTTATGCGGAATTGTTGTTTTATGCGTGGGATCTTCAATCACACTTACTCACTTTTTTATTATTTTTTTTTTACTGATTCTAGTGCTAATACAATTGTATAATTGTGTACGTATATACAGATTAATAGACATTTTTATATTTTGGCAAAGATAAATGGAGCAGCACTATTACGCTTATTTATTCTTAATTATTGATTGCTAACGAATGCAAATTGTGATTTTGCATAATTTTCTTTTCTTTCTTTTTTTTTTTTTTTGTCATTTTTTTTTTTTTTTGGTATATTTTGCTAAAGAATTTGAAGTTAAATATCTTTGATTTCGTTTTAATACAACGTAAAACAAGTTTGAAATTGTACGTCAAACGTGACAAATGAGGTGCGTTCGTACTATAGCTAGTTATATAAATATTCAGATCTTGATGATTTTTAATTCTGTGAAATGAATTAAATCGTCTGCAGATTAATTTCTGTCATAAAATAAGTATCTCGGTCGCTAGACGATTAAACTTCGGAAGATCCTATAACAAACAAGTTGGAAATTGTACGTCAAACGTGACAAATGAGGTGCGTTCGTACTATAGCTAGTTATATAAATATTCAGATCTTGATGATTTTAAATTCTGTGAAATGAATTATATCGTCTGCAGATTCATTTCTGTCATAAAATAAGTATCTCGGTCGCTTGACGATTAAACCTCGGAAGCTCCTCTAACAAGAAAGCACCGATTTTTTTTTTCTTTTAATTCAAATTTCTTAATAAATATTTTTATTAATATCTCCTAAAGTTTTGATTCAATTTTTTAAAAAATTGAAATGTCTCGACAAAATTCTGCAAAGATAATATATCTTAAATTCCAAACCATGGGTAGTTTTTGCGTTGTTATATGCGGACGGATGGACAGACAGACGGACAGACAGACGGACGGACGGACAGACAGACGGACGGACCAAGCGACGACAATAGGTGCTACGTATTTATATAATTACGAACGCACCTATTAAAAGCAATACAAAAATCGTGTTTCATAATAATTTATTAAGACCTAAAAGTTGAATTTCAGAACACACCTTTTAAATGGATTTTTATGCCATAACAGAAAATAACAACTAAAATTTTACGATTCAGGTGCAGGCATTTTGGTTTCTGCTGTGCATTGATCATGCAGTCAGGAAGGACATTGTTATATATTAAGACTCTCAAATATACTTCGTTTAATCAATTATGTTTTCCCAAATCAACTGGTATCCGAATTTGATTTTATAACAGATTATATTCACTCATGAACTTAATATTAAAAGGAGATAATCCTGGGAATTGTTTTTTTTTTATACCGCTAACCAGGCCCCTACCTGCCCGGCATGAATGCCTAGCTTAACGGGTTAGTACCTGGGTGCGGGTCGGAAATCGCCTGATCACAGCATGGCTGTGATCCACCTGACTATTGATTTGTTCACATCGCTGCTGTGCTTGCTCTCTTGTGATTTGCTACCGTTATCTTTGTTTGCCGGTTCAAGATTTCTGTTTAACTTTGTTGAATTGACAGATTTAATAGGTCTCGTAATTTAGAACCTTGATCAGGTGACGAGACCCTCACCTGACTAGGCACCCCCAGAGGTATTATTCACAGGTAACTTGGAGGGCTTTGCACCCACGACGGATTTTACATGCACCAGGTGCCATTAGCGTACATAGATTTGCATATTTACCATGTCTGTTGGCTTGTCACGTTCATGGTGGGTTGTCGCTGTAGTGTTTATCGCCTCTTTTATGGGCTGATTTCCCTTCTTGTTGTATTTGTCTCTGTCAAGGCTTTTTGGCGTTTTTATAGGCTCGCCCCTGTTGTGGGTTGTTTTTTGTCTATCATTCATTGGTTTTTTGTCTCTTTCTTGATATATTTTTACCTCTAGCTTGTGCTAGAGCTGGTTTTCACATTTTGAATCTTGGTCTTCTTTCGAGAGTTTCACTGGTTATTATGTCACTATCGTGGGTTTTGTCACGTTGTAACATTTGTTACTGGTGGTTGTCACATTGTAACTTTTGTTACTGGTGGTTGTCACATTGTAACTTTTGTTACTGGTGGTTGTCACATTGTAACTTTTGTTACTGGTGGTTGTCACATTGTAACTTTTGTTACTGGTGGTTGTCACATTGTAACTTTTGTTACTGGTGGTTGTCACATTGTAACTTCTGTTACTGGTGGTTGTCACATTTCTGGATGTTGCACACTCATTTTTGTTGTCTTTGTCACTTTATCTCACCCAAGCATTGGGGATTTTGATTTTTTTTTCCCCTTCGTGAATACGCTTTTTGCGATCAGTCCATTGAATCCTGGGAATTGTTTAGAAATGTACAGACTAAAAAAATGACCGATTTCCGAATAATCGTATCGAAATGGACTGACTCTGAAAACGGCCGGTTCCGAAGACTGACATGTAAACGAATGGTTGGTTACCTTGGGGTGGATTTTGAAGAGGGATCTAATTATAAGGCTTAAAATTGCGTTAGGCCCTGACGGCAAACATCAGAACTAGAATAAAGATTCCTGCATAAAATAATTAATAGTATAAATGGAGGGTCATTCAATGGTATATTTTTTAGTTTAATGCCATAAACCATAAAATCAGGGAATACTTGTATTATGGTGATTAGAAATAATTGCTAATTAATTGCACACACTCATCAATGAAATGAACTCTTGAAAACGAAATCATCTGTCCAAAAAAATTAAAAATAAGGTGAATGGATGCGTAAGAAAATGGAGTAATACGTAAGAAAGTAAATTATTATTATTAATATTATGGATTTCATGTTCGTTCCAATGCTTCCGGATTCGTTCCTTTTTTCTTAAAATCATCCCTTTAATCTTGAAATCGTTCCTTTTATCTCGGACGCGTTTCTTTTTCTCGGAAACCTCGTTTTTTTCTCAGAATTGTTTCTTTTTCTCGGAATCGCTCCTTTTTTCGGAATCATTCCTTTTATTTCGCAATTGTTCCCTTTTTTTAAGGAATCGTTCCTTTTTTTCGGAATCATTCCTTTTTTCGGAATCTCCTTTTTTAGGAACGACTCCAAAAAACTCGTTCCTTTCGGTGAACGATTCCGGCTGGAACGATTCTTTAAAAGGAACGATGTTGCCCATCTCTACTACCGATATGACAAATGCTTCAATCTTCACGGCGATTATGTAGAAAAGTAACCATGCTTGTACATGACTTTTGGTAATACAATGAAATGAATTATATCGTCTGCAGATTCATTTCTGTCATAAAATAAGTATCTCGGTCGCTTGACGATTAAACCTCGGAAGCTCCTCTAACAAGAAAGCACCGATTTTTTTTTCTTTTAATTCAAATTTCTTAATAAATATTTTTATTAATATCTCCTAAAGTTTTGATTCGATTTTTAAAAAAATTGAAATGTCTCGACAAAATTCTGCAAAGATAATATATCTTAAATTCCAAACCATGGGTAGTTTTTGCGTTGTTATATGCGGACGGATGGACAGACAGACGGACAGACAGACGGACGGACGGACAGACAGACGGACGGACGGACAGACAGACGGACGGACGGACAGACAGACGGACGGACCAAGCGACGACAATAGGTGCTACGTATTTATATAATTACGAACGCACCTATTAAAAGCAATACAAAAATCGTGTTTCATAATAATTTATTAAGACCTAAAAGTTGAATTTCAGAACACACGTGATCATTTTGTTCTTTACTTTTGTCTCTTTTTTATGGTCCATCGGAGGTTGAAAAAAAACGGCCCTTGTAACATAGAATGCTAAAATCTAGTTTAGTTAGAAAACGCATAGCACGGTTAAAAATTCAACTTCAGCAAATTCTTACGGAACTGTACTTGAATTCTTTTGTACAGCCTTGCATATTACCTACAGATTTTTATACAAACCACATATTTGATAAAACTTAATTCAGGCAAAAAACGCTTAAAACTACTCTAATAAAACTTTCAAAAATTACCATCCATGGACGGTAATGTATCCACATCTTTGCATATCTCTGTATATGAATTTATTGATATTCTACAAACAACTTTTAGTATAGCAAATATAGTTCAGCTTGAAAATGCATCACTTAATTAAAAATCAATTTTAAGCAATTCACGCTCATACTGAGTAACGCTTACGAATTATTTTATGTAGTCCTGTATATGATATATAGAATTTAATACACACCACGTAGTATGCAGAAATTTAGTTAAACTTTAAAAACGCATATCGTACTTGAAAACTCACTTCCAGCAATTATCGCTAATAGATAGTATTGTATACGAAATAATTCATGTGTCCCTGTAAATGAACGATAAACCATATGAATCATATCCTACAACAAGCATCTTTTAGTAAACTTCACTAATTTATAGCAATTTCATTATGTTTAAAATCGTATAGTATAACATAATCAAAATACGCTGCAAAAAGTTTTTTCCTTAGACCGTTATGTATAACTGAACTAGCCGCCACTGGCGTACAGTTTGGTCTCCCTTAAATATATGTTAAGCATTGCAACACATTACTTTTATTCATAATTTAATTTTTTCTTAACCTTTCGCCAGATTGGAAGATTTTAATAGATAAATCAAGAACTTTTGCTATCATGATAGCATTTTGCATATTTTTTGTTGTTAAGTATTTGATATTCCTTGAGTCAGTAACATGCTGTTTTAGCAATCTTTAACAGGTATCTGAAAATGGGGTTTTCTCGCCAATGTGGTGCAAAACAAAATCCGAATCTTGGCGCAGATTCCGGTGCGTCTGTGACAGCTGTTCCAATTTAAAATGCATGCCGTTCACACTTTTCATTTAATATAGGAAATAGATAATTAAGAAATAATATCATAAATCAAAACATTTGATTTCAAAATCAAACTATCGTTTCTAATTTATACACGCAAAAAATAAAAGCTGGTATTGGTGATTTAAAAAATGCTATTGGCGAGATATGCGCCCAAATAACATAAAAGTACATAATGATGTGATTATTTTATAAATGTATATTAAATTACTGTTTTGAACGTGATAGGTTACAATGGAAAATATGATTGGCAATTAACAATCATTTTCGGTTCCGGGAAATCGGTTCAGGTGCGGGTGCAAATTATTTTTTTGACACCAGGCAGCTCTCTAAAAATTCATTCGCGGAGAACTTGCTATTATTGCTATTATGATGTTATTATTTTATAAATGTATATTAAATTACTATTTTGAACATGATTGGTTACAATGGAAAATATCATTGGCAATTAACAATCATTTTCGGTGATCTCTCTTCCTGACACATATAATACATAAATACCAAATTAACTGGCAATTCGTTTCGAAATTTGATTCATTAAATATTATTACATGAGTTGTATTATTTTTCATTCAACTTACGTTAAAAAAAGATCAGGAAGGAAGTTGAGTTATATAGCACTTCAAACAGAAATTATGGTAAACTTTGATTGTCTCACAGGTCCGGGTGCAAATTATTTTTTGACACCAGGTAGCTCTCTAAAAATTCATTCGCGGAGAACTTGCTTTGCGAATGATTACATTTATGGTTTTATATTTCTATCGTTCACAATGAACGAATCTCTTGTGCTTGTTTATTTTGATCGAATGTGATATTGTACTGTCAATCCTATTTCAACTGAAGATATCTCAGAATATATACAAATTTGAATATAACTCATCTCTCAAAGATAATTTTTTTAACAATATTTCCAAAAATGGAACTTTTATGCAGGTTTATTCGAAAAAAAATTGTTTGAGTAAAAATGGCCGTTTGGCATATGAAAAAGCGAAACGGTCATCCCGGAACTGTTGATGACAGTCACTTGACTTACGCTTTTATTATATAGATTCTTGGTACTTTTCCAGTATAGGTACCTTGGCGAAATCTAGACGAAATGTACAATGGTTGGGCAACCATTATACTACTCTTTAAAATAACACTTTAAGCAACCGAAATCGTGAAAAAAATGTGATGTTAGATTTAGGCTTGGTCCTGCTGTTCAACATCGATCACGTGATCAACTTGGATATCTGAAACAGTTGAATGGGGTTTCATTTTCTTTCCTTGAAGGTAAATATTTTATTGGTTGTGTAATTCGAAATCACTCGTTGTATAATGTCGTGAATTTCTCAAGTCTTAAGCTGATACATATGTCTAAGTTATACTCTGATATGAATTCTCGGTTCAATTTCAACTCAACATATAATTTACTTGTATGCATATCTATCCGAAATGAACTGTATTCATCATTTGAAGCGATAACATAACTAAAAGTCCGCTATAATTATTATCTGTATCCTTTGCTGTTATATTAGTCACTTCTGAACCGATGGATATGTTTTTATTTATCTACACGTCAGTAGGTAAGTCTAAAGGAAACTGTGAAGCTTATTTATTAGATAGAGACAGATATAAATTGTTTCTTGTATCTGTCTGTAATGTCAACACCCTTAAAGCATCTCTATCTGTTAGTCTTTGGTTACTGTTATTGTCGGTAACTTTCAGATTTATTGATTGAAATAACATCAGCAAAATGAGTCCCATGAGTTGTTGATACATTAATGGTTTTCTCATGCATATTTAATTTGTCTAAATCACAAATGATTCTTAATATACCATACGTTGGATCCAACATAGATTATCATTTAAAGGTATTATTTTATATTTTCACAGTGTTAACACTATGATTTTAACAACTGAAGTGGAAAAAATGCTATGCTAGACTTAGGTCTGGTCCTGACTTTTGTGTAAATTTTTGTTAATATGTAAATATTTTTTTGTTAATTTTTCTTAAATTTTTGTAAAAATTTTGCAAAACTTTTTTTTAGTTTGTAAAAACTTTTTTTTTTAACTATGTAAAAACTTTTTTTTTAATTTGTAAAAACTTTTTTTTAATTTGTAAAAAAAAATTATTTATTTTTATTTGTAAAAACTTTTTTTTATTTCTAAAACACATTTTTTTTTTTTTTTTTTGTAAAAACTTTTTAATTTTTTTACTTGTAAAACATTTTTTTTAATGAGTTGTATATATTTTCATTAATCTGATGTATAGTATTATCAAAAGTTGATTTTCATATGTATGTGTGTAAACTGATATTCATTGGTGAAAATGTTGTTTCGTTGAACAAGTTATGATAAATATCAAGTCTTACGTAAAGCAGAATTAGTTATTTAGTATCATATAGAAATTTCATGTTAAAAATCATACAATATATTTTAACAATGAAATATGTTTTATAAAAATTAACATAGATATGTATAGATACATTTTTATTATGGGTATTTAAACAATACATTGTGAATATTGTCTACATTTATATCAATTTCTCTTCAATACATTTTATCAATTATATCAATAAAATTCTTTACAAAACTTTGGATTTTTCTTTACAAAATTCACTTTTTGGATATCATATGTCAAATCTATAATGCTGCGTGAGTAGTTTAGGTAAATGTTCTAAAATTATAAATTTTATAATAGAATAATTTAATTCATTGATTAAAGAACGTATCTTTTTCACTATGTAGACTTAATTTCTAGCTAGAGGTTATATATTATGTTCTATACAGTCAATTTTTCGAAGTATCCAATCTGATCTTTGACTGTTAAATTCTTCAAATTACTGGTTAATTTTTGAATATCCATCTTCAATATGACTTGGGATACTGTCTTTGACAAGTTCAACATAACAGTCATATGTCTATTCAGTCTATTACGAATAATGAATATTTTCTCACACTTTTCACACTGAAACAATTTTTTAATAGGATCTGTTTTCATATGAACTGATAGTCTGCATTTTCTAGTAAAATATAATTCACGCTTTCTTGTAGATTATTTTTGACGATGATTACAAGTACATGGTTTTTCACTAGTTTTGATTTGTATATGTTCTTTTAAATTCCATTTACTTGAAAAGTATTTGTTATAAGTGTAACACATCTGCAAGAGAAATAAATGCATATATTTAGAATTCCTTCTAACACTATAGACGAAAAAATATCACATTTTATAGAACACCTGATATAATATTTTATTATAAATTCACTCTAATTATGTTTAATATATGTATTCTAATATATCACACATAAGTACTCACATGTATATTATTCTTTAACTCTATATGTGTTGACGACGAATCATCTGGGGTATCCATTTCTGGTAAAGAGAGTTTCTACTGTTTTGATTCTTCTTGGTGTAACATCTATACAATAAAAGAAATATAATTATATACTTAGAAAAGAATTAATAGATAAATAATCATTTATTGATGTTTTACAATGATATAGTACAACTTACTTTATTCGTTAACAGAGAAATTGTTTCCCTAACTGGGTTAAAATCAAGAAATTTACTGGAGCTACACATATACAGTCATCTTCATGCAAGAGTTTGACTTGGGGAATGAGAACAGCTGCATCACTTTTCAAAATTTTATATTATCATCAGTTAAATTGATCATGTGACAAAACTGCGCATGCGTACTTAATCAAAATAATCAGTATAATAAGCTTTATCATGGGATCTTGCTTAAATATGGTCTTATATTAAAATGATTAGTATGGTCTTAATTCTGAAATATTACTTATATATATGAAAGTAGCAGATATACACGACTTCAAATGTAAGAGGAAAAAGTTACTATACACGGAAGATGTTAATTGGATATTCGCGAAATACAGTATAAAATTTGGTTTATGCGAGCTTAATAATAGCGTTGGTACAATTGTAGTTGAAGTTTTCCTTATAGTGAAGTCTAGATTGCTATATTCTGAGAAGTGATAGTGGCAATAGTAGCAGTTAAACTTCTAATTTTTTTTAACTTTGTAAAAAAATGGATACTTTTTGTAATTTTTTTAAACTTTTGTAAAAACTTTTTCTGTAAAAACTTTTTTGTAAAAACTTTCTTTTGTTTTTTAATTTTGTAAAAACTTTTTTTTTTTAAATATATATTTTTTTTTTTACTTTTTTTTTTTTTTTTTTTTTTTGTAAAAACTTTTTTTTTAAATTGGTAAAAACTTTTTTTTAAACTTTGTAAAAGCTTTTAATTTTTTTAAATTGTTTAAGTTTTGATTAATAGTTTTTGTGTTTGATATTTTAGATACTTATAATTTATTATTTTCATTTAACGTATATATAATTTCAACGATGTTTTTATGGTAAAAATTATGTGGGATAAATAGTTGATAAGTGATAGAACATAAATTTTAACTTGATATTTGAATTTTTGAATAGGAAACACAGTTCAAATATTATTTTACAGGCGTTTATGCTCAAATATGTTTCCGTTTCTATGATATGAAATAGCTTGAAATCATTGAAATGGTGTAAAAATTCACTAAATGAAAGCTAAAATTAGATATTTACTCGATAAATCAGTATATTTATATGTATATTTCTGAAAGGAATGGATGAAATGCTATTGCATGTTAATAAGTTATGGTAAAATAGGTATGTGATCAGTATCTAAGTTCATGTTAAAATGTTGTCTAATATTTGGTAATACGTATCGTTTTCATAAACTAGGCTATTTGAAATAAAATGTTTAGATAAAATTAAAGTTTATATTCGTACATATTCTGTTAAAATGGGAAAAATTAAAACAATAAGGTATTCATATTCATTTAGATAACAGTGTGGTGTACTAAACTCCATATGCGAAAGCAGGGTTCTACAAGTTCACATGGTTTCAAGTAAAAGTATAACTAAAAGTGAATATCAATACTTATAACATAAATTTGAACTTGAGTTTCAAATCTTTGAATGGAAAATACAATTCAAATATTATTTACCCGCATCTGTATTCAATTATATTTTCGTTTCTGTAATATGAAAATAACATTGCAATCACTGAAATAATGTAAAAATCGCTAAGTGCGTGCTAAAAATTGGATACTTACTCAGTAAATCCATATTTTTATATGTATATTTCTAAAAGAAATGGTTAAAATATTATATTACATCTTCTAAATTATGTTAAAACAGGTATGTGGTTTGAAAACGGCATGACTTAGATAGAGTTTTCTTGTGTAAAATCGGTGATTCGGGTCACTTTTCTTTCAAAAGTCCTCTCTGAAAGCCTTTCTTTTATAAGTGGTTCTGTTTATTTATACGGTAATGTGTGTGAAAAACATACGTGTGTCACTCATCTGTTGTTAAAAATATTTATTTGTCGAGGGGTAACTTCTTAATTAAAGTGTGTTAAAATATTTATGTAAAGTAGATCTTTAGATATATCTACTTCAAAGCACTGTTTTGTATGTTAGAATATCTCTGTACAATTGTGTTGAAAATATATATTGAAAATAACTCTGTGATAAATTGAATAATTCCCGATAAAGTGAAGTTAACTTAGACTGTGCGTAAAAAATATTTGTTAGATTGTATAATGTTAAAATATAAAGTAAGTCAAATCAAGTTTTATGGTAAAAAATAATTTTGTTGTTATATTTTCAAGAAATTGTGTGTAAAATTTATAATAAGTTCATATAATTTCTATTAAAGTAAGTTAAGAGTAAATATTTACTATTTTCTAATAGCAGTGAAATAAATATGCAATATAAGTGTACGTTTTCTTATTTTAACCTTTTGGCTGTTGTTTAAAAAAAATCGATCTACGTTTCTTCTTTCTACAGACAATGGATGAGTAAACAAGTGACGTCACTCTATTCAACTTTAGATTCTTGGAAAAGGGGGGATGTGTACACCTGTTCTATGCTATGTATTGTGTGAATGCGCAAGAAATGGGGTGTTGTTTACCTCATTTTATATTTAAATTCACGAAATATAAATAAATCTTGGAAGAATAATGTTTTAATTCTCTAATATACAGTTATATAAAACTAAAAAGTTGACTAAAATTAAGTATGACAAATTAAAACATAGAAAATCAATTAAATTTAATTAATTCTCATAAAATTTCTAATATAAAACTTTCTAAATTTCAATATTTCTTTGTATTATGGTCATTTAAAGGATAAAATCGTACAAGTTAGGGCCTTACAGTACAATCGAATCTGCAAATTTTCGTAAAATGCATCTTTTTCTTGAAAATTAGTATTTTCTTTTGATTAATTATTAATATTTATTAAAGTGTTCAGCATTTAAAAGTAATATATATGTTAAATCATCAGCTTATGATTCGATATCATCATATTATAGTGGAAAATTCTTAAGAAATCGGCTTTTTCCTTAAAATTAATATTTTGCCATTGTCTCGTCTAATTAGTAATACTCATTAAGATGCCTGTCATGCAAAAAGTAATATATGTTCGGCTTATGATTTGATATTCTCGTCTTATAGTTGAAAAATTCGTAAGAAATCAGCTTTTTTCGTTAAAATTGTTATTTTATTTTGCTTAATTATTATACTCATTAAGGTGTCCATTGCTCAGAAACAATAATATAAGTTTAAATTCCATTTTATAGTTTGATATTCTCGTCTTACAGTTGAAAATTCATAAAAAATCAGCTTTTTCGCTAAAAATTTGATATTTTTTCATTTTTTTGTGTAATTAGTAATACTCATTAAGATGTTCGGTATTCAAAATTAATATCTATGTTTAATCTTTGGTTTATGATTTGGTATCCTCGTTTTATAGTTGAAAAATTTGTAAGAAATCAGCTTTTTTCGTTAAAAATGGATATTTTGTCTAATTATCAGTACTCATTAATGTAATGATTGTTCAAAAACTGAAACGTGAGTTTAAATTTCTTCTTGTAAGTCGATATCCTCGTCTTGTAGTTGAAAAAGTCTTAAGAAATCGGCTTTTTTCCTTACAATTTGATATTTTCCATTGTTTCATCTAATTAGTAATACTCATTCAGATGTTCGTCATTCAAATTAATATGTGTTTAATCTTCATGTTATAGTATGATAATCTCACGAGCTCCGGCTGCGGTGGCACGGTCGACGGAGAAGCGGGAGGAGGTGGCACGATGCCACAGTGCCACCGCCGGCTGACCCCGAACTCTTATTTTCCTACTACTCTTGGCGATTCATCCTCGGGGAAACCTATAACCCAAGAGTACCCAAAGTGCACTTTCTAAAGTCCGAATTGCACCAAGGTTTAAGAAAAACAAAACAAGGATCCTATACTGGAAAAGTGCCAAAAAAACTATTTTGACTTAAATGGATTTTTATATGATGAAGGACAAAATTTTTTAGTACAGCTATCGCAGACGCACCGGGGTATCTTTTTGACGCCAAATTGGCGATTTTATGCTTGGGCAACCCGGCGATTTTGGGAAGATTTTGGTTCATATGGCAATCCAATAGAGTAGATTGCGTGATTTTATATTAAATTAAACAATGTGTTTCAGTGAAATGAATTATATCGTCTGCTATTATGATATGATTAATTTCCGTGATAAAATATGTACATTTTTAGTTGGCAACATTTTATCTGTTGTTGGCATTTATTGAAAATTCCAATGGCGAACTACTTTTGAAAACTTACTAACGGGAACTTTGAAAATTTCAGAACTTGAAATCCATATTTAGACTCTTTTTCAATTTAATATCTTTTTCTCCGGAAACATATATCCAAAAAACTGTCAAATGTTATTATATTTCAAATAAAGTGGAGAGTCAAAATATGTCCATTAAAATTAACTTTTAAAATATACACTAAAACACTTTTTATTTTGCTTAAAAGACGTCAACATATCAATATAAACATTAAAGATGTTAAAATTTAAAATTTACATGTTTCGATTTGTTCATCAAATCGTCATCAGAATATACACAAACCACAAACACAATGTACATAAAAACCAGAGAGTCTGAACAGTCACTATGTGAAAGAAAGTACAACGCCCTCTATACTTTTAATTTTAACACCGCTCTTAGCTTCATCTACAGACCGCTTCCCACTATTATTCAACCACTCAACCCAAATCTTCGGAATATTAAATGACAACGTATCATTACATGTTTTCGAACTTCTTAAATAAATTTCTTAAATAAATAGAGAGAGCATCAACATCCTATTTAATGAAGCTAAATTGATTTATAGTTCCAGTTTTTATTTACAACTTTTTGCGAGGGAGTCTATTGAAATTTATTTAAGAAGTTCGAAAGCATGCGATACGTTGCCATTTAATATTCCGAAGATTTGGATTGAGTGGTTGAATAATAGCAGGAAGCGGTCTGTAGATGAAGCTAAGAGCGGTGTTAAAATTAAAAGTATATAGGGCTTTGTACCTTCTTTCACATAGTGACTGTTCAGACTCTCTGGTTTTTATGTACATTGTGTTTGTGGTTTGTGTATATTCTGATGACGATTTGATGAACAAATCGAAACATGTAAATTTTAAATTTTAACATCTTTAATGTTTATATTG
Source organism: Maratus michaelseni (assembly GCA_963931845.1). NCBI lineage: Eukaryota > Metazoa > Arthropoda > Arachnida > Araneae > Salticidae > Maratus > Maratus michaelseni. Next base: position 191,292,127 of record OZ007588.1, on the reverse strand, counting down.
ATATGTTGACGTCTTTTAAGCAATATAAAAAGTGTTTTAGTGTTAATTTTAAAAGTCAAAAAACTGTCGGTAGATTATAGGATTGCTATAATTATACAATTTTGGTATGCAAATTCGGTTTTTAATTTCAGTAATACGGAAATAATATAACTCTATCTTAAATATGACGTAATCAGCAGGGCAACTAAGAATCATTACCTATTATGGGATATCATTGAATGTTTAAGTATGATAGGATTTAATAGAATTAAGAAAACTTTTATTTTCTTTTTAAGTTTTGATTCGATTTTCATAAAATTTGAAATGACTCAACAAAATTCTGCTCACATATGTGCCATATACGTCATTATATACATATTATTTACGGCTTATATGCCATATATACTACATCATATGCATATCATACACATGTCATATATATGCTACTGTCAATATGATAAATCCGTTTTTTATTAATAATAACCGGTTATTATTAATAATGACCTACTTAATCATATTGACCGTAACATATATACGTCATATATGACTATAACTGGACCATATGCATCACAAAATGTTAATTGCATCATATATTATTACAGTGTCAAATATGCTTTATAATTTGGCGATAAATCTTGGTCACGCTATAACCCAAGAGTACCCAAATGGCACTTTCTAAAGTCCGAATTGCACCAAGGTTTAAAAAATATATATACGATCCTTATACTGGAAAAGTACCAAAAAAACTATTTTGACTTAAATTTGATATTTATATGATGAAGGACAACACTTTTGAGTACAACTATCGCAGACGCACCGTGGTATCTTTTTAGCTCCAAATTGGCGATTTTATGCTTGGGCAACTCGGCGATTTTGGGAAGATTTTGCTTCATATCGCAATCCAATAGAGTAGATATGGTGATTTTATATTAAATTAAACAATGTGTTTCAGTGAAATGAGTTATATCGTATGTTATTATGATATGATTAATTTCTGTGATAAAATAAGTACATTTTTAGTTGGCAACATTTTATCTGTTGTTGGCATTTATTGAAAATTCCAATGGCGAACTATTTTTAAAAAGTAACTAACGGGCCTAACTTTGAAAATTTCAGAACTTGAAATCCATATTTAGACTCTTTTTCAATTTAATATCTTTTTCTCCGGAAACATCTATCCAAAAAACTGTCGGTAAATTATAGGATTGCTATAATTGTACAATTTTAGTATACAAATTCGGTTTTTAACTTCAGTAATACAGAAATAATATAACTCCATCTGAAATAGGAAGTAATCAGCATGGCAATTAATTAAGAATCATTACCTATCATGGAGTATCATTGAAATTTTACGGATGATAGGATTTAATAAAATTAAGAAAACTTTTATTAATATCTTTAAAGTTTTGATTCGATTTTCATAAAATTTGAAATGACTCAACAAACTTCTGCAACAATTATATATATTAACTTTCAAACCATTCGGATGGTTAGTTTTTGTGCCGTTATATGCGGGCAGGCGGAGAGACGGACGGACCAGACGACGACTATAGGTGCTACTTATTTATATAATAACAAACGCACCTAAAAATTCTGTGTTTGTTATAATAAAATAAACTGTTTCATAATTAAATAAAATTAACATGCAGTTTCAACAAGCTAGGCCTAACAGATACCAGGAAACGGGGTTTTCTCGCCAAAATGTGGCGAAACAAAAATTGCGTCTTCCCCGGTGCGTCTGTGACAGCTGTTTTCATTTTGCAATTAGAACTATGCTTCTAAAACTAATGGCCGACGATAAAAAGAATCACCCTGCTTATATATATCCATATACGTATACATACATTACATATTCAATATATATATATATATGTGTGTGTGTGTGGATGCATTAAATCTGTTATGAATACCAATGTACCAGGGCTTAATTTAGCATAAAAATGTCCGTTTTTGAAAGAATGTTATAAAGAAATGTTAAAAAAGAAATCGTTACGATAGCAAGCACTCTGATTTTTTAAACGAGATGTCCCGAGTTTTTAAATGTTTATTTCTGGTTTAACGATATTTTCCAGTTTACTTTTAAGATTTAAAAAAAATCTATAATTACTTTTCTGTTATCCTAGTTTCCTTTTTAAGGGTTTCGTTCATCTCACAAAACCCTATTACCCCCGCTCCGTTGTCTGTCCGTCACAGAGCCATTCTCAAAAAGTATGTAACTTACAGAGTTGAAACTTAGTGAATAAATCTGAATAGCAGCTGTAAAGAGCTCAAAATATTAAAATTTGAAAAATTCGTATTATTTTAATAAATATAGATAAAAAACCAAAATTCTAACAGCCTTTTCCTATTAAATTGAAACATTTTTCGTTATAGCAGATGCCAAAGATTTAAAATCCACAATGAAATTCTTTCTACAATAATTAATTTTCTATCAGACGATTTTCACGTGAAAAATGAAAATGAAATAAAAAGTTTCACCAATTGAAAAAAAGATAAATATGAAATAAAATTGATTGACGTCATAGTCGTAATAAAACGGAAAATGTCTAAGATTTCTCAATAATACAAGGAGTATGAGTATGTGTAAGTGGACAAAGCAGATTAATATCACGTCATTAGAGAATTCAAAAGAAAATCTGACGTCATATAGGAAGTTTAACAAATTTTTCAAATGTTTGAGAATAATACAAAGCGAGTATCACTATAAATAATAGAGAATAGTAAATATATGAGTTTGAGAAACATATTTAATCGTGATGAAAATCAGATTATGGGAATATTCGCATATTTTAACATTTTGAAGGTGTACAATTTGTTTAATTTTGAAATTATTTTTTTTTAATATTGCATTTAGTCCGTATGACGGATATTATTATGACAGAATATAATAGCGGGCTTGGACCGCTATCAGGCTGGTTTAGATATTCGAAAAAAGGAAAAAATAGACCGGTAAATTTTTACATTATAAAAAACGACCTTTTTTTTTGTTGTTGTTGCTAAATGAAATTTGTTTGAATTTATTAAAGAAAGGATAAAGTGTTTTGAAAGGAATATTAAACGAAACCCTTTGAGCGATCTTCGATCCCACTTACCCATTTGTTTACTTTTATTTTGTAAACAGTGCTTTATTTTCTGAGTATTTAGTACAATATAAACCGCATTGCAGTATACAGTATCAAAAAAAAATTTAAGTAATGAGCGAAAATGACATGTAATTTCTTTTTTAAAATCATAAATAACAATAGACAATTATATGTTTACATGTTTTATTTTACAGCCAAAAAAGAAAATATAAAATGATATCATTTGAAACTGTTTTACATGAATATCTGAATAGCTGTGAATAGATTGATTTTTGATATTCTAATAGTCTGTCTGGAGGAACCTGATACACGCTTCTGCTGAAAATTTAACTTTTCGATCATTAAAATATGTTGCGGTGATCATTTTTTCACAGATGTCTTCTTAGGGATGAGATGAGAGGGCGAGCGCTTCCTGGTAGAGCTTTGCTGTTTGGAGCTCTTTTGGCGGCTTTCAATTCCTTTGCTCATTGTGCTGGCTCCTTTGTCACGACCTCGCTTTGCTTCTTTCATCTGAAAAATTAAATATAAATTACAGTTAGATACATAGTAATAGACAAAACTATATTAGAATTGTTAATCCTTTACAATTCTTTTACAAGCATTAATTGAAAAGGCTGTTTATTTCGCAAATTGGAGCGAATATCACTTGGTAAAAATTCTACTGCAAATTGACAAAATGCGCATTTCTTCTATACATAAAATTGTATTGCAATGAAAATGAATACATTTCTTTTCTTATATAGCTTTTGTACAGAGACTTTTGTTTTTTGTATAAAAACCCAGGACCAACTTGGGGCTATTTAGCGCTTCGTTACAACTTATTTTCTATGAAAAAATAATCGGGTAAAAGGCAGAATACTTTAGTAGAACTTAAGAAGGCACCTCTAGTTGAACCACTGGAGTAGGCGCTTTACACACCATTTAAAACCGGATAAAGAAGCAAAAGTTGTGAAGTCATATAAATTCAAAACTAAAAAGTCTGGGATAGTCTTGTAAACAGTAGATCTTATTATAATGATCCTTTGGGTACTTTTCCTTTACAAGGGTCTTGGCGCGGTTTTCTTAAAGTTGGCGCAATTGGAGCTTCAGAAAGTGAGATTTGTTGCCAAATGACATACACAGCTATGCAAAGAATCCTGATGAACTTTCATGCTTGTTTATATATGTATTTGTATATATATATATATATATATATATATATATATATATATATATATATGCATATGCATATATATAGAGAGAGAGGGTGATTCCAAATTCATGGTACACACTTTAAGGGTTGGTACAGGAGACTGTAACAAACAATTTTTATACAGGAAAGCAGGGTCGCAAATCCATTTATATAGTGAAATTTACAGGGCGTCTCACTCCAATCCGAAGTCGCGTTTTCGTTCATAACTTTAAGAGTAGGGAATATATTTTACCGAACAGTTACCAGAAATCCTTACAATATGCTTACAATTCATACAAATATGAGTCAGTTGCAAATTTTGTTAAAATATCTTCACTATTGTTAAAGTTATAAACGAAAACGCGACATCGGACTGAAGTGAGAGTTTGACAAAATATCTTCACTATTGTTAAAGTTATGAACGAAAACGCGACATCGGACTGAAGTGAGAGTTTGACAAAATATCTTCACTATTGTTAAAGTTATGAACGAAAACGCGACATCGGACTGAAGTGAGAGTTTGACAAAATAAATGGATTTTTGACTCTGGTTTCCTATATACAATAAATGATTCTTGCAGTAGGTTTGTACAGGACACTGTAAAAACATTTATAAAATTATCATTTATAAAAATTATTATTTATAAAATAATTGTTTATTTTTTAAAGCAGCTTAGAAAAGAGGCTTAGCCATCCTTACTTTCTCTGCTGAGCCACCCCTGCCACCTAAAATAGCAAACGTTTTTTTGCTAAGAGAAAAAAAGTTTGAGAATGGCTGCTTTAAATTAAAGAAAATTTTTTAAAGGATTATTTTAAAAACCGTTCTGTTGCATCAGACCTTTGTAGATAGAGTTACAAAAAATCTGGTTTATTCTCAAAAAACCCTGCTTAAACTTTGAAATAAACAAGGTTATTACCAGTCATTCAACTCCAATTGTCACTAAAATACATCAATTAATGTGGGGCCCGATTACAGAAGATTAACTATCATAAATCGCCAAGTTCTGATATTTTTCCCAGTTGTATGCAGTACCGCTACAACGATATTAGGCATTTGGTGAAAAAAAGTTAAGTCATTTGTTTTACCGATTGCCGTTATACCGGTAGTGTTAAAATAATGGCATTTTTGTGCAACATTGGTTTGCCAGAGCTCATTTGACTTTCTAAAAGAATCCCAATTCTTCGTCAAAATTTGCACAAGTTACAATATTTACACAATAATACATAAATACTTAAATTTCTTTCATAATAAAAACTAATTAAATGTGAAGCTATTAAAAACTGTAACTTTTAATTTCTATTATGGGGAAGAGTTCCATATCCTGCGGTGGTTGGTGCGATTGGCAAAAAAATCCAAAATGCCGCCAAAAGGGATATGACGTCAAGTAGATAAAGTCCATTCCAGTAATTAAAAAAGCAACCCCATGGCCTGAAAATCACAACAACCACATTAAACATTTATCGCCAAAAACAGCTCGCCAAACCTCCTGCACAGGATATGGAACTCTTCCTCTCTTACTCGTTATATGAGATTTTATAGAAAAATTATTTACCAGGATTCTTGAATAGTCATTAAAAATTTTACTTTCAACTACATGACTTTTGCTATTAAAGATTGCTGTTCGGCTTCCAATAAAATATTTTCAGATAGAAAAAAAGGAAAACAAAACTTTTTTATAAGCAGAAAATAACTATTTTTTTAGAATAAATTGCATGATTTTGAATTTCGTATCGTAGCCCGTATCATAAATCTTGAAAATAAAACAAATTGCTATTTTTCAAGTTCTTGATTTATTCAAATTTTTCTAGATTTTTTTTTTACTTTAATGAATATAAAATATAAGCTTCTTTTCATCTTCATTATTTAAAATATTACTAATTTCCCATTTGTTAGTAAAAACTTTTAGGAAATTATTTAATTTTGGTAATTTTTTTCTCGTTCATATTTCTTTAACCTAGATAATAAATACTTTGTATATTACCTTATACTTCCCATTTTCTCTGGTCAATATACCACGATCCAGACCACTTTTTAGGGCTACTTTTATTTCTTCATTATGCTTTTCGACATCCAAGTTCTTTTCGTCGCGGAGATACTTTTTCAAATTCACAAGAGATACTCCATTTTTTTCTTGCAATTTAAGAATAGCGTTTATTACTCTTCTTGAAATCGACATTTTCTTGGCTTGTTGGGATTCCATATTAAATCAACTCTTAAATTATTTTAATTTTACCAATTTAGTAAGTTAGAAAATCTCTGTTTTATAAAGCAGGCAGGACAATTGACAAAAAGAATTATAATTGCACTTAATTTTAAAATGTACGAGTTATTTCTTTAGAACTGAACGTGACAATTAAATTACGCGCTCATGATCTTGAACAATAAATAAAAACATGGATGACAATTAAAAATATAGAAGATTTAAACTAAAAAAAATGCATTTTTTCATTCATATTGTTTTATTAATAATTTTAATTTTTAATTATTATTGATCTTTGTCGGATTTAGGCATAAGTAGATATCATATCAATGTGTAAATAATTAAAACTACATCATCTCACACAATTATAAGAAAACTTTTTCGGTTTTTATGAATTAATAAGTATTTTGTTGTTGTTGAATATTACGTCATTTTCGTATGTCCAAACATTTTTTCTAAAACTAGAGTCGGATATTTATTAACTGTCATTTTTATTTACTAGGACTTCCCTCAAAGGGATTAGTCTGAGTGATATTGCTGAGAACATAGGGTTCCCAATTACAATATAAAGAAAAAGAGCAAATTAATTGATAGAATTACAAAATAGCATATATAAATTCATATACACTGTTAAAAAAATAGAAAAAAAGTACCTTTCATCAGATGTGTTGTCATATTTTTTGTAACATGTGGCAAAGCATCTCATTTTCTTAAGCGCGTATTGCGCAAAACTTGAAAAAAACAAAAAAAAACAAAAAAAAACGCCAGATCTTTTAAAACGCCAAGATTTTTAAAGTTACGTAATTGGATTTGCAGCCAATCGATTATTCTAACAAGCGTGGCTTAACGCAAATTTAATTTCATTGTTGCACCTTTTTTTGTGTGTGAATTTAAAATTTTTCTTCCTTGATTATATATCTATTATTTGTATAACTGTTTATAGAAACTCTTACACTTCAAACCACATTGATAGCATGCTTTGCTACAAACCAGATTGCAAAACTATAGTCTAAATTACTAATAAAGTATACAAAAAATCTTTCGATGACTTCTGTAATATAACTTTTACATTAAATCTCCATATCGGCAAAATTGAAAAATTATATATAGTTCAAAGTTAAGCTTAACAAATACTTCTTGATTATTCTCTAGGAGGCTCTGCCCCCTGCGCCTTTACTGCGCCAATCCGCAGACTTTTCTTTTGCCTGTCTGTCTGTCTCTCCACAATCTGTCTGTTTCCTTATCCGTTCTTCTGCCCGTCTCTCTAACCGATTGTCTATCTCTCTACACGTCTCGCTACCTGTCTCCATATTTCTCTACCGGTCTCGCTACCCGCCAATCTATTTCTCTAACCGTCTGTATATTCGTCTAGCTACTTGTATGTCTAGCTGTGTCTCTATCCATTTCGCTACCCATTTGTCTATCTGTCTCACAACTTGTCTATCTGTCTCTCTATCCGTCTGGCTATACGCCTCTGTACCTATCTTCTTACCCATCTCCGTACCCATCTACTGTCTCCCTACTCATTTGTATACCCGTCTCACTATCAGTCTGTTTTTGTACCCAACTCTTTACCTGTCTCGCTACCAATCTCATTATCCGTCAGTCAACTCGTCTCTGTACTCATCTTTCTACTCGTTTCTTTATCTGCTACGCTACGCGTCTCGCAACCTTTCTCGCTACATTCCTGTCTACCGGTGTCTCTACCCGTCTCGTGACCCATCTCTCTACCCCTCTGTCAGCCCTCTTTTTACCTTTCTCTCTAGCCGTCTGTCTATTCATTTCGCTACCCGTCAGCCTACCTATGTCGCTACTCGTCTCTCTACCCATCTCACTACCCGTCTGTCTACCCGTTTGTTTACTCGTCTTTCTACCTCTCGCCACCTCTTCCCAATATTTAAACAATTCATTTAATATACAGAAGCCGTTTATCACTTATTAAACGCAAACAGAAGTAATTTATCTAATAAGTGTAATCAGATGCAATTTTTTTTAAATACATACATAAACCTGAATAATAATTCATCAGTTTTGTGTTCATAGTTATTTATATCATTTGAATGTAAATCTCAACTTCTTAAACCTGAATTGCCTCAAGCTTTTTAAAAAAATCACAAGGTCTGTGTAACTGCAAAGTACCCTGAGGTCTATATTAGTTACATATTATTAAATTAAGTGAAAGTTTCGTTATCGCGTTTGCAGCCAATTGCTTATGTAAGAAAGCGTGGCTTAACGCCATTTTAAATTCATTACTGTAACTTTCTTTTCTTTTCTTTTCTTTTCTTTTCTTTTTTTTTCCTTTTTTTTTGGGAGGGGGGGGGGGGGTTTCAAATATATATATTTAAATCAAAACTTTTGCCTCCATGCCATTAGTGTTGTTTGTATTATTAACTAATACCTTGTAGACCGAACTTCATTTGAAACAAATGTAAAAGACTTCTTCTACAGTTTTTTTTTTAGGAGAAACTTTCATAATTTGGTCCAAAGCCAATCGGAGCATTTAATATCACTATTGTAACTCTTATGGAGTTAACACAATATTGTTGCTAGCTTTACTCTTGTTTGAGACCAGCCTTGCCTGTGTATCTGAATGGCGAAAAGTTTCGTATCCAATGTCGGTTGGCGAAAAAATTTTAAAATGGTGCCAAAAGGTAGTTTTAGCATCTTATAAAAATTTTCAAGAGAGCGGTAAAACATGTTTTTCAAATATTTACAAACATACGTTCATTAAAGCATGTTTTTGCACCATCTTAAAAATTTAAGCACGATGCTAAAATAAAATTTTATCGCCATATTCGATATTTTAATAAGTAATGAAAATACAGGGTGATTTTTTTAAAGTTGTGAAATTAAACCCTATAACGAAAGAACCACTGATCCAAATGACCGGAAATTTCACCAGTATGCTCCCAAAGCAATGGGATTTTTTAGGCATGGTTAACAAAAACTTAAAATCTCATCGACAGATGGCGCTGTATATGCAGTAAAGTCGAGAGAGGAGCTTGTGCAAGACACACGCACAGTGGATACTCTTCACTCTGTTGTGGAACATGCGGTTTTATGTTTCCAACTCGTAGCTGAAAACATTGGACAGCACACTGAAAATCGTATGCGTTAGTTGCGCAGTTCTGTACGAATGTTTTACTCCATATTTTTATTTCGTTCTGTTTCTGCAGGTGTTTGCAGTTCCTTTTCCCAATTACTGCATTCTGTATGTTTTTGATATACAGAATGCAGTAATTGGGAAAAGGAACTGCAAACACCTGCATAAACGGAACGAAATAAAAATAAGGAGTAAAACATTCGTATAGAACTGCGCAACTAACGCATACGATATTCAGTGTGCTGTCCAATGTTTTCAGCTCCGAGTTGGAAACGTGAAACCGCATGTTCCACAACAGAGTGAAGAGTATCACTGTGCGTGTGTCTTGCACAAGCTCCTCACCCGACCATCTGTCGGTGAGATTTTAAGTTTTTTTTTAACCATGCCTAAAAAATTCCCATTGCTTTGGGAGCATACTGGTGAAATTTCCGGTCATTTGGATCAGAGGTTCTTTCGTTATAGGGTTTTACTTTCACAACTTTAAAAAAAATCACCCTGTACATAAACAAACTTATTTAACAAACCTAAGAGGCATTTTTGTGATAAATAATTGTTATTGTCAGGGGGGTAAATTGTAAACAATTAATAAACGGCTAGTAAATAATAAATAGCATTTAAAATTTAAAAATGGAGAAGTGGTCCGTATAAAAATGCAAAACATAACATTATACGCTTGATATATGTAAATCATTTTTTATTTTTTAATACTTTCGAAGGCACAGATAAAAAGGTAAAAATCTCTTTTCCAAATGCCATTACAATTTAGCATATATATATATATATATACAAAATAGAAAAATATCTGCAAAAAATATATTTACATAATACTACATCTGCAAAAAAATAAGATTTAGAAAAAGTAAGCCAAATCCTGCAGATCCCAACAATCACATCGAAAAACTTATCACCAAAAAAGAACTCGCCAAATCTTACGGCACAGGAGATGGATTTTTCCCTCTGAATGCAGAATATTTGTTTTTTTTCTTGTATGATGGGTGATTATAATATAATTGTTTCATTTTACATACTACATACCGTTTGATATAGTGGTACTTTTATGTTATCCTGGCGCAGTTGATAAATCACCAAATATTGTTCCTATAACATTTTCATATTGAATTCATTTCATTTAACCCTTTCAGGGGCAAGCAATTGTGCTCCTGTAACGTCGAATTCTCACCGGTATTTACGAAAGAATTTAGTTCAAAATAAGGAAAAGCAATTTTTCAACTTTTTCCCATCAAAGTAAAAAAAGTAAAATTTAATTAAAAGTTTCTGGTTCGAATCGTATTAAAATTAGGTGGTATATAATATACAGGGTGATTTTTTTTAAAGTTGTGAAAGTAAAACCCTATAACAAAAGAACCACTGATCCAAATGACCTAAAATTTCACCAGTATGGTCCCAAAGCAATGGTGATTTTTTAGGCGTGGTTTAAAAAAACTTAAAATCGCACCGACAGATGGCGCTGTACATGCAGTAAAGTCGGGAGATGAACACCTGAGAATTCGACGTTACAGGAGCACAATTGCTTGCCCCTGAAAGGGTTAAATGAAATGAATTCAATATGAAAACGGGAACTTGCGCCCGGCACACGCACATTGGCAATAAAAACGTGAAGTACGTGCACCTCCTGTTCATTATTCTACGGAAATCCTCGCAATGACTGTGCCATTGACGGACTGTGCGTTGTTAGTGAAACTGTATTATCAGAATAATGACAGCGCAGCAACTGCTCTTTGGAGATTTAGGACACTTAAGAATTTAAGAAAAGTTCCAATGACGACAGAGGGCCAACGGAAGATGATTTCCCAAAGTACCATCCATTGTTTTAATCCCACAGACGATATTCTTTGTTTCTGCTACCTTATAGCGCCATCTGTCGGTGCAATTTTAAGTTTTTTTAACCATGCCTAAAAAATTCCCATTGCTTTGGGAGCATACTGGTGAAATTTCAGGTCATTTGGATCAGTGGTTCTTTTGTTATAGTGTTTTACTTTCCAACTTTAAAAAAAATCACCCTGTATAATACCACCGCCCCTCAAAGGGTTAAATATAAACCTTTCCCTCATTTAATTTAAAATACATGTCTTTCATTAATCCCATTTAAATGCTAAAAAGAGAAAAAAAAAAGAAATAATGCCATAAACCGAAACCTTTTATTTAAACACCAAAGAATTTTTTTTTTTTTTTTTTTTTTTTTTTTTTTTTTTTTTTACACACGCGAAATAAAAAAATGCTGCTATTGCTGAGATTTGCGCCAAATCTCTAATACCAAGTCTACCAAGTTATTGCGGGGGTTTTCTTTCAAACAGCAAAAAATCCAGATTAATTTTCGATTTCTACTAAATTGAAATATATTTTATTGTGCTGAATATTAGTGCGTGCATATTTTTTATGCTCCATGTACTCCGGGAACTTTTCAATTCCGATTTTCTACGAAAATCTTTCGCCGGTGAAAATGACGTACGCACAAAATTGTCGTGACGTATGTACTTTAATTGTGCTTTTTTATCTATATTTTTTAATATAATTTCCAAACGGTTTGACATTTATTCTTGGTAAGAAATACACGTCGTTGTCACCTTTATAGGTACCTGCTGTAAAAATTTGAACGAAATCCGTTAAATATTTTTTGAGTTATGCTTGACGAAAGGTTTTAATATTCATCGTAGCTATATATGGGGCAAAGTAATACTGCGCTGTGTATGAGTCTTCGTTGCACTCAGACAATTATTCTTTAAGCCAAAACCCCTTATCATACTTCAGACCTAACAATCGCTAAGTTTCCTTTGACCGCTGTACACGTCATTAAAAACCACATGGTTGTCCTGCTATTACCGCCATCTAACGTCAGGAACAGGACTATTTTTAAATTAGTTTTCCAGATGTGTTTTCTCATTTTCCTTAAGTTTTCAAATAAGATATGTTTATTTTGAAATTTTCATATGTTCGAGACATTTTTTTCTTATAACATGAACTTATTTTACTGTTAAACCAAAATGGTTTATTGCTGTATTCCGTTATGTAAATCAAAAAAGAAAAAAATAATAACGATGTACACGTGATTAAAAACCACATGGTTGTCCTGCTATTACCGCCATCTAACGTCAGGAACAGGACTTTTTTTAATTTGTTTTCCAGATGTATTTTCTCATTTTCTTCAAGTTTTCAAATAAGATATGTTTATTTTGAAATTTTCATATGTTCGAGACATTTTTTTTCTTATAACATGAACTTATTTTACTGTTAAACCAAAATGGTTTATTGCTGTATTCCGTTATGTAAATCAAAAAAGAAAAATAATAATAACGCTGTACACGTGATTAAAAACCACATGGTTGCCCTGCTACTAGCGCCATCTAACGTCAGGAACAGGACTATTTTTAAATTTGTTTTCCAGATGTGTTTTCTCATTTTCTTTAAGTTTTCAAATAAGATATGTTTATTTTGAAATTTTCTTATGTTCGAGACATTTTTTTTCTTATAACATGGACGTATTTTACTGTTAAACCGAAATGGTTTATTGCTGTATTCCGTTATGTAAATCAAAAAAGAAAAAATAATAATAATCAAGAAATATTTCTTCCATGAATTTCTCATTAATATTAGCTTTCGAAGTAAATGGATAGCATCTAGATCTCGAAAAATTAAATATTTTAATATAGTTTCCCTTTATATTTCCATATACACTAATTACTTTATTACTGGCGTTTTAATATTTTTCGGAAATAGAATGTCATGTTACAGTATAAATTTAACATTATCGTACCTTCAAATTTTTAAATGCACACTTTCATTATTTTATTTATTTATTGTTCTATGGTTTTATTACTTACCCATCATATGTAGCATAAGGTAAGTCTTGTAATCGTTTTAAAAATCGAAAAAAAAAAATTTGACGGACTTACACGTTTCAGACACTGAAGATTCCGAAAAACACATTTTTAGAAAAAAAAATTGACGTCCGTCTGTGTGTCTGTAAACGCTCTATCTCCCGAACAAATTGAGATAGAGACTTGAAATTTGGTGTGTATTTAGTATGTAATAATGGGAAGACACTTATTGAATTTCAGTAACCTCGATTATCCGGAACTATTTTTTTCGGACTCTCGAAATATTCGTTCTGATAAGAGGTATATAAAAATTTTCTAAATTGTTTATTTTAAGGAGTGAATAGAAAAGACAATAAAAAAACATAAATTTTGCATAAAGAATAAAGTTGATCGGATAATTAGTTGGCGAGATATTTGTAATCCTATTTTCCACACCCTTCGATTTTTCATGACCCTGTATTTCATCCAAATTTCAATTCAAAGATATATTTTAATTGGAAATGGGACGTTTAATCCGACACAATAAACCGTTAGTTAATATGATTATAATTTTTGGAGTTATAAGGATGTTTCTTTTACGCAATTCAGTAATAGAACATTTAGAGTTTATGACGTCATCAAGGCACGATTTTATTCGAATTGCAATGCACTTTATAAGTAGTTTACACATATTTTATTTTCATATTTTATATTATGCATATCCATGATGGGTAAGTATTACGATGGCCCCCAACGACTAGTTTATTTTTGAAGTGATGAAGGATCATTTCAGTTTAAAATATCTTAGGCGCAAGCTTCACGATTTGTATGTATTAATCCATTAAACGTTCCATAATCGGGATCACAGCCAATTGGCATATCTGGGTGAGCATGTTTTGGCGCATAATAAATTTCTTTGTTGCAACTCACATACATTCCAAAATTCATTGTTGTCAGTATCGCTCCTGATAGACACCAACTTTGGTTGTGGAGTCGATTACGAAAAATTATCCGTGTTTTCATTTATATAAAGTATTAGCTTTATCACTAATTTTTTTTTAGAAAAATCTTGCCTTTCGTTCTGCTGGTGCTAAAGATTTTATCAATCTAGAAATTCTGAAAATGTCGAGCTAAATAAGTGAAAGCAAGCATAATCTAAATTTTTATTAAAGTAGTTTAAAATGACAACAGTAAGTGAATTTTTGAGTGGTTTTGTTTTTTTCTTTCTTTCATGGTATTTCTTATTTATAGAGACTTCGGCACAATTCGAACTTAAGAAGGACAGTTTGAGCCATATGTTATAAACACTAACAAAAACGGCCCTATATAATAAATATAGTTTCGTTTAATGCGTATAAATTATAAATTAATATTATTATTGTTGACGTAAAGGGCACTTGGCTTGTTATAGTAGGTGTAATTTGACGCAAAATTAATTTAATTTTTTAACCAGTGTTGTAACTACAGCATACTTGGAATCACATTGTTCTAGCATCGCTCATATTTGGCGCTAATCTTGCTGTGGACTTGATTACAGAATATTAGCTAAAATAGTGTGGTGTACAATAATTAATTGTATATGTAAATTTTCAATTTCAACAATGTTTTTGAAGGTTAGAAATTCTGCGAAATACGTATTTGTTTTTAGTGGAATTCAAAAAATATTTTTTTTTAAATTGGTACAATGTTTTTTGATAGCTGCATTGTTTTCTTACGCAACTGTTTGCGAACTAGTATCTGTTGTATTCACCAGGTGGCGATACTTTCCGGAGAAAGTTAGTCAATAACTTGGCAATTACCACGGACATTTTCATCCGCAGACTTTCTCCGGACTGTTAGATCTGAAGTATGATAATGAGGTGTTGCTTTAACATGACAAATGAATAATATACTTAAAATTCATAAAGATACAACTAAATGTAAATATATTGCTTGAAGGTGCGTAAAAACATACATAAAACATTTAAAAGCACATTAATTCATAAGAGAGTCTCTGGAAATAATATCTAAAAAAGAAATAGTCTGTAACGATGTATTATCATATGATATCCACGCAGTCTGGAATAAATTAATACATGATTGATTAACCTTTTGCTTACGGTGGGATTACCGTAGTCCCAAGAAAAAGACTGTTGAAAAATACGGGGTAGGGATTATCGTCATCCCGAAAATTTCCACCCCTCAAAGATGGAGTGCAGGAAATCCTTAATAGCGTTTGGCTCAACGGGGGTCTCATTGGGTATTGGAGAAGGGAAATTCTATAGGGAATATATTAGTTATCATAGGGAAATACAGGGAAAACTTATGCAGCAAAGAAAGTAAACATTGTTCAAGTGCACGATTTGAAGCTGTTTCTACCTCACTTCCTCCAAATTAGTGGAAGATAATTTTTGTTTGTGATATTAATATGAAGAGAATAGATTATTTTCAGTAAATTGTTTTATTATTTTAGTACCGCTGATTTTGATTAAGTTTTTCTTCTTAGAATGTTAAGTATTGCGGGTTTTTTTATTTCGACAATAGTACACTAGATATCTTAAAATAATATACGTAACTTTATTTATTGAAATCAACAAAAATGAAATTATTATATATATTACTATCTAACAAAAATACAGTTAATTTTGTAAAATTTTTATGTATAAATTTTTTTGTAAAATTAATTACTTTTACACAGTAGAAAATAGTTAGTTTTATGCTCACACACAACTTAATAATCATGTTTTATATTCTTTGCATGGAATTGAACTTTGTCTGCTTCAGAATAATATTAATAAGTAATGAAATTCTAACGATATTTACAATTAATTTACTCCGCAATCATCTGATTCAAAAAAAGTAATTGAAGTTATGCAAAAAATAATACAAGTTACATTAATTGTTCTTTATATATTTTTTAAACATATGATTATAAACAAATATAAATGTCGTACAAATGTAAGTCCTAAGCATTTTTCTGCTATGTTCAAAGAGGCAATAGCTGTTCCAAAATCGTTTCGGAAAACAATTCTTATTGCCGTACTTTTTTCTCGGAAACTTCTGAAGCTAATTCAATACTTTATTTTATTTTTATTTTGTATTATACTTAGGTATTATACTTATTATATAATTAGTATTATGTTTATTAAACTTTGTATTATACTTATATATAAATAAGGATTGTCTCTCAAAATTCATTAATTTTCAACAAAATTAATTAACGCTGTTCTCAAATACAAAGGGCCTACTATCAGATACATTTTTAAATTCATTTTTGTTCAGAAACGCATGAAACAGGCAGATGTTGTTATTCAGAAACTTCGCAATCGAAACACGTTTTCCATTTTTTGGTAAAGACAGAAGATCTTTTATAAAACACTGTCAAAGTCCGCGTTTTGAACCGAATTCCTGATTCTTCATCGCACGAAAGGTGAAAAACCTGTTGTCACGTGACACGAATAGCTTATAACACGACAACTAATTTATTTATCAAAAAATTGAAAACTCATTTCGATTCCAAATTGCTTCAACAGTCAGGCCTGCAAATTTTATGATTTTGCGTTTAAAAATGCGTCAGAAAATTTTGCGTTGTTCAGCAGAACATTTGAGAACCACATTCAAAATAAAGTAGAATGTTTAGTTTGTGAAATCGTACACCTATTGCACTTTTTAATTTCATTTATTGCCGAATGACCATTTATTGTTTAATAAACGTCAAAAATATGAAAAGGAATTTCTTTTAAATCGTTTCAGTAATTCTCGAGAAAAATGAACTTTACTCCCAGCTATTTTCTATATGATTTCTCTAATGTTATTGCTTGCTTTAGTATTATTATTCTAAGGTTGTTTGGGAGGGGAGGGGGGGGGGGGACATTAAAATTAGAGAGACTCAAAATCAAAAAAAGCACATTTCATAAATTAGCAAGGTATAATTTAATTTCAACACAGCGGTTTTAAATTCCGCGTAAGGGAAATATAGTATTGAGTTGTTAGAAAATACACAGCACACACGTAAAATGTACATGTTTAGTTTTTTTTTTTAATCCTTAAAAGTTATATATATATATATATATATATATATATATATATATATATATGTGTGTGTGTGTGTGTGTGTGTGTGTGTGTGTGTGTGTATTAACATTTAGTTTAGAGGAGGCCCCACTAGTGGCTGAGAGGTTCTGCTCTCAAAGCTGGTAGACGGGAGGTCCTGGGTTCAAACCCCTGTCACGCTTGTCGACCTAACCGTTCGGAGTTTTCCGTGGTTTTCTTCTAACCTTGCCGTAAATACGGGTTATGATCCCTTAGAAAGACTCCCACTGATGCCATCCCCCCCTAGGGCCTATATCCCTTGTGTAAATAATCGGCCGTCATAAATCAACTAACCAACCGACCATCAGTTTAGAGGAGCTAGGTATTTTTTAGTTATATTCTCTCATTTTTTGCACATTGAAAAAAAATGCTTATTTAAGGAAATTATTTTTATTAAACTTATTTAATTTTTAAATGTATCTGAATGCTTGGAGCTATTATTACATAAAGTATTTTTGTATTAGCATACAATTTTTTTTCTTATTATGCTTATAACATTTGCTTAATATTTTTATTCAGATTTCTACTACTATTTCTGTATAGTAATATTCGACTAATTTAAGTACAACATAAATTATAATACAATTTGGAAATAGCGGTTTATTTTTTAATTTAAAAAGTAAATGCCCAACTGTTAACACCAAACCCGTTGCATATAACTTTATTCTTATTTACTGTTTATACCGATTTTTATGTATTTATTTCTACCTTTTTCTTCTAATTTTTTTTTTTTTTTTTTTTTTTTTTTTTAGTTATAATCTAAATTGTAACGAAAAAAAAATCTTTTTTTTAAATAAATTATTTTTGTATTACTTATTTAATTTTTAAGTGTATCTGAAAGTTTACAGCTATTTTTAATTAGTATTGTGTCTAGTTGTTTGTGTTATAAAATGAGTATGTAAATGTTTTGCTTATCACATTAGTTTAATTGTTTGTATTCAGATTTCTGTCACTATTTCCGAATTTTCGCTAATTTAAGTACAAAATAAATTATAAAACACTGGAAGTGTAAGTTTAATTTTGAATGAAAAAAGTTAATGCCTTACTGGGAACACTAATTCAGTTGGATAAAACTTTATTTTTCCTTACTGTTCTTTGTTGCGATACCCATATATTTATTTTTACATTTTTCTTATCATGGAATTTATTTTTTCTTATAATCTGAATCATGATAAAAAGAAAATAAATGTTTATTTAAGGAAATTGTTGTTTATTTGCTTATTTAATTTTTTAAAGTATCTGAAAGTTTAAAGCTATTTTTAAATAAAGTATTTTTATATTAGCATAAAAAATTCTTCTTCTCTTTTTTTTTTTTGCTTGTAACATAACATTTTCTTTTATATTCTCCTTTTCTTAAACCACTATTTAAACGTTCATTGTAAGTGTTTTTCTGCTTATTTTTAAGAGACATCACTCAATTATTTCAAAACCTAATCACTTGAATTTAATGACTTCACAGAAAACGTGCAATTTTCATGTCCGTATAACATTTAAACCTTATTTATAACGATAAGCTATTACTTTTAACAGATGAAAAGGTTTCCTTTAGGGAAAAGTAAATCCCGAAATTTCTCACGATTGAAAGTCTTTAGCGGACGCGCCTAATGATATCCAGATGTTCTACCATCACCTGGGGTGTGATGCTTCTGAAAAAAGGGGGATGAAACGGTCAAGTTTTTCCCGTAATCGGAGGATATTTAAAGTATTCATTTCCCGTAAGCTACAGGTTAACCTGTACTTATTTTTGAAATGTTGAATGATCTTTCCCATCGCACCTTATATTCCACACCCTTGAAGTAAAATGGTTTGTTCCGGGCAAGCTAGAAAACGCGAAGAGACAACAACTCAACTTAACTATTAGTTTTTCACTGATGATGACCGAGTAAGTTCGGTTGAAAACGTTTTGATTTTTTAAAAAGAATTTAATGTGCTTTTAAATGTTTTATGTATGTTTTTACGCACCTTCAAGAAATATATTTACATTTAGTTGTATCTTTATCAAATTTAATTATTAAACAAGGTGAATTTGCACTGAAATTTTAACTTTTTATTGAATAATATACTGCATAGTTTAATACTTTTTATTTCCATACTTAATACATTACTCCCAGACTTGCACCTCCTTTTTATATTCACTTGTTTCTAGACCCTGGATTCTCGAGTGATCTTTATCAATTTCTTGCTTCTTCTCCTCTTAATTGTCTGTTCTTTTCTCTTTGTTTCACTCTTTTTGTTTTTACACACTCATATTTAACTCAACTTGGTTTTTGTATTTAAAGATGGATTTTTTTTTTTTTTTATCGAGTTTTCACTCACTAACTGATAGGCTAGAATTACCTAATTATTAATTTAATTAATTTTAAAGTACATTCGATTAGCGGCTGAATGTGATAAGACGTCACATATTCTTTATCGCTACAACTGTTTTCGAGTTATAAAAACAATGGAATTAATTATGCGCCACACACGCTCGCCAAAGTATGCCAACTAGTTGTGAAGCTGCAACAAAGAAACATTTTAAGCACTAAAAAATATAAAATATAATTTTTTTTAAAAAGAGGGAATATATATATTTTTAAAATACGCTTTTATCGTTTAATAGATTAATTTAAATTAAATTATGACTATACGTTGAAAAAACAATTTAGAAAACTCGAATAGGTAGTTTAAATTATGCTTTATTTTCCTGTTGTCATATCCTTCTATATATAAAAAAAAAGTAATGATTTGGCAATGGATCAATGAAAATCTGCGTAGATACCGCGAAACGTATCTGATTGGTCAGAGCTTTCTGACTTTTCTTAGGAGGAAAGGGGGAATTAACATGAAAGTTGAGAATTTAGATAGGATGGGCGCTATTAAAGGGGTTGCCAAGGGGAAGGGACCCGGGTCTGTCGCCAACTTGGCGATATATCGCCGAATTTGGCGGCCAAAAGGGGCGCCAACTTGGCGCTATTTCCAGTATTTCGCCAAATTTCCATAGACTCCCATTGAAATCCAATAGCGTTTACTCGCTTGCAAAAAATCAACAAATTGAAATATTGCAATGCAACAAAAATTAATATTAGCTTATGAATAGAGCTTAATTGAACTATTTACATTATTTTTAAGCACAAACACTAACTATTTACAATATTCGTAACACTATATATACAATTGGTACTTGTTAGTTATCCTGTCGACCAAATTACTGTCGCCAAATTCATTCATATATATTAAACGAGCAAGGGATTTTCCCGATTATGAATGATATCGTAAACGACTGGGAAGATTTTCACGAGACTTTCCCCCTATACTAAATCGAGCACGAGAAAAAGATATAGCTAGGTTCCGAATACAAGAAAATTCGTTTTTACAGGGTAAAACAAACTCAGCGCTGAAAATCTTTTTTGTTATAAATGGAAAAATACTCAAACGATTTACACGAAACGTGTTGCCTATACTAATTCGAGCACGAGAAATCCATCTAGCTATTCGAATTCTAGGTTTCGAATTCGGGAAAGATCATTATTGAAATACGATTCTAAGATAGAAAAAAAGATAAAATAGTATTAACATGATACCGGGGGATAAAATGATAACGGGGGTTGGTGAGCGTAACGAGCAGGGGGAAGAGCCCCCAGTCTTAAAAAAAAAACAAAGCAAAAATTATCATTTCTTTCATAAATTCACTAATTCACGATTTCTATTAAGCATAAATAAAATTGGTGAATTTTTACTAATCGTGGCCCAAGCCAAGTTGAAGTATTGTAACGAATTTTTTTTATATATATAACTACAAGAATTGCGGTCTTGAAACTAGACGTGATTTTTAAGATGAACATTGAATGCTTATAAAAGAGTGTTTAAAAAAAACTATTTTTACTTTATTTTATGCGTGTTTTTAATTTGCTCTCATACATTAATAAGTTTATTGCATACGAGAATAAATTATATATAAAAGTCATTCATACAAACATTAACAGAACAAACATTAAGCTCTGAATTCAAAATTTCACATTCGTTCAAAAAATATTAATTGATTTTGGCTTCTTACCAAAAATACACCAACCGATAAGATTAGCAAAAACTATTTTCTAAGAGAACAAACAAAGAATGTTGTCCATATTATTAAAAGATATTTATTTATAAACTCAAAAAAAAATTAAATTAAATTAAAACTTGTTCTTGAACACATTTTGATGATGAATTCTTGTTTAAACTTTCTTGGCAAAATGATAAATTTACATAGGCTGCAGTTTATAATGCGCAGGTTTAAGTTTCTTTTGAACTTCAGATGGCTATATATTTGAGTTATAAATGATTATGAACAACTGCAGTTTTGAGTAAAACCATGTGCTTTTGATTTACGGTATATAGTCCAGGCAACAGGGAATTTTACCTGGAAAAATTAATGGTAGTTCTGGAAATCGACTTTCTTTATGTTTTTTGGGTTGCTGAATCCGAATTTGTAACTTCCCACCAAAATTTCCTCCGGCAACCCCCCCCCCCCAAATTTTGGTAAATTCCCCCACAAAATAGGTTCTTTTCAAAAAATTCAATTTTTTTATTGTTTTAGGGGGAAAATATCTAGAAATTCAGAAAGTAGACAAAATTTGCAACAAATAAGATATATGACATTATGACGTAGGATGAATGGGGAGGGGGGGGCTGCCTCGGAACATGCCTCGAGGGGGGGCGCGATCATACAGCAACTCGGCAGCTCACCGCTTATCTCCGATTTCACGTCATAAAAGTCATTGTATTCTGGACCCATTACACCCTTTTTTCTCCGAACCCATGACTCACAGCTATTGCTTCAGGGTTTATTCTAAGTATTGTCGAACTGATAGCAACTACTTGATCTCATTCGCAGTTTTTACGTGTTTTATCCTCAGTTTACAGTGATTTCTTATTTTGATTGCTTTAAAAACGTGTATTTTTGCGTGTGACTATTTCTTGAATTTGTTTTCTCATGTATTAAACATGTCTGATATGACTTTAAATTGTTTCATTTGTGAGTTACCGTTGTCAGATGCCGCAACAGTCAACGTGACGGAAAAAGGTTTAAAATCTTTGTGAGTGGCGCGTTTGTAGCGGAAAGACAATAAATATGATCTTTTAAACGGGTGTAGCACGATTATAGTGCATAGGAAGTTAAAAAAAGGTTTGAGATGGAAAATTTATCACTGCGGCAAGCTGAGGAAGACGCAGACTCTCTCATCGTTAGTACAGCAATTGAAATGGCACCAATTCATCAATCAGTGATTATTGTCGGCGACGATATAGATTTATTAGTTATATTAACTGCCCTTTCCCAATCCGACAATGTTTACTTCATGAAGCCGGGCAAAGGCAAAGTTTCACAACAAATCTATTCATCTTCTGGTCTTAAAGAAAAAGCAGCAGCTGAAAATGTATTATTTTTACATGCTTTCAGCGGATGCGACTCTACATCGGCTATATTCGGCTATGGTAAAAGAAAATTCATCAAAGTCCTCGCCCAAAACCCAGATTTGATTCCTCTCGTGCAGCTGTTCCAGACTCCAAATGCAGACCCACAAGATATCGCAAAAGCTGGGAATCAATTTTTACTTCGCTTGTATGGTTGCAAAGATAAAAACATGACTTTGAACGCTTTTAGACATCAGTGTTTCATCAAGTCCGCGTATAATAATAAACATAACATTGCTTCTTTACCCCTAACTGAAGTTGCTGCTGAGCAACATTCATTCAGGGTGTACCACCAAGTCCAACTTTTGCGAGGAAATGTTATGGAACCAGAAAAATGGGGCTGGAAAAAAATCAGCTACGGACTATATCCTATCACTAGTTTAAAACCTCCCGCTCCACCAAAGCTTCTAAAGCTTATCTCCTGCAAGTGTAGGAAAGGCTGCCGCGGTGCATGTAGTTGCAAGAAAAGCGGGTTGAAATGTTCCATCATGTGCCTCGAGTGCAATAATTCATGTGAGAATATCCCTGAAGTTATCCTCGAGGACCTGGATGAAGATGATCCACAAGAAGTGGAACTCGAACTGTTGACCGAGAAGATCGATCAGGGTGACGAGAACGTTGAGGAATCATGTGAACCTGAAGATCCAACCTCTGCAGAGCTTGAAAACACGGATGATTTGTTAGGTTAGTCGATTTTTATACCTTCTTTTTTTTCTTCTCTTTCTTAACATTTTCAGAACATAATTCAACTATTTTTGTAACAAGATTTGGCTAACTATATGCAATTAAAATCGATTGGTTTATCGATCAATCAATTCGTTTTAAAAACGCAATTTGAAACAAATTACATCTTTGCAACTCATGAAATTAATTTTCAACTTGAATAACAAAAAATTCCGTATATTTCAGACACTTGTGAAACCCACGGAACAACATTTGATGGATCTGACAGTGATCATATTGTAAAAAAGGAATCTGGGTCCTCGGCTGCAGTCAAGCGGAGAAGCAGAATTTAAAATTATCTCGAATAATTTGAATAATAATTAGAATAATAAATAAAAATAGAAAAAAAAAAGACTCAGATTTGTCATTATTTTTTCAATACTTTTTTTTTTCGTTTCAAAACTTTTCATTCGTAAAGAAAGTTTGGAGGGGAGACGGGGGAGCGAACGTAAACGATGTGAGTGGTTAAGCGAAATTGCGTACAGTACTTTTAAAAATATGAATTATAAAAAATAAAAAAAAATAAAAAAAATCCCCCCCCCCCCTTCGCTCAACAGACGTCTAAAAGAAGGTGTTTTCCAAGTATCTACTTGTAATGGGTCCAGAATGCAATACAGTTCACCTCTTATCTCCGATTTATTACGTGAAATCGAGATAAGAGGTGAGCTACCGAGATGCTGTATGATCGCGTCCCCCTCGAGCCATGTTCCGAGGCAGCCCCCCCCCCTCCCCGTTCTTTCTACGTCATAATGTCATATATCTTATTTGTTGCAAATTTTGTCTGCTTTCTGAATTTCTAAATATTTTTTCCCTAAAACAATAAAAAATTTGAATTTATTGAAAAAAACCTATTTTGGGGGGATTTTACCAAAATTTGGGGGGGTTGCCGGAGGAAATTTTGGTGGGAAGTTCCAAATTCGGATTCAGCAACCCAAAAAACATAAAGAAAGTCGATTTCCAGAACTACCATTAATTTTTCCAGGTAGAGCCCCTATAGGATCTCTATTGCCTGGACTAATATTGTTGTAAGAGAATTAAACATGTTGTAACAAGGTAACATAATTTTCAAAAATTATCATGGCGAAGTTTAAATTTACCTGTACAGGTTTGCCATGTTTTTAATTTACTTATAATTTCCATAATTTATAAGTAAATGATGCCAGAGTTTTACATGTTTGGTGTTAAGAGAATTCCGTCGAATTAATTTAATGAAAATACACAGGGTATTTGGGAATTAAATTACAATTGTGTCAAAGATAATGAAATGGGTTTATGGAGATCATGTATCAAAATGTTTTAGTATTGTTTTAAATGGTAATCGGAAAAGAAAAAAATTGCATTGTTATATAATAAAAGCGCACGTCATGTGACTGGGCAAAACAAATCCGGGCTTGTCACTTCGCTTTTCATATGCCAGGAGACCATTTTTACTAAAAATATTTTTTCGAATAAAAGTGCATAAAAATTACCTTTTTATAAAGCTCGTTCAAAAAGAGATGATATATCAAATATGTATATAGTCTGAGATAACTTCAGTTGAAATTAGATTGACAGCCCAATATATCACCCCATTAAAGTAAACAAACACAAGAGATTCGTCCATCGTAAACGATAAAATTATTAAAACATGAAGGTAAACATTTGCAAAGTAAGTTCTCCATGATGAATTTTGCAGCGCTGTCTGGTGTCAGAAAAAAAGAAAAAAGAAAAGAAAAAATTCGCACCTGTAAGCGTGGCATACATAATAAGAGAAAAAGTATGTTCATTTCGCGAAAACCTGCCTAAAAAGCGTAGCCGGGTGAACCAAAATTCTCGTTGGATCAGCATGATCGTTGTAATATTAGGTTTTACAATCTCTGCAGTAGTGGTCGTGTTGCAACTGATAACCAAATGGACATGAAGCATAAATGCCTAAGTGAGTTAAGTGGTGTTTTATCAAGAAAGATAAAATGCATAACAACAAAAAATATACGAAATGCTGCCATGATAGCGAAAAGTAATTGATTTGTCTATTAGATTCTTCCTATTTGTTGCAATATTAAGCAAGTAAGTTAAATTATGAATAAAAGCAACATGTTGAAATGCTTCGAAACATATAAGGGAGACCAAACTGGTCGCTAACGGCGGCTAGTCTGTTATATTGAAATCTGAATTACAGGTTTAAAATCATACCAGTTAATTCAGGAGCATCCAAAAGTATTAATAACAAGGCCGCCACTAGAAATCAATTTTTTATTATTTTGTTCAACATTGTTTACAAACAAAAATCAATATGGTATTTTTTTTTCGTTTTTTTATTAGGGATTCGTACATCTCACGAAACCCTATTACTCCCGCTCCGTTGTCTGTCTGTCACAGAGCCATTCTCAAAAACTATGTAACTTACAGAGTTGAAACTTAGTGTATAAATCTGAATAGCAGCTGTAAAGAGCTCAAAATATTAAAATTTGAAAAATTCGTATTATTTTAATAAATATAGATAAAAAACCAAAATTCTAACAGCGTTTTCCTATTAAATTGAAACATTTTTCTTTATAGCCGATGCCAAAAATTAAAAATCCACGATGAAATTCTTTCTACAATAATTAATTTTCTATCAGACGATTTCCACGTGAAAAATGAAATAAAAAGTTTCACCAATTGAAAAACAGATTAATATGAAATAAAATTGATTGATGTCATAATGGTAATAAAACTGTAAGATTTCTCAATAATACAAGGAGTATGAGTATGTGTAATGTACACAAAGCAGATTAATATCACGTCATTAGAGAATTAAAAAGAAAATATGACGTCATATCGGAAGTTTAACGGATTTTTCAAATGTTTCAGAATAATACAAAGCTAGTATCAATATGAATAATAGAGAACAGTAAATATATGATATAAATGCTGTACGATTACACCATGAAACATTTCTACATTAAAGACGTGAGTATAAAACATCACAAATTTACTGAATGGTGTATACAAAACGTTTGTATACCTATACACCATTCAGTAAATTTGTGATGTTTTATACTCACGTCTTTAATGTAGTAAATATATGAGTTTGAGAAACGTATTGAATCATGATAAAAACCCGATTACGGAAATATTCGTATATTTTAACATTTTGAAAGGGTACAACATGTTAATTTTGATTTTTTTTTAATATCGCATCTAGTCCACATGACAGATATTATTATGACAGAATATAATATCGGGCTTCGCCCGCTATCGAGCTGGTTTAGATATTCGAAAAGACGAGAAAAATAGACCAGTAAATTTTTGACAGCCAGTACTTGGGGCTATAGCCGAGCGTGGGTCTTTTGAACCCTTTTAACATTTTTTTTCTCACACCTTACACTGATGAAGGGGATCTATGTATCCTTGAAACGGCCGTATATGTTTTAAAGTTTTATAATTTGTGTGCTTGAACGTTGTTTTTAGCTTTTTCGTAATGATAACCACACAAAGTGTACCTTTTATACCCAGTAAATTTTTACTTTATAAAAAACATGACTTTTTTTTTTTTGGTTGCTAAATGAAATTTATTTGGATTTATTAAAGAAAGGATAAAGTGTTTTGAAAGGATTATTAAACGAAACCCTTAGAGCGATCTTTGATCACACTTACCACACTTGTTTATTTATTTATTTATTTATTTTAGATATAGTAGTAGGAAAAAAACAATCGTCAGTGGCTGGCCTGTGACTCTAGAAATTTAAATTAGTTTTCGAAATATTAATTTTGGGGATGTTTAATAACATTTCTGTAATGGTGGCAGTTAAATTATACCATTGCTAGATTATACCATAGCTTTTGTAGTATGAACCATTGTCAATTTAATTGTCAAGTAAACGCAAGATTGATACAGCTTTACAAATATCAATTTTCAATCTAAATTTAACTCGTTTACAACTATCGTAAACTACTAAAATCTACTGATAATGAGATCAGTGATCTCAAATTAGTGTACTGCATCGGGTCAGGTTACTCGATTTTACCCGACACGCAGTTCGGGTCGGGTCGGGTTGACGCTAATGTTTTTCGGTATGGGTAGAGTTCAGGTCGGGTTGATTTTAAATGTTTTGGTTTTGGGTAAGGTTCTAGACTTTTCAACAGAAACTTTTGAATTGTTTTAATAAATATCTATATATTTAAAGATTTATGAGCATATATGAGTTCACTTTTATACAAAAAAGATAAAAGTGATATTAGAGATATAATTGTAGACTTTTTTTCTATAATTGTATTAAAATATAGATTAATTTTCTTTCACTTCCTTGTTCGGGTCATATTCGGGTTTAAATATTTAGAGTTCGGGTCGGTTTCGGGTTGAAGTGTATCGTACCCAGGTCGGGTTTCGGGTTGAAGTCTATCGTACCCAAATCGGGTTTCGGGTTGAAAATATTTTTGCAGGTTCGGGTCGGGTTTCGAGTATACTTTAAGCAGAAATTTCTGGTTTGGGCAGGGTTTTATCTCAAATCAAACTTTATTCAAAAGCGCAAACTCATTTGAACTTATTACTATAAGGATACTATACAACGCAGGTCAGACGCCATAAACACCCCCCCCCCCCCCATCAAAGTCAGCACTTGTCTCTTATACTGAAATCAACTGAGAAAATACTCTTAAACATTTATATAAGTACATCCAATTAAGTCTTTCTCCTCGAAAGTATTCGCATGTGAAAAATTAAAGAAGTTTAGAAAAAAATAGTAATAACTAAAATATATGTTATAGAAACTAAAATATTACAAAAATTCATTCACTACACTTTAAAATTAATTTCCACTAAAATCAACCATTTCCCAAAAACTTCGTAAATTTGTTATCAAAAATGGACTTTGCAATTCCACTATCGGTATTTCGAGAACTTTGTGGAGCTCTTTTATATATCAGAGTACTTCTTTTATATATATATCATATTAATGACAATCAAATAACTTCGCTATCAGCTATAAATAATAATCATAGCGCTCACTATCGCTGAATCCGACAGTTCACAGCATCACTATCGGTGAGTAAAAAAAGATTTAGGAATCCTCTGCAATATTTCTCAACACAAACTACCAGATTTCATAACATGGGTACCTTATATGCTCTGAAAACTACTTCAAAAGCAATTAAATTCAAGTAACTTTTATCCAAAATTAAATACTTGTAATGTTGTCTGTCATGCGCATGGCATTTCAAATAATAAAAAAAAAAAAGAATTTTAGATTTTCAGATTAAGTAAATGTAAATAAATAACAATAAAAATAATGAAGATACCATTTTTTCCAACTTCTTATATGTGAATGAATTTCTTACTAGACCACTTCATATATTTTTTAAGATTTAAAAACTGTACATATTTGGCATTATACAGCCGCACATTCCAGTACAATGATCTAATGAAATATGTAGAAAATGTGTTTTTATAACCATTTGAAGTTTTCCTTAAACAAATGTGTGTAGATTATTTGATAATTGTCTGAGTGCAACGAAGACTCATACACAGCGCAGTATTACTTTGCCCCATATATAGCTACGATGGATATTAAAACCTTTCGTCAAGCATAACTCAAAAAATATTTAACGGATTTCGTTCAAATTTTTACAGCAGGTACCTATAAAGGTGACAACGTCGTCTATTTATTACCAAGAATAAGTGTCAAACCGTTTGGAAGTTATATTAAAAAAATAGATAAAAAAGCACAATTAAAGTACATACGTCACTAAATTTTGTGCGTACGTCATTTTCACCGGCGGGAGATTTTCGTAGAAAATCGGAATTGAAAAGTTCATGGAATACATGGAGCAAAAAAATATGCAAGCACTAATATTCAGCACATTAAAATATATTTCAATTTAATAAAAATGGAAAGTTAATCTGGAATTTTTTCTGTTTGAAAAGTATTAGAGATTAGTGAGAGTAGTATTAGTATTAGAGATTTGGCGTAAATCACACCATTAGCAGCTTTTTTATTTCGCGTGTGTATGTTAGGAACAATTCTTTGATGTTTAAATAAAATGTTTCGATTTGTGGCATTATTTCTTATTTTCTTTTCCTTTTTAGTATTTTAAATGGAATTAGTAAAAGGCGTGTATTTTAAATTAAATGAGTGAAATACGTGTATTTTTAATGTATGTATTTCAAATGAAATCAGTGAAAGATTTATATTTAAATGAAATGAATGCAATATGAAGATGTTATGAGAAAAATATTTGGCGATTTATCAACTGCGCCAAGTTAACATAAAAGTACCAATACATATGTGGGTACTTCTCTATTATCCCGTCGACCACTTTTCATAACAAAAAACTATCGCGAAATAAACGGTAGAACGTTGTCATTGAAATATCAAAATACATAAATAAATAAAATATAAGAATTTAAGGACACAATTGTTATTTTAATGAATGAAATAACTAATAAATCAGTAAAACATAATGAAAAATACACGCAAATGTCGCGTTAAAAACCACTTGATGACGTAACAAACACGTATAATGCTTCTGATATCAAGTAAATGGGACTGCATTTTTGGCGTTTAATCTAAGAGTTTGACGATAGTTTTTTGTTATGAAAAGTGGTCGACGGGATAATAGAGCAGTACCTCTATGTGAAATGAAACAAGGCACAGATGTCATATACACACCACGTTGGCGCGATTTTTCCCTCCACCAGCTTGGGGAAAACTTTGTTTTTGAATATTAGTTACAAATAGTGTGACAAATAGTACACGTGATTTTTTATTTCAATATAAAAATAAAATAACGTAATAAATGAAACAGCTTCTATTATTTTAAAAAAGGAAATAAAAATAAATAAATAATAGTTTGATATAAATAAAGGCGCGGATGTCATATACGCACCACATTGGCGCGATTGCAACAAAATGGCAATTTTATGCCTCACATGGTAACTCGGTTATTTTGTTTCAATTGTTGTTTATTAACTTTTATTTTTTATTTTAATTCTATAAATTGTTTTTATTATATATATCAATATTTATTTATATCAAACTATCATTTATTTATTTTTATTTCCCATTTTTGAATAATAGGAGCTATTTCATTTATTACGTTATTTTATTTTTATATTGAAATAAAAAATTACATGCTATTATTGTATGGTATTTGTAACTAATATTCAAAAACAAAGTTTTCGCCAAATTGGCGGGGGAAAAATCGCGCCAATCTGGTGCGTATATGACATCTGTGCCTAAATTAATATTGATATACATATAAAAATAATCTATAGAATTAAAATAAAAAATAAAAGTAAACAAACACAACAAACAATTTTCGCCAAAGGGGCGGGGGAAAAATCGCGCCAACGTGGTGAGTATATGGCATCTGTGCCGGGATTTTTACCCTTTTATCTGTGCTTTCGGAAATATAAAAAAATTAAAAAATTCTTATATCAGGTGTATAATGTTTTGCATTTTTATACGGACCACTTCTCCATTTTAAGATTTTAAATGCAATTTATATCAGATATTTCTTTCTTGAGATTCCCACAAGTTTTTTCCGGTAATTTTTTTAGTTCGCTTATTAATTGTTTACAATTTGCCCCCCTTGCAATAACAATTATTTATCACAAAAAATGGGTACTTCTCTATTATCCCGTCGACCACTTTTCATAACAAAAAACTATCGCCAAACTGTAACGCTAAATAAACGGGAGAACGTTGCCATTGAAATATCAAAATAAATAAAATATAAGAATTTAAGGACACAATTGTTACTTTAATGAATGAAATAACTAATAAATCAGTAAAACATAATGAAAAATACACGCAAATGTCGAATTAAAAACCACTTGATGGCATAACAAATACGTATAATGCTTCTGGCATCAAGTAAATGGGACTGTATTTTTGGCGTTTAATCTTAGTTTGGCGATAGTTTTTTGTTATGAAAAGTGGTCGACGGGATAATAGAGAAGTACCCAAAAATGGCTTAGTTTTGTTAAATTTGTTTGTTATGTATTTTCATTTCTTATTAAAATATCGAAAATGGCAATAAAATTTTATTTTAGCACCGTACTTAATTTTTTAAAATGGCTCAAAAACATGGTTTAATAAACGTATATTTATAAATATTTTAAAAAACATGTTTTTCCGCTCTCTAGAAAAATTTGTAAGATTCTACAACTGCCTTTGGCACCAACCAGTACATGATACGGAACTTTTCCCTATTCAGATACACTGAAGAGGTTGGTCACAAACAAGAGTAATGTTAGCAACAATATTGTTTTAACTCTATAAGAGTTAGAAACAATAATGATATTAAATTCCCCGATTAGCTTAGGGCCCGATTACGGAACTTTCTCCTAGAAAAAAAAAATGTAGAAGTCTTTTACATTTGTTTCGAATGAAGCTCGATCAACAAAGTATTAATTGATAATACAAACAACACTAATATTAACATGGGGGCAAAAGTTTGAATTTAAGTGTATATATTTGGAACCCTCCCCCCCAACCACCCACCAAAAAAAGAAAAAGAAAGTTACAGAAATGAATTTAAAATGGCGTGAAGCCACCCTTTCTGACATAAGAAATTGGCTGCGAACCAGATTACGAAACTTTCACTTAACTTAATAACATGTATCTAATAGCCCTGAGGACAATTCCCCTTCCCAGTTATACGGACCTTGGGGCTTTTTTAAAAAGCTTGACGCAGTTCGGGTTGAAGAAGTTGAGATTTACTGTCAAATGACATAAACTACTATGAAAATAAAACTGGTGAATTATTATGCTGGTTTATGTATGTATTTAAAAAAATTGCATCTGATTACACTCTTTAGATAAATTACTCCTGTTTGCATTTAATAACAGATAAACGGCTTCTGTATATTAAATAAATTGTTTAAATATTGGGAAGAGGTGGCGAGAGATAGATAGACGTGTAAACAAACGGGTAGACAGACGGGTAGAGAGACGAATAGCGACAGAGATAAGCTAACGGGTAGCGAAACGAATAGACAGACGGGTAGCGAGGCAGGTACAAAAAAGGGTTGACAGAGGGGTAGTGAGATGGGTAGGGAGACGGGTAGCGTGGTGGATAGCGAGACGAGTACAGAGACGACTTGACAGACGGGTAGAGAGAGGGGTATATAGACAGACAGACGTGTTGATAGACGAGTAGTGTAACGGGAAGCGAGAGAGGTAGAGACACGATTAAAGAGTCGGGTAGAAAGACAGACGGATACTGAGACAGGTATACAGAAGAGTAGAGAGACAGTAGACAGATGAGTTCGGAGAGAGACACAGCTAAGACATACGAGTAGTTAGACTGGTAGACACGTTTGTAGCAAAGCATGTTATCAATGTGGTTTGAAGTATACGAGTTTCTATAAATAGTTATACAAATAAACAAACGATTTTTTTTTAATTCAAATATTAAATATTTGATTTAATATTTCAATATTTAATATTTTATTTTTTAATATTTTATTTAGATATTTGTCACAAAGAAAATGTTGCAAAAATTAAATTAAATTTGCGTTAAACTACGCTTGCTAAAATACGCTATTGGCTGCAAATCTGATTATGTGACTTTAAAAATATCGTTTTAAAAGATCCGGCTTTTTTTTTTTTTTTTTTTAAGTTTTGAGCAATTCCCGCTTAAGAAAATGAGATTATTTGCCAAATGTTATAAAAAAATGCATATGAAAACATAACAGTATATGAATTTATATATGATATTTTGTAATTATATCATTTAATTTGCTATTTTTCATATGTTGTATCTCTATCTATCTCTTGTCTATCATATGCTGTATATTCACTTAGATTCTTGTTGATATCTTCTTTATATCCTAATTGTTAACTTTATGTTTTCAGCAATATCACTCAGACTAATCCCTTTGAGGGAAGTCCTAGTGTTTAAAACGTCTTAAGAATTAAGAGATGTAATGAAGGAAAAACTTGCAACATTTTGTTAAAACTAATTAGAACTTGATGTTTACAATTAAAAATAAATGGGGAAAACTTATGAAAAGGATTACTTGAATCCAATATTGTTAATCATGAAGCAATTTAGAAGTTTTGTATAGTAAGGAATATTTGTAATGCCATTATGACTTCAGTTTTTGCTAAAAGAATTTAAACAGGTATATTTAATGTATTAAAACAAATTTAGTTTTCTTAAGAGATAAGGTGATTTTCGTTAAGAAATTGTTTTTAATGACGTGAAGAATAAATGCTCTTTTATTAGTTGTTTTTAATTGTTGTATCACTTTGGAGGAAATATATTTTTTTAATTTGTTGAAACTTCTAAGTTGAAACCTCTAAAGAATTACGCGACATAATGAAAGTAAATGATACAACATTTTGTTAGAGTTAATTGGAAATTAAAGTTTAAAATAAAACAAAAAAAAAGTAGAAAACCCATGAATCCACTGCTGGATGAGACCTGCATAGAGTTGGTGGTTAAATACAGGAAACGACATAATATTCTGAAATACATTTTGGGGCATGATTGGGTGGCAGATGTCTAAACTATGAGAGCAACATATACATCAATAATCCGTTTTATATTTTAATGTGAATGTTCTATCTAATTTTGTGCATCAGGCATTTGTGCCCTGGCTAAACTGGAAAGGGTCCAACTTGGTGCAGCCAGAATTATCATAGATCTGCGAACAGCTACTCTAATAACACTTCTCTATATGACTATGATCAACAGCATTTAAATTAGAGAAGAAATTCCTGTCTTTTCAAATATTGTAATAAATTACTTAGCTCTAACGAACAGAACAGAATCTCTTCCTATCTAAGAAACTGGAACAGCACTTAAAAACTGCAAATAAATAGTACCTTTTCAAAACTAATATACTCCAATATAGAACACGCAACTTAACTTCTCACATAAATCTTCCCGTGGTCTTCAGAGGATTTTTACTCACATCGAGCTTCTGACATGTGTATGCAAATAAAATTGTAGTATTGTGATTTTTTTCTTTTGGCCATAAAGACAATCCATTCCTTTGACGCACTTGTCATATACACTGACAAAAACAGAAGTGTATGTCTAAAACTTCTGATACATCAAGACATCTCATACATTCCAAAGAGAAATGCTGACTTTTTTTCTATTTTTAGATCAGAATTAGTTCCAATTGAGAATAGTTTGTCAGTTATTGATAGTATGCAGTGGCGTAGCCTGGGTGGGAGTCCAGATGTTCTGGATACCACTAATTTTTGTAAGTTTTCTTTGCTTTACCTAATTGGAGAAATTTCTGCAGCATTGAAAGCAAAGAAAACTTTACAATATTACTGGTATGCAGAGCATTTGGACCCCCTCCCTGGCTATACCACTGATAGTATGAATGATCAAGATTTTTCAGAGATATGAATTGTAATTAACAGCCGTGCTCCTATTCAACATCTGATGAATAGTTCGTGTGTTGGTGACAAAGCTCGCATGCCAGATCTTGATCTTCTAAGTAAAATTTCAACTTGACACAACATTCATCTGCAATGGGCCCCTTCATGAGTCTCTTTGATTGGAAATTAAAAAAAATGATGATCTAGCCAAAGCCGGATCTGCTGATTCTGAAGATCCTGATGACTCTTTGAGTTTGATATTTAATGCACTATTCTCCAATATAAGAATCCAGAATAATTGGGTCTGTCTTGATTCCTCTTCTCACCCATAAATATTTTAGAAAACAACAGGGTGGTGCTTTTATGTTCATAGGAAACATATTCCAGCCAAAAGCATTCTCCACAAAAGCCAAAAGCACAAGTGGGAGAATGCTGATTTATATGTATAAAAATTTATTATAAAATTATAAAAATACACTTATAAAGTACTTTTATATTATTTCAGCTTTATATTCAGCTTTTATATTATTTAATTATATTATTCCTGTAAATAAGGTTTAGTACAGAAGCAGCATCCTGTGGGTTAATCGAGCCTTTTATTCAGCATTCGATCAATCGGTATCATAAACCATTATAGCCAATGCGACAATTTCGGTCACAACAGTTAAGGGTTTACTAAGCTGCTGGTACAATTAAGAAATTAGAACGAAGGTAAAATTTTTCTTATGGGACTATTTACATATAAAAGTAACACAAATTTTAAGTTTTTTAATAGAAACCACCAAATTTGACACAATAAAAATATTACATTATTCAATAAAGCTAAATATAAATTTTTACGGTGTTTTTAAATATTTTGAGAGTTTCAAACTATTTATAAAAAGCAGATTTCAGAGGTTTTCTCCAATTAAAAAATCTGGCTTCTGTGTGCAACACACGAACATTGCGTATATCTCATAAATCATCCCTTAAGAGACCACACTACTTTGCATACAACATTCACAAGCTAACGTTAAACCAATAAAAACTATCTTTATAAATTTCTCATTTGCATTTCCATACTTTTAAATGTTTCTTTTTAAAAGGATATCCCAGGTCGAAGTCTAACTTAGTAGTTTTGTAGGTTTTAGCTTTCTGTTGCATTTTCATTCTGCGAAAATTTTCAACTTCGGAACCGACCAATCGATTTGATTTCAAAATTAAAAGTGCCCTCAAATTAAAACTGCAACTAAAATGGAAAACTACAAAACTGCCATTTTCAACTTCGATCTCAGATATGCTATATAAAGAGAATAATTTTAAAATTTTGAAATGCAAACGAGAAATTTGTAAAGAACGCTTCAGCTAGCAAAGACAGCGTAAGTTTTCGTCATGACAGATACAGACTGTATATATAAAACCTTTAGCAATTATATATTCAAATAAAGAGTTTAATTCTATATAAGCACGATAAGAAATAGAAAGAAATTTTGTCAACCTCTTTGTAAAATATTATATATAAATTTTAAATATGTAATCTTTGTAAAATATTATATATATTATATGCTGCAACATGTTAACGCGTTTTGTAAATACAAAATAATCCCACTAACGTTCCCGATAGCTGAACACTCCGTATAAGACGACGATCGCCATTTTTTATAAAAAGGTGATTTCTGCTGATCAAGTGAAACAATATCTTTGAAACAATGTAGTGCTATCTCTATAATAAAACCGTAAGTCATGTGACTGTCATCAACAGTTCCGGAATGCCCGCTTCACTTTTTCATATGCCAGGCGGCCATTTTTATTAAAAATTATTTTTTCGAATAAAACTTCATAAATGTGACATTTTTAGAAAGATCGTTCAAAATAAATTAATATTTGAGAGATGACTTACGTTCAATTATGTATATATTCTCCAATAACTTCAGTTGAAATTAGCTTCGCAGTTCAAATTCTCTATCCATGAAAGTAAACAAAAAAAAAAGATTCATTCGTCGTGAAGGTTTAAAATATTAAACCATTAAACCATGGAGATAATCGTTCGTAAAGTTAGTTTTCCGTGAAAGATTTTTTGGAGCGCTGCCTGGTGTCAAAAAAATAATTCGTACCAGTGACACAATCAAAGATTACCATAATTATGTGCTATACAACTCAACTTCATTCTTTATCTTTTCTTGATGTAAGCTGAATGTAAACAAATACAACTCATGTAATGATATTTAATGAATCAAATTTCGAAACAAATTGTCAGTTAATTTGGTATTTATGTATTATACGTGCAAGGAAGAGAGACCACCGAAAATGATTGTTAATCACCAATCATATTTACGATTATTAATGACCAATCGCTTTCAAAACAGTAATTTAATATACATTTACAAAATACATAACATCATTAAGTACTTTTGTGTTATTTGGGCGCAAATCTCGCCAATAGAATTTTTAAAATCGCCAATAGCAGCTTTTATTTTTCGCGTGTGCAAATTAGAAACGATACTTTTATTTTGAAATCAAATGTTCTGATGGAACAGCTGTCGTAGACGCACCGGGGCACTATATTAACTATATTGTTGCAATATAGAGAGAAAAAACGGGTTGCTGTAATTAGAATTATAGGTGTAAATATTGGCGTGACGTATTTATACAAGTTACGGATCTTAATAGTCAGTAGACATTAAGCAGAAATGCCAAAGTAAGGGAATTATGCAGTTATGAAAACTCCTGAACTATATCAAAATAGGAAAGCAGAGAAAAACAGAGTCGAACAGAGATCGGCATCTAGAAGGAAATTCGTGAATTTTAATCAAATTCTACGCCACGGGTCAAAAGTAATGACAGCAAATATGGTTTAAAAGGAATGTGATTATCAAAACTGGCTTCCAAAAGTTCAATGTTTCACCCAAGGCCCCCTTATCATAGTACTAGGCCTCACAATCAGCAAGTTTCCTTTGACCGCTATACACGTGGTTAAAAAGCACATGGTTGTCCTGCTATTGGCGCCATCTAACTACAGTAACAGGAGTATTTTTTATTTTGTTTTCCATATGTGTTTTTTCATTTTCTTTACGGTATACTATATGTTTGTCCTCTTCAAATGAAAATTATTTATTTTAAAATTGTCATATATTCGAGACATTTTTTTTTTCATAACATAAACTTATTTTACTGTTAAACCAAAAAGGTTTATTGCTGTATTTCTTTGTATAAATCACATAAAGAAAAAAAATCAGGAAAGAAAAATCTCATTTCATGAGTTTGCGAGTGATATTGATCTTCGAAACAAATTGCTAATATCTATATCTCGAAAAGGTAAATATGTAATGTAATTTTCTATTTTTTCTATTTTCATATTATATATGAAAGACATTTTGACTTTTCTCTTAGTTAGAATTTTATGTTACGTATAAATTTATCATCGTTTCTTCTTTCTTTCTTTTTCTTTTTTTTAAATGCACATTTTGATCATTTTATTTATTTATTTATTATAATTATTAGTATAATTATTTTTGAAGTGATGGGGTATCATTTTAGATTAACATATCTTTTAAGCGTAAACTTCACTACTTTTGTGGTCGAAAGTTTATATATATGAAGAAGTGAGAAGTTTACTTGAGAAGTTCCATAATTAGGTCCACAGCCAATTGGCGTATCTTGCGAGCATGGTTTGGCGCTGGCGCATATTTAATTTCTTTGTTGTAACTCAGATACATTCCAAAACACATTGCTTCCAACATCGCTCATGTTTGACGCCAACTTGGCTATGGACTCTATTACGAAAGATTATCCGTGGTTTCATTTAATATAAAGTATCAGATTATCACAAACTTGCTAAAAGAAATCTTGCCACTCGTTCAGCAGATGCTGAGGATTATATCGATCTAGAAAATTTGAAAGTGTCGAGCTTTATGAGTGAAAGCAAGCATAATTTCCTTTTTTATTCGACTAGTTTGAAATAACAAAAACCAAACAGTCATATATAATAAATATAGTTCCATTTAATGTGTATGAATTATAAATACTATTATTGTTATACTATACGGATGGACAGACAAACATACGAGCTGAAATCATAAACACTTTTTTAGGTGCGTTCGTAATTATATAAATACGTAGCACCTATTGTCGTCGCCTGGTTCGTCCGTCTGTCTATTTGTCCATCCGTCTGTCTATTTGTCCGTCCGTCCGTTTGTCCGTCCGTCTGTCTATTTGTCCGTCCGTCCGTTTGTCCGTCCGTCTGTCTATTTGTCCGTCCGTCCGTTTGTCCGCATATAACAACGCAAAAGCTACCCGACCGAATGGTTTGAAATTTGAGATATATTATCTTTGCAGAATTTTGTCGAGACATTTCAAATTTTATGAAAATCGAATCAAAACTTTAGAAGATATTAATAAAAATATTTATTAACAAATTTGATTTTTTTTTTTAATCGGTGCTTTTCTGTTATAGGAGCTTGCGATGATTTTTAATCGTGAAGCGACCGAGATACTTATTTTATTTACAGAAATTAATCTGCAGACGATAGAATTCATTTCACAGAATTAAAAATCATCAAGATCTGAATATTTATATAACTAGCTATAGTACGAACGCACCTCATTTGTCACGTTTGACGTACAATTTCCAACTTGTTAAAATTTTGGAAAGCATAAAAATGTTTAATAATCACTTAAATTATACGTGTCTCCACCCCACCCCAACTTTCCTCCCTAAAAATAAATTCTTGTCATGCTACGCTTATGGTGTTTGTAAATCTTTTTTGGGGGATTCTTCCGTAATAACGTTTGGGGGACTCTTCCGCCTACAGCCAATTGGCTTGTTACAGTAAGTGTAATTTGGCACAAAACTAATTTAATTTTTTAACCAGTGTTGTAACTCCCGTACACTTTGAACTACATTCTTCCAGCATCGCTCAAATTTGGCGCTAACATTGGCTGTGGACCTGATATTACAGAAGATTGACGAATACTACATTATGTATTAATTAATCTGATATTTAAATCTTCATTTTCAGCAACATTTTTGAAAACTTGATGATAATTGTGCGATATATACATATTACGTATTTATTTTTGCGTAATTCGAAAAATATTTTTTAAATTTTGTCAATAACACGAAATTTTTTCATAGCTCCATTTTTTTCTATGCATTTGCTTATGAGCTAGTATCGGTAGTATCCACCAGGCGGCGATACTTTCCGGAGAAAGTCGGAATAAGTTGGCAATTACCGCGGACATTTTCACCCATAGACTTTCTCCGGATTGTGAAGTCTGATATTATGATAAGGGAGTCTTGGTTTCACCAAACCATACTCGAAAATTACGTGTTATAATATGCACTCCGATTATGTCACATTATTCAAGACGTTTTAAATGAGAATAATGATAGATTTTCTAATCTCCCGTAATCAAGTCTACAACCAAAGTTAGCGAGAAACAAACAAACAAAAAAATATTGGCAACAATATGGTTCAGTGTAAATGTGGATATCATTAAAGACTTTCACAAAATAGACTTCATTGCACCAAATCGTATTAACTAAAATACGCCATTTGGCAATGGATCCAATTACGGAAAACTACTTAATATGTTTAAGAATCTCCTCATTAGCAAACATATTGCAACTGATAAGCAAACGGGTATGAAGCATAAATGCTTAAGTTGGTTAAGCGGTTTTTGTCAAGAAAGATGAAATACATAACAACAAAAAATATGCGAAATGCTACCATGATCACAAAAGTTTTGGATTTGTGTATTAGAATCTTCCGGTTTGGCGAAGGATGACGTAAAAAAATAAATTATGAATAAGCGTAACGTGTTACAGTGCTTAACATACATTTAATGGACACCAAACTGGTCGCCAGTGGCGGCTAGTCTTTGAAATAATGATTTTTGAATATGTTATTGAAATTAAATATTTTTCTTTTAATAAAGATTTTTATATCGTATATAGGTCTCTGTAGTTATACCAATAATGTTCATGTATAATTCCCCATAAATTTACATGGGATTTCACGATGAGAAACGGTGAAATATCCACTAAATCGTGAAACGTCATGCGGTTACAACACATCTAAACCAAGAATCCATGAAGTATATATAATCCATCTCTTTTGTACAATGTATATTATTGTGCAGTGAAATCTTATAAAAATGTTGTTGATAACATTTTAAAGTCGACAGTTCTACGCTATCTGCCATTTAATTTTCACTGTATAACTTCCTTAAATCAGAGTTACAAATGTTATAATATACGCGTTACAAATATATACGTAGAGAACATTACTCTTAATTTTATGATTACATCTTTTTGCTCTAGATTTCTGAAAGTTTTGTATAAATAATATTTTTTGAATAATTTTTACTATTCACTAAATTAATTTTTCTCGTGTCCTTTTTTTCTGCATAAGTTTGATTTTATAAGAACAATTTCTTATTATAATTCTAAAATATTTTTAACAGCCTTTTGTGTTGTTTAAAATTTGTATGGCACTGAAATGTGTAAAAAAAATTATATATGTATGTAGAAATGAATATTTACCACAAATCAAAATTTAAAAAATGAATATTTTTCAAAAAACAGAAATTAAAAAAATCTGAGCATTTGAAAATAATTTTAAATCTGTTTTCAAATCATTTGATCTTTATTAAAAAATTCTAAACATTTGAATATCTAAAATCTTTACTGGGATTTACAAAATAATAAAATAGGCATTTCTTTTTTACTTCTTGACGTATAAACTAATAGATTTTTACATACTTACTTAAATCATATCATTATTATTACTATGAACTCCCTTAAAGGGATTAGTCTGAGCGATATTGCTTAGAACATATATTTAACAATAACTTCTGACAAATAATGAAAATGAGGTAATACTTTACTACAATTAATTAAATAATGGTACAAATTCAAATAATAAAAATCAGCAAATTAAATGGTAGAATTACAAATGAATCATGTAAATTCATATACACTGTTCAAAAAAATTAGGGACGCAAACAGACAAATAGAGAAAGCCATGCAAGACAGCCATGCATGGGTATAAAATTGAAAATACCTATAATGCAGTAAATGTAATACAGAAAATAAGACACTTAAACATTAAGTATCGGAATTTTAACTCTTTGAAATGATGTCAAGGTCATGAAGAGACGCTCCGCACCAAATTTAGAACCTGTAAATGATAAAAAAAATATGTTGTTTGAAGAAAATGAAGAATTTTTTATATGATATATAGTCCTCTCGAACAATTAAGACTCGTGCACATCTGTATTCCAGGGATGCGATGAGGTTGTCGATAAAAGTTTGGGGAATTCTGTACCATTCTTCACAAAATGCTATCTCAAAGTCCCGGACCGTCAAGAATCGCTCTCGCTGCAATGCATCAATCTACTGTGTCCTAGACATTTTCGATCAGATTTAAGTGAGGAGAGCATGCTAGCCACTATACACGCTGTATTGTTTCCGTTTCAAATATAGTCTTCACAAGTCGATCTGTATTATACATTACCATGCATTAAAATAAAGGAATCAACAACGGCTGCAGCATAACGGTACGGCATCATATCTGAATATCTTGTCTACATACCGTAAGGGTGTCAAAGTACCTTTAGGTCCGAGCGTATTTTCTTAGCAAATCATACTCGCTAAAATACGCCAATATGAAATTACGGAACTGTCCATAAATAATTTACTATATAAACAATCTGCTAATGGCAATTGAGAAAATAACATTTCGCCTGACCTGTACATTAGAGAAGCTGAAAAAGATATTTAAAAACAAGTTGGAAATTGTACGTCAAACGTTACAAACGAGGTGCGTTCGTACGCACGTTTTAGAAATAAATTCATGATATCCTGTGCGTAGAACGGGTTAAACAGCTAGTTAAGTATATATTTTATGACACTGTTCATACAAATATCTTAACTAGTTATATAAATATTCAGATATATATGTATCAGCTAGTTATATAAATATTCAGATCTTGATTATTTTTAATTCTGTGAAATGAATTATATCGTCTGCAGATTATTTTCTGTCATAAAATAAGTATCTCG
The DNA here is from genome assembly GCA_963931845.1 of Maratus michaelseni. NCBI lineage: Eukaryota > Metazoa > Arthropoda > Arachnida > Araneae > Salticidae > Maratus > Maratus michaelseni. The sequence continues at coordinate 191,249,200 of OZ007588.1, read as the reverse complement.
GTCGCTTGACGATTTAACATCCATCGGAAGCTCGTATAACAAAAAAGCACCGATTTAAAAAAAAAAATTCAAATTTCTTAATAAATATTTTTATTAATATCTCCTAAAGTTTTGATTCGATTTTAATAAAATTTGAAATGTCTCGACAAAATTCTGCAAAGATAATATATTTTAAATTGCAAACCATTTGGTTGGGTAGTTTTTGCGTTGTTATATGCGGACAGACAGACAGACGGACGGACAGACAGACAGACGGACGGACAGACGGACGGACCAAACGACGACTATAGGTGCTACGTATTTATATAATTACGAACGCACCTAAAAAAGCCGGTACTTAAGACGCCTTTCTTCGTGATTGATTAAGTAAAACCAGAGGCTTGTCAATATTTGTATTAGGGGCTTTGGCGAGATCGAGAAAAGCCAAGAGAAGGAACATTTTTCAATCTATTCACTATTTCATACGTCACACAAGCAAGAAAGAAAAATCATATGCGTCAAGCATAGATTATGAAATACTTTGAAACACTTATAGAATATTTTAACAAAACCGTTTAATAAAGTAAAAAAGATACTCAAGTAGACATGATAGAAAACGCATAACACATTTGAAAGCCAGATTTCAGCCACTACTGTGCATACCCGGAGAAAACCTCTAATTACTTTGTGAAACCCTGTATATGATGTACTGATTTGTATATATTCTATATAGTATTTTAAAATTTAGTTTAGTTAGAAAACGCATAACACAATTGAAAATACACCTTCTGAAAATTCTACCAATGGGCAGAAATGTACTTGAATTATCTTCTAAAGACCAGTATATTACCTACAGGTTTTTATACACGCCAGATATAATAAGGTACAATTTAATTTAGGAAAAAATACACATAAAACTACTGAAAACACACTTCCAGGAATTACTTTCCATAGGCAGCCAAGTATCACGTTCTTTGCATATCCCTGTATATGATTTAATTTATATTCTAGAAACTTCTCTTAGTAATCTAAATACTATATTTGTGCTTGAAAATGCACAGTACAAATTAAAAAGCATACTTAATGTACCTTTTTAAAATCACAATAGTAAAGCTTAAGAATTATTTTGTTTAGCCCTGTACAGGATTAATAGAATTTATAAACACTACGTAGTATGCAAAAATTTAGTTAAACTTAAAAACGCATAACTGAAAACGCACTTCCAGCAATGATCCCTAATAGATAATACTTCCGATACATTACTGTATTCGAAATCAATTATGTGTCCCTGTAAATGAACAATAATTGATATACACATTATATTCTACAGAAAATATTCTTGTAGTAAAAATCAGCAATGTATATTAGTTTCAGCATATTTCAAATAAAGAAACATAATTAAAATACGCTGCAAACATTTTTCCCCATACACCATTATGTAATACAATTATTTTGGGTGATCCTGTAAATCAATAATAAATTATTTGTTCTCCTTATTCTACAGAAGCATGTTTTAGTGCACCTCAGAAATTCATATCATTTTATTATGTTTGTAACAGTGTAACACCATTAAGGCACGCCGCAATTAATTTTCCCCATAGACCATTAAGTCACATATTATTTTTGAGTACTCCTGTACATGAATTATACTCTCTACATACTTCATTTTCAATACCGAACTTGTCAAGCACTTACATTCAAGCTGCCCAACTGCCCAAATACCCATAGCTATTTCGGGAACTGGCCGACGTCATCTGGCCAATTCGCGAACTGGCCGACAGCCTCTGGCCATTTCGCGAATTGGCCGGCCAATTCCCGAATTGGCCAATCAATTTTAAACGAAGTTGGCCGATTAGCGAACTGGCCGGCCACTTCGCGAATTGGCCGATTTCGGGTTTTGGCCGTAACATATATAATGCAAAGGTTGATTTCATTCAGGCCGCTTATAAGTTGAGTGCTACTGATTGAATCTTTATGAGACTTGCATTGTTAGTTTGATAATTTTTCAAGGAAATTTTTAGTATATAACCTACCGTTATACGTAGCTGAGTTCTAGAATTATGAAAGAAAGTTCTATAATCAGGTGAACCCGATTATTAAATATTTGCCTTTTTAAGAGATTCTGCTGAGAAGATTTCAATGCAACTTGCACTGTTATTTAGATAATTTTTCTGTGAAGGTTTTTGAATGTAACATATATCGTTCTACGTTGTTTAGTTCTAGGTTGGGTTGATATCTGACGGCCAATTATCAACACGAGGGATATAGGCCCTAAGGGGGGTGCCCTCCGTGGGGGTCTTTTTAAGGGATCCTAACCCATATTTACGGCAAGGTTCGAAGAAAACCACGGAAAACTCCGAACGGTTAGGTCAACGAGCGCGACATGTTTAGTTCTAGAATTATGGGGGAATGTTCTTTAATCAGATGAATCTGATTATGAAAGATTAGCTTTTTAAAAAGTTTTACTGGTCGGTTTTTGATGAGATTGTTAATTTTACAGGGATGGTTTTAGTATATTGCATATCGTTGTATAGTTATTTACCCAATCCTACTATAAATGATCAACTAAAAAGTTGGACCTTGACAGTCCAAATTTGTCTGACACATTAGAAAATATAATAGCACAATGTCGTTCGTATCGTTTTAGAAATGCGAAGAACATTCCAGGTAAAAGTTCATATTGCTTTAAAACACAAGATCAAATTTACCGATACATTTCGTTTAATTAAAGGTTACTTTGGGGCAACCGACCAGCGAAGCGGACGAACCCTACTAGCCAAGAGTTAACATTAACGGTAAGTGACACGCGTAAAAAAGTAGCTTAAGGTGAATATCAATAAAAGCTTGTCGCAAAAAACACTACTGCGCAAAACTACACTTGCTAAAATAACAATTGACGTATAACACTGTATTGGAGGATTAACTGAAATGTGAAGTTAATAAATTTTCCATTGTGTTCAGAAGTTTCGTATACTAGATTGCAATAAGCATTGATCCACAGCCTACCAATTTGCTTATCATATTCAATTGCTTATCATTTAACAATAAAGGTATGCTTAAAATTTGAATTTAAACTTTAGTTTTGTTGGAGAATTTTCAAAATATGTTTTAAACAAAAATAACATTTTTTATAGCAAATCAAACATTTAAAAATTAAAAATACACTTAGAGAATATTTTATTATTAATTTTAGAAAATAAAATGCTTTATAACCTAAAAAAATTTTTACATAAAGCGCTTTCAACTGTCGTATTATGAATCCAGAAAATACTAAAACTCCTGCGTAATTAAAATAATAGGTAGAATTTAAGCAGTAAAAGATAATAACTTATAACAGTGATAAAAGGATCAGAAAAAAAACAGGAAGATAAATTTCTTTACTTTTATTACTTTATCAGGATCATCTGACTAATCTAACTTTTATACAAATTAATCATGTGGGCTTTATGATAAATCAGCTTCTGCAAATTTTGGAGGTACTATCTTGAAGAAGTTATTCCTGTTCTTCTGGCAATTTTGTACGTCGTCTTGATCGTCGTCGCCGGGATGTGGAACGCTTGCGTCTTCTTCCGCTGCTCGAACGTTTGCGTCTTCTGCCACTGCTAGAACGTTTGCGTCTTCTGCCACTTCTGGAACGTTTGCGTCTTCCACCACTGCTGGAACGCTTGCGTCTCCTACTTCCAGAGCGCTTCCTGGATCTGGACCTATCTTTAGGCTTGGCTCTTGAACGACTTCTACTACGCGATTTCCTGTGTCTTGCAGTTTCATTGACTTTGTACTTTCCATTAGTCAACTTCTTCACAAGTCCTTTATCAACAGCATTATTAATATTCAACTGGGCAAATGCTGGGCAAACTGGGTAATATGGCAGATACTTTTCCGAATCCGCCATTTTCAGGAGTTGCTTGGATGAAAAATATCGCAGACTACCGGCTAAAGAAAAACCTCCACTCTGACCAAGATGACGAACGGCTTTCAAAGTTGCTGTTTCGATATCTGTCGAAGTTGTTCTTACTTGCGACATATTTCCAAATTATTTCGTAAAAGGGTTAATAATTTTACACAAATTCAATAAAATTTTGGTTAAAAAAACAAAATTTCCAATGTATTAAAAAGAGACAAATTTATATTCCAGACGAATTGTGATTAAAAAGAAATTAAACGAAATATTTTATTCCAGAAAATTATACTTTATCATTGCTCGTGGTCGCCTGCACGAAAATAAAATTATAATTCATGGAGCTTCTATGGAAGTATGCCAACCAACAGTAATTACACTAATGGTTTAATAATGGTAAAATGATAATTGTTTCTTTATAAAATATCTTCAGAAAATCTTAGTTCTGGAGAAATGAAGTATTAGTGATAAAAAGTTATAAAAATATATATTCTTAATATCAGTAACAAAAAAAAAACCCCAAAGAATATAATTTAAACATACCTAATTGAAGAATGGGAAATTTCAATTAAAAAAAAACATGCAATCCATGAAATGTAATAAACGTGCCAAAGAGCATGATGAAAAAATCCCAAGTTGCTCAGCATAATCTCCCTTCTTCCCTTCTTCTCTCTTGCTCATTTTCACATTTCTCCACTGCCGTCAGTTTTTAACTTTATGGAATTGTCTTCACACAAACGGCTAATCTGTATATTTAAAACACAAGCCTGTTTTTTTTTTCATCATCTGCCCGTTCTTTCTATTGAACAAATTTTAATAATTATTTTTTTATCTAAAAGATGTTTATTTGTAGATGAGCCTGTACTATCTATATTTTTTAAATATTTTCATTTTTATACTTTATTTTTCATATTAAAAGTGTTTAATGAAATTTCTTCGAAATGATGGCAATTAGATTAAAAATTTCTCTCTGTAACATAAAATGAATTTCTACAAATCAGAAGCATAATTGCACCTGTGAAAATGGCTTTATATTTAAAAGAAAAAACTCAGTGGTTGTCATAAAATTTAAACCTTAAAATGCTTACGTTAAGTTATGCGAAGTACACACGCGACGTATAAAAACTGCTATAGGGTAGTTTCAAATGACGTCACAAATGGACCATTAGAGGTCAAACAACCATTGGAGGAAAGTTGTGTTTGGTAGCTGAGAGGATTGTGGTCACGGCTGGAGATCAACTGGACATTTGTGATTGTTGGATGAAAAGATCATCAGCGAATTGCAACTTCCCTATTAGTGATTTAAAAAATGATATTGGCGAGATTTGTTAACTTTATGCACACTGTTACTAATTTCACAATCTTCAGTTTTCAATAAGAGACTCAAAACAGTATTGGGACGCAGTAAACTTCCAAAATATTCTGTGGTATAAAGACGAATATCATTACAAAAACATACTTATTTCATTACATCTTGTATCTAAACATATACTAAATCTGTTGAAATATTTCAAATTAAATCATTAGAAAAAAAATGAGTCAGTTGATACTTTTCCTCTTCGAATACGAACGATCAAAAAAGTATTGGGAGACCATATCATGAAGAACAAATGTGCTATATTGTCAGATGTAACGGACATTTCTTTTTTAAATAACTCTAAGGAACAATTTAAATCTGAAAATGTCCAGTTTAAGTTTTTGACGGAAAAACCCAAAACATTTTAATCTTCTTTAGTGCAAGAACTCATAAACATTGTCTAATTACCGAAAATAAAGTGAATATTTCTCACACTCATCATGTGATTCAACGGAAATTACGCCAAGTGGAAAACCACTCAGGAAAAACCTCTACGCAATAATATGTGTAACTGTTATACGTCACGGAAAAAACTTTATGATTTTGATCTATTTTCTTGTTTAAGGACTAAAAAAACTATATCTCAGTTTTCAAAATATAATTTTGCAGTGAAGAGCTATTGTACTATGCTCTAAAATGTATAATCGTAATTGTAAAAGTCTTATTATCTAAATTAAATTTAGTTATCCTAGTACGAGTGGATATATATTTAAACTAATCCTTACACTTATATAATAAAATCTCCAATCTCATTCATAGCTAACAGATTAAGGATAAATGTCAACATATTGCGAACGATCTAACCAATGGATTTAAATCATACAAAAAGAGATGACCTCCAGGTGGAATGTAATGAATATCTGAGCGAAGACATTAAAAGTAAGACACATGTTTTCCTTACCTATTTTACAAGTACTTTTTATGTACTGAACACAGTATGTTTAAGAATTTAAGTCATAAAAACCACGCTCTTCTACAGTTTTGTAGTTATTTGGTAAGCATGGGTCAAAAATAATATGAACATAAACTGTTTACAATTGAATGCTCATTTTGCATTATTTTTAAATAATTTTAAGTTTATAGATTTCAGTTAGTCCCAAAATTGTAATATATCTAAGGAAAAACACAAAGTTACAAATAAGTATATATATATTTTTTTAAATATAGGAAAACTGATTTTGTTCCAATATATTTTTGAGACACTGCAAGTAAGCTTAAACTCTCTTTTCAGTTGTGCATAAACGTTACGTTTTGAGGCTGCCGAAATCGTTAGTTCATAGATAATGAAGGATTAAATTCCGTGACTTCACATGTGCCGCGGGTGTAAAACAGTAAAATTCCATAGTGGGGTTTTAGACACGAATTGCACATTTAAAATGGCTTTTGCACTTGCACTGCTTCATTTCATTGAGACTGCCTCTTTTACTTTTTTGGCATTGCAAATTTCATGTGATTATAAAACGCTAATATAATATACAGTAGTAGATGTATTAAAGTGCTATTACACGGGATAAGTTGAAACGACAAAAATTGCCGCTACTCTCCAGTTTTCCGAGCATTTCGTTGGCTGTTCCAGAAAAGGCTTTTTCCTTGTCAGTTTTCCAAGCATTTTATTGGCTGTTTCAAACATTTCATTATCATTACCACCTAAAACAAGAAAACACCACAGGCGACAAAATTGCTTCGACAATAAAATGTTGCTTGGACTTCGTGCGACTCTTTTGAAGCCATAGGTTTAACATGGTGTCGCCCGATATTAGCGGCAACTTTGACGCCTCGTGAAATAGCATAGCAATGTACGGTACTAAAGTAGCCCATGGTATGTTTGTCACAGGACAGTTTGACGTTAGGTTGAAATTATTTATATTAGCTTATTTGACTTAAAATAAGTGTTGTTAAATTAAATTAGTAATGCAATTGTTGAAGTTAATAAAAATGCAATTAATTCAATATAATAATATATTCAAATGTAATAATTCAATTATTAGTTATTTTTTAAAAAGTGAAATTATTTCTATCCATTATATATGATTTCTTCTATAGCTCCCCCGCACCAATTGATTCAACAGTCAATAATAATTCTCACCCCCCGTCGGTCGTGAAAACCAAAAGTCGGCGCCTATGATTTATTGTTGATCTCAATTGCACTTGCTATTAAATTTTCACTGAAAAGCGTGATTTCAATACTGATCTTTAAGATATAAGAGCACTCTTACAGTTTAAAAACAATTCGTCAAGTATTTATTAATATTATCGACAAAATGCATGTAATGAAAAGTGTTTGGCTATGGAATTCTTTTTGTTTTACTCTCAAATGCATTTCACAAAAATTTCAACAGATTTTTTCAAAAAAAGCACAAATATCTAGCACTCACATTATTTTATTCTATAAAAATAAATCTTGAGTGTATGCAAAATATTTTATGATTTCTATTTCTAAATCACACGAACTCAAGCTTACTTTTTTCAAGAAATAAACGCATGATGAAACAATTTATGGAATATAGAGACAGAGCAGATTCTCAAGAGGTTTATGTGCTGTATTCAAATATCTCAACTCCTTCACCCTTGATAATAATACAACTCATCACTTCCCAAAATATTTTTTATTTTCAGTATAAGAAGAAGCAAAACAAAATTTGATTTTGAGAATACAGAAATTTACGAAATTGTTCTTTCAATACTTTAATGCCTTTGAACTGTGAAAGATTCAACATTATTGTGTGGTTTGTTTTAGTTTAATGGAGCTATATCATCATCTTTTGAACATTAGCCATGAAATTTTATTTATGGTAATATGAAACGTAGAATTATGTAGTTAGGCACATAGTAAAAAATTCTTTGTTAAATTAACTCTAGTTTTGAAATGATTGCTATTTATCGAATGGAAATTCCAGACTTTTTCCATAAGTCTACTATTTTCTACTCTTCTATATAAGAAGATAATACTCTTCTATATCTATCTATTTCTATATCTAATTTCTTCTATTTAACTACAATATAATTTTACTATAGATAATAAACCGCGATATTTGCATACGATCTATTATTACCTTACATTGATAAAGAATACTGTATCAATACGATATTATTTGCTCGTGTATATGAATATATTTAGAATTTTTAGATGTATTATTTTAGCTAAAAATAGAAGGAGAGAACTTTGTGCCATTACATATATTAAAATGCGATAAAACTATAAAGCACAAATTGCGTTAAAATTTTGCCGGTTGACAGCTGTTTCGGGGTTTCTAAAGCTCCATCATCAGACCAAATTCAAAGAAACTATAAACATACGCATATAAATATTTTTACACATATGTTTTTAGTTTTTTTTTTTAATTTGAACTCATGGTGGAGTTTTAGAAACTCCGAAAGAGCTGTCTGCTGATAATATCCTAACCCAATTTGTGCTTTTTATCAGGTTTTATTGCATTTTAGTATTGTTTTAGTACTCATAAAAGAAAAAAAAACCTTCTGGTAAAAAACACTAAGCAATTTCATGCGGAGAGTAATAACGAAAAGCTAGTTAAAGTATTAAATGTAATACTTGTATTTGTAATCTCAGTATAAAGATGTTATAAGAATAACATGAATGTGACTACTCGAACTTAGTGAAAAGTTTAAAGATATAAGGTAGATGAAGGAAAGTAATGAATTTACAATTATTATGGTGCATGTTTTTGCTTCGTGTATATGATGAAACATCCGATTTGTGTTCAGATTTGGAGTTTTGTGCGGATCACAAATATGAGAAGACAAAAGCAATTCTTTGCAAGTTTGCATCAGTGCAATTTACTTGCCAAGATCTTTCTAGGACTTTTGTTGCACAACGGTGGAACAGTATCTCCCAGAAAATCCTAACGATGGGTATAACTCCAGATCTAATTAATTCAAAAATAAACGAAAAGCACAGTTTTAAATAGTGTGAAGTTCTTAATATCGTATAGGGTTTATTTTGCCATAAGTGGTCGCCTACATATTAAAAATTGCTCCAACTTTTATTTTTCAAGTAGTACCACTTTAGACACCATATTTGATTCCTTAGATCAAGGTGGTCCTGAAAAAAGATATACAGAGGTTCGACAAAGTCTCTTTACAGTTTTAGCTTTTATTAAAAACACAAATAAACAGATATATGTATGGAAAATAGTACAACATTAGAAGTGCAAATTGAAGCTTTTTTGTATCAATTAATAAACCAAGTTCCAATTAAGTGCACCATTGGTTGCACGAAGCCCATGAAGGCGATAAGCGTCGACGTTTTCCTCTGATACTATTTTTCGTCCACTCATTGCTTTATACAATACTGAGCCGGTCTCCATGAATGTCTTGTTTCCACAGCCATTAATTCGTGAATGGCAGAAGAAATTCATGGGGACCGGCTCAATACTGGATCATAGAGTCAGAAGAGGTCAAAATTGGAGTATGCTAATGTTAAATCCATGTGACAAACTTTAATTTATAATTTACCAAAAAAATCATTGAATTAGATTTTTCATTTTTAATGAGATACAATGAGTACCATCCAAACATAACCCAAACATTTTTTTTTATTCAAAACCATAGTTCTAATTATAAAAATTACTATTAATTTCATATTAAAAAAATTATTAATTATGGCATATATTAATTTATACATAAAACTCTCACAATCATGAAAAACATGGTTGTGTTCCAATCATTAGTTTTCCAAATATAGAGAATTTTTACTTTTCGGTTGTCTATAACAGCCATACTCATCCGGCGGCCCGAGGTCTGGATGTGGCCGGTCAATTTCCATGCGCCCAAAGACACACAATCATCAATCCATATTTATAAAATTTTTAGAAGCGCGTAAAATCTATTAAAGACCTTCACTTCTGTTTTTTCTAATTTTATGGGAAGTCAAAATCTGCCCTGTTATTTATAATTAATATAAAATTCTGTTATAATATCCTAAATATCATTTACTAAGTCAAAAATTCCTACATGTAGTCCTATTAACGTTACAGTAGTGTATGTATTTTTAAATCTTCAAAACATTACTTAAAATTAATTCAATTTGCACTGTACTTTTTTTTTACATGAGCAGCATAAAAAACATAAAAAGGTTTTGAATTGAGCAAAAGTCTGATTTAGTAAAAAAAATCTTAACTTGGAAAGCTTTAATTTTTATACCATTATGTTTTATATTTATTATACAGTTAATACTGATTATGTTAATTTTGTTACACAGTTTTTGTTATCTTTCTATATAATTTAAACCTCTTTTTTTTATTTACATTATTGTATAAGTGGTGTGCTTGGTCTACCTAACGTAACAATGGTAAAGTATGTTTATGGCCCGCGAGAAATATAGTTGAGTATCTTAGGTCTAAACGGATCGTCTCCTATTTTATCAAAGCATTCACAGAAAAAAAATCTTAGAAACTAAGCAGGAAAAATTTATACAATTTCCTTTGGAACATGGAACTTGGACCGAGTTTATTAATCAGGGTACTTGGAACCATGGTCTCCGTATCTCTAGTGAGAGCAATGTGGATTTTAGTTTGAGAACCATAGCCGAAGTCCAGAATTTAAAAATTACACTGGAAAAAATGAAATGGGCACAAAAAGAGCAAAACCGAAAAATAAACAACATAAAGACCGCTTTCGACCAGAAATAAATAAAGTACAAATTATATTAAATTAATGATATATTAAAACAAAAGTTTGTTGCATATTTTAAAAAATTGTAGAATTTTTCTGGTGAATAATTGGGTTTTCCGGTATTTTTCATTATAACATCTTATATTTATTTTTAGAAATAAATAATATGGATAAACCTCTGAAAACACGTTTTCTTTTATAACTCTAATAAAATGAAAAAAATAAACTTTTCCTTTTTCCGGACTATTTTGATCTAAGGAATGTGCGGTGACAAAAGCAAATACTACCATTTGAAAAATCGAAATCGGTGCAATGAGTAATATGTAAATGACCTTTCGTGACAAGATAAACCACATACTATTTTAAAGAATTTCATACGAATTAAAACACAACTTTTCGTTTATTTTTGCATTAAATAGAACTGGAATTATAGCAATCGTTCTTTTTTTTTTTTGGTGGGGGGGAAGGGGTAAAGTTTTTCGAGTCCTTTTCTCTGTATATATCCTTGTCAAAAGTATTTTAGTTAAGGGAAATGGTCAAAAGGGGTTGTTGCCATGTTTAATTTTTTGTACTCTACAGCAAAAAAAGTTTTATTAATTATTAATGAAAGAGAAATTTTAAATTAAAAATTTCTGGCAGTATATTCTTGAATTATATTGTGTTTAAATTAACAATACTATTTAAGTGCACGTATGAAAAAAAGGAGACGATTTGAGGAATAATATGCAGATAAGATAATAACAAAATATTTATGTTCGGAATTAATTGCAAAAAAAATCATATAATATATAGCTAAAATACGTTGTTACCTTTAGAAGTATAAATTTAAATTTCTGTAAATCTGCGTACTATATATGACGTGCAATTGTGATTATGTGACAAGCTGTGCTTCACGGTTCCTAGATACTCTTTTATAAGAGTGTTCTAGTGGACGAGTGAGTTTTGAGATTTTGCTAATACTTTGATTAAATTTCGTAGAATACGTACGTATCTCCCGGAATCTGGTTTCATGATTATTTTTGCAATTGTATGTTAATTATGTAACTGTGGCTATATATAGGATATATATAGAGAATCTGTGGATTTGAACACATCCTGCCTTCGGGTACTTGAGTTCTGTCGTGGAATTGAGCCACTTGCTGACTTCAAGTAAAATTGTCAATTAGCGGTTTGGATATAATCTCCGGCTATGAGTTATCTCCTGTTTGGTAAGAAGTTGCGCTTTCTAGTGCGAATAAATAATCATTGGGGTCCTCGGGATTCTATTTCATAGGGATATTACTAATTAAAATAGCTTTCTTAAGTTCTTGCAGAACGAACGGTACGATCATTTAGAGCTGCATAAAGAGAGGTGAATTAAATAAAATTTGCAAAAGGATCACCCCCCCCCCTCTCAGTTTCTCATAGAATTGAGCTTATTTATGATCATCTGCATTAAAACAGACCAGCTCCACTACTAATTCCCTGTTTACTGGTTAAAATAAATTGTTGTATTTTAGTTAAATGTGTCATAGCCTCCTTTCAAGTGAACAGCCTGGCAAGGTATACAAAAACTGAGTTGCACCGTCAGGCACGTCAACCGCCATTCCCAAGTTTTGAGAAATTTTTAACTAGCACGACTAGGAGAGTTCCTGAGTGCTCTACGCCGTGGGAGCGCCGTCACCTCTCCCATTGAACCCAAGTGAAGGACGACATAGACCGCTGCGATTTGCGGTGGTTCCCACCCTCTTGGAAAACCACACATTACACTTGGAAACTCGCAGGTGTCCTCCAACAGCTTCGAGGATGGACACCCAAAAGAGAGCCAGTTCTTAGGCCTTAATTCATGTTTTCCCGACCCGCACTTGCTTTACCAAAACTCGAGGGACGTGAAAATCTATAGATATAGTCACAGTTCCCTCTCGTATTGGATGTAGCCCGGAAATGTATATCACAACTGATGCCTATGATGACTATGGCTTCCATTTACTTGCAGTATGGTCCGAAGACGTTAGAATCAGATTTACAATTTGTTTTAAGGCTTGTTCCTAGTGAACCACTCGTTACAACCCCTTGTGAATATCGTTTTTCATCTCTTTCTGCCCGAAGAAAATGGAACATTACTGCCCCTCTCCAGGTCGTAGCTGATTGTTTTTTTGTGACAGGACAAGAATATCAGCTACTATGGTCAGACGAATCTTTATATTCGAGGCCTGTATGCAAGAAGACTACCTGTGAGAGTTCGTTTTAGCAGATTAACAGGCGGTAGAGAAGTACGCGATTACATCGGGAAAGTAACTTGGACTCACATCATACAGGGTGTTTCTAAATGAATATCGGGGTTTTAAAGCTTTGTAGTATCTATTATAAAAAACTTAAAATTATACTTAATACATAAAATGAAAGAGCAACTCAAACAGTTTTACCTACAAGCTTACAAGTGTTCAATGTGAACACCTTTCGTCACACGGCACACATCAAGTTGATAGCTCAGTTCTTCCCAAACGCCACTCTACGCTCACCGATCTGACGGCCAGAGAATCACATGATCTGACGCCATGTGATTTCTACCTGTTGGGGATCATAAAGGATCGAGTGTATGTGCCTCCGCTACCAGCTGACCTACCCAACCTAAGAAACAGGATTGAGGCTGCTATTGCAACAATTACCCCACAAACACTAATTAACGTTTGGGAAGAACTGATCTATCGACTTCATGTGTGCTGTGTGACGAAAGGTGTTCACATTGAACACTTGTAAACTTGTAGGTAAAACTGTTTGAGTTGCTCTTTCATTTTATGTATTAATTATAATTTTAAGTTGTATGTAATAAATACTACCAAGCGTTAAAACCCCGATATTCATTTAGAAACACCCTGTATAATATACTGAACTCCCGTTAGTGTGGATTTCCAAGGAATATCATTTTTCGACATAGAATCATAGTATCTCAAAACTTATATCTCATAATGTTTAACAGCTGAATCAGTTTTTAATTTACGTCTCATACTTCAAAATGATCACATGCTTTTTTTATTTTATAAAATTTACTAGTAGGCGTCGCCCGCTACGCTGGTCGGTTATTCAAAGCGAACCTTTGTTTAAAACGATGTATAATACACTAAAACTATCCTAAAAAAATTACCTAACTAACAGTGTAAATCCCATGAAAATCCGTTTATCAGAACGTGAGTTATACGCATTCGGGATGAAATACAAATTTGCATTTTACACGTATAGTAGATTTTTAAACAGATAATCTTTCATAATCGGGTTCACCTTATTATAGAAATTTATCTCATATTTCAATAAATAACCAAAGTAGAACAAGGTGTTATACACATAAACCTTCTACCCAAAATTGCCTAAATGACATTATAATTCTTATTAAAAATCCGTTTAGCAGAACATGAGTTATAAGTGTTCAAAATGAAATACGAATTTACATTTATTTTCTTATACATAGTAGGTGAAATTGCTTCAGTTTGAATCTTCCTTATTCTATAAACAATATTTTCCATGAATTACTTATATACAACCATTATATGAGGCTACTTATGTCTTACATAATGTCATTTCCAGCAAATATTTTGTTATTAAATTTTCCTATTTATGATGTTCAAAGAATGTACCTAAGTCAAAGGCATTCCACTTACTCAACACTGACAAAATACTCATAAAGTCCTATTATAGAAAGGAATGTTATTTTTTATTTACAAATTGTTTTCTAACTCTCTCAGCAACGCAACTAGGCCATCTGGAAATTCTCATGTGAGTACTTGTTCTTTGAAAAAATATGTTGGAAGAAAGTTTACTTTAAACTTACATGTTATAAAATAACTTACACTACACACTACTTCATATTCTTTAAGACATCAACTTTGTTAAAAATTCAATAACTCGTAACACTAAACAAGCTTAATTTTTTTAAATGTTCGTTTAACTTCTTTTGAAACGAAATATATGTATATATAAGCAAAACTAATGGTCTCGATTTAATTACTCTACTCTTAAATATATGGGGGGGGGGGAGGAGAAATGGACAATCTAAAAAATATGATAGAGTTTATTAGAATATATTGTTGGATATGATGTTCCTTGAAAAGTACTTTTAACTTCATGTTTCTCGCGCGTCTTCAAGAATTAAACTCTAAACTAAAATGAACTTATCTCAGTTCTCGGTTGCTTGCTTTAAAGAAACTATCAAACGTAAAATTCGCCATTTTTGTCATCGGTGAAAAATAATGTGTATTGTTATAATGCTGTACAAATATGTTCAATCATGGGTGTCTTATTAAAAAATATAAAAATGCAGCATGGCTTGTGTTAAATTGAGAACTGGTGGTCTATAATTAATCGCGCAGTCTGTGTGCTAGAGAAGGAATCTGCACTAATCGAGGTAATCGAATATTTTCTTTACCTTCGATTAAAACTGTATGTTATTTTATATATAGGTATCGCTCGCATAGTGCGGTTTCAGTTAGTCTTATTTTTTATTAGTACAGTAATTTTTTTTCAGGTGTTTTCTTGATTAGTGCGGGCAAGTTTAGGATTAGTGCACAGAGCATAAAATGTGTAATCTGTTTTTTTCTTTTCTTTTCTAGCCAGTTTGCGTTTAATTTTTGAAAATGAAATTAGCCCAAAAAATAAATAACTACTAACACGTTGACCCTCACAGACTGCGACGAAGCAGCTTTTCTTTTCCGATATTTACAAAGCGGTTTTTCCTGTTTTTCGATTCGGGTTCAATTCCCATTCGCGGCAATGTTTGTTAATTTTATACATTTTTAATTCAAAAATATGATAATTTTTGTTATTTTTACACGTTAAACGACACTGTTTATACTAATACTCTAAAAGTTAAAAAAAGAAAATATGTAGTAATAAATTATCAACAGCCCCGTTTCATAACAATAAATTGTCTTCAATGAAAATATTGATGGCAACCGTACTCATGTGGCATGGCACCCCGGAAAATATTGCTGGCACACATATTTGTATACCAACACATGTACTGCCGACGGCAGTACATGTGTTAAAAAAATTCTAAGAAACTTTTCAAAAATTAAAATACCTCAGACAGCATTTGATAGACATTGACCCAGATATCAGTGGAAGTATGCAAGTGCACCGAAGATTAGAAAATCATATTTTGTGTTTCAGAAAGATGCATTCCAAAAAGAAGAAAAAACTGTTCAATAGGTAATTGATGAGTTTTCGCTTAAATAATTTAAAATGTATGTAAGTTTGAAGTAATTAAATTGTAGAACAAGTTTTAATTTGAATTGTGTTTTTTTTAAATAACCTAAGTAAGCTAACAAAAAAATCTCCGCCTTATAAAACCATACGTTTTCTTGAACGCAAAGTGAGATGTGTGTGCACTGTTCATGATGTGTATTTTAAGTGTGTCAGGTGCTATGTATAATTCTTCAGTGTTTCAGGCCGTACTATTTTTTAAGATTACTACATTGTTTTGATTTACAGTGTTTTTATTGAGATTTTTGTTATGCTTATGTTGTTGTAAATAATGTATAATTTTAGCTAGTTTAGGGTCTTTTAGTTGTTCAATTTTTGTTATTTTCTGTTAGTTTTTTGTCTACTTGGAATAAGTCTGTAATTAGGGTATTAGTGATGTTGAGATTGATTATGTTTCGAGATACATAATCTGCTGGGTCATTAACACACGGTAGGTGTTCCAAATCAAAATCAAAGTCTTGTAGTTCCAATAACCATCTTGCTACTATATATCAGACTGTTTGTCTAATGCTACGTGCTGTGTGAGTGCTTTGGAGTCTGTTAGAATGTGGAATTTTTTACCTAAGAGAATGTTTCTAAAATACACCACATTTTCGTGCATCGCTAAAAGTTTTAATTTAATGCTGGGGTATCTTTATTCTGTGTCTTTGAGTTTGCGTCCTGTATATTCGATGGCAAATTAATTAAACAGTTAAAAGCACATAAAAATTTTAAAATTAACATTAAACGCTTCGGACTTCTTTAAAGTCCCTCATCATCAGTGATGTAAATAAACGCAAATTCAGGTGAGATGATATAAATTCAACTTACAGTTGAATATAGCATGGGTCACAAACAGTTAGAAACGGAGATGGATGTTTGAATCAAATTAAAATGAATATACAGACAATTAAGTTAAACAGTTTAAAAGCACGTAAAATTTAAAAAATTAACATTAACGTTTCGGATTTCTTTAAAACCCCTCATCGTAATGTAAATAAACGCAAATTCACGAGAGATAACATAAATTCAACTTACAGTTAAAAGCATGTGTCACAAACAGTTAGAAACGGAGATGAATGTTTGAATCAGATTAAAATGAATATACAGACAATTAAATTAAACAGTTTAAAAGCACATAAAATTTTAAAAATTAGCATTAAACGTTTCGGATTTCTTTAAAGCCCTTCATCGGTAATGTAAATAAAGGCAAATTCACGAGAGATAACATAAATTCAACTTACAGCTGAAAGCATGTGTCACAAACAGTTAGAAACAGAAATGGATGTTTGAATGAGATTAAAATGAATATACAGACAATTAAATTAAACCGTTTAAAAGCACGTAAAATTAAAAAAATTAACAATAAACGTTTCGGATTTCTTTAAAGCCCCTCATCGTAATATAAATAAACGCAAATTCACGAGAGATAACATAAATTCAACTTACAGTTGAAAGCATGTGTCACAAACAGTTAGAAACGGAGATGAATGTTTGAATCAGATTAAAATGAATATACAGACAATTAAATTAAACAGTTTAAAAGCACATAAAATTTTAAAAATTAGCATTAAACGTTTCGGATTTCTTTAAAGCCCTTCATCGGTAATGTAAATAAAGGCAAATTCACGAGAGATAACATAAATTCAACTTACAGCTGAAAGCATGTGTCACAAACAGTTAGAAACAGAAATGGATGTTTGAATGAGATTAAAATGAATATACAGACAATTAAATTAAACAGTTTAAAAGCACATAAAATTTAAAAAATTAGCATTAAACGTTTCGGATTTCTTGAAAGCCCCTCATCGGTAATGTAAATAACCGCAAATTTACGAGAGATAACATAAATTCAACTTACAGTTCAAAGCATGTGTCACAAACAGTTAGAAACGGAGGTGAATGTATGAATCAGATTAAAATGAATATACAGATAATTAAATTAAACAGTTTAAAATTTAGCATTAAACGTTTCAGATTTGTTTAAAGCTCCTCATCGGTAATGTAAATAAACGCGAATTCACGAGAGATGACATAAATTCAACTGACAATTGAGATCTTGTGCCACAAACAGTTAGAAACGGACGTGGATGTTTTAATCAGATTAAAATGAATTTACAGACAATTAAAGAAAAAGTTTAAAAGCACTAGAAATTTTAAAATTAACATTAAACGTTTCGAATTTCTTTAAAGTTCCTCATCAGTAATTTATTACTGACTAAAAATTTTATGTGCTTTTAAACTACTTAATTTAATTGTCTGTATATAGCAGTTTTTATTTACAAATGCTTGATTGATTGCTTCCTATTTCAAGAACGACATTAACATAAGTTAGCGCAAAATTTCATGTGTATATTTGTTCGTAGAAAAAAAAAATGCACTGAAACAAATTTTTAAACTTCCTTTTTATGAAATATTTTCTCTAAACTTACACTGTACTTCATATTCTTTATGGCATCGTCTTTAATTAACAAAAGAAATCTTCAACCCATATCACTTAACTTTTGTTAACGTCCTTTTAGCTTACTTCGTAACGAAATTTGTATTTATATAAGACACAAAAGTGCCATTAAAAACTATATTTTGAAAAAAAATAATAATAATATAAAAATTAATGACAAAATTCGTTAAAATTAGCAGCCAAGCTATATTTTTGAAAGAGAAACTTATCCTATGCACATTAAAAATTATCTATTCTTAAAATAAATCTGTATCTCCCTCATTTTATAGTATTACTTAGAAGAAGTAACATATTTTATGCATTATTGGCACGCATTCATTATATGAGGCTACTTATGTCCAATATAATGTCACTTTCAACAAATGCTTATAATTAAATATTTCTGTTTATGGAATTCAAAGTATGTGTAACAATCAGATGTTTTTCATTTATCCAACACTAGTAAAGTATTCATAAAACCCTTTTATCGAAAGAAATGTTATTTTTCATTTACAAATGGCTGTTTGATTGCTTTATTTCAACAGCGCCATTAAGATATCTGAGAATTTTCAGGCGAATGTTTGTTCTGTGAAAAAAAAAATGTGCTAGAAGAAAATTTGTTCTAAACTTTCTACAAACTTTTTCCCCCAAAGCTTACATTGTATTTGAAATTTTTTATGGCATGATATTTCAAAAAAAAAATTCAATAACTCATAAAACTAAATGCGCGTAACATCTTAAAATGGCTTTTAAAACTTATTTTAAAACAAAATATATGCATACATACATAAACAAAAAACAAGGCTTTAAAGAAATGTACTTGGAAAAATGAACAATCTAAAAAGAATACTAAATTTGGGCAAAACAAAAGGCAGAGCCTGATTATTGTTTTTAGAGTAACTTATTTTAGTCTCATTAAAATTTAATTGCTCTTAAAATTTCTTATTTTATAAAATCACTTAAAAGAAGAAATGTCTGTCACACATTTTTTTTATATGCGTTCATTATACGAAGTTCCTTATTTTCAACATAATGTCGTTTCCAAAAAATGTTTTCTTATTAATTTTTTTTGTATGTGTAAAAATCAAAAATTTTACACTTATCCAACGCTAGCAAAGCAATCTTAAAACCATGCTATCGAAAGAAATATTATTCTTATTTACAAATGGTTGATTGATTGCTTGCTATTTTCGGAACGCCACTAAGCCATCTGGGAATTTTCATTCGAATATTTGTTCTTTGAGAAAAAAAAAATGCTGGAAGAACATTTGTTCTCTAAACTTTCTATTTATAAAATATTTTCCTGAAGCTTACACTGCACTTCATATTTTTTATGGCATCATATTTTATAAAAATTCAATAACCCATAAAAATAAACGCGCGTAACATTTTAAGGAAAATGTCTTTTTAAGCTTATTTTAAAACTAAATATATGTATATATAAACAAAAAATAATAACATTGAAGAAATGTATTAGAAAAAATGAACACTCTAAAAAGAATAATAGAATTCATTAAAATAAACAGCCAAGCCTGATTTATTTTTAGAAGCAACTTATTTTAGTCGCATTAAGAACAGTTGCTCTTAAAATCTATCTGAATCTCCTTCATTTTATAAAATCACTCAGATAAAGAAAAAACTGTCATGCATTATTTATGTACATTCATTACATCAGGCTACTTATTTTCTATATATAATGTCATTTTCAACAAATGTTAGACATTAAATTTTCCTCTTTATGAAATTCAAAGAAAGTGCATAGATCAAATGCATTCTATTTACCTTAAGCTAGCAAAGTACCCATAAAAATCTTGCTAAAGAAAATAATATTACTTTTTCATTCAAAAATGATTGATTGATTGCTTACTATTTCAGCAAATCCACTAAGCAATCTACGAATTTTCTTGCGAATATTTGTTTTTTGACAATCATGTGCAGAAATAACATTCGTTCTAAACTTTCTTTTTATGAAAAAGTTTCTCTAAACTTACTTAGTACTTTATAGCCTTTACTGCTTCATATTTTATATAAAAAAAAAAAAATAAATAAAAAAAAAACCTCACTAACCCATAAATTAAATGCGCATAACTTTTTAAAGAAAATGTCCCCCTAGGTTTATTGTGAAACGAAATATATATAAATATTAATAAAATAAAAATGGACTGAATGAAGCGTACTAGACAAAAAAAAAAAAAAAAAAAAAAAACGAACAGCCTGAAAAGAATAAAAGCGTATTTAAAATATATATGTTGCATTCTGCTATTTTTTTAGCTCCATCCAGCAGTTGAAGAAAAAATATTGCAATCATCTCACAAATTAATGCAGTCATATTATGCAATTTAACAAGTGGTAGCCGAGTAAATGTACGTAGAAGAAAAAATCTAAACACAATTGCACTCGAATTCATTTATTTAAACGCAATCATCTTTAAATTCCGGGAAAGTGATCTCTCTTATAACTATAATCTTAACAAATCTCTATGTTGAAACACATTAGAACTCTACAAAGCCAGCAACATTTTATTTTAACACTCACTTCGACGGCAAAATCCCTTCCTCTTTTCTCTGTCAGTTCGTTTTACGCGAGAAACACGCAAGAAGCATTTCGTAACACAAGGACCTACTTTAAGCAATGAATGTTTAACTTTCTCCACGCACTATCTTTTATCTGTGAATTAATATTGAAGAAATACGTCTCTCCTATGCTTTTGGAGGGAAAAGAATTTTCTAGAGCATCGTGGAAATTAAAAAACGCGATAAACTAATAGGATAAGTTTCGGTTTTTGCGTATTGAGAATATAAGTAAATATATAAAAGATATTAAATATATATATATATGAAAGAATGATTTTTTTAGACTATTAGGAAAGGGAAAATGGTGAATTTACACAGATTAAAAGAAATAGAACAGATTTAAATACGGGAATAAATAAGAAATATTTAATATAATAACGAATTTAAGAAAATAGGTTTTTTTAAGAAGAAATATTCTTATGAAAAGTGAATTTTACTTCTTATTTGTTGGGAAATAAAAAGTGAATTTAAGTATATTTTTAAGAAAGGGAATATTTTAATAAACTAGGGTTGTAAATGAAGTATTAATAAAAGGAATTTTTTATACAATAAATTTAATAGGGCATGGAATTTTAAATTTCGCAATATATATATATATTTATTTATATTTATTTTTAATATTTTTACTATATATATATTTTTTTTACTATATTTTTAATATATATATTTTTATATATTTACACTCCTTTTTTATTTATATTTTATTTTCTACATTTTAGTGTTTAAAATATTTCCTTGTTGCAGTTTCGCAGTCAGTTGGCATATTTTGTGAGCGTGGTTTGGCTCATAATTAACTGTATTCTTGTTGTAAATCGTATACCGTTGTAACTATAAAGAATATTGGGCGATTTAATGTCACCTGCGCCCAGCTAACGGGAAAATAAGCTTAAAATTAATTTATTAATTTATAATTATGTTCTAAAAATATTAAAATTATGGTCGAAAACATACCTGTGTATATGACTTTTTGAAATTCTAGCACATCAGGAGGTGAGTGAGAAATCGATTATAAAATTCCATCTTTTCATACATGAACATAGTTAAGTTAAATGAAAGAGTGTAATAATCGAATTTGATTAAAATAAATACAAAAATAAAAAAAAAGGCTAATCACGTTTTTAAACGACAGAGTTGCTTATTGCTTTCTACTGCCGAAAACAATGTCTTATCGTTTATGATAAAAGAACGCCAATATGGGAAAAGTACAGCTGTAGAAGTTTTTGGGTTGTGGAATAGGATTATAGAAGAATCATTACTGCTTTCTGTTGGAATGCTACAGACTAGCTAAGTTAATCTGATATAAATTTAGCATTACAATACGGGATATAGCAGTTTATTTGGGATTTCAGTAAGGAAGATTAAAATTAATATTTAACCGAGATGTATAGTGTAAGATAAAAAGCACCATTTACTCTAGGGTTATGATATTATAATCTAAGTTAATTAATTACAATTAATAATTAGATTACCTAAAAAAATAATATTTACTTCGCGTTGTGTGATTTTGATGATCATTTCCCTGTTAAAGACATATGCGATCATCTAAAGTTACCCCGAGGAATTTAAATGTTAACATTAAAGTAAAGACAATAAAAAGGCATAATTAAAATCTTAGGTCGCAAAATTCCCTTCCAAAAAGATAAACACACTTAATTCTAGGGAAAGAAATACAAATTAAAATAAAATAATAAAGAACATTTATATATAAATATTTACATAAAAAATTATAATAAAAAATTAAGATTAAAATTAAGTTATTATATTTTATGGATGTTCTACAGAACACCTTAATTTTATTCTCATGAATCTACAAATTTAAATCCGCATTATATACCAATAAACATTAATTCATAATTATTTACCCCTTTACTCTCGCGCCCGTGATATTCACAGACTGTGTAAGATACTTTATAAAAATTCAGATGGCTTTATTCCCACCAGTTTTTGAAAACAGTGCAATTGGCCTGATTCTCTCCTTATTTTATCTGCTATTAAATAAGGTGAATATTTCTACTTCAAAAAAGTGAGGGCAAACAAACAATCTGAATTTTTTTTAAAGTAGCCTACCCTTATGGGCGCAACCGTTAAGGGGTTAATAATTTTACCAAAATATTTTTCCATATTCCATAAACACTCAGCTGCCTGTCACATATATTAATTGATAAAATAAACTAAAGCGAACGATGGAATCTATAAATAGATTTACCTTGTCAGTAGGAGCTGGGAGATCAAAGTTGGGAGTAAATTGACATAAAAAAGAAACAAGGATCTTAAAATTTATACTGAGCAGATATTTGTTAATTTATAATCTGCTTTATGATCACAAAAAACATTTGGGGTAAAATAACTCCTTTATTGTAGAAAAAGCAATAAATGCTGATAGACAGTACTGTTTTTTTATAAAATATAACTCATGAACCACTATGTAATACTATTCATTTATCACCACTCTACAGTTGTCGAGAGAACACCAAAAAAATACGACTTTCTCTTAGGAAGACTTCAAGTATATCTGACTAAAAAGTATATATAATCACAGGAAAAGAAAATACATTTTGATTTACTTAAACAAACATAAAAAATCATTTTACAATAGAGAATGCAACAAATTTGCATATTAGTTCACCATCTCTCATTTTAAAACATAACAATGGTCGATGCTATTGTTTCGGACACTTCTATTTTGCAGTTATAGGCTATTTGTGACAAAGAGTTCGTTTACGTAATTTCACTGTCTATTTCTGATGTTTGGGAGTGGAAGTAGTTAAATCCCCCTGATCCTCATACATAACCATAAAAGTGCTGTCAGAAAGAACTCTACATAATTGCCTGATTGTAAATCGTAGGTTACACTATATTGGAGAGTATTGTGATCGACTTCAAGTACAGTGATAAAATCTCTAAGGAGAGAGTGTCTGTAAGAATGACATAACTGGAGTGATTTTTTAAAAGCAAAAATATGAATCACTTTTGCTTGTTAATTTTTAATAATTGTTAATTTATTGTTATTGTTGATGAAATACTGATTACAACTGTATCAAATCTGATATATTAAATCAGTAATATCAGTATTACATAAATTTATGCTATATATTTATAGCTTTCCATTTTCGAAAAAAATAAAAAATAAAAAGCTACTTTTTAAACGTATATACATCTTATAACATACATAGTCATTTACATACAACATTTTTTAATGAAAGCAATAGATATATGACAACATTTTTATGTACAGTATGTAATATATATATAAATATTTCAAATATATACATCTAAGCAATTAAGTATGAAGGTAAGCAAAGAATGTATGCAGTATTTAGTATACCCGTGCGAATAATGATGCGAACATACATTGTAATAAACTAGAACGAATTTTATTTATCCGACCTCGCTCCTAAATAGTCCCAGACATCTTTACAAATACCTGAAAGATCCAATTATGTACGTACAGAGTTATAAGCGTCCTGTATTTTTTTTCTTTTAATTAAACACATTATTTCTTCTAATCTCGTGCGAACAAAGTCACGAGTATTGTTAAAAGATAAATGCTCGAGATACAAATAGATGCATCAATCTAACAATGTGTATAATAATTGTGAATTAATTATATGCATTTAACAACGTGCATAATAATTGCAAATTAGTTATATACACCATTTTCATCAGATAGCGGCAATTTGCTCAAGTCATATATGAAGCTTATTATTTTACCTTACCTTTCAAATTACAGCAATAGAATGTGCATAAAAAATGAACAGAATGTAGATTGGGTATAAAAATATCTAGGACCAAAATAAAAGAAAATACTTATGACTTCTCTTTATATTTCGCAGCTGATTGTATTATTTGATAATACCAGTCTTAAGCACATACTTATATTGTAGTATTTCCTAAAATGACAAGGATGATTGATTAAGGCAGAAAGTGAAATGACTAATATCATGAGTCGGGAGATTATACAAAAATCAGACTACCCTGGCAGTCAGACAGAATCTGTTATTTCGATAGCAATTTATAATAGATTAGACAAATGCTATATGTAATTTGTGCAGTAAATGACTGTGATTCTTAAAATTATTTACTGTCGTATGCTTTATCTCTAATCCATATACGCAAATAATGACATAAAATTAGGATAATCATTTAAAATAATGATATGTTATAGAAATTTCGATGAAAGACTATAAAAATTATTATTTACAGATGATGACATGTTAAAAAATATATATACAAAAGATGAAATATTACAATGCTCCATTTAAAATACTTCTTCTCTCATAAAAGGATAATTTCATTTTAATATAGTATTTCATAAAAAATATTCGTAGTCATAACATCTACAACTTTAATAAAAACTGATATCAAAATGCCTGTCATTTTAAACCATAAAGAAGTATATCACCAAGTATATCATGATGTTTGAACTAAAGAATGTCTATTCTATAAGAATATTGCTAAGCTTTAAAAATCGTAATTGCTTTTTCAATATTCTTATATTTTTATGTTTTTTTAGGTATCATATTTATTCAAAAGTCATGCTTCTTGTGAAACTATATTTAAAAAAATCTGAAATGAAGATGGGGATATGAAGAGAGATATGAGTAGCCTTACTGTAAAACACTCTGTGAAAATTGATTGAAGTCTCAAATGCCTGTCAATAAAATATATTGACTCATAATGAACAGAGGAAAGTATATCCAATGGTTGGAGTATCATAGTTGAGATTTTTCCAACAGAGCGAAAATATGCCGGGACCAGGACTCGAACCTGGGTACTTTGGTTTTCCGTACCAACGCTCTCCCTACTGAGCTATCCCGACGATATCCTGGCTGGCATATTTCACTCTTATTTGTTGGACAAGGCTGCGAACTGCAGTGCTAATTTCATTCATCCGAGCTATAACTATAGCATTTACATGATGAATCTGAAATAGCATGGAAACTAGTGTATACCATGTAATTTACATGGTATACAGGTTTTAATTAATCCTTTGATTATGAGACAGAACTGGCGAATATTTTAATATTCAATCGTACCACAATTTACAAAAAATTTTCTTTGCGGTAGATTTCTCTCGAAAATATCCTAGTATTGTGGCAAAAATTATTTTTTTTTTAAGTGGTACGACTAGAATGAAAAAGTAGTTCAATGCAACGTATATATCCCGGTCTGTATTCAAAGGGTTAATCAAAATTGTTTCCTTACATTGATGGAAGTTCTTACAGTTTTTGAAGGCTGGATAAATAAAAAGTTCGGATCGACAGCTGGTGATATCGGCCACAAGTTCCTTCTTCTTTCAAAATAGCACAAAATTTTCCTGCCGGTGGCGAATTTTTTTAACGATTTTTTTTATTTAGAAATCGAAATGTATGTCCTTTGTGCACGTACTTTAAATGGTGTTATGTTAATCCCAGCAGATTATCCGCTAGAGGGCTCAGAACACCTTACGTTATTTTATGGCCACCTTGTATATATCCTAAATTGCATTACTACCAATTGACGTATTAAATGAATTTTACAACAAGTTTGTTTAATCATACTTTAAAGTACCGTCGGAGCATAAAGGGCTAATAATATTGAAACACCTGTATGCCAAATGTACTACAATAGATATTTGTGCTTTCCTTACACTACTTAGGATCCCTTAGAAAGACCCCCCACGGAGGACACTCCCCCCCCCTAGGGTCTATATCCCAGGTATAGATAATCGGCAGTCATATATCAACCAAACAACCAAACAACCTTACACTACTTTTTACACTTCACACATTCATTAGGACTGAAATATCTCAAATTTGTCTTACAATTACAATATTTGAAATACTTAAAATGTTTTCTAATGTCTAGGATATTTATATGTTTAACCATACTAGTAAGGATAGCAGATTTTTACAGATTTACAAAATCAAATCTATCTATATTATAAAACTCAAACGCGTTCGTCAATAAAACTACGCTCAAAAATAACAGTAGATGTCGACACATGAGCACTAACTTTGACCATATAAATCTTCTCCACTAAATATCGCATACATTCAATATTTACTCAATTAAATAATAAAAAAAAAACATGATTTCAAATAAAGATTGTCAGAAAATGTAATTTAATTTATCGATTTTTGATGATTTTTTTTAACAGTTTTCTAACATGTCACTTTTTAATCCATCAAAAGGTGACTGACAATAAATGTTTGTTTGCTACAATAATGTCCGGTAACATTTGAAGTTAGAGCTCCAATAAAATATGCAAAACTAAGGACAATGCGACAAGGTTACCACCATTAGTAATCTATGAAAATTTTAACAAAGAGACATTTAACCTTATAACAAGCATTTTATTTTATAAAAATCTTATAAATATCAAATTCCAATTAAACACTTTACTTTTTACAAAAAAAAAGAAAAGAAAAGAAAAAAGAAAGAAAGAAAAAAAAGAAGAAAAAATTGCATGAACGAGAAAGTATAAATAAATTTAAATTTAAATAAAAAACTCAAAACATGCATAAAACAATGGGTACTTTTATCTAGGCGGCCCAATTTATGCCATAACCTGCCAAACATGGTTTTGTCCTTCTTTCATGTCAAATGATATTTTAAGAGGTTCCAAAGGCCGAGCATCATTTCTCAAAACATTTTTACATAAGTTTTAAGTTTAAACTCTCTTAAAGGTTTCCTATTTAAGAAGACTGACATTAAACCTGAAATGTGTTGCACAGTCAACGAAGATATATTTTTGTTGTAGAAATACTGCCGGTCGAGCTGGAAGTTCATTCATCTTTAATTACTACTAATAATGATCGTCTCTATAATGACTCCATAATGACACTTTTCCTGTTACAGCAGAATTGCTAAAGACAGCTTTTTTTTTATTATTATTCTGCTTCAAAGGGTTGGTACCACTTTTTCAAACTATAATCATTGCCATATGCTATAATCATTGTCTATAACAACTGCAAGATAAATTTACTGCAAAGAATATTTTTTAAATAGTGATACGAATAGAGTATAAAATTAGTCGTCAGTTGCAATTTTGTGTTACAGCCATTTCAACGAAATTCTGGAAATTATTTACATTTATTTCATGCTTTACTGTGTAATTTAACCAAAATAACAAAGGCTCGGGCAACTCCTCGCCTCTATAGCTCATCCCTGATTACCGCAACTTGTGATTTTTTTTTCCTCAGCATGGCGAGAACATCTTCTTCTGATAATTTTAATTTGCAGTTACCCAGTCTTTGCTTCTCTTTAAAATAGACAGACATAATGCTAATTTATAAAGTACATGATCATTTTCAAAATTTATAATTATTTCTACAACAGTACATAATTTCCTTAATGAAAACCGTTAAGTTATGAATTTTTCTGAGAATGAAAGTAATTGAACGCCAAAGTAATTCTTCACACTTGAACTGATTAAGCTTTTGGTTAAATAATTGCCAAATGTAAAAATATAAAATAAACGATCAAACCATTTCAAATTCATTTATTTACAAATATAGATGTATAAAGATAAATAAAATAAATGAAAAATAATTTTACAGTAAAATCTCTCTCTCTCTCATTAAAAAAAAAAAAAAAAAAAAAAAAAAAAAAAAAACTTTTTTTTTTTATAACTACTAGTATAACTAAAAGTCATTTTTTAGTTTTTTTAATCAACAAAATTTATTATATGTTTTAATTTTTAAATCCAGTTTCATTTCTAATGTTTACATATAAAGCAATAAAATATCCTTTAATTTATATCCTTGTTGACAGTCGAAGGTTATTTTGGTACGCTGTTAAATAATCAATATCAGATATGAAACAGCCTGAAAAAATAATAACATAAAATAAGCTGTCAAAAGTGTAAATTGAATTACATTTCCAGTTTTCTGTCATGTATCATACCCAGTGTTGAAAATTACGTGCTTTTATAGAAAGCAATGTATATGTGAAGAATATTTTTCAGCTGCAGCCAACGTCTCTTTCTTATATAATGCAATGATAAATGGAAATGATAAGCCTTCATATCTGTTTCTGACGTTTCATTTTTCACTTCGCTACATCTCTGTTGTAAGTTGAAACGTTATTCTATTCATAGTTATTTCTGAAATAGTTCGCAAGTTTTAAAGTAATGAAACTGGGATTTCTATAGGACTAGTCCTGGATTTTTCTCAAATCAATCGTGAAAGGAAATCACATTATAAAAGTATTAGTGTGCCCACGATACGCAGACAAAAGTGTCTCTTTGAATTAATATATTTGAAAACATTTTAATTCCCTTTAAAGGCAAGCTGGTAATTTATAAGAATGCATAAAATTTCGCTTTTAAGGAATAATAGAGGTTTTAAAGATCAAAAGAAGTCAATTTACTTTTCTAATTAAAAGTGTCATTTAGTGCCTGGTGTGTGGGTTGTATCGTTGGTGGGCTTTACTATTTTATTTATGTTATATTTTTTCTCAATTTTATAAGAAATTTCCTTAACCGAGATTGTTATAAATTTCAATTAACTGAGTCAGATTAAAATTTTATGCTCAAAACATGTAAGTTATATAAAACTTTAGATAGGAAGTAATTGGCAGTTAAATTCTTCTTTAATCAGTCAGTAGGCGCTGTTAACAAATTAGCATTTCTTTATTTCACGTGTTTCTCATTAATTTAAAAAATATATGTTTCTAAAGTTATAATTTAAATTTCTTTCAGATATAATTGTTAAATGCTATCAACATTTAAAACTTAGTATCTGGTAGACCGAGCCTCGCTCGGTAGTTTTTTTTTTACATTCATATTGTATTTGACTATTGTATTTGACAAAATTTTATTATTTATTTCTACATAATTCATACTGTATTTAAATCAAGACAAATTTTTATTATTCATTTCTACATAAAAAAAAAACTAATCGGATGTGCCAATCCCAAAACTTTCTTCTTCAAAATTCGCTATCACATCGCCAATAAAATCAATATCTTTCGTCATTCTGTTGTACGTCAGCTGCTTGCGAATCGTCGGGTTACAAGGATGCGATCAACCGATGTATACTAAACTACGAAAAGTCCTTTTGGCTTGAACCGACAGGAACAGATAGCCTCCCTATTCTTGGTTTTACGATTTTAACTAATTTTACAGGAAAACACGAGGCTCAAATGCGTGGAACCTAAATAAAGAAGATTCAATTCCAGTTCTCGTCAACATTGAATTTGAATGAGAATATCGCCAAATTAGTCCTCTACAGCCAAGTTGGCTTCATTTATGGCAACTTATTTTGGTCGCCAAATTTGGCGATATTCCACCAACTGTCGCCATGTTTGGCGAGAATTTGACGTTGCGAATATAAATATATAGTGATAAGAATATAATAGGATTAATGGATACAACAATGAAAGAAAATTTGCCGAAACCATGTTAACTAAAACTCATAAATTAAACCCGTTTATGGATGAATTCTGCTGTCTTGTTTGAAAATGTTAGCCACTCTAAAATTTCAAACCGCTATATCTCAGCCATTTTTTAAGATAGAGGCAAAACAAAAATTGTTCCGGATTCTCCGGATCAAGGCCGAACATTTAACGAAAAAAAGTTTTAGGATTTCTAATTTTTTTGAATTCGCAGATCTTTTTAAATTCGAAATCTTTAAATGGCTATCGCAGCGCCACCTTTCCTCAAAATATCCCCAAATTCTAATAAAACCTGCTTGCCATAGCCAAAAACATAGGAAAAAAATGTGGTTCAATTTGAAGCATAACTTCATATACTTTTCGATGATACAATAGTGAAAATGGAACAAAAATATCGATCACAGAGCCCCCTTTCGTCGAAATATCCCCAAATTCTGATAGAATCTGCTTGCCATAGCCAAAACCATAGAAAAAAAATTAGGTTCAATTTGAAGCATAACTTCATACACTTTTCGATGATACAATGAGGACACACAGACGGACAGACGGACAGACAGATATTTTGTAAAAACATGTTTTTCGGAATCTCTGACCCCTAAAACGTGTAAATCCGTCGAAAACCGGGAGTCGAAAAAAATTTCGATTACAATACTTTCTTCTATTATAGATAGAAGAAAGTAATAATTACTAGTTTCTAAAACTTATAATAACAAATGCTGTCAATTCATTTTTTTTTTGCGTTTTGTGCATATATATATATATATATATTATACTTTATCCAATTTCTCAATGTTATCGAGATAACAGTTATGATTTTTTGGTATATATTTCCGTAGTTGGAAAATACCAAATTGGTTTATTGTCGAGATATTCAACACGTTTTTTCTATACAACATTATGGGTGTGACGGGATTTTCTGTAGGTAGAAATATTTACTGTTTCATCTCTTAATCCTGAAATCGCAGATGTAGGACATTCCATATATAAAAAGAAATATATATGGAAGTTTACCAAAATTAACGGAGATGGATTCAAACAGCTGCACTGTTGCGAGATGTATTTTTTTAAAGTTCTGAAGAGGCTTTATCGAAAGGCTCGAATATACACAATACACACAAAATACACCCTCGAATAGACACAAAATAATTTCACAGAATAACTTATGATGATGTAAGAAATTAAAAAAGTGGAACGGCGGCGTGCCAATGCCTGATGAATATAATTGGAAGAAATATCCTTGGAAAGGAAGGAATATCCTTGTCAAACTGCTCTTTACAATGCAAGAAGATGATGATAGAAAACTCATGACCTAGGAAGTATTGTCTGCCGTTACACACAACTCTAATTCAAAGCATCCTAGATAATGAATGATGGTGAATCAGCATCGCAAAGAAAAAAATCGTCAATTTGTGTAATACTGGCTGATACATGTTGTAGAACCTTTCACATAATCACTGTTTTACACAAAGAGTTCAGTCAGCCAAAAAAAGGGAAAAAGTTTCATGCATTTTAATTCCCAAATTTTTCCGGAAATAGCCATTCGACTGAAAATTATGTTTTCTTTCAATGTATGTTTAAAAAAAAGCCTAAGAACTTGGCAGAAAATATTTCTTGGTTAAAAAACTAATAGTAATTTTGCGCCAAGCAATAAATTCTGTATTACAGCAGGAATTGAAGGCCCTAATTACAAAACAGTAACAATATTTTTTTTTTTAAATAGCATAAAAAATGAGGTTGTTTTATTTATCAAACCTTTGCCTTTAACGGTCAGCAGTATATTAGTATTGTGATTTTATAACCTATCAAAACGAACTTGGCTGAAGTCGATACTTCTCGTGTTCGAATCAGTACATAAATCTTGTTTTATATAAATTGCATTAGACTGGAAGGCAACAGCAGAAAAACCTACGTCTTCAAGCATTATCACAATCGATACATGATTCGAAATACCATGCTGTATATGAGAAAATGAAACTGGTAGTCTGGCTTAATGCAATCTGTCCTAATCTGTCCGGAAGACTATGGCAGACCGACCAGAAGTTGGACTTACATTACATCTCCCATAGAATAAAAATCTTCCATAATCGTGGTGCTGATCAATCGCAAATAGTATTGGCACGAACTTCGGTTACGAAAGATTAGAGACAGACAAATTGTTTAAACCTTTCAAAACGCATGTGTTTAAATTTGAATATTAGTTAGATTGTTTACCCGTACTTGAATTAGTTTATAAAGCTTATGCCATGAAAATTGTCATAACCGCTTTTGATTTAAATATAATTTTACATCAGAATTTTTAATGCTGGGTATGTACTAACCAATGTTGGGCGTAATTGATTACTTTTTCAATCCGATTAATAATTCAAGATTAATTCCTTCAACGGCTGCCCCGAGATAAGCACTTTTCCCTTAATAAAACTGTTTTCCTATCTATGTGGCCGTTGAAGTGGTTAAAGTAATCATTATTTCAAGTAATCATGATTACTTTCAATCATGATTACTTCATAATACTCTTAATCAAGACTACTTGTAATCATCCATCTTGATTACAGTAATTCATTAATCATGATTGCATAGATTACAAGAGGTAAAATAAAAATACATTTTTAGTTATCGTTTCTTATAATACGGACTATTGAGGGTATGAACTTTTAAAAAAAGAGATTAAGTAGTTCTATTCACTAAACAAATAAATGTCAGTCGAAAAAAAAATTGTTTGAATTGCGGGTCATGTTTGTTGAAAGCTATTGAAATAAAAATTACTTCAATCTCATTTTCGGTTAATTTCCTATTGCAAAAATTACGTTTATAATTTCCTCTTCCCTGAAAAACACATCTCATCATCAGCTATTCCACACAACCCTCTTGAAAAAAGAAGATGAATACATACGAGGTAGAGTCAATAAATTCCCGGAATGGTCGCCTACATTCAAGCAAGTTTTCGTTGGAGGGGAAATATCTTTTTTGGAGGTTGGCAGCACTGATATGGAAAACACACAGGCATCTGGAATTCATTTCCGGTACTGTTGGCGTTTGCTACAGATCATTTCTGATAAAGCGAATTTTTCATTCGTCGGATTTTGAAATGTCGTTTTTAGAGCAGCGTGCAAACATCAAATTCTGCATTTTGCTCGAGAAATCCCTTTCTGAGACGCTCGAGATGCTGAAGAAAGCATTCGAAAACGATGGCATAAGCGTTTTCATAAAGGTCAGCAAAAACATTACCAAGGAAGGAAAAATTTCGCTTGGACAAAAGCCGAGTGAAAGTGATGTTGGAGATGCTTTTTGATTACGACGGCGTCATTCACTACGAATTTATTCCTGAAGGCCAAACTGTCAATAAAAAAATTTACCTGGAGATTCTTAAAGACTACAAGATGCAATCAGACGAAAACGACCTGAAAAATGGGTAACAAATGATTGGTTTTTTACACGACAATGCTCCACCACATCGCGCTCTGATTGTGAAAAATTACCTTGCCAGTCACATTGTTACCACTCTGGAACACCCTTTTTATTCTCTCGACCTAGCACCAGCGGATTTTTACCCGTTTCCACGGCTGAAAAGGAAATTGAAGGGACACAGTTTTATGGATTCAGATGAGATGATCTAAAATGCGACGAAGCTACTGAAGGACGTCTCAAAAAATGGATTCAAGGAGTGTTTTGAATAGTTATACGAACGCTGGAAGAAGTGTGTGGATGCAGGAGGAAAGTACTTTGAAGGCCAATAAGGTAAAATTATTGTTCTATTTTTTAATAATTTGTAATTGACCTATTCCGGGAACTTTTTGACCCTACCTTGTATATTGCGTAAAATTCAATGTTATACAAATTTAATATAAATGTTAATTTCTGAAAGCCAATCTGAACTACAGACGCTGCAATTCGCTGCGGAGTTAGAGGGAAGTATGTAAATATGTTATGTAACAGCTAATCGTTGTTTCGGGTTCAAAAATGGGCAAAAAGGGCAGTCGTATAAGAAGCCTTCATTGTGAACTGTTACAGGAGTTGCATGTAAGTGCTGATAAAAAGTGATTAGAACTTTCGTACGTTTTATTTTCAAGACAGACGTGTTTCTCTGGCTTCCAAAAGACGAATGTAAGATTCTGAGCGTTGGCGTGCCGTAGGACGCATTGAAGCGGGACAATCAATCAGAGATGTTACTCTTTTCTTTGGCGCTCATCATTCCGTAAGTTCAAGAGTATGGAACAGTTCCTAACCAGCCAAACAGTTGTCCGAAGACCTGTTGCTGGTCGTCTGTGGCTGATCATCGGCCCCACGGATGATCGATGTATTGATGTTATAGTCAAGCGGAATCGATGAGCGACTTCCACATGACTGCCACTACTGTGCGCCGAAGGCTACACATGAATTAACTGTACGCTCGGTTACCACGAGTTTGTGTTTCTCTATCCGTCCAATCCAGAGGTGCACGATTAAAAAGGTGTCGGCAACATATCAATAGAACTGTGTCTGATTGGAGCAACGTTATGTTCACGGATGAATCGAGATTTGTTTTGAAATCAGATGACAAGCGTGTAAGCGTTTGGAGAAAAGTCGACACACACAAACGATCCCAAAACATCACGGACATGACGCATTCCGAAATGAGTGGAAGCAACATGGTGTGTTCAGGGATCTCGTTGGTATGTCACACCCATCTACACATCTTTAGAAGCGGTTCTATAACGGCTGTCCGGTATCAGTATAAAGTCCTAGCCCCCACTGTGAGATTGTACTCTGTAGCAGTTGGCCTTGCTTTCATTTTAATGGATGATAATGCGCGTCCCCTTAGAGCTGGCCTCATCGAAGACTACCTGCAGAGTGATGGAATTGCGCGTATGAAGTGACCGGCGTACTCGCTCGATCTTAATCCCATTGAAAAACTTTGGGATACTCTCAGCCGTGCTGTATGAATACGTTTCCCACCTCCAGTCTCTCTTACAGAGTTGCAAACTGCTCTACAGGATGAATGGCGATTACTTGACTCTAAGTTGGTTGAACAATGCAACATTGTTATATGTTTACACGTAACATGTTTATTACTGGAAGTGTAAAAACTTAATTTCTGATTAGTACCTGGTTTTACCCTACCACGAGAATTCGGAGCTGTTTCCGATGGTCCTAGAAAACGTATTACAATCCAAGTAGAGAAAATTTTTCCTGTGGCAACAAATGCGTCTTTTTAATAGCCCAGATGTCCCCAAACAATTTTGTAGGGTATTCCGATTTTCTGCCTTTTTAGACTTTTGTAAACAAAGGAAAACCGTTAGGTACCCGGTTTTACCCAACTTTCCCCTATTCATATAACATTGATCGCCTACAATTTATATGATGTTGTGGTATAATAAACTATCAGATTAACCCCTTCCATGGGTCGTTAGGATTCTCTCGTCCCGAGAATAATTAGAAAATAAAGAAAATTGAGCTGTATGTTTAAATAAGTTTTCTAAAGGAAAACGAATTCTATTCAGCTTTCATGTAAATGAATCAAATACTGCACAAATCAAATTACACTTGAATAATGCAAGTTTGAATTGCCCGAACTGGGTTCGAGCGACATTGGTAAGACTCAAATATCTTAATATTATTTGTATCTTTACAGCTAATTTTATAAATTAACACACAAAAAATACAAGAAAAATCATCGAGTTTATTTTATGATTTAGTTTATTACATTCTTAAGTAATCCAAATTGTAGTTATTGAGAAAATATTAGTAAATTATCATTATTTTTGTCCGGTTAACATTTTTGATAAGTATCCAATATTGCGTTGTTTTTAATTGTAATTAAAAAATATATATGGGTCACCTAAATGAAAGTGGCACTAGAGTCGGTTTGAGAATTGGTTTAATATTATTAATATAAATTAGTATACAAAAGAAAGAAGTAATACAGACGTAACAGATAGGCTAGACAAAGTCATCTTGTAGGTCCTTGATGATAACCACATGTGCTCCACCAGGTCGTGACTGATGTCGTCAGTACTGCTTCTTCCACTACGAAAATCCCTACACCATCAGAATACCGATCTGCGTGACATACACTTCGGGCCATAGACATCTTGCATTCGGCGATAGGTTTCACTAGCACTCACATTTTCCACTGTTAAAAATTGCACGACCAAGCGTTGACACCGTTTGGAGGCATCCATGATGTGAACGATGCCGTTGAATGTACCCCCACACTATCACACATGCAACTGGCGAGATCTGACGATATCGCGTACATTCCCAGCACTCTGCACCCTCTATACGAGCATGCGCAGTCATCTTTCTCTTGAAATGGCAGAGTTATTAAAGGAATGGCACTTTCATTTGGGCGACCCTTTTAAAAAGGAATTGCATCAAAATAATTTATTTAACAAATGATTTTTTTTTATTTAATGTATTTGAAACAACCAGCATTATTTTCATTTTTGCTTTAATAAAAAAAAATCTGGAATTAACGATGCAATCCGCTGCATGTGAATTCTGGACCTCCTACTTTGAAACTGAATACGTTACCACTACGCCACTAATGCTCGATGAAATCGCCGCAACATTTATCACTTATACTCTGTCACATTTCCTCGGAGAGTTTTCCTGTAGAATCGCTCGAAAGGTGGTTTAGAAATGGATTAAATACCTAGTCCATCGGCCCATTATGAGAAAAATCTATGTAGCTCTTGAGATAATGGTCCATAATATATTCGACAAATAGGAACTCAGTTGGAAGTACCATTTGTGAGTTACCGTATTCACTCACCCACGCATACAAATCAGGATTGCAATACTTTCCTTAGAACAATATAAACTAGTCGTTGGGGGACACCGTAATACTTACCCATCATGAATATGCATAATGTAAAATATTAAAATAAAAAATGTGTAAACTACTTATAAAATGCATTGCAATTCGAATAAAATCGTGGCTTGATGACGTCATAAACTTTAAAGGCTCGATTACTGAATTGCTTGAAAGAAACCTCCTTATAACTCCAAAAATAATAATCCTATTAACTAGCGGTTTATTGCATCTGATTAGGCGTCAAATTTCCAATTCAAATATACCTTTGAAGTGAAATTTGGATGAAATACAGGGTCATGAAAAATCGAAGAGTGTGGAAAAAAGGATTCCAAATATCTCGGCAACTCATTATCCGATCGACTTCATGCTTTATGCAAAATTTATGTTTTTTATTGTCTTTTACATTCATTTCTTAAAATAAACAATTTCAAAAATTTTTATATACCTTTTATCAGAACGAATATTTCGAGAGTCCGAAAATAATAGTTCCGGTTAATCGAGGTTATTGAAATTAAATAGGCTTCTTCCCATTATTACATACTAAGTACATAGCAAATTGCAAGTCTCTATCTCAATTTTTTCGGGAGATACAGCGTTTACAAGACACACAGACACACAGACGGACGGCAAAAAATATTTTTCTAAAAATATGTTTTTCGGAATCTCCAGTGTCTGAAACGTGTAAATCCGTCAAAAAATTTTTTTCGATTTTCAAAACGATTACAAGACTTACCTTATACTACGTATGATGGGTAAGTAAAATGGGTGTCAAACCGTCAAATGTAGTGGAATACCTTAAATTTACAATAGCGTGCAATTATAGGTACAAGAACTCGTTTTTAACACTTTCCAACAAAGTTGAAAAGTGTGTATGAATTCGGTTTGTCTGTCTGCCGTCTATCTATCGTCTCTCCGAGCTCTAATTCACGTAAATATACTCGGGTTGCCTGGAAATTGTAATATGTTATTAGGGTTTACTATGCATGTTTGGTATTGAAAATGATGTGTGCAGCATTTCTGGTTCTTTTACAGGGACATTCAAAAGAATTCCGTTACATTATTGCCTATGAGGGAAAAATAATTTGAAGCGTATTTTAATGAGGTTTCACAATTTTACATATATTCAAATTGATAGATATCACTGAGGTGCACTATAAGGTACTTACTGTAGAATACGGTATGCATAGAATGTATCGCTCATTTACAGGGACACCCAAAAGAATATGGTTAAAGAACTATCTTGGAACAATAATTGCTGGTAGCTAGTTTTCAGTTGTGGTACGCGTTTTTAAATGTAACAATTTTTTTTTGCATATTCAATGGTGCATTTATATTCTATAGATCATATACAGGGCTGCTCAGAAAACCTCAGCTACATTTCCGTTTACTGAAGGAAATTGCTGAAGGGGAAGTTTCAATTGTGTTATGTATTTCTATAACTGAAGCAAATTTTAGTATACTATGTAGTATGCGTACAAATCTATGTATCATATAAAAGCTACACAAAATAAATCGGATATTTTGTTTGATTACTGGTAGTGATTGCTGAAATTGGTTTTTTAAATGTGTTATGCCTTTTCTAAATTGCTTACTTGATAAACTGTGAAGTTTTGCTACAATATTCTGAATGCGTTGGAAATTGTTTCATAATCTATACTTGACACATGATTATTTGTTATTGCTACATATGTGGGTACTTTAATTAAGGGGTAGCACGGTAATTTTTAGGGTATACTTAAAAAGCTATTTAAATGAGTTATTAGTTCATTGTTTACTGTTTTTTTATTTATTAAAAACTTCATTACTCCACCCACTTCAACTTTGTCATATATATGTATATAAAAAATAATCGATTTTAAATTCTCTTTTTTTCTCCGGTATTCAAACTTTCATAGTGTTCCGAAACTCATTATTTTGATGTTGAATGGAAGTGGTTTTATTATGTTTTCAATAACGCTTTTCAAACTCACTTTAATTAATTTACAACATTTTTCCATGAGAATGTCCCTAATTATAAGTTATTTGAAAGATGTTTTGTGTGGCGACAACACTCCTTAGAAAAATTATTATTAAGTTCGTTTTATTAAAATTAACGTAGTGGAAAGTTGAGAAATAAATTAATAATTAAGTTAAATACCGCTTAGAATATATTTTTGAGAGGTGTTTTTAGTGTAAAAATATTGATATGTATGAAAGAATCTACACATTATTTCTCAGAAGAAACTTACAATCTAAATTTGTAATTATAATAGTAATAACAAAACAAGTGGTTAAGTGTGATCGAAGATCGCTCGAAGGGTTTCGTTTAATATTCCTTTCAAAGCACTTTATCCTTTCTATAATAAATTCAAACAAATTTCATTTAGCTACAACAACAAAAAAAAGTCATGTTTTTTATAAAGTAAAAATTTACCGGTCTATTTTATCATTTATTCGAATATCTAAACCAGCCGGATAGCGGTCCAAGCCCGCTATTATATTCTGTCATAATAATATCCGTCATACGGACTAAATGCAATATTTAAAAAAATAATTTCAAAATTAAACAAATTGTACACCTTCAAAATGTTAAAATATGCGAATATTTCTATAATCGGATTTTCATCACGATTCAATATGTTTCTCAAACTCATATATTTACTATTCTCTATTATTTATATTGATACTCGCTTTATATTATTCTCAAACATTTGATAAATTAGTTAAACTTCCTATATGACGTCAGATTTTCTTTTTAATTCTCTAATGACGTGATATTAATCTGCTTTGTCCACTTACACATACTCATACTCCTTGTATTATTGAGAAATGTTAGACATTTTCTGTTTTATTACGACTATGACGTCAATCAATTTTATTTCATATTTATCTTTTTTTCAATTGGTGAACCTTTTTATTTCATTTTCATTTTTCACGTGAAAATCGTCTGATAGAAAATTAATTATTGTAGAAAGAATTTCATTGTGTATTTTAAATCTTTGGCATCTGCTATAACGAAAAATGTTTCAATTTAATAGGAAAAGGCTGTTAGAATTTTGGTTTTTTATTTCTATTTATTAAAATAATACGAATTTTTTAAATTTTAATATTTTGAGCCCTTTACAGCTGCTATTCAGATTTATACACTAAGTTTCAACTCTGTAAGTTACATACTTTTTGAGAATGGCTTTGTGACGGACAGACAACGGAGCGGGGGTAATAGGGTTTCGTGAGATGAACGAAACCCTAAAAATGGGACATAGCGCAATAGATTTTTACTTTAAAATTTGTTGCTGAAATCAGGTATTTTCGATAAATTGGCAGACATTGGATGGGAATTAACTAAATACAATTTTAATAATATTATCTTGTTTGTGAACTTTTAAGTTTTTGTATCTAAAGACTAAAGAATTTTAAGGGAGGGATCTAACATGGTTTTCCGTTTCAAAACGTTTGATGAAACCAAAAAATCCTCCTTGTTTAAAAAGATATAAAGTTATTGCATTTACATGAAATAGAAAAAGATTAATGATTAGAAAAAATTACGTAAACGTAGTCTTTAAAGAAAGCTTGTAAAGCTATCTTTAAAAAGTAAAATAATCTGAATTCTTGTTTCTTAAAAAAGAAAACTGGCATCTCATTTAAAATATAAAATTTAAAAAAGTATTAGTATTGCACATTGTGCACTTCAGAGAGCATGTTATTTCTTTAATGAATCAATGGCGAAAACAAAAATATTTTAGGAAGATAGCACTAGCCGATCGACGCCTTGGAACATAAATATTTCTAGCAATGTGAATCATTTTTGTTAAATCCACATTGCAAACCTACACTGTAAAAAAAAAGGCAAATGTTTCTTAACACGTTGACCGCTCCACGAGTCTGTATGGTCTCATGCATGACTTCCATTCTGTGCATCGTGAGACCATTCGCTGTCATGCGCAGAATGCCGTTGTTTCGTCTCTGATTTCATCATAGCGCCATCTGTCGGACAAAGAACTGAACTACGTGCTTCAGGACTGCCAATGTGAATCGTAACCTTTTAATACTGCTGAGTTTACTTGCTTTTACGTGGCATACACACAAGCTAACAACATGCAGTATTCCCACAGAAATACCCTCCTTTTTCCAATACATTTGAATTTATTTAGTAAAAATATAGCTAACATGAAAACACATTTAAAATGACCAAATCGCACATTAAGAAGTAAATTAAAATTTTCAAGCATTTCACGAATATCACAAAATAACTGCTCATTTTTTCAATACTGCCCTTTAAATAACTTTATTAAAATTGATAATGAAATAGAAAGGAATTGAATTTTAACAATTTTAACAACGGAAAAATTTTTGGAAAATATCTGCACGAACAATCAAGATAACAATAACAGTGAAAGTGAAAATTAGCTTAAAACACCTGTAAGTTGTCGTAAAAGCTAAAGATGCTTTAGTAATCTAATGTGATTTCATCACATGCGATTACATCATTATCTGAGTGAAGTGA
This sequence comes from Maratus michaelseni, assembly GCA_963931845.1. Classification (NCBI taxonomy): domain Eukaryota; kingdom Metazoa; phylum Arthropoda; class Arachnida; order Araneae; family Salticidae; genus Maratus; species Maratus michaelseni. The sequence goes on along the minus strand of OZ007588.1, from coordinate 191,207,454 downwards.
AGCAATATTACTTAGCCTCACATATAGCTCCGATAGATATTAAAACCTTTTGTCAAACATAACTCAAAAAATATTTGACGGATTTCGTTCTAATTTTCGCAGACGGTACCTATGAGTATGACAACGGGACTCTCCTATTACCAAAAATAAATTTAAAAACCGTTTGGAAATTATATTAAAAGATAGATTTTAAAAAGCCAAATTAAAGTACATACGTCACGAAAGTTTAGTGCGGAGATCATTTTCACCGGCGCACAGTGGGGCGTTTTGACGATCTAGGTGGACAAAATTATTGCGTTGGAATTTAATTAGGTTTTGCTTATTTTTCGAATGTATCACTAATAAAATGCTCAAACAGTGATAAATATTTCGCTTATTTAATTATTTATATTATTATTTATAGTATTATTATTATTATTATTTATTAAAAGTGGTTTAAATGTGGTTTAAAATTGACTAGCATGATTTGAACAAAACATTAGATACATACTCTAAGTTAATATAACTTAATGATTAAATAATAATTAAAATAATAATAATCACTGATCTACCAGGGTGGCTTTTATTTAAGACTTTTTCGTTTTCTATTGCTTGAATAACGCAATCTGGTATGTGAAAGGTTCCTTGAAACCAGGCGGAATTGTATTGATAAAAACGCTGTCTATTTCTTTCCGATTTAGACCCTTTTTGTTGAATTTGAAAATAAAATGTCCGGACACGTGATTTCAAATTCTTAAAAATGTCTTCAGTTAACTGAGGATTCCCTAGTTTTTCTAACAAAAATGAAAGGACAGCTTCGACTTTGCTTTCCTTTGGATTGGAAACCCATAAGTCAACAACAGATTGTCGAGAAATGTGTGTAGTCATCCTGAAAAAATAAAAGTTTAAAAATAAAAACATATTTTTAAAAATAAGCTGTTATGTTTTGTGTGACTCTGTAAAAAATATATATGCTACTCAAATTATTTTCAGTTGAAAAAATGCTGTTGTGTAAATCAATAATCTATATAAATTTTAATGAATTTGAAATAAAATTTTTGCTTATAGACGGTGATGCATCCGAATTATTATTTGTTTGGCCCTTAAGAGAAATATAGCTGCTGCTCACATTATTTTTACTTTATAAGATGGTATTGTGCATCTCGATAATCTCGATTAATTTTGTTGAAATTGAATTAAAACTTGTGTTTATAAATAACAATCTTTCCACAATCTTTTGTGTGTCCCTGTAAAAAATGCATAGTTGCTACGTTCCTCAAATTATAATATAATTAAATTATCATGTAAAATAGACATGTAAGCTAAGTTTCAGCTCAATCCGATAATTATAAGTGGATAAAAATTGATTTGCAAGATTTAAACTAAACTTTTGTGTAGCCCTGTAGATACAGTATAACTTCTACTTCCTTAAATTACAATAATATTGTATTATCATTTAAACTACACATGTATTGAAAGTTTTCGATTAATCGAATAATTGGAAGTGGTTTAAAATTAACTTGCAAGATTTAAACTAAAATTTGTGTAACCCTGTAGAAACAGTATAACTTCTACGTTCATCAAATGATAGTAATATTGTATTATCATTAAAACTACACATGAATTCAAAGTTTCAGATTAATCGGATAATTAAAAGTGGTTTAAAATTGACTTGCAAAATTTTCACCAAATACATACACTGAAAGTTAATATTGCTGGGTTATTGATAAAAACTTTACGATTCGCAATATTTCGCAGGAATTTTCTTAAATTTCCAATACTTTTGGAATGGCACTTTTACTTAAAAAAGATCTTATTGCTTAATAATGCTTAATAATGTACTAAAAGTCAAGATAAAGTTTGTAAACAACAACATGAATCATCCAAAAATACCATTTCTGAAAAAAAACGCTTGAACTGGTTTAATGGCGCTTTTTTTCAAACAACAGTAGGTTAAACCTTACCTTGACAAATATGTAATATTTTTCAGTAAACTGGTGCTTTCACATTGAACAGAATAGTTAAGACGTGTTTTCGAACTTAGGGAAATAAATGCAACCGTTGAAACACCCTCAAACCAATTGCGCAAATGTCTTCTTTACAGTCGTAATTAATCGACACCACGAATTTTTTCGACAAAAATCGTACGTATCTCGACAAAAGAGACATTCAGCTACCAGAATATGCGGTTTTGTTAAATTCCAAGAATATCGGAAAAATGAATTTTGTCCACCTAGATCATCGAAACGCCCCACTGTGCGGCGGGCGGGAGATTTTCGTAGACAACCGGACTCGAAAACATGAGGCAAAAACTTTACGCACGTACTAATATTAGAGTCTGAAACATACTTCAATGTAGCTAAACTAGAAAATAAATCTGGAATTGTTTTTATTTGAAAGAAAAAACTCATAATAGCTTATTAGTATAGAGGTTTCGGGCAAATCTCACCAATAGCAGCTTTTATATTTCGCGTGTGTAAATTAGAAACAATTCTTTGATGTTTAAATAAAAGTTTTGATTTATGGCATTATTTATTCTTATTTGTTTTTCCTTTTTGGTATTGTAAATGAAATTAGGGAAAAGCATGTATTTTTAATTCAATGAGTGAAAGACATGCATTTTTAATGTATGTATTTCAAATAAAATGAATGAAAGGTGTATATTTAAAATAAATGAATTCAATATGAAGATGTTACATGGGAACAGTATTTGGCGATTTATCAACTGCGCCGGGTTAACATAATAGTACCAATATATCAAATGGTATGTGGTATGTGAAATGCGACAATTATTTTATAACCACCCACAAGAAAAATGCGAACAAGAAAAATAGTTAATATTCTATATTCAGATACACAGGCAATGTTCGCCTGAAACAAGAGTAATGCTAGCAACAATATTATTTTAACTCTATAAGAGTTACAATAATGATATTAAATGCTCCGATTGCTTTTGGGCCCAATTACGAAAGTCTGTCCTAGAAAAAAAACTGTAGAATGATTTTACATTTGCTTCGAATGAAGCTCGGTCAACAAGGTAATAATTTTACAAACAACAGTTATACAGTCGACGCTCGTTTTTGCGAACTCGTAGGGAACATTCAAATGGTTCGTAAAATGGAAAGTTCGTAAAATAGAAAATCATCAAAAATGACATGAATATGTACATTATTTATGTCTATTTTTATCAATATCCCCCCCTCTTCATAGATGATGCAATATTTTAAGATTATTTATTCTGAAATAAAGTTATACATATATTTTTTAAATACACTGCTCAAAACAATTAAAGGATATTTGAAGTTTTATATAAAATAAAGATATAAACGAATTTTTTTTTGCCGAAAATAGAAGAAGAGAATCACAAATGCAAATTTTTCTGTTTTTCAAACATGGATAAGCTGACGGGTAGCGAGACAGATATTGAGACGGGTTGACAGAGGGGTAGAGAGAGGGATAGAGAGACGTGTCAGGAGACGTGTGGCGAGACGAGTAGTGAGACCGGTAGACAGGCATATAGAGAGAAAGGTTGTGAGACGGGTAGCGTAATAGACAGAGAGAAGGGTAGCCAGAAGGGTAATGAGATTGGTAGCGAGACGGGTAGAGAGACAGATAGATGGGTAGAGACAGAGGTAGTGGGACGGGTAGTAAGACGAAAAGCAAGACAGATAGAGAGACGGATAGACAGCTGGGTAGAGAGAAGGGTAAATAATCGGGTTTTCGAGACAGGTAGAGAGACAAACAGAAGGGTATGCAGACGAATAGAGAGACAGTAGACAGCCGGGTACGGAGATGGAAAGAGAGACATGTAGCCAGACGAAGAGAAAGACAGATAAATAGAGAGACGGAGAGACAGACGGGTAGCGAAACTAAGAGACAGATGGGTAGCGAAACGAAGGGACAGACGGGTAGAGAAGCAGATAGAGACACAGCTAGGCATACGAATAGTTAGATTTGTTGACAGACGGGTATAGAGATGGGTCGAAAGACGGAAAGCGAATCCGGTAGAGAGACAGATAGACGGATAGTGAGACGGTTACAGAAGCAGACAGACGGTTAGAGAAACAGATAGGCGAGTAGCGAGACCGGTAAAGAAATATACAGACAGGTAGTGAGACGTGAAGAGATACAGAGAATCGGGTAAGGAGACGGGTAGAAAAACGGATAGAAAAACAGACAGATTGTACATAACAAACAGACAAGCAAAAGAAAAATCTGGGGATTGGTGCAGTAAGGGCGCAGGGAACACAGCCTCCTAGAAAATAATAAAGAAGTATCTGTTAGGCTTAACTTTGAGATATATTTTTTTTCAATTTCGCTGATATGGAGATTTAATGTAAAAAAATTTTTACAGAAGACAACGAAATTTTTTTTATATACTTTAATAGGAACTTAGGCTGCAGTTTTGCAATCGGATTTGTAGTAAAGCATGTTATCAATTTGGTTTGAAGTGTACGAGTTTTTATAAGTAGTTATACAAATAGCAGTTATATATTAAAAATAAATGTACAACGTTAAATTAGCACAAATTAAAATCATTTATACTGGCAAACAGCTGTTTCAAAGCCCTTAAGCTCCATCTTCAGTGCCAATTCAAAAGGTAAAACGAATTAAAAACTCCTAAGCCATGTCAGCTTGCCTGCCATTTCTCGCCCGCGCCCAGATGAAATGGTTCATTCATGGTTGGATGAAAACCATTTCATCTGGGCGCGGGCGAGAGATGGCAGGCAAGCTGACATGGCTTAGGAGTTTTTAATTCGTTTTACCTTTTGAATTGGCACTGAAGATGGAGCTTAAGGGCTTTGAAACAGCTGTTTGCCAGTATAAATTATTTTAATTTGTGCTAATTTAACGTTGTACATTTATTTTTAATATAACGGCACAAAGTTTTAATCCACCTTTTAGAATAGTTATATAAACAAGGAAGAAAATTTTTGAATTCAAATGTAAGTATTTGTCACAAATAAAACGTTACAACAATGAAATTAAATTTGCGTTAAGCCACGTTTTCTAAAATACGATATTGGCTGCAAATCCAATTACGTAACTTTAAAAAGCTTGGCGGGTTTTTTTTACAGCTTTGCGCAATTCTTTCTTAAGAAAATGAGATTCTCTACCAAATGTTATGAAAAGATTATGAAAACAAACCTGATGTACGGTACTTCTTTTCAAATTTTATAACAGTGTATATGAATTTATATATGATATTTTGTAATTCTTCCATTCAATTTGCTCTTTTTCATTATTTCGTAATTGTAATCCCCTTGAGGGAAGTCCTAGTGAAAATATATAAATGGCTCTCGGCATTTTACAAAGAGATATATGAAATTCACAAATAAATATCCCTATGAAGCAATTAAAACTTTTTCAATAAAAATTAATATGAAAATGCGATGATCTATGTCTATGTCCTTTTCTTCCTTCAGTCTAAAGAATATGACACTCTCAAAAATAGACCAAATATTCTAAGTTAACTAATTTATATTAGATTAATTTTAATTAAAGCAGTTAATTGTATTAATAAGTTTAATTGTGTGTGTGTGCGTGTGCGTTTGTGTGATGAGAAATCTATTTTGTATTTCTCTACGTTCCGAAAAGTGCAGGTGGATCTTTGGAATTGGTTATCATGGTTATTTTGCAAAGATATGTTAATTAAGTTATTATGTATTTAGTGGCTATATATAGTGAGGTTTTATCAAGAAACTGCAAATTTCCAGCGATAAGGTACTCCAGCTACGATCAAAATGTGTCGTGGAAGTTTCCCGAGCGCCTGGCACGTGGAAAACGGAATTACTGCAAGGTCGGGGTGCTGATAAGAAATTTTGTTATTAATATTATATTTAGGCTCATGAAGTTTATATAGTTGTGTTAGCTGTGTAACATTAAGAAACAATTGTGCATCTGGAAAAGAGAATCATTTTAGAAACATCGGGAATTTAGTAAAATACTGGAAATTTAATGAATTGGGATAAGATTTCTTCCCCTTTTAGATTATTTTGCTTTTATGCTTGCTTGAATCCATCTAAATTAAACTTGTTACGCCGCTGCTCTTATTTTTTTAAAGGGATTTAACAAACTGTTTTAGTTGTTAAATTGGTGTCATGTCCTCTTGATTATAAGCTAACAGCCCTGATAGGATTAATTCAGTTACACTTTAAATGTGCTCACCTCGTCAAAATCTATACATCTAAACTCACGCTAAAATTTATAACATGAGATAATCTGAGATGCTCATTTTTATGAAAGACTTAACCTCTACGACTGAATAGTATTTTTCTCATTATTTTAATAAGTACTTAAATTTCTTTTTTTTAACTGCTTTAAAATCTTCAATGCATATTAAGATATCATTGAAAAAAAGCAAAGGAACAGAAAATTTATTTCCTCTTGAAATGCGTAAAATTAATTTATAATAACACAATAAACAACGAATTCATTTCTTTGATTTATATGTGTATGTCATGTATATATATACATTATTTAATGAATTTCTTTTTTTTAGGAAGAGAAAGCTTTTTGAAACTAAAAGATGGTTTCTATTCAAGAAAAATCATTAATTTCAACGAAATGTATTCTATATTGTAAGGCATCAAGATGCCTATTCAAAATATCTATCATTAACTGGAAATGGCCTTTGTTAAGTATCCGGATATTGTCATCTTAATGCAATCTGACTATTATATGCATTTTCCTTATTCTCTAACTTCTTACTAATGTCATTCATCTAAGATCGGAGATATTCATGAAGAAGAAACGAACTGGACGAATATAAGAGGTTATGTCATCCATTGCTTTTTTTTAATTACAGGGCATTTGGATAATATGGTGTATATATATGAGATGATCATAAAAAGAAAAATAGTTGCTCGACGGTGATTGTCGGATTCCAATGTGATTCTTTTGTGTATGAAAGTAATGCCATCGCATTCTGTCTTAATCAATCTTTGTTGTCATGTTACTGAAATATTAATGTTACGATATGTCAGCGGGGCTCATTAAATGACTTATGCCTCATTCTTTTACATGGAGAGGGGCCAAATAACTCTTACAAAGTGAATTATTTTACATTGAATTTATTAGTATCTTTTGATTTGTTACATTATAATATTTCTTCTCTTGAATCATTTCTGAGATATATGCGATTGCATGTGGGGAATACAAATAAAGAATAGTTAATAAATAAAGAGTAGTAAGTTTAATAACTAAATAATAATAACTTAATAAAGGTAATTAATAAGTAACTAGTTAATTAATAACTAACTTAAAAGCATGGCTATCCAACTAGCGGACCGCCTGCAACCAGTTCTGCAATGGCTGCAGCACGCTAGTGCGTTGAAAATTTCTTAAAATTTCAACGTTTTAATGTCATATTTTAACCTTGTGGATTCCATAACATATTTATTCGAAATACTGCTTCAAGGTTATACATGTCTAAATTTTATTTTTCAAACAATGAGTTCAATGCATTTGCTGCAGTGCACTGATTAAATGAAACATTATCAACGACTCTTGTGACCAAATGTGTGTTCTTGTGTGATACATAACTACGGACTAGTAAAGTATTGAAATTCAGTTCCCAGAATGCGTACAGTTTTACCCAGTTCATTAATATAATTTTCCCTTTATCTAACACCACAAAAATAGTATAAATTATGTAAATAAACGTAGTGATTACGAATTCAGCAATTTAAATATTAAATAGAAATTTTCTTATCTGAAATAGCGGTAGTAGACTACTTGGAAATTCCAAAGGGCGTAGGCAGCTTGCGTATGCTTAAATAGAATGTATCTTTGAATACTTACACTGTAAATAAGGAAAAATGTTTCTGGATCTACCAACACTGTACGAAAATATTATATAACCTTTTCCGAACTTTCCACGATTCCGAAAAGCATTTCTTTTTCTTCAGAAATCTCAGATACCAATATACTTTTGAGATTTAAAAAAGCATTTCTTATACAAAATCTTCTTTCCTTTCCCATTTAAAAATAATAATAATAATAATGAACGATTTTTGAGTAGTTTTTTACTGTGTAGCAATTCGTTTTCTCAGCATGAAATAGCCGTTTTCGGATGCTATCAATTCTCAAGTAAACATTTCTATGTTTAACAAACATGCCAAATTAACCGCATTAACATTAATATTAAAATTAACATTAATTTGTTATTCCTGCATGTATAAATTCTGTTATATAGCTGAAAATGATTACTTGATAATTGATAACATTAAAAAAAACGTACAGCAAAGGAAGTTGTTTTGTAAAAAATGCTTCTTTTTAATCTCTGAAATCTAATGGTTTCTGATATTTCTGAAGATAAAAAATCGCTATTCGGATTCGTGGATAACTCAGAAGAGGTTGTCCTATATTTTCGTTAAAGTTGTGACGGTTCGACTACTCTCGTCACGTGAGTAGGCGATGTTTTGAATGCGATCGTAATTTTTGTTCACTAACCGTCCATGTGCGTAAAAGTTTATCAAGGCTCTCTTTTCTCTAACCTTCTATGGATGTGTGAATCTCGGAAATTGTGAGTTGCTGTTTTCTTTCGATATTTATGCAAATTATTGTAGCTTGTCAATCGATACCGGGGATATATAAGCTTCGAATTTACGTTTAGAGTGTGTCAGAATCAGAAACTAGTGTCAGAATCAGTATCTGAGAAGCTAGGATCTAGTAGCTGGTATCTTATCTTGTAGCCTCCCTTGAGACGAGTAAGACCGGATTTCGTAGCTAACTTGCAGCAGCACAAGTGGATATATTAAAGTGCCTTTTGAACTGGTGGAAAGCCTGTATCAGAGCTCACCTGGTTTATGACGTGGAATTGACGCATCTTAAAATTGCACCCTGACTCTCCGCTGTGGACGGACTGTGAGTTGTATTTTTCCTTATATATTCTATTTACTTATTTGAGAGTTTTTATTTTTGTGCCGCTTCAAGTCGAAGTCTAGACTGTTTATTTTGAGTTAGGTAAAACGAGTAGTTCTCGCTCAATCTCCCTGCCCGATTAGATTCAATAAACTTGTTTTAATTTAAACCTTAACCTCTGTTCTCCTGCTCTACTGAACGGCCTGGTACTTGACATTATGTCCGTTACAAAGTTTAATCCAAAAACATTTTTTTATAGTGTATTTTCGTTTTCATACCAAGAATAAATGCAAAGGATTTGCATGCCTAAGCTAGATAACGATTATAATATTATATGGCTAATCTCAATGGTGAATATAAGGTAGTAACGATGGGTTGATCGCCCCTCTTTCAGGCGATGATAAAGATTCTTTAGGTTGACATAGCTAAGTCAGTTTTAATGCATTTTAACCTCTCAAGTGCTTGAAACAGATACATATGTTTTTCTTATGCTTCATTGCATCACCAGAAATTTTTTTAAAACATATTTGATATTTGATGAAAAACAAATTTATTTAACATCATTACATTTATTCATACATATACTAACTTTAATTTAACTATATATTTAAATGTATGACAATGAAAACTGCCTTTAAAAAAATAGGGTAGATTTACGCTCTTCCTACTTCACTTTGCCTTTTTAGCGAACGATTCTTCTTTAGAAACAGTCAAACATACTTTCTCATCACCCATTCACTTATTTTCCTACGTAATTATTCTTATCTAATACTTTTCTACTCATTGTTCTAGCTGTTTCCTCCTCTTCCACACCTAAATTGGAAATTAATTCTGATTGGCTGCTTTACGCCAGCTAATTTTCATTGGCTATCTTACTTATTCCTGATTGGCTGTTGAAGTTGATGGTGAAATCCTCTGCTTTGCTTTCATTTTACAGTGCATTTTTGCTACTTTTATGCTTTTTTCATGGCTTCTTTAAGATGTAATACACAAGTACTCATACAGGGAGTGGAGTTCCTTTCAACTGGGAATCCCCTTGAAATAATCAACTGTTTCACAACCTATATTTACAATTTTTTCGATTATAACAGGTATGAAAATTAGCAACTATGAATGAGTCTGACGACTAGAAATTATCTCTTAAGAGAGAAAAAATCTAATTTTCATCCAGCTATCCATAGCTATGGAATAAATACTTCTTCGATAATTTTCGAAGTAATCTTTACTGAAACACTTTGGGAACAAAGAAACAAGCATTTATGTATATGCAGTAAATATTTTTTCAATACATGATGCAATAATTATTTGAAAAGGAATTACACTGTTCTCAGAACAAGCATTAGACGACGACAATAAGTCTTGGTAATATTTTTCATCCAATAATAGAGAAAGAATCGCAAAATTTGAGGGAGAAATAGAATTTGGTTCTCTGTTTGAAAGACGCGAAACCTCTAGCTTTTCTTAAGCACATTCTCAAAAAACTGTTGTAGAAAAGCTAAAAAAAACTAGTTTTGTTGGAATGTTTGATGTAATTGTTTGCTTTATCCAATGAAAAGTAATGGTTGGCGAATGATTACATAAATCGGGTTTTTCTCGATCGGTCGTTAAAATGAGAAAATCGCTATAATGGACAGTCGTTATATCAAATGTATCCTGTATATATACTTTTAAGTTGTTCTTTATTCAAAGAAATTGCAAATCCATCCTTACGTGGAAATCCCAAATCTGTAATACCGCCCCTTCCTTGAAGACTCTTTAGAACTGCCCTTGACTATTCCTAAAATTCTGTACAGATTCTGAGATAACTTCAGTTAAAATTAGGTTAACAGCTCAATATGTATCCCAATATCCATTAAAGTAAATAAACACAAGCGATTCGTTCATCGTGAATCATAGAAATATTAAACCATGCAGGTAATCATTCGCAAAGCACGATCTCCATGGTGAATTTTGCAGCGCTATCTGGTGTTGAAAAAAAATTCGCATGTGTAAAGGTGGCATACGTAATAAGAAAACAAAAAGGCATGCTTATTTCGCTCATAACAGACGATATAATTCATTTCACTGAAATAATAACGCAGATTTTTTTTTTACATTGTAAAACTATTTAAAGTAAGAACGCACTCATTTGTCACGTTTAACGTACAATTTCCAACTTGTTTTTTATTTCGCAAGAAAAGTAAATAAATAACGCAGTTCCAATCATGCTATGTCGTGTATCAATAAAATATAACTTTTACCTGGCAAATGTTAGCCGATTTTATGGCAGTATTTTGGAGCAATCTGCACCCTTGTATGATTACTTGCTGATTCTTTGAGAATTTTTTAAAAGCGCATCAAAAAGTTAGTCTGTCCTTTATTATTACTTTAACATTCTCTATTTTTAATAACGGACATTACTGAAATTTTACTTCCTAAGAATTTTTATAATAAAATATTTTCGTCAAAAGCATATTCAAATTAGCATACAAATGACAAAACACTATCTAGTGAACATGTTTATAATCAACAGTTATTTGTGTTTATGACATTTATAATGGTAATTAATGAATGCTCGTGTTAATATTTGAAGTTATTTTTATCCGGCACATAACAGGTACTTTCATATCTCACCCATCAAACACAAGTTATGAAGGCAAATAATTTATAGCTGCCCTAAATCCATTTTCCATCATTAATCAATGAACTATTTTGCAGGGGAAAACATTAAGGAACTTCTTGAAATTTTCTATTCTATCCATAGCATAGCCCACATATATTCCTAAAGAGTATGAAACTATTAATTTCCTTCGCATTTATCATAATCAATAGTTTGTAATTAATGATTTCATTGGTGATTACTTCAAAGTCGTTATTACTGAATACTGTTTACTATTTGCTATACAAAGTTCATTTTCACCCTTAAAATATCCGTTAGAAAACTGTTATGTCAGAAATTTATAATTATAATAAGATAAATCGAGGGCATACTTAAAAGCTATTACAAATGCTTTCTTGAAGATTTGAATAATTGACCGAAGCTTAAGAGGATTTGATAGAAGCGAATATCTTCAACTATAGATATTTGATGAATGTACTTAACAAATTTATGTTTCAAGCCCTTTATTAAATGCATTAATTTTAAGTCTTGAAACTTAAGTGCATCAATGCTTCAATATTTCTCACTGCAAGATTTCTCTTAAGCAAACATAGATGAAGCTAAGAATTCGCATAAGGTTACCTTGTAATACATTATGTATAGAGTTTAGAAATCATTTAAGTAAAGTAAATGGAAAGAACAAGCGAAAAATGCTTTTATTCGTGAATAATTTAACAACTTAGACATTTATTTAACATTTTTTCCATTTTAATTTTTTTTTATAAATAATACATGAAAGATATACTAGGGATAACAAAATTATTAGTACTAATGTTTAGGGAAGATAGAAAACAATCATAAATCACAATAAAATGCATTTTTTAACCCAATCAGAGAAGCGCCAGAGCGCTTTTTCTGATTGTGGAGAGAAACCTGTTTACTGTATAGCATCCAAGAAAAAATTACTGATTTTGTTTATGGGTTATTCTTCAGAAAACGTTATTTTTTTAGTATAAAATTTGTAATAGATAAATATAACACCAAAAACATCATTCTAATATCCATAGTTCATTTTTCGCCTCTTTTAAGATTTAAGTAGGTAGTCATTTCATTATTTGGTGCTTAATTTATTTATAAGGACTTAGGAGGTATTTTCCTTAATAATATTGTAACGGAGGATACAAATACACAACGTTATATTTCATAATGCTAGACTTGTTTAAGGTAGGATATGATACATGATACTTGACGTAAATATCTCAAAAGAAAAAAGATTTACATGTATGAATTAAAAAGTTTTTTTTAATTAAATAAAAGATGCTTGCCGTTTTAACAAAGAACGCACGATACATAAAGTTCACGAGCATTTCTAGTTTAGTGATAATACTTCAAAATTGATGACAAACAGCAATGTGTGCAACCATCGCTAACAGTTAAAATTAAACAAGTGGGTAAATGTGGTAGAAGATCGCGCAAAGGGTTTCGTTTAATATTATCAATACACTTTATCAATAAGAACATAGATGGCAGCACCATTATATTTAATAATAAAAAAGATAACAAGAGGAAGATATTTTTTTAATCAAATAAAAATGTAGAATAACTGCTTTTCAGACTATTTTAACAGCATATATTTATATATCTGAAACACATATTTAATTACATGATTTAATGTCATCGAAAAAAATCTCTTAAAATGGCAAATAATTGCGAAAGTTCATTTATTTAAATTCATCGGACAATCAAATGTAGTCCGATGTAAAAAATCGAAAATTTCAACTTCCGATCGAGAGAATAGAACCCTGAACCTTTGAATTAGAAGGGAAACGCGCTACCGCTGAACCACCTAGCCTACGCGAAATTAAGGTCATGTTTTAAAATTTAAGTCACACAAATGATCGGATTCAGTAAATTAATTCTTTAAATTAAAATAATACGGGGTGTCTCAGTACAACGTTTTAGAACTTCTACGAGGGGTAGGCTGCACCACGACGACTCTGAATCATATAGCAATGCAGAGTCGTAAATGCTTTCCTGACGTGGTAGATGGCGTTGCGCGAAAGTTCCGAGTTATGGGATTATAATTAACAAATCGAAATATCAGTTCGGTAAAGAAACTATAGATATTCTGGGCCACTTTATATAGATAGCCAGGGCTGTGTTCCGTACAAAGATAAAGTAAAATTGATTGTTGAATTTCCAAAACCAAAAATTGGTAGAGATCTGAAGAGAATTTTGAATATGGTGAATTATTATCATCGTTTTGTACCCAATATAGCATCAATATTGAGATCGCTGAATAAGTTCTTAAATGGGGTTAAAAAGAGGAATAAAAGAGAAATACAGTGAGATGCAGATGCAGAAAGTAGTTTTGAGCAAGTTAAGCAAGCTATAGCTAATGCGACTTTCCGTTATCACCCTTTTCAAGATGCAAAACTTGAACTTATAATTGATTACAGTAATTTTGCTATGGGTGTGGTGTTACAGGAAGTTCCCCCTGATGATTCAAAACCACTCGGATTATTCTCACGTAAGTTGTCCCCTGCGCAGTGTAAATATTCAACATATGACCGGGAATTATTGGCGGCATATCAAAAATTTCAGGCATATACATTGGTGGCTCGAGTATTTACGTTGTACTTGGATCATAGGCCCCTAATTTTTGCATTTCAGCAGAAACATGAGAAATGTTCCCATAGAAAACTTCGGCAATTAGACTTTATATTTCAGTTTACTACGGATATACGTTATCTGCCCGGTAAGGAAAATTTTGTTGCTGATAGTTTATCGAGAATTTGTGAGATTTAATTTTCGTCATTTGCATATTTTTAGTTGGAGAAAAGTTGCAAACAGGGGATGAGGAGCTAAAAGCTATTTTAGCTATTTTGGACGGAAAGGTTGAGTTTAATGAAAAATTAGCTTAAGTACAAATACCGGATTCTAAGACATTATTGTATTGTGAAACTTCTGGTGAAGTAAATAGGTTTTATGTACCCCAGATCCTGAGGAATAAAATATTTGAGTCAATACATGGGTTGCCCCACACATAAATACGGGCTTTTAGGCAACTAATCTGTTAAAAATACATTTGACCAGGGCTAAATAAAGCTGTTGTCGTGTGGTGTAGAGCGTGCATACCCTGTCAAAGGACTAAGGTAAATTTACGTACTAAGTCCTGTTTCGTGTGATTTCTAGTCCTAGATGAAAGATTTGCCCATATACACAGAGACATCATTGGTCCTTTGTCTTTAGTACGTGGATTCAGATATTGTCTAACCATGATTGACAGGTTTACTCGATGACCATAGGCTATACCTATTGGTAATGTTACTTCTGAAATGGTTGCTAAGGCTTTTGTTCAGACATGGGTTTACTGTTTTGGTACACCTCAGATGATAACATGCAATAGGGCTGGGAAATATGAGTCCATAGTTTTCAAAAGTCTAGCAGGAATGCTCAGCACTCGTCTATCTATAACTGCTTCTTATAGACCCCAGAACAATAGTTTGGTAGAACGACTTCATCGACCTATAAAGCAGACCTTTTTGGACTATAAGGTTAGTTGAAAGCTTCTTCCTTTAGTTTTTCTTGGTCTCCGAACTACAGTACGAGAAGTTCTTGGTGCGTCTACTGCTGAATTAACATATGGAACGACTTTACGGCTTCCAGACTAGTTGTATGGAAAAAAACTTACCAGACGCACCGAATTATATAGCGAAGCTACAAAAAAGTATGCATACTTTCAGAACTATTCCACCTTTAAGGTATGGGCAGCAAAAGATCTACGTTACAAAAGAACTAAAAAATTGCAAACATTTATTTGTTCGGAGAGGTCTTTTTAAGAGGTCTCTACAACCGATTTATAGTTGTTTGTTCCAGGTTGTAAAACGACTGGAGAAATATTTTTATAATTTTCATTCTTGGTCAAAAAAAGCTCATAAGTACCGGTAGATTAAAACCTGCTTTTCTTTTGTCAGAAGAAAGGAAATCTGATTCTTCGACTTATATTACCAGATAGGGAAGGGAAGTTTGTTTGTCAGGGGAAACTGTGTGGCTAATCTAAATACATTAATTTATTATCTTAATTCGCAGCCGAAGGGCATCAGAGATAGCTGAAGAGCTCGCAGTGCGTAATGAATGACATCAGGTTTTTTCTCTTTCAGCGGCATAAAACGGAGCACTCCTCTGTGTTGGCGAGAGATTGGCGAGGATTTTCCAAGAGTCGAAATGAAATTATAAATCTGCTTAGAAACGTTCTCTCACTTCCATACGCCATCGACACTGCAGAAGCGCCGTTTGGGAAATGCTGCTGGGCGGCATTATACAAAATATTTAATGTTCCTGTTTAATATTTTACTATGTTAAGTTTCTACTTATTTTGTTTAAGTTACGCATTTAATATGCATTTTGTTATAATAAACAACTTTAGCTCGATTGGAATAGCAGCGTAACCTGTACTACAAATACATTGCATCATTGGAAATATGTTTCCTAATTCGTGGTTTAAAAGATAACCACTATAACCTCTACGATTTGCGACAACAGAAAAGGACAGGATCATTAGGTTTCATTCTTTCTCACAAAAATGCATTCTCAAATTCATGACCTTAATGCAGAATAATTCCAATGGCATTGTGGTGAAACTAAAACTGGGAGATCGGTAATATTTTAGTTTTGAGAGTCTTAGTTTAGAGTTTCTTTCTCGGGGAAATAGTAATAAAAACCAGATTTTTATAAAAATATATATATTACATCACCCGTGCAATCCAAATGCTATATCAACTTAATTGGAATGCATTGCATCGTTGGAAGTATATATATTTTTTTTTATAAGTGGTTTAAGCGATATTTATTCAACATAAACTCTTTTTTTTAATCATTGGGTATATGTATTATGTACGTATACGTATGTATTGAAGAAAAGCAGTTATTTTTATTTATCATACATACATAAGGATTCCACAGTTTAAAATAAAGTATATACTCTTACCGTATGCAAAAATAGCTTTTTTAAAATTACATAAAACTAAAATTTATAAAGGATTTGAAAATTTTTCTACTGCCATATCAACGAATTTAAGAGCGTTAATTAGTTGTATATTAATTTCTAAAATATCTCTAAATTTAAAAGATAATTCTGCCATTAACGATTTGTCACTGTCGTCTTAATCGCCCCATGAACTTCAGCTAATTGAAATCCGATATCTAATATCGATCATAGATGTTGTTAAGTCAACGGTTAATAACAGAAGAAAATGGTCTGTCAATATCTTTGCACTCTTGGATTTGAAGCAGTTACCATATCAGAAAATGTCTTGAAAAGATCAATACTATTACGGGGCATATTAAAATGGAAAAGAAAACTGTATTTATGGAGTGAAAATAAAGAAGTACAAATAATTGCAGTAATTTTAATATTTTTCCTTATAAAATCCATTCAGGTATTTCGTAATTCAAAATTTGTAATGCCAATACACTGCAAAAATATGAATTAGGGGAGAGGGGGGCAGGTTTGAACACTTTTCAGTAAAGTACAATTTTCACCACTATATATAAGTTCTAACTAATAACACTGTTTATAATAAGAAAAAAGCATTTATTTCATGTAAAAAATATTAATACAAACAATGTTCAATTAAATTAACACACATTTTTGTTTACTTTCAAACACGATTTGTTTGTTCAAATCTACCCCAGCATGGGGCACATTTGAACAAGCATGGGGCACTTTTGAACAAAGAATCATTTCAATGTAAGACAGACTTAAACAAAACATATACACTTATTTTTGCTTAGACAGATATGATCAAATGTTTATCTACTTATATAGTTAATGTAGTTAACATTAAAGTAAAAAATTATTTCATTTGGAAATTTACAAGGTTTATTGGAAATAACAAACGCATTGCTCGTTCTGTTCCTCCTTATAACAATGGTCTAGGAAACTTAAAAATAATATCAATAAAAAGAACGGGCCACTTGTCTTCATGGTCTGGGAAGAAAAAATGCAACAACCTTCCTTCTTTTTCATGTAATTTACCATGCATTCTTCTGCTTCATTGCTTTTATCTTCAACTTGTCAACATAATGGAGAATCCTGTTTTTCCTTGCAATATTTGAATAAAAGGAAGTCACTTATTTTAATATCAGCAACATTGAATTGTTCTATTTCAATACCTTCTTCATTTTCTGCATGTTGAAACGACTCATTATCATCACTCTCTAATAAGAAATCTGCAGACATATCATTGCTGCTAGTCTCAAAAATTTTTTCATGATATGACTCTTTTTACAGATCCTGTGCTTCAACTTCTTTGAAACTATTTTAGTTCTCTTTCCCAGTTTTTCAATACTTTTAGCTTCAATGCGAATTTTTCTGGAGTGGGTGTTAAAATTCTAGATTTACGTTTATTTCTCCATTTAGATATTTTACGAGATGAAACTATCGGGTAAGGTCGGACCAATTCTGGTGTTAGAGTAGTCACAACAGTGTCATTAACTTTAGAAATACTTGCTTTTGATTCTACATTTGCATCAATGGCCAATCATCTTTCAGCAGCATAAGAAAGATCAACTTCAGTCTGCATAACTTCAATGTTGTTCAAAGAATTTGCTACAAATTCAACCTCTGAAACATTAGGTGCATTATCTAATACTGGCCTGTCAGTTACTGTAGATGATTCCGAATCATCATCACTGAAAACAGTATCAAAAAGCCTGTGAAAAGGCCATCATATACCTGTTTGTGCAAAGCCTGCAATAATATTCATTCGAGTAAATAGCAGATCAAATGCTTAATTAATCATACCTGGGATATTTTATACTGAAATTGTTTTACCAGGATTACTAAGTTACCAGCTATTCCGCTTTTTATCAAGTTTTGTTTTGAAAGGACCTAGTACTGATACATCTAACGGCTGCAGTCTATGTGCACAGTGAGATGGAAATGTACACAAAACAATGTCATTTTCTCAAATGAACTGAATCATAAGTTCTAACATTTAAAATTATATAAAGGATAGTCAATACACTTCATTAATACATATTAATTTTGAAAGTCACTTTAATTTAAACAAGAAGGGGCAGTTTTGAACATGTTCAAATCTGCCCCATTAGATTTGTTCAAATCTACCCCTTATGCCCCCATATTGGAAAAGTAGGCTTATATATGTTATAAACAGATTTAAGCAAGATTTGTTATAATGATAAGAAAAGTTAAAATCTACTAACTAATATGTCACTAATGATGAAAGACATAACAACAACACA
Organism: Maratus michaelseni; assembly: GCA_963931845.1. NCBI lineage: Eukaryota > Metazoa > Arthropoda > Arachnida > Araneae > Salticidae > Maratus > Maratus michaelseni. Next base: position 191,188,763 of record OZ007588.1, on the reverse strand, counting down.
GGCTTCAGAAGCTTACAAAAAATAACAAAAGTTTAATCAAAAGATGTCAAAACACATAATAACTATTCATGATTGAACTATAACTACAATGCGGTAAAAAGCATGTGACACATATATAAGTTAGTGTTGCCAACATTACTTCTGAAAAATAGGAATAATGCATTATCAGATTAAAAAAAAATGCTCACTGTTTAAAACTGTCCCCAGTTCAAAAATGTCCCACCCCTCCCCCCTACCTCTCAAATTGTGAATCATTTGTGTTCATTGAAATATTTTTCATGAAATATCTGAATAGGTATTCAAAATTTTTATATACTTATACATTGAAAGGATACGAAAAACTTCGCAAGTTGTGAATTAGTGATTTTTATTGTAATGTTTTCATAAAATATCTGAATGGATCTTCAAAATTCGTACTATATACCAATACAATGTAGGGATAAAAATTACTTTGCAAGTTCTGAATGAAGGGTTTTCTCTTTAAATTACTTTAACTAACTTATAAAAAAATTAACTTAAATTATAGAATATTTAGTTAGTTATTCTTTTCTAAGAATCTCTTAACGACCATTGTGTGACTGGAACCTACCACTTAGGAATAATTCAGGTTGTTCAGTTTCTAATTTTGTGCAAATGGAACATATGCAGAGTATCAGTGAAGATCGCACCTGCCGTCTATAAAATAAATACCACTACTAGGGTGAATGGAATGGTACACTTGGAATAGTTTAATTTGTTATGTTCCTAGTTTTATGCAGATATACAGGTGTCTGTGAAGATCGCATCTCCCATCAAAAAAATAAATATTACTACTAGCGTGGTTGCAACCTGCCACTTGGGATAGTTTAATTTGTTCAGTGTCTAGTTTGCATGCAAATGTACAGGGTGTATGTAAAGATCCCGCCTTTTGTAAATAAAATAAATACATCGATTAAAGTGACTGGAACTGGACACTTGGATATTTTAGTTTGTTATGTTTCCAGTTTTGTGCAAATGGACCAGGTGACTCAGTAAAGATCGCACCTGACATCAAAATTAAAGAGTAAACTAATCAAGAGCATCACCAGTTCATAGATAGTTGACCCACCGTAGACAAGTTGTGTGGACTATTGGAAAATGGTATGTTGGTGCCAAAAATAAACTGACCGAGCCCCCTGAATTTTGGAGCATATTTGGTCCAACTAAAATGGTTTCATTTGGTCCCGTTGATCTGTATGGTCATTTTCTAAGTTCAATTTTGAGTCACTGTTGGGCAATCGCCGACTCCTTACAAAATGTCCCATAGATGTCTGGCTCATGCGTAATGTATGCCGCATCACAATGCAACGGAGTTTTCTACTAATCATCGCCATTCAACTACCGCCATTAATATTCTGTGCGTTTCAGTGAGTTTCACTTCAGTTGTATTTTAGATATGAGTGAAAATTATTTACATTTAAATTTCAAATAGATTTAGAAAATTGCACCATCAATGTGTTAAATATTCCTTTGTTAATTTGTGGATACTGAGACATAAATAAAATGTACTGATTTTTTTATGGTCAGCTCAATCAGTGGTTCAATTTACAGTACGGTAAACACCTTTTAACTATAAGAGAAACCACCTCCGGTTGATCTACAGACGCCACACACTGCTATTTGAATACCGTGTTACGAATGCCTCCCTGGCGCTAGTCAGACGATTTTTTGTCTGACTAGCCTTTTGTCTGTTGCTAGTGGCAACGGCCTTTTTTGTTTATTCTGATTTCGTTCTTTCAGTAAGATGATGATGTAACTTTGATTTTGAACAGATTTTTCGGTAATAATTTTGAACGCTCAAACGAGTGTTATAAAGAATAATATTCTATATTTAAATGTAAATAAAATAGTTTAAGTTTCTTTTTAAGAAGATGTTTGTTCGATCTTAACTGCTGTTTATTTAGATTTTAACAACGCTTGGTTACGCGATTGATTTCATGAAAAGAATGTTTTGAAAGATGTTCGACAATGAAAAGAACCTACATCTTACGTAAAATGACAAGCATCATTTTTTTGGCGACTAGCTACAGGAGTATTGAAATCTCCTTTCATAAGTGATTGAGGTAAGTACCTCAAATTGAATTTTGCTGAAATATTGCATTGAATATTGATATTGAAGTGTTTTGTTATTATTTAAAATGAATCTCGAAACACTTAAGAAAAAAGAGCAATTATTCGTGCTCAAACTACGAAAATATTTGATAAAATTAAGGAAATATTAGATGATACACTAGTATTAGATTTAGAAAATAAAAAATCACAGCTAGGTATTTTAAAACAGCAATTGAATGATAAAATGCAAACATTAAAATCATTAAATGTAGAGATTGAACCACTGGTTCTAGATGCTGAGTTCGAAAAGGAAATAGAGAAATCTGAAACATATAATGAAAACATTATTGAGTGTAAATTTAAAATTTCCAAATGTATAAAGGATAATACCGCTATTACGGAAAATAAACAAGATGTTTCAGATAACGAAAGTGAGTATAGTAGTAACAATACTTCTCTACTAAAAAGTCAGAAAATTCTGAATCAGAATTTGGTAAAATTACCCAAATTGAATATAAGAATATTATGGTGATTCTTGTTTATGGCTCAAATTTTGGAGTCAATTTTCGAACACAATTGTTAAAAATGAGCACTTAACTCCAATTGATAAATTTTCCTATTTGAAGTCACTTTTAGGCGGAAGCGCTGCCAATACAATAGCAGAATTTTCGCTGACTAAAGAAAATTATGATCATGCGATAGAACTGTTAAAAAACCGTTTTGGTCGTAATGACCTTGTGATAAATGGCCACAGGACGAAATTATTAAATTTGAAACCTGTAAGAAACGCTAGTAATATTAAAGCTCTAAGAGAAAAAGATGGTATTATAGCTATATGATGAATGTGAGATTCAAATTAGAAATCTCAATTCTTTAGGCGTAACGACGGGTTCATATGGACATTTGTTATGTCCGATTCTTCTTAAACTTATTCCATCTGATATTGCATTAGAATTTAATAGAAAACGTACGAAAAATGTCGACTGGGACATTAATGAATTGATTAATTTGATTAAAGAAGAAATTGAATCGCGTGAAGCAACATTACAATTAAATTGCTTTGAAAAACCAGTTTCTGATAAACACGAAAATTATAAGAAAAGTTATCAAAATTATAAAAGAAGCACTCCTTCAGCTTCTGCTTTGACCACGAATATTAAAAATAACTGTGTATTTTGCAAATCTGTTGATCATGATACTGAAACTTGTAAGGCTCTTTCCATTCCTGAAATGCGTGAAAAATTGAAGAGAGAGGGTAGGTGTTTTAAGTGCTTCCGTAAATTTCATATTTCAAGTTTTTGCAAGTTTTCGAATGAAAATTGCAAGTTTTGTGGTAAAACTTTTCATAATAGTATTCTTTGAAATTCTCGTAATCGAAAATCAAAGTATCTAAACAGCCAGACAGTATTATTTCCTCAGTATCATATTGTAATAATAGCAAAAATAACCATCCTAAAGAAATAATATTGCAAACTATTCATGTTAATGTAGAATCGGAAGAAAATTCCGAAACAGCACTATGTTTATATGATTCTGCTAGTCACAGAACTTTCGTTACAGAAAATTTAGTTTCTAAATTAAACCCTGAAATCATCAGAAATGAGAAATTAATTATCTATACTTTCGGTTCGAAATCATCTGAAGAGAGATGCTATGATGTCGTTCAGCTAAAGTTAACTCACTTTACGGATAGAAACCGAAGTATATTAATTGAAGCTTTAGTAACACCGGTGATAACAAATTCGTTGATACAAATTCCCCCCCCCTTCCAATTAAAATAAAGAGAAAACTTTCTAAATTTCATCTTGACAGTTTCACTTAGAAAATTCTGATGTTGATATATTGATTGGGCAGACTATTTTTATCAAATTAATGATAACACATTTCCTATAACTAAATCATTATACATATGTAGAAGTTTATTCGGACATTTTCTCTTCGGGGCAATTTACGTGAATAAAAATTATAAGAGTAATCAAGCTGGCGTCTTATCTACTCATGTTATGAAACCTATCGAAAACGATTTGAAAAATTTGTGGGAATTAGAATCTTTAGGGATGAATACAGAAGAGCATATGTCTGAATTAGATAAAGATATGGTAAAAAAATTCGAAGACTATTTGCATTTTATTGAACATCGTTACGAAGCTAAATTTCTATGGCAAGATGATAAAAGGGATTTAGGAAGTAATTATAAAAATGCTAGAAATCGATTTATTAGCTTAAACCGAAAATTGGATAAAGATAAGCAATTATTGCAGAAATATAAAGAAATTGTGGTTGAACAGGAATTAAATAACATAGTGGAAGAGTGCTCTAATAAAGCAATAAATAGCGGATATTTTATGCCCCACCGCCCTGTTTTTCGGGATGATAAACCCACAACTAAATTGAGGATGGTGTTTGACGCCTCCTCAAAAGAAAACCATAAATCGTTAAATGAATGTTTGTGCTCTGGACCAAATTTAAACCCTGATTTGTTAGAAATTCTTATTAATTTCAGAAAATTCAATACTGCGCTTTGAGCAGATATTGAGAAAGCCTTTCTTCAAATTTCTATAGCTGAAGAAGACAGAGATTGCCTTACATTTTTTTGGTTCGATAATGACGAAAGGAACTTTTTTAGTATTTTAAGACTTAGACGTGTACCATTTGGAGTTTCATGCTCCCCATTTATTTTGGCTGCCACAATTAAATATCACATAAAGAAATATCAAGATCAACATCCAAGTGTTGTAAAAATGTTAAATAGTTCCCTCTATGTTTATGATCTAATTTCTAGATCAGATTTAGATAGTGAAGCTTATTATTTATCAACGACAGCTTCAGAAATTCTTAAAGAGGCTGGGATGAATTTGAGAAAATATCAATCAAATTCTGTTAAACTTAGAGAAATGTGGGGAACAAGTGAATTTGGTATAAGTGAGGAAAACCCAGGTAGTATTTTAAAAGTGAGGATATAATTTGGAAAACTGAATCTGATATTTTGATGTTAGATATTCAACCCTTTCAGGAGAGTTATTTGGATGATCACACCAAACGAACAGTACTTAAAATATTACTGAAAATTTATGATCCTTTAGGAATTTTGAATCCATTTGTTATTCGTATTAAAGCCTTGTTGCAAAAAACATGGCAAAGAGGTTTACAGTGGGATAGTAAATTACCAGACGATTTGAAATCTGAATGGGACACTTGGTGTTCAGAAGTTGTACAGCTGAAAACATTTGAAATACCCAGAAAATATTTCCCTAATGGAATAAACGTTTCCGAAAAAACACAAGTTCACATTTTCTGTGACGCCAGCCCTACAGGGTTTGGAGCAGTTGCTTATTTGCGCTGCATTTCATTAACTGGTGAAATCCAAAAGAGTTTTGTTTGGAGTAAACGTAGAATAGCCCCCCTCAAGAGGTTAACCATCCCACGCTTGGAGCTTATTAGTGCTTTAATTGCCGCTAGAATGTGGAAATATTTGAAACAAGCATTACATATTCCAAATTTAAAAGTAAAGTTATGGTCAGATTCTGAAATAACTCTATGTTGGATTAAGGGTACTACTACAAAGTGGAAACCTTTCATAGATTATCGCGTAATAGAAATCCAGTCATTGACAAATCCAGAGGACTGGAATTATTGTCCTGGAACAGAAAATCCAGCAGATCTGCTTACACGAGAGGAAAACTTATCGAAGTTCACGGGTAATAAAATGTGGTGGTACGGCCCACCTTGGTTATCACTACCGGAACATATGTGGCTTTCTAAAAGGGCTATAGAAATTGATCCCGAAGCTTTTATTGAAATGAAATCAAAACCAAATTTAACTTTATTGTGTAATGAATCAAATACTACTCCTAAACCAGTATTTGATATGACAAAGTTTAGTAGTTTAAATCGAATGTATAACATTACTGCCTGGATAATGCGTTTTATTCATAATGCCGATTCGAGAAACCCTAAAATTTCAGGACCTTTAACTGCTTCAGATATAGAAACAGCAGAAAAGTATTGGGTAAAACTAATTCAGGAAACTTCATTTAAAGATGAAATACAGGCACTTAAACAAAAGAAACCACTTAATAAAGATTCTCCTCTATACAACCTTAATCCCCAATTCAATGAAAATAACTTACTTGTATTATATGGAAGATTTCAGTTTTCTGAAGTAACAGAGAAGGAAAAACAGCCATGGATTCTTCCTAATAAATCTTATTTTGTAAAATTACTCATTAAGGATGCTCATGAAAGAATGTTCCACTTCGGTGTAGCTGTCACCTTAGCTCACCTTCGTGAAAGGTATTTTATAATAAAAGAAAGAAGATGCGTAATATCAGTCTTAAGATCTTGTATGATATTCCGGAAACTTAATGCTACTCCTGGAAAGGTGAAAATAGCCCCTTTACTAAAAGACAGAATTATCCAAACACCAGTTTTTAAGACCTCTGGCGTCGATTTTGCCGGCCCAATTTATTATAAAACTTCTGAAGGTACTGGAAAGGCTTATATTGTTGTATTTACATTTGCTGTAACTAGAGCGATACATTTAGAACTAGTCACCAATCTAAGTACGCAAACCTTTATTTTAGCATTACGAAGATTTTTCTCTAGAAGAGGATTCTGTAAAATAATATACAGTGACAATGAAAACACCTTTTATAAAGCAGATTTGGTGTTAAAAGTCGCTTGGGAAAGAATTTCTAAGCAAGAATTTTTTTATTATTTAAGAAAGAATAAGATAACATGGACGTTTATAATCCCCAGGGCTTCCTAAAGCGGCTTCTGGGAAAGAATGGTACGGTCAGTAAAAACACCTTTGAAAAAGATTCTAGGCAAAACTTGTCTCATTTATGAAGAACTAGAAACAATACTTACAGAAATAGAGGCTGTGATTAATTCACGTCCCTTATGTTATCTCTACGAAGAAAATACTGAACCATCACCTTTGACACCATCTCATTTTTTAGTTGGTAAGCGATTAATGTCCTTACCTTCTTATGGATTACCAATTTGCACCCAAGAAAAATCCAATAAAATCTTGTTGACGAAAAAATATAAATATAAGCAACATATTACTGATCACTTTTGGAAAAGGTGGAGAAACGAATACCTGTTAGAACTTAGATCTGCTTTTCAAGTGAAAAACATAAATTCATCGCCTCAGTTCAAAGTAAACGATGTAGTGTTAATTCATGATGAAAAGCTCTCAAAACATATGTGGAAATGCGGTCGTGTTAAAGAACTTATATGTGGTCGTGACTCTAAAATAAGATCATGTGTATTACAGACTGTAAATGGTGATCTCAAAAGACCCGTTCAACTTTTATATAATCTTGAACTGGACTTGGTGGACTGATGGACAATATAAACTATATTCTTAAATATTTAATTTCTTTGGTTACTCATATTTACTTTTATTATTGTTTAATTTACATTTATTTCATGTGTTTTATTTTTTCTTCTTAGATTCCAGAATTGTTTGTATTAATTTATCCTTTTGAAAATCTATATGTATATGTAAGTATGTTACCGAAAATGTTTTTCATGTATGTAAGTAAACTTTTATGTTTATTAAATTGTTTAAGAATTTTAGATGCTGAACTAAGTGTTCAGACGGGGACAGTGTGTTACGAATGCCTCCCTGGCGCTAGTCAGACTATTTTTTGTCTGACTAGACTTTTGTTTGTTGCTAGTGGCAACGGCCTTTTTTTGTTTATTCTGATGTCGTTCTTTCAGTAAGATGATGATGTAGCTTTGATTTTGAACCGACTTTTCGGTAATAATTTTGAACGCTCAAACGAGTGTTATAAAGAATAATATTCCATATTTAAATGTAAATAAAACAGTTTAAGTTTCTTTTTAAGAAGATGTTTGTTCGATCTTAACTGCTGTTTATTTATATTTTAACGACGCTTGGTTACGCGATTGATTTCTTGAAAATAATGTTTTGAAAGATGTTCGACAATCAAAATAACCTGCATCTTACGTAAAATGGCAAGCATCATACCTCATTTGACCTTCAGTGCACTCGAAACGCCAGTGTCGTTCACAAAAAAAGCAAATTTGTGATTCGTTGAACCACACTGCGCACCTCCACTCAACTACTGTTCACATTCGGTGTGTTTTGTCGTCCATTACAGCTGTGCAATTTTATATTCTGCTGTGAGCAATTGTCTCTCGCAAGGTAACCTGCTCCAAATGTTTATTTCATGCAGTTCCCTTCGTAATATTTGCTCGGAAACAGATTGGGATGAACCTCTATTTATTGACTGTAGGAAATCCTGTCGGTTTTGTAACCGATTTCCATTGACAAGGCATGACACGTGTTTAGGATATTTTTCACACAACAGTTTTGACGTCGTGCTTCGTGGCCACCAGAGGTACACCATTAATTGAGGACACGTTGGACAGTCCGCTTTGATACACAACAAATTAGGTAATTTCGCCCACTGTGGCGGTTGGTATGTCCAAACATGATAGCACCTTTCTGGCAGCCTTACACTACACATTCCTGTATTTGCCCTTCTTAACGCACTGTTCTTCCTTACCATAGAACGATTTACCCGCTCCACGTCATTGCTATGATCACCGAGTAGCAGCCCAGGCTCTGTTTGCCTCCTGACACTTCTGTAATGCCTTCTGCATGGGTATAACGAAACCATCGTGCTTCTGCTGAAGGGTGACTATTTTTTTTCGATGTATTTATATACTGATTTAGAGGTTAGTAACGATGAAAAATAACTGTATACTCCATTTTGATCGTGTGTGTTAAAATATCTAAACGATAACTATGATTCTGGAGTGGATAGTTCTTTATACCAAAGGTAAAAACTTATATCCCTTAAAACTTGTACCGCTAGTCTTCTTCAAGTTGAATCAGTGTAAATTGTTCAACTATCTTATTTGAGAACTGCTAATACCATGATTAACACTGCCGGTGCGACAAACCTCGAAACATGAAAGTCCTTTATTACATACTCTAACCTTTCACTTATGCGTTACTCACTTACATAGCTCTCTCAGTTATACACCAATTTCTTCGAGTCCTCACAACCCTTTATGAGAAATAGTGTAAAATTTTGCTAACATATCCTGACGTTTTCTCTCATTTGTACGAGACTGATTTCTAATTGTCATTAATCTTTTACGGTGTCTTTCTTTAATATTTTACCTTAATTAATTTTTTTATTTAATTTCTATTCTTACTGTTAACTTAATTTGTATTCATGTCAGTTAGAATGATGTTTTATAGTAGAATAAAATCATTGTACTATTAATTTTTCCAAACTTAGAAGTGCATTTTTTTTTTAGAAGTTAACCTGCTACACAGTAAAAGTGCCAGGTTTAAATAATTTTCTAAAATTTCCGTAAAAGAACGATTTTTAAAAGCACTGCTATATATTGAAAAATATACGTATCCATAACATCCCAAACAAAAAATAACCGATTATCATTTTATTTTCATTTATTTACTTATTTATTATAGACTTTCAAAAAATATTAATTAAATAGAAACACTGGAAATAAAGAAAATATATAATAAATCAATGATTCTTAGCCCTTTTTTCTCTCCTTATTTGTCGTTATTGTTCAGTAACTATTTATTTTATAAAGTAAAAACATGTCCGTGAGTAACAATACCGTCGACGGTAGCATCAACCTAACCAACTTCTAAACATCGCACAATTTCAATTTGTACACTATTGGATAGAAAAAAATATATACTTAAAATGCAATTTGTTTGAAAACTGTATCTCAGTTTATTGTTTTATTTTATGGTTTTAAAGACAATAGTCATACATTTTTTTTTTAAATCTGCGTGCAACCTAATTACAGAATATTAACCAGTTAACGTACATAATATGTATATAATGACGTATATGGCACATATATGAGTATTTGGTATATATATGATGCATATATAAGCTATGCATGCGATGATGTTGGTGAAATCATACCTGCAACCTTTGCATAATCGTAATTTTGGGAGCCACCATAACACGAAAGTACCAAAAATTCTTATTAGTGGTCAGCGGGATTTAAAATTATGAATTTAGAGGTCCATGAGGTTTAAAAGTTTAAAGACTGCTGGTACAGATTATTGGATAAAAATACGTGTAAGGCATAGATTCTAGATTTTAAGCTTTTTTCTCTTACCACTATTTTTTAACAGAAAAACACCCATTATTTAATCGTAGATTTTCTGTTAAATAATGCAAATTTTAGTTTTCATGATTACTGGTAAAAAAGTTTGCAGCTATGCTAAAGTTATCTTGAAATAAAAAATCTTAAGACTGTCTTTAAATTCAAACTGGCTACTTTCTGACGCTTTTCTGAATTCATTTTTGTTCGCAAATTAATGAAATTGGCATATGCACTTATTCAGAAACTGTGTGTAATCAAACGTTTTTTCCCATTTTCATTAAAGCCAGAAGCTCTTTCAGAAAATGCTGACAAAGTTGGTGTTTTGAACCGAATTTCCCGACGCGACAGCGCTGGAAAGGAAGAAAACTGCAGTCATGACACAAAAATTACTTATAACTTTATTGACTTATTCTCTTCATCTGAATCAGTGAATGGATAGCAAATGTCAAGCAGAAAACAGATAGAAAACGTAAGTCAACAATATGCACCTGAAAATTATCCCTGCCGAAAATGACGTCATAGTTAGCAAAAAATAATTATTTTCATTCTTAAGAACTAATATTACAACGTGTAATTAATTTATCGAAAAATTAACAAAAAAATGTTCTGTTAAAATCATTTCAATAATCATATCTGCAAGTTTCATGCTTTTACATTTAAAAATGAATTCGGAAATCTGTCAGAATGTTGCGCGTTGTTGAACGGAGAAAAATATTTTTTTTTGAGCACTGCCTTAACGTACAAATTATTCAGAATACGATGCATTTCATTTTTTTGTACATAAAATTCAGATATACAATTATTTTCTTCTTACGAAATTAAATTTTAAAACACCTATTTAAAAATAGTACATCTAATCTTTTTTTCTAATTATAAATGAATAAAAAATCATATCCTTAAAAAAGGATAAAAATCATTTGCATTTGTATGGATTAAAAAAATATATTTTATAGTAAAAGATCACAAGAATCTATATAGTTTCAAAACAAATATTGAAAATTTGTTTTTTATAGATATTTTCTTATAAATAACAGACAAATAAAAAAAAAAGATAAAAACACAGCAAAATACATTTCTAGTGCAAGATAAGATAGAGCTGCATTCCACAATATGGCAAAAGATTTTTTTGGTCATATTTCATGTAAAAGTTTATAAAAAGATTTTTTGACACTGATTTTTTTGTTCGCTTTTAAAATATATGTTATTTTCATTTCAAAAGGAAAGCTCATCTTTTCTATCATTTTTCGATTTGGCATCATTTTCATTTTCTATTAAGTTTATTGAATTCTTTCCCTGATGTATGATGGTGAAACTGGAGAAAGACAGAGAAATTTTAAATATATATATATATTTATAAGAATCTTTTAAAATCAATAAAAATATTCAAATGCTAATATTTTTTATTTCGTATATTTTTTATCGTTTATTTTTGTTCCAAAAACGATACTCTAACTTTAAAATTCAATAATGCATTCTAATCCTATCCTAATCCTAATCCTAATAATAATATAAATGCGTAAGTGTATGTGAAGATTTGATTGGAATCAGCGTCTAAATGGAAGATTTGATGTCTTTGTATCTTTGCATGTAGATGGATTATAACCCAGAAATGAACATAGGCTATGTTTTATTTATTTCATTCAAATAGTTTTCTTAGTAATTCAAAATTTCATTAATTTCATAGAGAAACAATAAAAAATGTTCCTGTAAAATTTAACCCTTTTTCTTTATTGTTCGCAATAAATCAAAACCCGGAATAATATTTTAATCTCAACATCTAATTTTCAATTGAAAAATTTCCACGTGAAAAATAAAAGTAAAATAAAAAACAATTAAGAATTAAAAAGAAGATGAAATGACGTCATATTATAAATAAAACGTGCATTTTCAAGTATTTGATAATAATACAAGATGCAAGAATATAACTAAGTAAAGAAAGCAGGCGAATATGACTCATATATCGAAAATAAAACGGATATGCATTATTTCATGTTGAAATAAAATGATCTGGGGTTATGGTATTATTTCTCACTAGCAAGCTAGGCCCGCTACGCTGGTCAGTTTCTCTTAACGCACCTTTAATAAAGTGAAATATTGACTTTGAATTTGACCTTGTATTTTAAAACACTATGGATGGATCTTTACTTAGAATGCCCTTCTGCATTTCTAAAAACGATACGAACGCTATTGCGTTATTACATTTTTAATGTGTCAGACAAAATTTGGGCTGTTAAGGACAAATTAGGCCAATTCTCTGTAGACTTTATTATGGAATAGGTCAGCATTAAAAAAAATGAATAATTTTGTACAATTATAGTGTCTATGGGGTTTACACACACATTATAGTGTCTATGGGATTTACATTATGGTGTCTATGGGAAAAAATAATTTCCCTTGGATTCAAATTGGATTTGAATGAAGTTACAATTTACAATACTTCAAATATAATGAAATTGATATGCCTCACTGAGGTGGACAAAAATATGCTACTCGTCGAGAAGTAAATAAAAATCATGCACTCGTGACATCATAATTCACTTTTATATTTTATCAAAATAATAAAGTTACTCTAAAATTTGTGACTCGTGCTATAGTCAGTATATATACGTCAGGACACAATGCCGTTATTATTATCTTTTTATACGTGAAGATTTCGCTATGGTACTCCATTGTAAAATTTGGTAATTTTTGAAATTCAATATTTGAAAAACGGAATAATTATTAGATTTGAAATTTATATCGAGAAAAATACAATGTTTTACCCTTCTAACGCAATTTGTCCAACAATTGTCTGACAAATATTTTTTGAACTATTAATTTTTTTCAGTAACTTCAAATGTTTCATTTTCCGAGATTAATATGTGGCAACGATTAGCGAAAATCCCAGTCGTCAGCAACACATACCTTTTTATTAAAGAGGATTATTTTCTTTCTTTTTTTTTCTTTCTTTTCATATTTCACATCAAATGAGTGTATTTTCGATGTATGTAATATGTGTATTTTTAATGTATGTATTGCAAATTAAAGTTCTGTATTTTAAATAAATGAGTGAAAGGTTTATTCTTTTAATGAAATGAATCCAAAGCGAATGATAGGGATGGAAACAATATTTGGCTGTTTATCGTCTACACACGGCTAAAATAATTTAAAGTTTAAAATATTTCTTTTAAAAAAGGTTGAAAAGAAAATGATAACAAATTTCAAGTCAACAATATGCACCGCAAAATTATCCCTGATAAAAATAACGTCATAGTTAGCGAAAAATTATTATTTTCAAACTTAAGAACTAAAAAATTAATTCGATTGCCCGAAAAAAAAACAATTTTTACGGGGATTAATTGTTTAAAACGTTCATCTCAGAAAATCTTAATAAAAATTACTTTATTTTTATAAGAAAGTTGTATTTTCGTTCATAAAGCCTAAAAATTTAATATAATTGCGTCAAATTAACATAATTTTCTCTCTAATAATATTAAAAATAAGGCTTGAGGGTTTGGAGTATATATTGGTACAATCGAGACACGTTTGTAAATCGGGGTTTGGTAAAACGAATTTAATTTCACTTTACTTTTAAGCTTTAACCCTATCACTATGTCCCCACGCGGACCCCAAGCACTTTCAACAAGTTGTCAAAAAAATCTATCACTCACTGAGTGGTTTCAGCCGGTGACATCTCATATCATAATGTTTGTAGTACATGGTGATCCAGCGATAGTTCGGGTAATCTTTGGACTGTATATTTAAGTAAAAAAACTAAGATGATCATTTCGTATTCAATAAAACTTGAATTAAAACTTAACAAATAATATTTATTTACATTTAGAACAAAAATGACAGGCAGCGGTTGGTACACTGCGCTTACGTCTCCAAAAACACATCTCTACTGGCGGGAATCCGCTCCGCGCATCCTCCAGTCTTGAGCGCTCGGCAGCGCCCCCTGGATAACAAAATGTTCTACGGAGGAAACACTCCCCCGGGGATTGAAATGCAATTTCAATATACATTCACATACAAATTTGCAAAAATTATCATATAAGAAAAAATTATAAGATATATTAACTTACATACACAATAATAATACAATCATAAATGCACTATAATTCTACATTACATACAGAAATAATATATACCTTAAAAATTGCCTAAAGAAGAAAGGAAATCTGTTACTGAACTGGTAATATACAGACATCTCTGACATTTCTCTTATAAATTCGCCTGTCTGGTAACCGTAAGGTTACCGTTCGTATTATATTGTCCCTTCCCTTAAAATTTTCAACTATCCTTCCATCCTGCCATTTGGTGGAAGGTAAATTTTCCTGCTTTATTAGTACTAAAGTTCCTTTCTGTACATCCTCCTTCTTAAATTATCCATTTCCACCTCTGCTGCAGATTATTTAAATAATCGCGCTTCCAAACCTTCCAAATTTGCTGACTAAATTTGGTGATTCTCTGCCATTTTGCTAATCTATTTTCATTAATGTTATCTAATGGTGGTTCGGAGATCGAAGTGATCGGCCTACCGATTAAAAAATGAGAGGGTGTCAAGGTTTCAAAATTTTCGAAATCTGGGGACAGCGGGGTAAGGAGACGGGAGTTCAAAACTCCCTCAATTTCCGCTAGTATAGTAAGAAACTCCTCTAAGGTTAATTTTTGATCACCTATTACCCGTTTTAAATGAAACTTGAATGATTTTACAGCCGCCTCCCAGTGGCCACCAAAATTCGGGGATTTGGGGGGAACAAATTCCCATTTGATACCTTCCTGGGTTAAAAAATTACACAATTCCTCATCTGGGAAACTAATCAGTTTATGCAATTTTTTCAACTCGATGTCAGCTCCGATGAACGTTTTTGCATTATCCGATAGGATTTTTGCACATTTCCCTCTTCTGCCAAAGAAACGTTTTAGACTAGCTATAAAAGCCTGAGTTGTGAGATCTGAAACAAAGTCCAGGTGTATTGCTTTGGTGCATAAGTATACATAAACAACGACATAAATTTTATTCAATACACCCTTCCTTTGATTTTTAAATTTAATGGAAAATGGGCCACAGTAATCCAGACCTGTCACCGAAAATACAAAATTTCGTGTCACACGTTCTCCCGGCAGATCAGCCATCAATTGGGAGCTGACAACTGGTTTATTCTTGAAGCATGTCACACATTTGTGAACAATGCTTCGGCAATTATTCCTTCCATTAAGTGGCCAAATTTTTTGTCTTACATGGAAAAGCAACGCTTGTGGGCCTAAATGAAAGTATTTGAGATGGAAGTAATTTAAAATAATATCCGTTAACTTATGATTGGTAGGCAAAACAATTGGAAACTTTGAGTTAAGCGGCAAATCTGCATGTGCTAAACGGCCGCCAACTCTAATTAATCCATCCTCTCCTACAAATACGTTTAAGGAAGATAATCTACTTTTATTGTGAACAGGCTTACCTTTTTCCAGACATTTTAATTCTTCCCTAAATTCCCCCCTTTGTGCTGACCGAATTAGAACCGATTCAGCCTCTCTCACCTCGTCGAGGGATAGTGGTCCACTTCTTCTCTTCAATCTATTACGACAGTTGAAGGTGAATCTAAAAATAAAACTCATTATACGAATTAATTTTACAAAATTATTAGTACATGAAAAAATATGGTCAATTAAACGTTTTTCGTGAGAAATAGTTAATGTAACAAAGTCATCATTAACAATGTTTATGGAGTCTCTTTTTAGTTCGTTTATATATATGTCTTTGTTAGGAATCACAAAAGTCTGGTCGTTGTTACACAGATCTAAGTTTTTCAAAAACTCTGGTCCAGTCCACCATTTGGAATTCTGAACGAGAAGGTCACACTTGACACCTCTTGTTAGCAAATCTGAAGGATTCTCGGACCCTGCACAGTGAAACCACCTGGGTGGGTCTGTCAGAGCTTGGATTTCCTTTACACGGCTCGACATAAATGACTTCCACCTGTTTGCGGAGCCTTTGATCCAGTACAAGACAATCTGCTTATCAGTCCACAAATACATAGAAGATGGCCCCTTGCGATCTAGTACTTTTTTTACTTCACAGGTTAAACGTGCAGCAACTAATGCTGCTAAAAGTTCAGGTCTTGGAAGTGATACTTTTTTCAATGGTGCCACTCTGGATTTAGATGTAACCAAATTTATAGACTATTCACTTAATGAATTAATTTCTAAGTAAACGGAAAGACCGTATGCTTTTGGACTGGCATCGGCAAAGGTATGCAACGCTAGGGTGTAATTGGAGTCATCGGGAAATTGAAAAATGTTCCTTTGAATTTTCAGATTTCTCAACTGAGGAAGTTCGGAACACCATTGTTCCCACGTCTTTGTAATATCGGAGGGCAGTTCTTCCTCCCATGTTAAATTCCTACTCCACAGTTCTTGAAATAAACATTTAATTCGTATTGTATACGGAGAAATTAGACCCAGAGGGTCAAATATTCTACCTGCAACTTGTAATACAAAACGTTTTGTATTTTTTGCGTTACGCAAAAATTCGAGCAAATTATCAATATCTATCAAAAGTATATCTTGCTTGGGTTGCCATGATATCCCCAAAACTTTATGTATTGTACTATCCTCAAAAGGTTGTGGCATAGTACTAAATCCACGATTATCCCATATTTCCATTAACAGTTTGTTATTCGAAATCCACTTCCGTAAATTCATGCTAGCTTCCTTCATTATTTTATGAGATTGTTCCGAAATGTTCATCGCATCTTCGACTGTGTCTGTCCCGGTTATTAAGTCATCCACATAAATCCAATTGTGGAGTACTTCTGTCTCTACCGGATATTCTGTTTTGAATTTATTAAGATGATGCTTAATTGTAGCAGATAGCAAAAATGGGCTTGAGTCCAAGCCAAATGTGTAAAAATCTGTAGACGATAACACTAAATGCGTCACTGTCGACAGGATTCTTATCTATAAACAGGAATCTAAGAACATCTCTGTCCTTTTCGTTTATGGCAATTTGTAGAAAAGCCTTCTCTATATCTGCTAGAAAAGCAATTTTGTTTAGTCTGATAAAAATCAATAAATGAAAAATATTAGGGTTTAAATTAGTTCCTGCGTCAAGACAGTCATTCAAAGGCAATTGTCCTGCTTCATGGGAACTTGCGTCAAAAACTATTCGACATTTAATATAAACGCTATCTTCTCTAAATACTGTATGGTGCGGTAAGTAAAAAACTGGTTTATCTGAAGGGTTTTCTAAATTAAGTACACTTTCAATTATGTTCATCTCTAAATACTCATTCAAAATATTGCGATATTGTTCGTATAACTTTGTATCACGTTTCATTCTTTTTATAAGACCTGTGAGTCGCGCTTCGGCGGTTTTATAATTATTTTCTGAATGGTTCCAATCCCTTGCCCAAGGGAGACTGATTTCATATCTGTTATTTTCAAAACGCACAGTTTCGTGAAATTTTTCTACAATTTTCTCGTTTTTAACACTGTTTGGGTCATCTTTAATTCCCAACATCTCTAAGTCCCAAAAGGTTTTCAAATCTAATTCATCTTGATTTTCTATTAAATGGTACGTAAATTTACTTTCATTTCTATCTTGTATTGTTCCACCCGCGATCCATCCTAAATGAGAGTTTTGTAAAATTATAGAAGTTTTAGAAATTTTAATTTGATCAGCTAATAACAATTCGTAATATACATCTGCTCCTAATAACACTTGAATTCGCTGAGGTTCAAAAAATCTTGGGTTCGCGTAGGTTAAATTCTGTGGTAAGTGCAGATTAGAAATGTCTACGGCGCTTGAAGGGGTTAAATCAGTGAGTTTAGAAACCATAAACATGTTAGATAATTTTTTAAAACTTCTATCCTTGTTGGAAATTTCTACGTTTATTCTGTTTTTAATTTTACAGACAGAATCATTTTATCCAGTAATTAATGACTTAACTTTATATTTTTGCAATCCTAAGATATCTGCTACAGAAAACGTGACCAATGAGACATTACTGGCAGTATCTAGAATCGCAATACAAGGATAAAAGGAATCATTACTTCCCCTTAAATAAATCACAGCTGTCGAAATCAAACCATTATAACTGGTGCTAGACAAATTTTGATCATAATTATTTTGACAGCTGAATGTTAACGCATTTGTGGCAGGTTCTACTGAATTATAATTTACGTTGTCTTCCGTTTTCAACTGCGGTTCAATTGCAATACAATTAACTTGCCTATTTTCATAAGCAGGTTTCGAAAAATTAGCTCCATGAAGAGAACTATGATGGTTGGAGTAACAAATCCTACACTTATTATTTAATTTATTACATCGATTAACAGCGTGAGATAACGATAAGCAGTTATAACATAACTTTTAAGTAAATTTACTCCTTACTTGGTTCAATTTCTCTTGAACCGATAAATCTAAATACTTTTGACATCGAAATATCATATGAGGTTGTTTACATAATGCGCAATTAAATTTGTCATTCTGTAATACTAAACTTTTTTGTTTCTGAGTAATTTCTTACCTAGGTTTCGTAACGGTGTTGCTTTTTTGTAGGTTTTCGAGAGCTTGAGCCCTTTTCAGTAAAAAATCAATAAAAATATTCCATTCAGGCAAGTCGTTACAGTTAAGACTCATTTCAAATGCGTTTCTTGACTCATCATCGATTCTTTGTAACACAAAATACATTAAAATTGATTCCGATAAGTTGTTATTTTCTAGTCCTAATTGTTTCAGAGCCCTCAAATGACTCAATAAATTATTTACCAGATTGCGTATTTCTTTCGCATTTTCAATGTTTATTTTGTTGTTACTCAAGAACTCTGAAATATGAGAATTTACAATTAATCGTTTGTTTTCAAATCGTTTTTTTAAAGCTTCGAATAAGGAAGCATAAGAATCATCAATGTTTTGCAATTGTTTCACAGGGCCTGTTAAAGCCGATTGTAAATAATATAATTTTTGAGCATCATTTAATTCATCGTTGCTATCAATCAAGATGGTGAATGGTA
Source organism: Maratus michaelseni (assembly GCA_963931845.1). Taxonomy (NCBI): domain Eukaryota; kingdom Metazoa; phylum Arthropoda; class Arachnida; order Araneae; family Salticidae; genus Maratus; species Maratus michaelseni. The sequence continues at coordinate 191,169,557 of OZ007588.1, read as the reverse complement.
GTTTAAAATTAAACCACTCTGTGTAACGACCCGGAAATTGGGGTAAATTAATTGACGGCAATTTAATTTTTGACTCATTAGCATTAATTCTATCATTATTATTTTGACTTTCAACATTAGAAACACTAGGCTTTATTAAATCAAGAAGACTTACTTCGAGAGCTTCTAACTGTTCTTCTATCTCCGTCAAGGAATTTTCAAATTCCGGTAAATCATCTTCGGACATTATAGAATACGACTCGTTGCGTAATTCATCTGTCTTCTTTTTTAACGTCTGAAGAGCATTTAACTTTAGTTCTAATTCTTTCTGGCCAAGTTTTGATTTTATAGCGTTTGATATTCGTGTAACTTGGCCGCGTATATTTCCGCGTTTTCGATTGAGCACCACAGTACCTGAAATAGTAGCCATTACAATTCTATCTATAACTAAGTACAAAAAATCCAAGGGCGATGATTCTTCACAGTGTTCTAAATGAGCGCTGCTGCTCGGAGTGCCAAAACATGATCCGGCGATAGCTCGGGTAATCTTTGGACTGTATATTTAGGTAAAAAAACTAAGATGATCATTTCGTATTCAATAAAACTTGAATTAAAACTTAACAAGTAATATTTATTTACATTTAGAACAAAAGTGACAGGTAGCGGTTGGTACACTGCGCTTACGTCTCCAAAAACACATCTCTACTGGCGGGAATCCGCTCCGCGCATCCTCCAGTCTTGAGCGCTCAGCAGCGCCCCCTGGATAACAAAATGTTCTACGGAGGAAACACACGGTAAAAATTAAACTGTACAAATATAAGTGGTACTTGTTTTTTTTTAATTTGAAAAATAGATAGCATATTTGTCGTGGGCAACAACAGGGCATGTTTTGATAGGACATAGTGATAGGGTTAAAAGAGTAAAAAGTTAAAGCGTTTCTTGTCATTTTTAAATAAGCATTTTCTTATGTTCTTTTTTTAAATGAATTTTTGTAAAGTCATATAGAATGGGGAGAATGACATAGATTTTTGCAATGTTTAAGTAAATTTACAATATTTTTAAAAATTTTAAAAACAACAATGTTATGTTATTGAAATGAAAATCAAATTTGTCGAGAAATTCGCGTAATGCAAGAGCAAAGAAGAAATCAAAAAGTAACGAAACTTTTCTCCAAGCTGATCGTGGCAATTCCTAATATTATAAATGTGAATGCGCATTTTATGTAATAGAAAATTTTTCATAGATAGGTAGAAAAAGGAATGTTAAGCTCTGTAATCGGGTCTATAGCCAATTTTGTTTTTGTTTTTGTTTATAACGAGCGAAATTTGGCGCAAAAGAAAATACACTGTTGTAACCAGATTTGTTTTTTGCGTGGTAAACACTTAATGATATTCTAGATTATCATTTCCTCGCTCCCAACTATGACTGTAAATATATTAAAAAATATCTGCCGATAATTTTCTTATTACTTCATGATATAAACAAACACCCTGGTTCAGCGTATAAACATGAATCAGTCATGCTACCGTCGCATCGTCCAATTTTTAAGTCTAATCTTAATGTCCACTTTAAACAATATTTTTTTATTCAGATCAATTTTTATATTTGTGCGTTACAACGTTGTGATTGGTTTTGTATGAATTAAAATTCGCACAAAGTATTCGATTTATACACAGCATTTGTTTGTCACAAAATACTTTTGTGTTTCAGGGTAAGTTTTATAAAATGTCGGAAGGTTTAGCTATAAGTAACCCTTTAAGACCAGTCTTAAGTGATTTGTATATGCATTATTTTCAGGTTAAATTATTTAAATTAATACAATTTCCATTTTATACACGTTACGTAGATGATTCCTTTGCTTTACTTGATTTATCTAAATACAATATTAATGCTGTACTTGATACATTTAATTGAATTGATCATTGTATTCAGTTTACTTTCGAAGTTGAAACTCAATAACATCTATCTTTTCTAGATGTCCTAGTAATTCGTAATGATTGTGAATTTTTAACAACAGTTTACCGTAAACCTTTTGCAGTAAGTTTACCTCCTCATTATAGATCCAATCATCCCCCCAATCAAAAATTAGCAGCTTTCAATACACTTGGTTTCCGTGCACGTAAAATTTGTTCAAATTCCGAGTTGTTTAATAATGAAATTAACTATATTAAAGCTGAAGCCATCGATCGTGGATTTAACTTGAATATAATTAACCGTATTTTATCTAAACCTCCGACAAACACTGATTCTGTTCCAGCTAATAAAGAATTTAAAAATGTTATTGTCTTACCTTATTTTCATAAAATCAGTGCACAAATTTCTCGTATTCTAAATAGGTTTAGTTTCAAGTTGTTTTTTCTCCAACCAATAAAGTTTATTTTTCCAACCTTAAAGATCCAATTGATGAACATAATACCTGGGGCATTTACAGAATTTTTTGTGAATGCGGCCTCTCTTACATAGGGCAGACGAAGCGTGCTCTTAGAATTAGGCTGAAAGAACACCAAAATTATGTTAAAAAGCAGGAGTGTGAGAAATCTTCAATAGCTAAGCATTGTTGGGATTCCAACCATAGGTTTAATTATTCAGAAGCTAAAATTATCCAAAAATGTAATTCAGTTATAGATCTCGACTTCCACGAAGCTTACCTTATTCACAAACACAGTTCATCCTTGGTTAATGATATGACCAGCAACCCTTTTCTCTCGCACGTGTGGAGAGATCCTGCGCAGTGAGTCATTTCTTCAGTTAATTCCGGTCAGCTACGTCACTTCTTTGGTATATATATAAACTCTTGCTTTAGCATTTTATTCAAGCCAGTACTCGGGGCTATAACCGAGGGGTTCTTTGAATCCATTTTTCTTATCACTGAGGAAGGGGATCGATGCATCCTTGAAACGGCCGTATGTGGTTTTTTGTCTCAATTTTTATATTTGGGCGTTACAACGTTGTAATTGGTTTTGTATGAATATTTTTTTACACGAATACATAAATTAAATCAATATCCATAAATGAGAAAAATACAAAATAGAATAAATAGAAATAACAAAATATAATAAGAAGAAAGCAGATTTATTCGCACTTACTCTTACAAGGAGAGTACCAAGCTTGGTAATCACAGGTTTTGATTATTTTTATATATGTTGTAGGGTAGAAGCCCCTTAGTCTCAGGTTCAACGGATTTTATACAACGCTCCTTAGTTCTCGAGAAATGGGGGTCTAATATTTTAACTTCACTTAAATACTTACTTTGTAAATAAGCTGCTCGGTCGGTCGTAGCTCAGATGTTACGGCGTCTGCACGTTGATCGAAGTGCCCGAGTTCAAGGCCTGGACGAGCTGCGTTTGTTTTTCTCATTTTTTGTTTTATAAATATATTTTTAATTATAATTTAATAATCTCAATAAAAAATTTAATATAGTACATTAATTATAATGTTATCATATTTAAATGTAAATTTAATTTATTTAATTTTTAAGCCATTATTAAACATTTCTCATCATTTAAAAGTATTTCTTCAAAAAATAGATCCATCATTGACTAGTAAAATTTCTAAAATCTTTACAAAATCATACCTTATTTTATTAATTATAAATTAATTCAAAGCGCAAGCATACGTATTACAAATTTAAAAATCTTTAATATGCAAAATAATATGTTATAATTTAATTCTTATGATATAATTATGCTTCTTACTTTAAAAACAGGGTACTATTATCATTGCATTGACTTCCCTTGTTAAGGCAATATATAAATGATGTTTCTTTAAAATAAAGAATTGACACAAATGTTCAATATCATTGCATCGATAAAGCATATATAAAATACATTTTAAAAGTGATTAAAAAAATTAACTGTTTAATGATGTTTTAAACAACGATTTAGTTACAAATAAAAATTAAATAGGATAACATTATAATTAATGCACAATATTATAATTTTTAATTAAGTTTATTAAACAATAATTACAAGTATATTTATAAAACAAACAAGAACGAAAAATCATGCGTCAAGCATAGATTATGTAGCACTTTCCAACGCTTCTAAAATAATTTTACAAATCATTACCGTTTAATAAGCTGAAAGATGACATCTAAGTAAACAATTTGGAAAACGCATAACATATTTAAAAACGTAATTTCAGGAATTTTCAATATATACAATATTCGGAAAAATATCCGAATACTTTTATGTAGCCCTGTATATGATCTATAGATTTGTATATATACATAGGATGCTAAATTTTAGTTTAGTTAGGAAACGCGTAGCACAGTTTAAATTCTCCTTCTGGAGTTTCTGTCAATAAACGGAAATGTGTTCGCGAACTTTTGTGTTGCCCTGTATAGGATCTACAGAATTTATACACACCACGTAATAGACAAAAAGCTAGTTAAGATTAAAATCGCGTTCAGTAACTTAAAACGCACTTCCAGGAATTATTGTTAACAGACAGTAGAGAATTCTTTTGTGTGTCCCTGTAAATGAACGATGACTGCTATACACACACTATTCTGTAGTAAGCCTCTTGTAATGCACCTTAGTAATATGTATAAACTTCAATGCGTTTAAAATAGTGGAACATTATTTAAATAAGCCGCAGACGATTTTTCTCCATAGACGTAATGTAACGGAATTATTTTGACTGTCCCTGTAAAGTAACTCTAAGTGCTATACACCTACTATTCCATATTAAGCTTCTTCTAATGCATCTTAGTGATCTATATAAATTTCAATGCGTTTACAATAGTGAAACATTTTTTAAATAAACCGCAAATGATTTTTCCCCATAGACCGCAATGTAACGGAATTCTTTTGAGTGTCCCTGTAAGAAAACTATAAGTGCTACACACTTCAGTTGAAATAGGGAACGTGCCATAGATAACGACAATAACATATAAAAATTGCAGAGCAATCCGAGCATATTTACTGGAGTTAGAGCACGGACAGACGGCCATCCGGCCATCCGGCCAGACAAACCGAAGTCATAAGCACTTTTCAACTAGGTTGGAAAGTGCTAAAAATGAGAAAAACAAACGTAGCTCATCCCTGCCTCGAACCCGGGCTCTCCGCTCAACGAGCAGACGCCATAACAACTGAGCTACGACCAACCCAGTAATTTCTTTACAAAGTAAGTATTTAAGTTGTGAGACCCCCTATTTTTCGAGAACTAAGAAGCGTTGCATAAAATCCGTTGAACCTGAGACTATGGGGTTCCTACCCTACAACATATATAAAAATAATCAAAATCTGTGATTACGAAGCTTGGTCCTCTCCTTGTTAGAGAAAGTGTATGAAATTTCATGCTCACGAAAGAAATTTAAATAACCCTATATATAGAAACATAAATATGCAAATTGGAATCATCAAAAATATCGTCGGTATTTCTTTGTTAATAGGGTCCTTGGAGCAATAGAGAAAATGTCAAGGTTGAATTGGGCAAAATTTAAAGTACTTTTTGGCAACCTTTATATGCATTTTAGAATCTCATAAGATTGTTATATATTTATGAAATAACGGTACTTACGTATTATCCGGGCCAGGTCAGATACAACTGCGCCAATACTAATTACAGTAAACCTCATTTCTTTTTCTACAACTGTATAGTTTATTTATTATATATCATAGTTTATTATTTTTATTATAATTTATAGGGGGGGGGGGGGGATATTTTTTAGTTTTTTGTTATTTATTTATTATAATTTATAGTTTATTATTTTTATTATAATTTATAGGGAGGGTATTATATTTTTTAGTTTTTCGTTATTTATTTATTTTTGTTCATTTATTATATATAGCACAATTAAGGTTGTCTTGAACCCAAGGCCCAGCAGCTTTTCAGGTAACCATTAAATCAAAATAGTAGCTAAAAATCTGTTTTTTGTGAGTACTATTCGCTGATGTGATTTCTATTCAAAGTTTTCCTGAATTTTCTAAATATGCTCATGAAACTTAGCTTCTTTTGCTGTTTCATGTTACAATACCTTAAATAGCTCTTCATTTTAAATTATTTTCATTAAAAATAATTCTACTTAAAAATATTTTGTCTACAGCATATCTAACTTAAATTGTTTTCAGAGAAAAGAAAAGGCAGTCAAGGTGCTTATAGAGGTTATCTGTTACTCATATATTGCATCTTGAAACTACTTTTTTTTTCTAGATTTAAGAATTTTCTCTTAAGTTTCTTAATAATTTTACTTATTTTGAGGGAAGACTGGGTATACAGTAAAACAAGGTAGAGATCTGCACGGGCCAGGTCGGACCCGGGCCATACTTTTTTCTGCAGGTTCGGGCCGGGTCGGGCCTAATTATTACCCTTTAAGGGCCGGGCCTTACTTTTTTTATTAAGGATAAGGCTGTACCTTAAATTATTTTTTCCGTACAGAGCCGGGACTGGTTTCATTCTTCCTAGTCTTCATGTCTCGGCGTGGACTCGTCCGTTCGAAGGTCAATAAAATAACACCTGGCATAAAAATCTTTGCAAAACACACATACATTTTTAAATCGCCATTATTCTACAATTAAACATAAAAATTTAATCTTTTTAAAGAATAGTATATTTATACACTTATTAAAATATGGCTAAATTAAAATATAGTAAAACGTGTGAAAAAGAACCTGCTTATGACGGAATCCTGTCTTAAACTGAAAAATGTGTTGACCCATGAAAAATGAATATACTAATACGTAAGAAAAGAATATATAATACATTTACACCTGCTAAGAAGGCAAATTGTCTATAACTCTTTTTTTCTTCCCTATGCAATTCCATCTCAGAAGATTTTACTGTATAGCATTTTTCTGGTTTTTAACACTTCAATAAATGGAATATGGATTACCAATATTAATGATAACTTAAACACATACATACAGCAAACAGATATTTATTAAGAAAATAAATATTCCAGGTTGCGGCACCTCTATAAAAATGAAGATTATAAACATGAAAAAAAATGCTAAGATAGGAATGTTTGGTTAGATCTCCTCCTACAAGGCAAATTTTTAACCAAATCGACGTAAAAATCAATGTTTTGTAGAAATGCACTCGGGCCAGGCCGGGCCGGGCTTGTGCCGAGATTTTAACTTTTATCCGGGCCGGGTTGGGCTCGAGCCGAACTTTTAACTTTTAAATCGGGCCGAGCCAATATTTTTTGTTCGGGCCGGGCCGGGCCGGGCTCGCGCTGAACTTTTAATTTTTATATCGGGCTGGGCAGAATTTTTTTGTATGGGTTGGGCAGGGCCCGGGCCTGGAAATTTCGGCCTGTGCAGACCTCTAGCCCAAGGCCCTTGCCTAGTCAGCCTGTGAGGTCATCAGGCTCTGTAAAAATTTCAAAAAGAAAAAAATCATAAAAATGCTCGTTCTTGGAACAGATGTCTCAAGAACGTCCCGTCATGATTCGCACGAGTACGCAGTCATGATTTTAAACGACTAAAATTTAGCCTTCTAATCAATGGATAAACATAATTATAGCTATACACATAGATGCTGCTACTACTACCACCAAGGTGACCGTTTTCGACCTGTTGTGAGGTATTTGGCCTGCTGTCAGTCTGTTTGCCCGAATTCCGACAGATTTCAATCGCTCACCATGCAAAACGGACATATCTTCGAGCTTTAATAAAAATACTTCTATAACGAAATTTAAACATACGATAGAGATTGGTTAAAGAGTAATACTTACAAAGCGGTTGACTGGCTGCATGTGGTTCGCAAGTTGTGTGCATAGTTAAAAATGCTCGTATATACACGAAATCTACACATGCGATTGAGATGAATTAAAACAGTAAAGCTCACTATGCGGTCCGAGGTCAGCATGAAGTTGTTTAAATAGTTCAAAAGCGCATGTATACACAAAATTTAGACATGTGTTTGAGATACCGTTAAAACGCTGGCACTCACTACCCGGTCCGCGGGACTCATGCGGTTCGGCAAGTTGTGTACATAGTTAAAATGTTCTCTCACATACGCGAAATTTAAACATGTATTTGAATTAAAACAGTGGAACTCACAACGCAATCTCAGGACCGCATTTACTCTCGCAAGTTGTGTATACGTGTTTAAATACGCTGGTATATATATTACGATCCATTTGATTAATCGGTAATTAATAATAATTACCAAATAATAGTCTAATAAACTGGTTAATATGATTAGTTTATGAGAATTTCTCAAATTAACCGTTTATTATTAATAATCACCAATTAAGTTTGGTCAATGTAATAAATTTCAACTTGCTTAGCTTGAGATTTCCATTACACATTTATTCCGTGTTGCGCTTCCCCATTGTGCGATCGTAAAAAAGCTTTTCTGAGAGCGCACGTTTGTTTTTGTCTGTTGGCAACAGTTTGACGATATCACTTGATTGTTTATTTTAGATGCAGGCGGCTGCATATCTCAAGACGCACACGAATAATTATTTTTCGATAATTTTGATTGTTTTGCATGCCAAATAGTGTCAATGATCTATTGTTTTATGGTTTTCCACTAATTAAGCAGTGGACTGTACATTTGTTTTCACAAGGTTTAATTTTCATTTATTCACAAAGCAATTTTGTATGCTAAAAGGACTACACATACACTCGTTGAGATTCAGAAGCTCAACTAAGAATAAAAGGAAAATTAGTTTCATTATCCCTAAGCAGAGGCAAAAATTAATACACATGTTTGTTTCTTCCCTTAGCAGATTAAAAGGGTTAGAATTTATCAGCTTTCTTTAACACTTTGAATTAAATGCAGTTAACAACTAAACCTTCTCCCGGCCTTGAAAGCCGAAAGAGTTTTAAAAGTTACTCTAAAGGTAATTTACATAACTTTAGTTATAGGTCTCTTTAATTCACTAGTTTCAGTTATTAAAGTTAATAAATGAACCTTTTTATCAGGTCCGGAATGGATTTTGATCACTCTACCTATTTTCTATTGTAAAAGGACAAAGGCCTTAATTTTTTTATTATTACTAAATCACCTACCTACACATTAGGCTTTTCTTTAAGCCATTTCCCTCTCTGTTGTTAATCTAAGAGGTACTGATTGCTCCATCTCTTCCGCAAGTGTTGAAGCATTTGCTGCACTAATTGCCACCTGGTCAATCTTGATTCAGGTACATCTCAAATAACACCTTTGAAGTAAGAGGAGAAGTAAGGTATTGAAGTAAGAAGAGCGCGAATTAAAATATTGCCAGGAGTTAAGGCAGTTAAATCATTAGGGTCTGAACTTAAAGGACAAACGAATTTAGAATTTAAACATGATTCAATCTGAGCTAAAAAAGTTGAAAGTTCTTAGAATGTTAAACTGAATTGCCAACGGTTCTTTTTAAATGAAATTTCATTTATTTATACTCAGAAAAAGGAATTGATTAAAACTACAAAACATTTTTGTTGAGTACATTTTGGTTGTTTTAGCAAAACTGGAGTAAAATTGAACCATTTTACTTCAATTAACAAAACATTTGTGCTGACGATACAAAAATTTTTTTTTTGGAATTGCAAAAAAAAGTGGTTTTCAACAAAAAAAAATTTTTTTTGTTGATTCAAACAAAATTTCCATTGACCTATATTTAAACAAAATTTTTGAGTAAATATGGGTCAATAAAAATTTTGTTTGAATCAACAAAAAAAATTTTTTTTTGCAATTCCAAAAAAAAAAATTTGTATCGTCAGCAAAAATGTTTTTTTAATTCAAGTAAAATGGTTCAATTTTACTCCAATTTTGCTAAAACAACAAAATGTACTCAAAAAATATGTTTTGTAGTTTTAATCAGTTTCTTTTTCTGAGTGTAACACCGGCCTCCCAAAGTTCTCAAAAGTGAGGGGCTGAGAGGGGATTCAAATGCCAAATAATTTCTTCAGAACTTATGTACTTTGCCACTTCTTCATTATGCGAAGAAGATGAAATTACAACTTTGTACATTTATTTCAACTCCTTGCTCGCACCAACAAAATTTTTTGCACAATAGCTTCCAATTTCTCTGGACTTGCCTCAACTGGATACAAATCTTTTGAGACAAGCCAAAAAGGCGTCAGTAGATAAATCAGATATTACTTCTATGTGTAATGCACGAGTAGAGAAACATCTAATTATTGCGATGTAACACTTAAATGATTTCGCACCTCTACCTTTTCTAAATTTACTAAGTATAAGCCCAGCATAACCAATTCCTATGACAAGGAACGGGTGTGAAGGTAGTACTCTAGTAGGGGGTAAATCAGCCATAATTTGTTTAGACGTGGAAGCTGAAATACGATCACAAGTAACACAATTTTTGACGATTTTTCTCACAACTTCTTCTACTTAAAATCCAATATTTCTGTCTTATAACACACAATAATAATTAGGGGGCAGCATGAAACTGCGACAAGTGAAAATATCTTATAATTAAGACAGTTACTGGATGATTTTTAGGTAGCAAGATTGGGCGCATTTAATATTCTGTCAGATTTGAATGACGAAGACGTACTTCCACCCTGAGTATTTCTTTTTTATCAGGGATTGGAGAAAGGTTTATAAGTTTGCTGCTGCAAGGTAAACATTTATTTGAAGTTATACACTGAATTTCTGCACTAAATGCTGATAGTTGAACTTGTTTAATTGTGAATTTTAAGGCACACTGAATTTCTGGATTTGTAATAATACTCAAGTTTCTTTGTGAAACAAATGGACGAGAATTTGTAAGAAATCTGAAACACTAAGCAATCACACGTTTTAATTTGTAAAAAATATATCAGTGAAATAATATGCATTTCTTCACTTAACTAAGCACTCGCACAAAAATAACTTTTTCTTTGTTCTAGTACAGCTTCATCACACTAAACGATTGAGATTCTGGGTGGTTAAAGATGAATCACTAAACCAACTTGGGCCGTTCCACCATAAATTATGCACAGATAACTTTGATGGTGATATACCTCTTGATGCACAATCTGCAGGATTTTCTTTTCTTTTTATATGATGCCAGCACTCCAACGGAACAAGTTTTTCGCCACACGATTCGCGACAAAAGTTTGCCATCTTCTAGAATTATTCTTGAGTCTTTTCAACAATTAATTTTAGATATGTCTAAACATAATGAATCGAGAACAGTTTTTACCAAGCGAGCGGAAAGAAAATCAGTACATAGTTCTAATTTAGGCAAAGAAATTGCTTTTAAAGGCACGACTTTTGTTTTTGCAGTTAATATTCTAACCAACACAGACGAATCATCTGATAATAATCTTAAATAAACAACTGCACCATATGCTATTAAGGAAACATCACTAAAGGAATGAATTTCAAAATTGTTAGCTGAGGGAATGATTGCTAACCGAGGCACAGTAATAGATGTTAAACAAGTAAGTTTTTCCTGAATTTTTATCCATCTATTTTTTATGAGTAGTGGAACAGGTTTGCCCCATGTCGAAGAAAGACTCCATATTTCCTGAAGTAGAATTATAGCTGAAATTATAAAAGGAGAAATCCAACCAAGCGTGTCGAACATTTTAGTTATGTCTGGCAAAATACATCTCTTTGTGACTTCCTTTAAAGTTGCTTCTATTATTACACTAATTTTGATAACATCGCGATTTGAATCCCACTTTAAATGTAGAGCTTTGATCGAATTCTCATTTTCAATTGGTAAATCAGATTTAGTTTGAATTCGACGTAGAAATGACGTAGTGATCACAATCATGACTGATGCTAAAGGACAATGCAATTTTTCATCTAATGCTAATTTTTGCAGAACTTTAGTAGCTAGATATGGGCTGAAGGCTAATCCATATGTAACTGTAATGAGACCGATATTTACTTATATCATCGAAAATTTATCTTTACAGAGAATTCGTTGGATATCTTGATATCCAGAAAATAATTTAATTTGTCGAAATGTTTTGGCAATATCAGCATTAAATTCTCGTTAAGCGAAACATTATTTGCAGTTTTTGCACTCCCGTCAAACACAACTCTTAGACGGGTTGTTGTACTAGATTCTCCGATAACTGGATGACGGGGAAGATAATAAACCCCTCATTTCAGATTTTCTTTACCCTTTTAAGTATTTTATCATTATTATTATCATTTTACAGTATCAAGATATTCATTCATGAACGCACAATAGTTTTCAAGCAGATCGGGTTCTCTACAATCTTTTTTCTAAGTTTAGAAATCTTTTCATAGATAACGGCTTTGATTCTCCTAATTCTTTACATTGCCTTTTAAATGACAAACGCACAATGTATCTTCCGTTTGAATCTCGCGAATAAGATGTATCAATGATATGTATCACTTCTGTGCAGTTGAGTGACATCATAGAAACTCGACAGAGTTTCTCGCCAAGCATAAGAAACAGCAATGCATTGAACCGTAAATGAAAGGAATTTCCGCCAATGGATGCCAAACGATTTTACAATTTTTTTTTTTTAACTCTGTCTAGTTTATATTTTGCGGACGGGACAAAACGGGTTTTTGACACATCTATATCTCGCGTTCTATTTATGATAGAAACAAAATTCTTGATTCTATGGAATGGGGCGTGCCACGGGACTAAGAATTCAAAAGTAAAGCAAAATCCGACGAATAGTTTTTCAGTAAATGCGATTTTAAAAGTGCTGTTTTTTGCACTTTTTAAATCTTGTTCAGACCAAAAACTGTTGACAGGGCTACAGCAATGTGTAATTATCGGATTTTTACGCAGTTTACGTTATTTGAATCGTTTTTATGAGTAGTTTAGATCTTTGTAAGTTTCATGTAAAAATATTAATTAGTTTTTGATTTATATCAGTTTAAAGTTGTTGATTCCTATACTTAACATAGAGCAAAAAACTGTTGACAGGGCTACAGCAATGTGTAATTATCGGATTTTTACGCGGTTTACGTTATTTGAATCGTTTTTATGAGTAGTTCAAACCTTTGTAAGTTTCATGTAAAAATATTAATTAGTTTTTGATTTATATCAGTTTAAAGTTATTGATTCATATAGTTAACATAGAGCAAAAAAATAATAAATGACCCAACTCTTTTAGGAATGGTCGTATACACATGATATTAAGATATGTTATTACACTCGACCCAAGTAAGCTTCCTATTATAAAAAATCTTAACATTTAAGGTTCGTTTACAGAGTCTCACAAAAGATCTTTTGATATAGGGCTAAAGAGTTGTGTAATTATCCGATTTTTACGCGGTTTGCAGCATTTGAATTGTTTTTATAAGTAGTTCAAATGTTTAATATTTCGTGTAAAAATATTAATTGTATACCACTTTAAAGTGATTTATTCCTATACTTAAGATGAAGCAAACAAAATATTAAATGGTCTAACTCTTTTCAAAAAGAACGTATGCACATAATGTTAAAATATGTTACTACGAACTATACCTAAGTTAGTTTCCTATTGTAAAACAGAATTGTAGAATTTACTGTTCGTTTACAGGGTAACTCAAAGATTTTTTAATAAGACTAAAAAGTTGTGTAATTAGCAAATTTTTACGTTGAAGTACATGATTCCTGTACTTAACACAGAGGAAAAACAATAGTAAATTGCATAACTTTTGTCAAATTCGCTATATACACAAGATATTCAAATATGTTACTACATCCTCTCTATTGTAAAGCGGCATTGAAGCATATACGTTTTGTTTACAGAGTCTCTTAGAAGATCTTGATTACACTACAACCGATGTATATTTACTGAGTGAGATGTATTTTAATGATTTTACACTGTTTCAATCTCTGTAAGGTTTCATTATCTTGCTTTAAAATTTAATATAAGATCATTTTGCCCGTCTGAAACCTCGTCGATGTTAAGCTCTAAATCTATTAATATATAGTATTTTCATAGATTAAAAAAACTGTGTTTATTTATAAATATATAGTTCTAGCGTATTAGGAATTGATTGAAATAGCGATTACAAAATTCCAACTTTACGTTCATGCGCTGAGTAATAGAATGTAAAAATGTTGATACCCCAAGATTACAAGTTTTGCGTTTAAATATTTGCCGTTCATCGAATCTCCGGCTATGACGAACTTAAAATGCTAAATTTCAGAGTGAATAAAATAGGTGATCGGTAACGAACTGTTCGGTTTACGAACAAATCGGTTAACGAACACTTTCGCGTGAGATTTTTATGTTCGGAGAACGAACTCCTCACGAAACAAAGCCATGATGAAGCAATGCCGTGTTTCATATTTGCCGAGCTATACTTATTGCCTCTATTGTCAACTTTGAGAACATTTTAACAGTTGCATACATATGTCCTAATTAATTCATGGACTGCCGGAGATTGGGAACCTATATTTTAGGATCACCGAATTGGAATGAACAGTCTATATGAACAGAAATCACTTTAATAGTTTTTATACTTTTGCAAACGTTGCGAAATTTATATTTTTCAAATTCTCGAAACGTTGAGTTAAAAAACTTCTAAGGTGCTCAGTAATTTTCAAAAATAATATATTTAATATGTTAGTATAAAAATCCCTGTAAATTTTTATACTAATAGAAATAGGTTCGTAGGAAAAAAGATGTTGATTATTCTCGGTAAAGTATGTTCCATAAACTTATCGTTGTAGTTGACCGAAAAAAAGTGCTTCTTATTTTTTCACATTTTTCTGAAACTGTAGTATTTTAATTAGTTTGTAAACTACTGTAAAATTGTGTAATTTTTTGTTTTTGAATGTATATAAACGGAAGAGTGATATAAACAAAAGAAAAAGGAAAATAAATATGTCATAAATAATCTGATGAATACAATGTAAGGAAATTAATATAAAAGTTTCCCAGTTGTTATGGTAGCGACATGAACATTGGAATAAGTCACTCAATAAATTGTATAATTCTGATGTATAATTCTGTTTATAGCATCACTATTATTTTTTTTGCCCCTTTTATCTTTTCTTTTCTGAATAAAAATGGAATCCGTATAATTGAAATTAAATACCTTACAAAAAGGAGTGATATCTCATCAAAAACAACTCGTTGTAAATGATCCCGCCAAGCCACAAACCTAAAACGTCAGTCACAAAAAGAACTGATATCACATAAAAAGAAGCGATATAGAAGTGCATACTCCGAGTCCCATGAGATATGACCTATCTCTTTTTCTTCTTTTTAACACTTTCCAATCTAGTTGAAAAGTGTTTATGACTTTGGTGTGCCTGCCGTCTGCCCGTCTGCCGTCTGTCCATGCTCTAACTCCCGCAAATATGCTTCAATTGTCCTGAAATTTTTGTATGTTATTGTCGTTTACTATAGTATATTTCCTATTTCAACAGAAGTGTGTAGCACTTATAGTTTTTTTACAGTGACAGTTAAAAGTATTCCGTTACATTACAGTCAATGGGGAATAATCGGTTCAAACGCATTTTGATGATGCTACGTTATTTAAAACATAATGAAATTGATGTATAACTATGAAGCGCATTAAAACATGCTTTTTGAATAATATGGGGTGGAAAGCATTTATTATTCATTTACAGAGTCAAACAAAAGAATTCTTTTACACATCGTTATATGGGGAAAAATCGTCTGCAGTGTAATTTAGTGATATTTCACTATTTCAAACATAATGAAAATTATATGCATTACTGAGGTGCACTATAAATTGCTCTCTTGTGTGCATTGCGTTTATTTACAGGGACACACAAAATATATTGGTTACAGTACATGTGCGATATTTACAGTCTATGTGAGATAAGTGCGTTTTCAACTTTGGTTTGCATTTTTAACTTTTTCTTTCATAGTAAATGTGTGTTTATAAACTCGGTTGACCCTATACAGGGCTACACAAGGAAATTCGTAAGTACTACAGACTATGGGAGTGAATTGCTTAAGGGTATTTTTTAATTGTGTTTACGCATTTTCCTGCTGAACGATACTTAGTAGACTAATAGAATTTTGTGGAATATAAATAAATTCATATACAGGGCTACGAAAAAAAAGATACATTGTCGTTTACGTTTGGTAATTGCTGCAAGTGAGTTTTAAGTTGTTTTTAAATTTTTAGCTTAATAGGTGGTGTGTACAAAAGTCTTCAGATAATATACAGGGCTGTACAAAATATTTCGAGCACATTTCCATCGATTGGCGAAAATTGCTAAATGTGATTATTCTAACTGAACTAAATTTTATCATACTATATATCCACATCTATTGATCATATACAGGGCTGCACAAAGTAATTCGACTACTTTTTTGACACTGGAAAGTAATTTCGAAAACTGTGGTGTTATGTGTTTTCTAAACTGTTTACTTGCATATCTTCTTTCACCTTATTTAACGGTGAAGTATCGTTACAGTTTTCTGGCTGTGTTGGAAAGTGTTTCATAATCTATGCTTGACGCATGATTTTTCGTTCTTATTTTTTATGAGATGGGCGTAAGAATTGTCTCATTCCGACCATAACTTCTCTTAATATATTTGTTAAATGTTAAAATTAATTTAATACAAGTAAAAATTTAAAACTTTCTACTTATGCTACATTTTTTTTAATATTCTTTGCTAAAAGTGCATTTTAAAACTGTATTATTTATTCTTTCATTATTTCAGTGTTTAAAATTTTTGCCTAATTGATTCACTATGGGATTTAATAAAGTAATTATAAAAATAATTAAATACCTTTAACCCCTTCTGCCCTGGCATCCTATTAATAGGACATGTGTTTTGATTGAGTATTATTGTCTCTTAACAATTATTTTTGTTATTAGCTTCATACAGTAACGATAGCACATGTTCCAGAAAATAACATATTTGTTACTATGCTATTAACCACATAGGCCGAACTTAATTGGTAATTATTAATAATAATTGGTAAATGTGAAAAAATGCAATATTTATCAAATTTACCAAAAGACACGGTTCTTATTAATAATAACAATTTTAAAATTAGAATCATTTTTTAAAAAATGTATTAAATATTTTTGAAGAATTAATAACTTTTGTTGCTGTTGTTTTGTTTTTGATTTTGCTGACAGTTGCAAAAACGAACACAGAGTAAATCGCCTCATGGTTGTATCAACTATCGTCCAGAACGCGCACTGAGATTTCGTTACGACCACAACGCGTAGTAGTCAAATATTAAAAGTACCGCGACACAAATTTTACTTTGCGGCCTTTTCAAGTTAGCTAAAGGCGTTGTGTTCGTTTTAGCAAATGCCACAATACAAATTTTGCATTTCGGTTGGACCTGGGAAGTCAAAACACGTTTGTGGTCGATTTCTTTCGTTCAATGAACGTTTTCGTCCTTTGAGCCTAACATATGTATAGGAATATTGATTTAAATCAGGCATGTCAAACTCGTTTATCGCCGCAGGCCAAATTAAGCATTATATACAAAGCTGCCGGCCACATGAAAGAAACCAGATAACATTATTACCATTGCACAGAATAAAATTTGTGCATACAAAACACAGCCATGTTAAAGCAATAATCACGAAAAGTTCAAAAGTTAATATTATTCATAGTTTATGTTATTTTATTTTTTAAAAAAATACTAGACATTACTTTTTATCAACCAAATCAATAAAATTTAATGGAATTTTTAAAAATGTATTTATTTTAAAAATTGATTGTGCACGCAGGTCTTTTAATCTTTATCTAACAAAGGCATAGATTCAGATTCAACCAAGCAGGGAGGCCTACCATATGGCTTTAGCCCCTGCAAGCCAAAATTACATATTTTTACATATTTGAAAAAGCAGCCCAGCTTAATTTGCAGAAAAGTCATACTCAAAAAGTCATACTCAAAAGTCATACTCAGCAGAAAAGTCACAGTTAATAAGAGTTTAAAAATTATATGAAATTGTCAGATTTTTAGCGTAAAATATTTTAAAAGTAGAGACAGTGGATTTTTTCAATAAACTTCTTCATCATCAGGAAAAGCATCATCATCATCACCACCAATGATGTGTACTGGTGTCATTTGGAATAACAATTGTTTTTTTCTATTAAGGACATGCAGCTAATTATCTTTTGAAGCAATGAGGAATTTGCCGAGATTGATTTGAACCAATTCGACAGAGAGATGGTGTCTGTTTTCCTCAAATGTAGATAGCTGTCAATGGGCATGTGAGAACGTAATGTAGCGAATCCCCTCTTGCACCACAAGTGCATCTTGAAGACAAAACTTTATTAAATTTAATTAAATAAGCCGGGAAAGGGCCATGATTGATAGCGAATATATATAGGTATCGATGACTTAAAAGATAGTCTTCTGAAACTTTTGACTTCAATGCATAGGTATATCGCCCAGTGGGACATAAGTCCCAATCACGTTGCCATGAGTTATGTAAAGTTTGCTTTAACATTCTCTTAAGATATGAGGATGGATATGGTATAATTTTTTCTGGTATTAATGAATTTGGGTCAGTTGCTTCCTTTGCTAACCGATCCACTAATTCATTACCTGTTATGCCTGAATGCCCTTTGACCCATTGTAGATAATTTTTTTGTGTTGCTCCTTGCAGAGCTTGGATTATTTGGCTGATTATTATATTTTTCGTAGATATATCTTTTAGTGCTGATATTGTAGATTGGCTATCTGATTTTATAACTATTGTGCGATATTTTGATTGTTTTGACCATTGTATTGAGTCCAAGATCGCCAGCTGTTCCGCTTGATACGCTGAGTTTTCGTTCTGTATTCTTTGCTGATATGTATATATTATTTCTTCTTCTTTAAATACACAGTAGGCATAACCCGTGCCGATTTCAGTTTTTGAGCCATCCTTGTATATTTGCACATCTGTCTTTATTTCATTTTGTGCATCCAGTATATTAAGATATTCTTTTGAGGTATCTATATATTTTTGTAAGCTTTGTTTTGAAATGTATCAGAATGATGTGGGTGTGATGGCACTCCCAGTCTCAATATCATTCCTTGGTCTGCAATCTGTTTCAGTTTTAAAGGTAGTGGAAGAATTCCTGTCGAGACATTTAGAGCCGATGTAGGGGATTTTTTATATGCTCTAGAGATTAGTAGCAGACAACGACGCTGAATAGATAAGAGCAGGCGAAAGCCATGTGACTTTTGCAATCTTGGAAACCATGTAGCTGCTGCATATGAAACTTTCTTTTCTAGAATGGAAGTGTACCAAGTTTTTATGATTTGTTTGGAAATGCCACTTGTGGTTGATGCGAATTTTAACAAGTTTTGTATTGTTGCTGACATTTCATCCCGTTTGATTTTAAGATGTGGCAAAAATGATAGGGTTGAATCTAAATGTATTCCTAGATATGGCATAGTATTTTCAGTTTTAAGATTATGTGAATCAAGTTTGAAGATTGGACGCCGTTTTAAATACTTTGGACGTCTGAGATTCTATTTTCAGATCTGCAGTTTGAGCGCAATCGCTAATTATTTGAAGAGCTTCATTTCCTCTCCTTTCTAGTTCGGCTCTAGTTCTTGCCTCAATGATTAAAATTAAATCATCCGCATATGCTATGACTCTTATATTTTATTGCTGAGAATATCGATTAATTGCTGCATAAACACTTTCCACAGGAAAGGACCATAGCACGAGCCTTGTGAGCAGCCTTTGAAGAACCAATGTATTTCATCCATTAGCCAGTTGGGATATGCTCCTCTTTTAGTTAGGAAGGACCTTGTCGTGTTAATATAGGGCTGTTCAATATTTAGTTGTTGAAGTAGGATTAATGTCTGCTCCCACGGAAGATTATCAAATGCATTTTTAAAATCTATTGACAACAGGGATGTATACGAGTTGTTTTGTTTAATTATTTCTATGTGTGAGAATAGTGTTTGAATTGCTGTTTCTGTTGATCTCCCTTCCGTGTATCCATGTTGATTTTCAAAGAGTATTCCATTTCTGTTTAAGAGAAGTTTATCCTTCGCAGCAAGAGTTTTTCATATATCTTTCCGAAAACAGGGAGGAAAGTTATTGGCCTGTAGGAGTCAATCTCTGTAGGGGGTTTGCCCGATTTCAAAAAATACACCAACTCTCCTATTTTCCAAACATCTGGAAAATAGTTCAGTTTCAATAGTGTTATGTACATTTGGAGTAGGAGATCTTTTTTAATTTTGAAAATATTTCTTACTATGCGATGATCGATGTCATCTATTCCCGGTGCTTTGTTAGCATCAAAAGAGTAGATTATGTCTCTCAATTCTTGAATAGTGAACGGTGGTACAGTGTCCGTTGACTGTGGATGCAGATTAACTTTTGGATTAGCTGATGGACCAAAAATTCCTTTTGTGAGATCTGTGAATAGTTGCTGTTTAGTTTGGGTTATGGTGTCTGAGGAAGATAGCGCATACGATTCTTTATGATAGAAACCTTGAAAAGCTACTTTTTGTAGTTTCCCATATGGATTTTTTGTTTTTTTACAAAACTGATTTCATGCATCATTCTTAGCTTTCTTTATAAACTTTCTGTATTTAGCTTTCTCTAATTTATATTTTGCATAATGTTCAGGAGTAGACTCTGGTAATTTTGATTTCTTTCTTAAAGCTCTAACCAAATTTCTTTGTTTTCTGATATCCTCCGTCCACCATGTTATTTGTGGTGTATACGCTGACTTTCTTCTTTTAAAATTTTTCTTACAGATATTGGTGAATAATGTGATGATATTTTCGTAAATATCATTAAATGTATCTATTTCTTCTATATTATTAAAGCATATATTATTTTCTTCTATTTGACTGTGAAAAGCTGTGTTAAATTTATGAAATGATACATTTTTTGTTCTGAATCGTCGTCTGGGAAGCTTTGGAATTTTTGTATCTAATATTAAAGTTATTAAACGATGATCACCAAAATCCATCTCCTCCATCACTTCCCAGCTAGCTATTGTAACGAAGTTTATTGGCGTTGTGGTTTTACGTCGTTTAAGCTGCAAAAAGTAATTTGTTAATATCCAGGTAAACAGGTCACACAGAGTGAATAGATGCGAACTCAGGTGTTTCTTGATAAACAAATATTTTTATTCCAGGTTGCAGTTGACCATGGGTTCAGGTACAAGCATCCATAGGCATGAAAATGCCGAGAGCACTGGAGAGGAGGCACGGACAATTACATATATTTAATCACCGACAAGCAGAGAGAGAATGTCTACAGTTACATGATTTCTTTTCGTGGTTCCCGTGCAGCGATGGCGATAATTACACATGCCAATCAGCCAGATAACGTACTGTTTTGGCGAGAACAACGTGAAAAGAAACAGGTGATGTCTGTCCGTTAATGATAAGCCTATGGGGGAGAGATGAATGTAAAATATGAATTTATGCGCCAGAAGGAGATATGGAATTTTGGTAAACCAGACAAAACCGCATGGAGTCCTTTCTCATGGGGTTAGCTTAAAGAATTAAGAACTGGGGTTAAAAATAGAATTGGTACGTTAGAGATATTATACATTAAAGGCAGCTGGGCAATTGGAAAAATAATGAAATACGTTAAAAGGAATGAAACCTTGACGAGCAAAGTGTAGGCGTAAAAATGTAAGTAAAGTTTAGACGCTGGAAGAAAAGCGCGGATTATAATGGGAATAAATTCTTTTTCTCTCTTTTTTTTATAACGACATGATTTATGCGGTGAGGAAAGAGATGCGAATGAATTAAAGAACGCATAATAAAAGAGAAATACAGGGAGCAGCTAGATTTTATAACACGAAAAAACATAATTTTAAAGAAAGATAATTTTTAGAAAAAGGAAGGGGGTGTAGGAATTAATTTTAAGAAAGTGGAATATGTGAAGTTAAATCCACTTCACAGCTATGTGAGAGAAGATCGGCATCATCGAAGCTAATGATACGTCCGGCCAACCTTTCCTGTCTTTTGACTCGTATGTCGGGGAAGCATGTGGGTTATTGACTACTAAAAGTTTGTGAGTACACATTTGATGAATTAAATGATGCCCTCTGTCATTTTCACTATTGTATCCCCATAGAGGACTGTGAGCATTAAAATCACCTAAAATTAGGAATTTTGGTGATTTTCCTTTTATTTGTTCCCATTCTTGCAAGTCTTCTTGTATGTCATGAGAGGGTGGTATATATTGGCAACCTATTGTTAGATATCCTTCTATTGTCAATATATTTACAAAGACTACATTTTGTGTTGCTTTTATTTGAAGATTTTGGATTTCCGTATTTAAAATGGCTATGAAACAATTTCTAGATAACGAAGAGTAGCATGGTAGTGAGCTTGGAAGACCATGTGGTCTTTTATTTGTTATGGGCAATCTTGGAGACAGGCTATTGTGTACTTTTCATTTATTAATTTTTGAAAGAGGGATGATGAAGCTGGGCGTATTTTTTGCAGGTTTAATTGCGCTATTTTAAGGTCTTCCAAATTATGAATATTAACATTAGTAGAATTTTGAAAAGGAGGTGAATTTGAGTTTGTATTTGATGAAACGATTTCAGAGGAACTATTCTTTAAGTTGAAAATGATCTAATGGTATTGTTGATGCGATATTGTCTATTTTGGAGAAGATTTTGGAAAACTAGACACTTGTTTGAGTTTGCACTGTGTTTGTAGCTAAATGTCATGCCTTTCTCATCAACAGTATTATAACAATTTATGCATCTGTGTAAGTTTAAATAATTGCGCTTAGGACATGTACTGGACTCATGGCTGTGCATACAATATGCACACGCTTGTTTGCGTCTACATTTTTCATGGGAGTGTCCAAATAATTGACAAATCCACATCTTATAAGAGGGACATAATTTGTAATTCTACACGATGCTAAACCTATATAAATATAGCCTTTTGCTAGCATACGAAGAGCCATTGGTTCCTCTAATTCCAACATTAATTAAAAGGTTTTTGCTTTAGGACGTGTTATAACTTTGTTTATATTGTCTCTAATATTTTGACTTAATTCTGTTTCTATTACTTCCAACACCTCTTCCTTCGGAACATAATGTGGAATCCCTAAAAGTATGATCTTTTTTCTTTTTTCTCCCAGATACTTGAGATCTAACAAGCTTTGTATTTATTCGTTGTTTTGCAGAAAGTTCATCGTTTCGTCAACTTCCTTTGATGTGAAAGCTTTTAAGATGAAAGAATTCTTGTCCCTTGACTGCGTGCAAAATAATTTTGGTAGTTTTGGTTCGTTTTTTAATTCCCTGTCTATTATTCCCCTTATGTTGTTCATGGACATCTTCGGTTGTTTCTTACGTGTGAGAAGAATTGCCGGAGTTGAGAGAGCTGGTGCCGGAATAGAATGTGTTTGTTTTAATCTTGTTGAGTAAAGATCTGGAATTGATATTTTTTCTGTAGTTGAGGAACTTTTCGAAGGTTCATCTTGTTGTATCAGATTGCTAGGTGACATTTGATTTTGTACTGTTTGCAATATTTTCTGTAGTTTATCATCATATTGTTGGTGCATTAACTTTATTAAGTCTTTGGCCAGTGTTTGTAATGTTGATTTTATATAGATTTGTTGGTCCTTTAGTTGAAAATTCGGTTCTCTTAATTGTTCCGTTTTTATATGTAATTGTTTCTTGAGATTGGTTATGTCTTCTTTTATTAGTTGTGAAGGTAGTTTTCCTCTTTCTGGGTCTTTATATTGAGGGAGATGTTTAAGGAGCTGAAGATTTTTGTTGATTCTCTCTTCCCTGATATTTGATGAGTGAAGATAATTTTTTCTTAATTGGTTTATTTCTTCTTCTTTGTCTTTCAAGATTGTTTGCAGCTCTACTTCTTTTTGTTTTATTATTTCCAGCAATTCTACTTCTTTGTTTTTTTCAATTTGAATAAGATTTTCTGTTTTATTCTTTTGATTGTTTAGTGCTTCTTTTGTTTCGATCAATTCTTTTTCTAACAGCAAGTTTTCATCCTTTGAGTCCTGAATTATTTTCTGAACTTCCCTTGTTTAGATGTTGATTGAAGTTCTGCTTTTATTGTTAAGTCCTGGATTATTCTCAAAATGTCTTCATAATATTTTTCTGCTTCGACCTTATACGCTGTTTCTCGCTTTTTGAGGTGATTTTTCATCTGGTCCATTTTGTCTTCTAATGACATATGTTGTACTTCATCATCTTCGTATTTAAACAGTTTCTTTACCTAAAGCGAAGAGTTTGTTTTAGAAGGTTTTGTATTTTTTAATGGTGCATTATCAGTTTTCGTTTGGTTTTGGTACAAATCTGGATTTTTACTGAATGTGTTCCGTTGACTTCGATGAATTTCAATGTTTGGTTTTTCAATTGAAGAATCAGTGATATTTAGAGAAGTTGATCTTGTTCTATTTTGAAGATCGTCTTTCGTTATACTTCTCGTTATATGTTGAATATTACGAGTCCTAATTCTTCTTGTTCTGACATTGATGAATAGTAATTTTAATTTATTTTCCTTAATTAGTCAAGCAAAGTTTTTCTTTCACGATTAGTTTTTGGCAATTCGATTTTTCTTTAAATTAAAATTTGATACAAGATTAGGCTCTTGGGCTTCCCATATATGGTAAGGAAGAATATTAGAATTTTGAAATTAAAAGATAAGCCAAAATAGAAAAGTGGTAATTTAGAAAAAGCCTAAAGAAACTACGTCCAAACAGGAGAAGGAATCCCGTGCTCTAATTGGGAGATCGTAAGTAGTAACATTAACAGAGTTCACTGAAAATGTTTAATGATTTGCCACCAGGCTATTATCAAAGTTAACAATATAATCATAAGTAGATACAGTTATTTAATTCACTACCAGATTGTACCATAGACAATAGTGAATAGTTGCTTTAAGTTTAGATTTAATGTGATATTCACAATATCAATAAAAACACTGTTGTTGATTATTATAACCTAATATTACAAATCAAAACCAAGATAACAATCTTACACCAAAAGATTCAAACAAGTATTTAGATATATGTTTTTGTGAAAACAATGAGTAAATAAAACCTGTCAATTGATACAATGAAAATAAGATTTATAATTAAAATACCATGTTAATAAAACATTCAAAAAATTTTAATATTAAAAAAAATCCCTAAAGCTCTAATATACGAAATATAAGTCGACTCCAGCAAAAGGGGAAGGGCGGGGTCACCAGACTTACCCAGAAGGGTGCTAGAATGTGAAGTCATTGCTGCGCTTGAAACTGAGGGCTATTATTATTTTTGAAGCTTCCTAGCATTAAAAATGAAGAATAGAGGGCGCTATGAATAGATTTTTTTTGTGAGGAAAAGTTTTAGTAAACATAAGAACTGTAATAAAAAAGCTTACCAGGGATATAAGACTTGTTAAAATTAAATAATTTGAAAACGGCCCCTTTCTAAGGGGCCTAGGGACGACCCTGATGAGATTGGAAAAAAGAGGGGCAAGGATGTGGGAAGTACATTCCAAAACCTTTAAAAACGAGATATTAATTTTGAATGTGGGATTAGTAGATTAGGAGTTAGAGATATGTGGGCCCTATTTTTAGGGACCTATAATATTTTCTGATAGCCCTCAACGAGACCTTCAATTTGAGTGGTCGGAAGATAGGAGTTAAACAATGTTTAAAAATAAGTGTTATTTAAAAGAGGGCCTTGGCCGACCCCAAAATGTACTTAGAGCAATAGGAAGAGCAGAATCGGATTGCTCGAAACCAGACCTTCAATTTGAGTGGTTGGAAGCTAGGGGTAAAATTAAGAATTAAATTATACTTAAATGGGGGGCTAGAGCCCCCCCCCCTAATGAAGTTATCGAAAAACGGACCTCACAAACGGACTCAGCGACCCCAAAACCTTACTAATAGGGAAACCAGGCCATTCTGAGCACTTTTAATTTTTTTAGATAGGCTTAGCGAACGGAGTTCGCTGGTTCGAAACCATTAAAATGAATCAATATGCCCTAAATAAAGTTGATTTGCTAAATTGCAAACATTAGGCCCACCAAAACCAGGAAGGGCCTAATGATGGGATACTATTTAATAACAGCTATTGTATTTTTAAAAAGAACGAGCTAGACACTCCGGTATCATAATAGACAGTAAAATAATTATGTTAGACTACACACTGGAATAATAATAAGAAATTAAAAGAGTTGAGGCTGAAAGCCAACTCCATGGTTATAAGAATGAGAATAAGAACATTACATTTAATGTTTTAAGATGATATAAATAAAAAGTGCCAGAAAATGCGCCAGATGTTTATTACTTGATATTACTATTGTCGCCTTAATATTCATGGCTTAACAATTGAATATACCCAGAAAACCTTGCATAGAACCCACTAAAACCACATATAACTTTACTCCATGAGATAACCTTAATGCTACCCATAATTATATGCGATTGTATAAGTAAGAAATCCTAAAACTGATCACCCACAATGCGAATCAGCATGATTACTATTGTAGGCATCCAGTGTCACTATTATGTCCATGAGTTGCATGTTATATTACCCATGAAACTGTTAGAAAAGATACTGAAATCTATATATTACCCAGGATGCTATTCTGCATATTTCTGGGCTATGGTTATTTAAATATTAGCTCCTTGGGTTGTCACTATATATAAACTGTATTTACGTATATGTAATACCATGAACTGACATTTAAAGGCAACCTGTCCCTACCATATGAAGAGCTGGAGCCGAACAGATAGAGTACAACTCAACCATACTCTAATGAGAACAAGAACCATAACCAAAACTAAAAATTTTGGCGTGAGTTCGGGGCAAAAAGGCAACCATCTTGAAAAAACATAAAATTTCAACTTTAAACACCAATAACTTAGCTAATAATGCACAAATTTCAAAAACGTTGATTGATTTGGATACCTCTTTAAATTTTACATTTAAATCAATCAATAATTAATAACTAGCAATTAATTTACTATTTTTAAAAAGCTCAAAATCTAAATGATGTCAACGTTCTAATATGGCATTAACAATACAAATAATCTGACAGGAATGCGATAATGATCAGTTATAAAATTACTCAAAAAATACACAATAACACTCTCAAAATTTTCAAAATTGGTGGCGAAGCAGATTTTGGATATGCGGTTCAAGATTTATTATCATTTTAAGTAGTTATAAATAAAAATAATTATAATTTAGAACATTTAACAAAAGTAAACATTATTGCGGGCCACTGATGGCTACGTTAGCTTTGGCCCAAACTAGGAGATGAGGGGCCGCTATCGTTTGCCGTAACGGCAACTTAAAAAAAGTGTCACGCCGGCCGCCTTGTGGCCGCAACTCCATTGGCCATAAGTACATTAGAATGCCCATAATTAGGCCACTAAAGGTTAATCATAAATGATATATTGCCTAAAACAAGCCATAATTATACTTTAAATGGCTATTATTAATGGAAACTTGCCACAGCTAGCCCACTAAGGATCATAATGAATAAATGCTAGCTACAAACTTGCCGTAGCTATGCCACTTGTGGTTGTCAAAAAATAAATGTAGCCCAAAGCTGCCCAGACAAGAGCGTTTTATGGTTATTTTAAATGTAAACTAGCCTAAAGCCAGCCACTGCCATGCCATAAAGATTATTTAGGCATAAATCAAAATTTATTCTACAAAAGAAAATAATTTTTAGACGGTTAATTAAATATAAAATGCTTTTGCTTGAAAAAAAATACTAAAAATCATTTAGGTACAATTTTCAAGAAAGTTATAAGTTCACATACCTTGAACTTTTTCAAAAAATTCCAAAATAGAAGAGATGACATAGTGAATTAAATTGTTTATTTATTAAATTACATATTTTTAAAATTTATATCTAATGCCATTTTTAAATAGCTGCATATCATATAAATTTTAAAAAGTATGAATTGAAAAATAAACTAATTAATTAACTATACCAATCATTGTATTTTGAATTTTTTCCAAAAAGTTCAAGGTAAGTGAACTTATAATTTTTTTTAAAATTGCATCAAACTGATTATTAGTATTTTTTCATGCAAAACATTTTTATCATTTAATTAACCTTCTAAAAAGTATTTTCATTTTTAAAATAATCATTTAAATTATGCACAAATAATTCATATGATCTTAACATGAGCTAATATATAAAATATGTTATGTTAGATTAAAATATATGCATTTCTTTTTCTTTTTTTTTTCACTGGTTTTTACACATTTATTTTGTAAGTCTATCAACAATATATTATGCTTATTCATTAAAAAATCATTATTAAATCATTATAACATGTTATGCATCATTTTAATTTTATGATCGTTTGAGTTTAATGTTTATCTAGTTAACAAATAACAGTTTTAGTATGATTTTTCACAAATATTTTTAAATTATCCTTGAGAATTATTTGTAGTAATTTGAAATGTTAACAATATTCTAATGAATTTTCTAAATTTTATTAAATTAAATTAATTTTGATTATTGTAAGTGAAATTTGCTCTGGGATAAACTTAACTTTCTTCCCTTTGAAGAAAAAAAAAAATACTTTCGAAGCCGTATTTTTTTTTTTTTTTTTTTTTTTTTTTTTCAACGTTAAAACAAACCATTTTAAGGAATCTAACGTGATACCGATAATTCGTAATGTTAAAAATTAGTTTAAACAATCTCTACAAAAATAAATTAATAAATAAACAATCATCTATTGGACGGAATTTTACACTGGGGGGAAATTTTACACTAGTGATAAGAAAGAGATTTGATGAAAATTACGTGTTAAGTACACTTTAACAATAACAAAAAGAATAAACTGTATTTTAATTTAAACTGATCTAACTTTCGCGATATTTTTTATCATATGTGCTATCGGTAATATTATAAAGTAAATATTATCTTACGTTTGCTGAAATGAAAATATGTATAAAAATTTCCATGGATTCAAAATAATTAATATATAAATAGTCTAATGTACATTAATAAATAAAATGATGCAAAACAACAAAAATTATAATGAAATAATTAAATCTTTAAAGAATCAGCATAAAATATAATCAAACTTACGTTTACGTGTTGTTCGTGAGATCTCTAAACAACTGTATTTTGTTTACTCGATCGCTCCATACTAAATACTAACTGATCAGTGATCATTCGTGAATGACAAAGCAGAATTCATTCAACGCTGCGGCTGCGACTGCCAGCAAAATTCTTAGTATTCTCTCCCTTTCCCGCGGGCTTACGGACGGAGTGGTATTTGACCTTGGAGTGATTTGAAACCCCCTCCCCCTCTCTCTATCTGACCCATCTAAAGGTTTTTTGAATAAGTTTTTTCGCTTGTTTCCGAGATGGATGCAAAAACATGACCTAAAAATTAGAAGAAGGGGGGGGGGGGTGAAATATATAAATTAGTAATGCTGTACAAAATCAGGGATTTTAAATTTTCCTTGTAACATATGAAACTGTAATTAAAAAAGTAATAATATAAGCTTTAAAAAACTGATTTTAAGATGCATAAAAAAATAATTAATAAGTATATAGTTAAACTTAATAGATGTGCCTAGTAATGGCATGCAATTCCCCGAACTTTGCAGCAGCACGCCCCTCCCCCCCCCCCCCTCCCTCAACACTGATTATAACAGATTCCAATTAGCTTCTTTTTGGCTTGTATTGACACAGTTATTTTCATTTTTAAGCACGAGTTATTGTTATTCAGATGCAAATAAATCGAATAGCATTTCTTATTTTCTGGTATAAGGTGACCTATACAGTGATCTTTCACTGAAAAAAAAAAAATCAAATTATATTTATACTTTTAAAGCCAATTTCTGAGACACGTAGTGATACTTTTAACAGAAAGTGAAAAATGCTATTCGGTTATTTGCTATTTCAGTAATATTTTTTTAATTACATGTTTATGTCTAAAAATATTTTATGTATCTGAAAGTTTTTCATTGCTGAGGCCGGGTAATAGGGGGGGGGGGGGGATGGCTTTAGGCCCACTCTAAGGCGATTCTCTATGGTTCTAATAAAGTATTCATTTTCTTGTAAATTGTAAAAAGCATAAATAAATTCACACTGATTATTACATTTTAATGCGTTTATATAATTTTTCACTTGTTCTTCTTGGGTGAATATTTTTCTGTTGAAACTGAAAATAAATATATAAATAAATTGGCATTTAGCATTAAAACTTTTATTAGATATCTATATAGTAAGTATGCTTAAACAGTGCAATTTATTCCAATTAATTTCGTTTCGTTTAAAAGGGTATTTGGATATGTTTGTTATTAATTTTTGTATCTATTTATCTTTGCAGTTAAAAAATGCATGAATTAAAATTAACAACTATTAAATTTCACTGTAACGTGCTCATAAAAAGTATTTATGTATACGTACATATTTTAGACTCAAAACGCCTTTGCTTGTAATTTATAAAAAAAAAAAAAAAAAAAAAAAAAAAATGCGTAAAAGTAAAAAATATATATATATTTCTTTTTGCGCATATAATATAAATTTTGCACCCCATTTAAAACTTTCATCTGTCATATTTTAACTATCGCAAATTATGTTGAAAAGAGGGAAGATTTTTTTTTTTATATCTTATAACCAATGTATCAAATACAATGCATTAGCCCTTTTCTGTTTACTTGATGCCAGGCTTTTAAAGCTTCGCCGGTAACTAATCTTCAATGGCTGCTGGACACTGATAATCAATTACTTTTACTCTCGCTCGCCCGTTATCAATAAAAACGGCGGTCAGCGGACGTAGTGGCGAGTCATTTAAAATACAACGGTGGCTGGGTACATATGGCCCCAAGTCTCTTTGGCCTTAATGTTGACAGAAGGAGGCCACAGATCTTGTGTTTGTTGGGCAGTTATGATATCAGGTGATATCCACTAGAATGCATTATTATATCATTTAACACCTCAAAAACCACACAAAAACCGTCTCCAGACCTTCATAATTAGATAATTAAAAACAAATGAGTGATTAAAAAGCTTTGGACAGGTTTAAAAATATAATTAACAAGAGAAATGCGGAGCGTGACCTACCTGACAAGACAACCCGGAGCTAATGGTTCCGGGAGAGAGAAATTATTTTTTAAAAATATAAGTTTTTTTTTAAGTTAAAAAAAAAATCAGAAAATTTATTTAATAAATTGTTTCTTGTATCTATGCGCTACTTATTTAATTTTATTATATACATTATCTGGTTCAAATTATGTATGTTTGACTTGAAAAATAACAAAAGGTCGGCAGCTGCGCAAAGAAGTCTTACAAAAGTGCGCTACCGAACATAGCTAAATATGCCTAATTGCACACTATACTTTAAAAAACTGGACGATTGATAAATAATTATAGAAATTTGCAAGTCCCATATCCACATCATTTCGCTCCAATATGGAATCGCACTGAAATTTGATTAACTGCAATAATAAATTCTAAACATTAATTTTAACATCAATCATTAGAGATAAAGTAAATAGATTAAATTGATTTTCATATTTCGTAAAATTCAAAAATCATGTTTGAAGTCATTTTTAAATTGATATTTATTATATTCTAAAAATTTGCACTCCGATGATTTTTGTAATAATGCCTGGCAACATTTAAAATGAAACACATTTTCTTTTTGAAAATTGTTTTTTCAAAGTAATAAATTGTATTTGAAAACGCTAATATTATTAAATAACATGATAGCATTGTGAAATTTGCCTTGAGAGTGAAGTTTTTCTTAAGGTATCCGAATACCTTTAAAAGCCGATTTTCGGCCAAAATATCGATTTTTAGATTTTGGAATAATATAATAGCCAGACTCTTTATCTTTCCAAATCTGTTTGAATTTTGTTTATATCTTATTTAGAAGTCAAGTTATTGCCTTTTTAAAATTACTAAGTATCAGTATTTTGAAACCGGAAGTATCGTTCTGCTCACCGGAAGTCAGCACGTTTTTCAATGCTATGTAAACCCAAAAATAAAGAAGCAGAGAAAATTTTAAAAGAATTTGAAAAAGAAAAACAGCAATTGTTTTAAACAAAATAGATAATATAGTGTATAAATTGAGTAACATATTATGGTTTGCTTTTCAAAATAAAGGTAAGATTTTGAATTAAATTTTGTTTTTGCGTTTTCTGAAAATCAATTTTTTAACATTTTATGTTTACGCAAAACATCATAACGGAAAAAATTATGGATGAATCTCTTTCAAATTTTTTTTGTATGCTTTGCAAAGTGCAATAAAGGGAATGAACTACACTCGTAACAGTAAGTGTATTAGTTTTTTTTTTAATTATTGATAACCTTTCCAATTTGCAATAAATTTTTAGTAATTTATGCTTCATCACTGATTAACTTTCTATACAGTTTTAAATATTTGACTCACAAATATGAGAGTAGTTCATTCCCCAGACAAAGGTTTAATAATTATAATAATGCTTACAAAATAAAAATATCTTGATTTAAAGTTGAGTTATGATGTTTTGCGGAAGTGATTATTTTCGCTGTTTTTTGCTTATTTTTTCCCCAAAATATAAAAAAATAATTTGAAATGTATAACTTTTTCTGTTTTATTTTACTTTTTTAATCACATCATGATATACAATGCAAAAAAAAGTCATATTTTTAAGTAATTTTAAAAAAGGCCCTCCGAAGGTATTCGGATACCTTAAGTGCTTTATTTTCAAATTAAAACAAGTACTTTTTCTATTGGTGGTCTTTTAATAATCCACATTTATAATTTGTCAATTTAAAATGAAAATGGTAACCTTGTTTAACAGTTCGAAATTAACAGTTCGAAATTAACAGTTAAAACTTTATGATGGAAAGCCGTGAAATTTCTGTAGAAAGTAGATCGTACTAACTCTTATTTTCGCTAAATTCATAAGATTTTTTCTAGGTTGATGATGATTAATCATGTGCGTAGGAATATAAGTTTATGAGTTCCATAAGTTTTTAAGGACTTATCTGGCTTTTATAAATCTATCCAGCTATATATAATACTTTCTAGCAATGGTACTTTTGCTTGTAGTATTTACAAATATTTTATCAGCTTTGACATTATTTATTCCTTTCGTAGTGAATGATTTTGACTCGAGGGATATTTAATGTAATAAAGACAATAATTAGCTTTATAAAGAAAATGTATTCTCTTCAATAGGCTTGGTGAAAGCATTCTCTTTTAAGATGTATCAGTTTCAGTTGCTGACAGTTTATCTTGCTGATGTTTGGCCAGATTTTTGTGAGTTTTCTTTACAGTTTGTCCTTTAGCACCTCTTAATGTTATATTCTTTACAAACTTCATCAGTATCTACATATCAAACATAAAATTTCAGTTTTCCTTTAAATATAATGGTATTGTAAATCACCTTTTCAAAGAATCTGCGATGTTCATCTTCAGTTAATCATATTTATTCATACTGGTAGAGAGCTTTAACATTAAAAATAAATAAATCCTGCGGGATGTATGTGAGCATGTCATTAAAATTTGTATATATCAATAAAAATGAAAGAAAAGACAGAAAGATCACGCAGAATTAATTAATAATTGGACATTTACTAACCTAAGTAATGAAAATAATTAAAGAACTTAAATCCAAAATCCTTATGTTCTACTAAAGCCCAAGTGTAAATCTAAATGACATATTCGGGTATTTGACGTCAAGCACAAAAGTGATAATTTGTATCACTTTTAAAGCAACTGTTCTGAATTAGCCCCAAATTTTATTAATTTTATATTTCTTATTTAATAAATACAGCATGTGTAAAATCAAAGAGAATACTAAAATAAAGTATTAGTTTTGACATAAAACCTATAAACATTATAAGTAAAATACTGTAAACATTTTACGAATCTTTAAATTTTCATACTCGAGACCAAGCACTTTGCTACATTCTGATTAGTTAGTTATCTTTATAATGCGCGATTTCTTGGAACCAAAATTTAAAATTGAGTTATATCTGTCTGAATACATCAGTGTTATCAGATGAGCGGATTTTTTAAAATTCAAAATGCTATCACATTCTGAAGAAAAATATTCCTCTTCTTTAATGGCGGAATAAATAAGACAACAATTACTATTCAAAAATAGTGTTAGGCATTATGAATAAAAAAAGGCCTGCCTTACTGGCAGCACTGGTATATATATGTTTCCGATGTTTGCCATCTCTAAGACGATGGTCGGTGTAACTGTGTTACTGAAAAATGTATTTTCAGCACACGTGTTCGAACAACTGAATTAAACATAGGTAAAATGCCAAAGATTTGGCGGGCCACAAAGAAGTTGTGAGCGGGCCAGTTGTGGTCCGCGGGCCACGTGTTTGACATGCGTTGTTTAAATGATTGTTTCACTAAAT
Source organism: Maratus michaelseni (assembly GCA_963931845.1). Lineage (NCBI taxonomy): Eukaryota > Metazoa > Arthropoda > Arachnida > Araneae > Salticidae > Maratus > Maratus michaelseni. The sequence continues at coordinate 191,135,457 of OZ007588.1, read as the reverse complement.
ATGCTTGTAAATAATACCCGAAGATATTTAACCCCATAAGAAATCCTTATAGGCCATCCTGAAAATCCTTGTTTTGGGGGCATTTAAAAAATGTTAGTTACACTAGGCAACAATTCGTGCTCTTTTCTGAGAACCTGAACCTAACCTTTCGAAATCCGAGCCCGCCCGAGCCCAAAAAGTTTTGTAATCATCAAAGCCTGAATCCGATACAAAAAGTACGCAGTAGAAAAATTTCAATAAAGTTTTAAAATTTAAAAAAAAATTAATTGTCTCATTTAAAAATGTCTTTTTACATAAAAGTATTAATCCTAATATAAATATTAATCCTTAATACTCCCTCATTACAACGTTTCGTGATTTTCATGACCCTGAAAATCTGTTTAAAATGGCAAATTTGTTTTTTATAACCAGCCACTTACAGAAATCTGCAAAAGTCACAATTCTTAGTATTTTAAAATATCATTGTACAATGGCATAAAAACATGAGTTCTGTTTTTTATAGTAATTTTGAAAAAAGACAGAAATCGAGGATAAATGAGGGGTATCCTACGGCTTCTTTATAACCATGCAAAGGTTTTTAATGACCATGCAAAGGTTTCAGAACTAGATAGACTATTTCTCTTTATATACTATCAAGAACAATTTAATTCTCTTATTAAACTGATTTTAGAGGATTTTAAAACTGAGAAACTTGGACTACAATCTTGTTTTTGAAATAGCATTTTGCAAGTTTTTCTTCTTTTTTATCAATTTTTAATAATGAAATTTTCACATTAAGTAGAGAGCATCCCGAAGATAATCGAGCCTGAAACCGTTTCAGTCTGAGCTCCCCCCCCCCCTGTCTCTAACTTACACTCTGCCTAAACGTCTCAACTCTGATTGGTTTAATTTAATGTTTTTTATAGTGGAATAAGTGTACACATTGCAAATGAAGAAGTTCTATGGGTTACACAACGAATCGCTTCGATAACAAAATCAAGGCGTGTTGAAAATTATTAGTTAGTGAAAAACTGCCGTTGACTTCTTCAAAAACAAAATATAAAAGAAATCGAAACATAAGATCTTCCGATAAAAGTATACTAGAAATTAAGGATGATTTATGACTTTACTTCAACAAACTAAAACCAAATACTCAAGAAGTACACAAGACTAGGGAATAATTCAAATCACCCTACTTGCAAGAGTAAACAGATCCATAGCTGACGGGCTAGTGATTATCTTTGTCGATTTTGCACGTCCGAAGGCGTTGATAAACCAAGTGCATGTCGAGAAAAAACTGATTTAAGGCCTAGGGCCCGGTGTCCCTAATCTTTTGGCGCACCCTGGCGTGTCCGCAAGTGCTAACCGGCAGTGCCCTTTAGTGCATGGGCTCTGCCGTACGCAACGACCATTGTCGGCAATTTCTTGAGTGCAGGGTAGGACGTGCATTGTGCCCCGTTGCCATAGAAAGTACCTGTGTGATGTTTTGGGTAAACTGGACCCAACTGGTTCCTCGTTAAAAGTTTCGAGAACCTGGAAATGGCGCTGATAACACCTAGCAGCGTCCTTAGTTTTACAAGGGTAAACAAACCCGCACCCGTCCCATTAAAAACTTAAAACCTTTAAAGCTTATATAAAATACTAAATAAATGTTATGTTTATTTTAATACATATACACGTTCGCTGTTTTCTTTGTTTATTTTTTATTCGCAATCCTTAAAAGTAAAAAAGAGGGGATGGGAGAAGGGTATACCAGGCATAGGTAAAGGGTTGGTAAGAAAGGCATACAAAAGTTTGAGAACCATTGGTCCCATTAAACTGGTCACCATTGAACTAATGTCGCTCCTACTTTTTTATTAAAAAAGTGTCAATTTTAAAAACATTTTGACATGTTTAAAGAAATATAAAAGGAAGCTTAAAAATATATAAAAAATTATCGATTTTATGTATCTGCTTGGTTTAAAAAGGAAGGCAAACAACACGGTGAAACAATAAAACAACTTTCCTAAAGTTAATTTATCTTATTGGCTCTTTTTAAGGGAAAGTCTAATTTGTTTGGATTATATAGTATTGGGATAAAGTAGATTTTTATTGACAACAGGCTAAAAAAGAACAGCACAGGAACTTTCACATTATGGTGCTTCTTTTTGTATGACAAATAGTGTAATTGAATTTTTTTCGGGGGAAAATAAATATCAGGATTTATAATATACATCTCTAGAGATTTTATATCATCCCGAAATGGATTATTGATCGAAAAAAGGATTCAATTTAAGAAAAAAAAATTTCAATTATTTCATATCTACGCTCATATTGTGCTCCACAATAGGTAGCAAAAGAAAGACAAAATATAAATTCCTGTACCATACCAATTCTTTGAGTTCAATATGAAATAATGTCACCTCATTTACCAAATGGGAAAAAAGAATGGATTGAAGACCCACAGAGATATAACAAAATTTTGAGTTGTATTTTTAAAGGAAAAGCAATGAGAAATTGAATCAAAAAATTTATGTATAATGTCAAAAGTGAGGGGTTTTTTTCTCTTTTTACATTTTTTCAATCGAAAAAGTAATTTTCTTGTTTATATTATTGGAAAACTTAAAAACAGAAATGTATTTCAGATTTTACAAGCTATTCTCACGAAAAAATGTCTTTTTATTTATAGTGATTTTATTTACAAATATTGATTAAAATATAAGTATTTCCAAACAACTATAATTGGAATATACTACTATTACTTATTTTACTTATTTATGATGGAAATATTAGATAATAACTTTACCGAAAAATGCTTGAAATGACTACGTTGTAAATACAACAGTCACAAATATAAAAAAAACACATATTATAGGAACAAAGTAATTATTGGGTCGTTAAACAATAAGATATATCTCAAAATGGACATTTACCGCACTTATGCGCAAAACATATCGGAGTTGTACTTATGCGTTCTCCATTGAAATATAACCACGCAATTATGCTGTATTTCTGTAAAAGATCAAGTTCCAATTTTTGACATCATCCTCTATCATAGAAGTTCTTGGCTTTACTTCAACGGAGTTAAGTGTCGTGCCCTTCTTCAACTTATATTTATTTATTTACTAGATGCGGGGCAACCCGATGTGTTACACTTGCATTGCGTGAGATCTTTCTATTTCCTGAGGAAAAAATAAATCTCAACATTATTGTACATTTAGAAAATAAATTACAACATTTATTTTATTAAACACTAAATTTAAAGTGAGAAATCACTTTTACAATGTTTGTTAAATAAAAATTGCAAAAATTACATTTTTCAGATTACGTGATTTTTCATTTAAACCGCATTTGCCAAAAGTTTATTGTTCTTTAAAGATTTGGTTTCTAATTTAGGAACTGGTAGAATAAAAATGGACGAACTTTGATGAACTTATAAAATATTTTATATTTTTTCATTAAAATAAATGTTTACAAGAAAATAAAATGTCATTTTTACCCAATAAACCATTTTAATTCTAGTGCCTTTTTAAAGCGTTTTAACTACCATCTTTCAAAAATAATTAATTGAAAATCGTATATGCTTTGTTTAATTCAATTCTTATGAATAGGAGTCAATAATTGTCTACCTAAATGTAATAAGATTAAATCTTCCTCCTTGGTTAAATGAAAAGCTCGAAATAATATACGATGTTTCAATGTCAATATGTCGACTGACGATATTATTTCTATAGAATAACTTGATTCATGAAGTTTAAATATGGGAAAATGTGTTTTTATATCTTCGAATTTTCTTAGAAAATTTAATATAATCAAGATTTTTTGTACCATCTATTCAAAGTGAAAATAATTTATTTTTTCAATTCTAATGAGAAAATGATCTCAATAAAAATATAATAATCCGGTGTGGTTATACTTTTTACTCTTTTAGTCAAACAAATTTGTGATTTTGTTGAAATCTTTAGAGAAACTTCATTAAAAGTTACAAAGCAAATTATTATCTAGAAAACGAATACAAAATTTAAAATTCTGAGTGCTTATATTACAGTTTCGAATCCACACAGATAACTAGTGTCAATTTCATTGCGGTGCGTTCCATATTCTAAGAGGAGTAGTTGTGAAATACATATAGACAGTCAGGTTTTAATATAATCAATTATTTGTTTCTTTGTATGCTTTTTTATTGTAGTACAAAAGAAAAATCGGTTTCTTATTTTATTTTTTTTATTCTCAGGAATTTATAAAATGAAATTATTAATCTTAGCCACTCTAGCGTGTTAATATAATCTTTGACTAAAGTGGTGTTTTTAGTAGCATATCTTCCATCGAAATATAAATGAAGACACGTGGTAGTATATTTTAATTATTTATCAATGGCTTATTTGTTCGGTATTTCATAATTGTAACTATTTCTTAATGAATTTTAATTCTGATTGGTCTAAGCTATATTGCATGCTCTTTTTTATTAAAACGTGTTGCTTTTAATCAAATTCGACATGATTCGTTTTTAGAAAATACAGAAAGGAGATTAAAATATATATATAACAACGCTTAGATATTCGAGTTAACCAGGCTGAGTGATCAGGAAATAAAAGCAATAAAAAAACTAAACAACTTTCCTCATATAAAATTCGCCTTTTTTTATGAAACTCTAATTTGTTTGGATTAAATAGTATTCGGATAAAACAATTTATTTTAATATAACAAGCGAAAAAAGAAAGATGCAGGAATTTTCACATTATGACTTTTCCTTGTATAACCAATAGTGTAATTGAATTTTGGGAAAGAAAGAAATATCTGTGTTATAAGAAACATTTCTGGAGATTATATATTATCCCAAAATGGTTTATTGATCGAAAGATAGTATTCAATTGAGGAAAAACTATTTTCAATTATTTTTTCTAATTTTCGATCATATTGTGGTCAACAATAGATAAAATAAGAAAGACTAAAAATGAATTCCTCTATCATTCCAATACTTTTGAGTTCAATATGAAATAATTTCACATAATTTGTACTACATGAAGAAAAAATAATGAGCTGTAGATTTTTAGAAGTATAATGAATTTCGATTTTGTTTTAATTTGAATTTTTATTTTTTTAACAAAATCTTGAGACATTGAATCAAACAATGTTCGTAGCTCAACTTTTTTTTTTTACTAGCATTTTTTTCTTTGTTAAAAAACAAGATTTTTTATTTTGTCATTCTTTTTTGTTTATGTTAATAAAACGTTAAAACGCTGAACTATATTTACCAGATTTTATAAACTATTCTCACAAAAGAAGCTCTTTAAAATGTATATAGTTTTATATAATAAATCAGTAAGTGCATATAAATTTAATAAGCGTTTTAAAACAGCGATATTTTCAAAACTTTGTAAGTTAATCACTTAGTTATTCCTTAATAAAAAATAAAAACTATGACAATTTGGATCTAAGTTGGTTATATATTTAATAACTAGCAAAACCCGCGACTTTGCTCTCGTTGTTGTAGATATGTGCCAAGTGGTATTTGTGAGCCTTTGAAATGGATTTGGCATTCATTACTTAACAAATATCATGTAAAATTCAATAGAAATCGTAATTTGGAATGCTTATAGAACGTTTTCCGCCCATTTCATCCTTTTACATTTGTAAATTTTTAGAAACTGTTCTTAGAAAGAATTTACATCTGATAAGTATTACTACCATGCCAAATTTCAACTTTCTAGTCCCTTCAGTATATTTATACTCCTTCTAATAATAAGTATTATTATATTATATATATCATTTATATAATAACAATCTATATTAGCTTAGCTATCTAGTGTTGACTGAATAAAAAAATGAAACTTCAAAGATGTTGTGAACACAATTTTTATTTTAGCTCTATTTGTAGAATCAAGAATATTGAAGTTTAAGATTATATTTAGAAAACTTGTTTCTGTGAAATCAAATTAATGTCTAATTCAAAATCTCTGTTTAAACAATATTTCTGGTTTTGTTACCCTGTGACAGCAAAATAAATTATTTTCGTCGTATAAAGTCTAAGCGCTCGGATATCATTTTAGCCATCATATCAACAAAATAATGACAAAACAAATCTCGATAATAGTGTAAAGTATTGAAACTATTTTGTCTTACCATTAAACGGTGTGCGTAAAATTGCATACCTGAAACAGTTTTGTTTCGCATTGAATTTTTTTGCTGTATACCAAGATAATAACCATCATCTCCTTTCACATAAATTAAAGGGTATTGTAAAGGATCATATGCACGATGTAATTCAGATACTCTTTTCAATTGACCATCCCTACAATGTAATATTTTCTCTTTTGGCCCTTTATCCTCATCTACCATCAGTATTGCAACTTCATTAACTGCAAGACAATTGTAGTGGCCAATGTGCTCGTTTCGAGGACTACGACTGGCGTGAATGATTAGTTTTAAATCTTCACCTTCATTCTTCAATTTTCCAAATTGTTTTTAAAACTTTGAACGTAATTGTCAATGTTGTTTAATACGGTCTGTAATTCTCATATTAAGTCTACTTTTAATGTTGGAGATATATTTTATTGTAGAGACAGTTAATCAGCTTCCGAAATGAGATAAATTTGCAAAAATTGAGGATTTTTATCTTGTGCTGACAGTAAACTATCAATTGCATAATTCACTTGGCTTCCTACTTTAAATATTGGTATAAAATTGCTTTCATGGATTACTTTGACACCGAAGGATGTCATCTGGAATAAAGAATTGTACTTTCTGATACTGTTAAGAAAATTTGTAGAATATTGATGAGATCCGGTTAGCAGATCTGCGATTGACTCTGGTGGCTCTTGTGTTTCACGTAGATAACTTTGACGTCAGATCAACACATGCCATTTGTTTACTTGGCCCATTTCTTTGCATTATATTTAGGTCAAATTTTATTCATAGGACCAATTTTAATATTGCTTTCTTGAGAATAATCAATATTTGTAACATACAAAAAGAGAGACCGATAGCTACTAACTGAGGTACGACTAAGCTTTCTACATCTGACAGAGCTTTCTTGTTGTGCATTAAGACGTTGAGACCTTCAAATGCTAGATTCTCTAATACGGGCTTGAGTTGTGCTTTTATTTTGACGCGCAAGACGTCGGGACCTTTCAAAGTATTTTTTTCTATTACGGGCTTGAGTTGTGCGCTCATGTTAACGTGCAAGGCTTTGAGAAATTTTAAAATCATTTTCACTATTACGGGCTTGAGTTGTGTGCTTATGTGCACTTGCAAGACGATGTGACTCTTCAAAATCACTTTCACTAAGGCGGGCGTGAGTTGTGCGCTCATTTTGACGTACAAGGCGTTATGACCTTTCGAAGTCATTTTCTCTAATACGGGCTTGAGTTATGTGCTTATGTGAACGTGCAAGACGATGTGACTTTTCATGGGCTTGGATTGTGCACTCATATTCACGGGCAAGACGTTTTGACCTTTCAAATTCAATTTCTCTAATACGGGCTTGAGTTGTGCGCTCCTTTTGACGCGCAAAACGTTGTGACCTTTGGAAATTGCATTATCGAGCGCGAACTTGAGACGTTCGTTTTCTTTTCTGAGCAAGACGATCTAAAAATTTCGTGTTCGATTCTTCAATCCGTCGCGATTTATCTTCTCTCGAAGCAGTGGTACACGATGACAATCGCGATTTTCTTTTTGCTGTCACTTTTGAGAACCAAGAAAGCTCTGAAAAAAAAATTAGAATTTTAAAAACCTAAGTAATATTGAAATCTGGGTTCACTCTGCCTATCGCTTTTGAGTCAAAAACTTTTGAGTAAAAATATAAATTATGAATTCGATCCAAAATAAAACATAAAACAAATCAACTAACAAAAAAGTAATTTCTTACGAATCTAAAAGCAAGTACATACCTAAACAATCTTTACATAATATTTGAAATTCGAATGCCTATTTTAAACATAGTAAAAAATATAGTTATCTAAATATTTTTGCCAGATAAAACGAAAGCTTAATGATAACAAAAAAAATCTAACGTAATATGGAATAGTCTTATCCATTGCCACCACAAGGGGACCGCCAAACATGATGCGCTCAGATTTTGATGATTTTAAAGTATGTTGCAGGGGTCATACCCCTAACTATTCAGGTCAAAGGTTTCCTTCAAATGGGCTTTAGTTTTCGAGAAATTCCGGGTTAAAGTTCAGTATGCATTTCAAATACCCATTAGTTCGCAGCCTTGAACAAGAACTCCGTGGTGCTGAGGTAGCGCTCGCGATTTGAGAGCGGGAGATGAGAGTTCTGTCCTCTCTAGGGACTTTTTTAACTTTTTTAATAAATTTTATATATTTGTTGCGTTATAAGTTTTATGCAGAATTATGAATTCTGCATCTTTGAACTTTTTGATATTGTCCTAATAAATTCCATTTACATTTACGAATTTTTTGTAAAAATGTACATTTTTTTTTTTTTTAAAGTTTTGAAATTAATATTTTTACTGACGAAATTCCAAACTAATTTAGGTCTAGATTTTGTTTAATTTTTTTATTATTTACCCTTTATATTTTAATAAGCGTTCTAAAATAATACTTTCTTTTAACTTTTTGAAATTTTAAATGAAAATTTATCATTTTTTATAATTTATACAAAATATTTTTTATCTAAAATCTTCTAAAGGTATTTATGATTAGGTAATTCCAACAGCATATCTTGAAAGGAGTAATAAAACATTTAACTGTAAAGTTCAAACTCAACATAATTTTTTGATTTGCACAAATAAAAAACAATATATTACAATTAATTTTTTTATCATTCTAACAAGTCGATGCCACACAGAAAAATTCAACTAGAAATGAAAAATCGTTTGTAAATTACAATACATATAAAAAATATCTGAAAAAAAATCGTCGGCAATGACTTTTATGGTAATATCAGAATAAATAAAAATTTCTTTTTATTCATTTCGTTTAGCTTCCTTTGCAGACAATTATAACGTTTGAAGTAATTTCTTTTTCAACTTTTAATGCATTTTTAAATATACTTATCACAATTTAAGTATTTAAGAAGATATAATATGCTAATTTATACATTCTTCCAATATTGTTAAAACAATTTACGCAAAGAATATGTTTAACGGCGATTTTTAATGCGGAATTTGTTTAGAATATTTTTGCGATATGTATCACACAATTAGTTCCATATTTAATAAATTAAAAATGTCAATGTCGGTGATGATTAATATTTTAGTATTTCAGCAGTTAACATATTTCAATATATTTAGAACAAATCAAATATTAAAAGGATATATTATTTTGTTTTTTTTCTTAATCATTAAAATTTTTTTAAATAGAAAATGCAAATAAAAATAAATGTTTTATTTCATAATTACGATAAATATATAAGAAAATACATATATTTATGTAATCGTTTAAAAAGACAATAATCGTTTAAAAAGACATAAATTAGTTTGGATTTTCGTCAACAGAAATATTAAAATAAAAATTGAGGAAAAACTATAAATTTTCACGAAAAATTCGAAAATGTAAATGGAATTTATTAGGAAAATATCCAAAAATTCAAAGATGCAGAATTCATAATTCTGCATAAAACTTATAACGCAAGAAATATATAAAATTTATTAAAAAAGTTTAAAAAGTCACCAGAGAGGACAGAACTCTCATCTCCCGCTCTCAAATCGGGAGCAATACCTCAGCACTACGGAGTTCTTATTCAAGATTGCGAACTAATGGGTATTTGAAATACATACTGAACTTTAACCCGAAATTTCTCGAAAACTAAAGCCCATTTGAAGGAAACCTTTGACCTGAATAGTTAGGGGTATGATACCTACAACATACTTCAAAATCATCAAAATCCGTGCGCATCATGTTTGGCGGTCCCCTTGTCAGAAAAAAAATTGTAAAAATGTTGTGAAAAGAGCTAAATCACTAACATAGTTTTTTGCGTTTTACACGTTCCCGATTATATAATTACCTCATTGTCTCTGTTCTCTGAAGCTTTTAGTATATATACAGATAGACTCAAAAAAATGTGATATCCATCATATCAATTAAATGGCTTCAAATAAACAACCCATCAGCTTGTTATGCACTGACACAAAATATAGCTTATGTCGGAGCAGTGATTGTCACCATCAATTTGCCACCATCACTTTTGAAATCTGTTCGGTAGTTCCAGAGATTAACCCCTACAAACAAACAAAAAACAAATAAGCAAACGTTACTTCTTTATAATATTAGAATAGATATAGACTAGCTGACCCGCCCGGCGTTTCCCGGACCCATGATAATAACCTGAAATAAACCTCAAATTTGTATGATTTTATATATTTTTACCGATTTTGTATGAATATATATTTGTAAGCGAAAAATTCGCAAAAAATTATTAATATTTAGTGGTAAAAGCGCTCACAAGAATAATTTTTTTTTTCTTTTTGCACGTGGGGTCATTTCATAGTTTAAAAAAAAATAGTTCTTGTTGTCGAACTATTCGAAATTTTTATCTGTTATAAATATATCTGTTTTGCAGCCCGTGTAAAAATTTCATGAGAAAATATTGATATCTAGTTGTAAGACAAATATGTTTGCTTCTCGCTTTTTTTTTTTTGTTGTTGTTGTTGTTGTTGTTTTCGCGTTGGGTTCAATAGTTCTTATCGTGCGAACTCTCTGAAATTTTAATCGGTTATAAATATAATTGTATGCAAGCCTCTTTAAAAGTTTCGGCAAAAGAAATCATATTTAGTAGTGAAAACATGAGCCGCGCCTTTAAGAATATGTTATCCGTTTTTCCTTTTTTAAACGGTTCGTCCGATGGGTGTTAAAACAAAATGCCAAAAAAATTAGGCATTTGGTTTTTCTTTTCGATGTTTTGCGGAAAGCAGGGAATTTTTGCAAAAAAAAGATCGTTTTTTATGAGTTTTTTATTAATATCTCAGCTAATCATCCAAAAATTAAAAATTTAGTTTCAAGTGCATCAAGGCTCACCTAAAACAAGCTTTTAAATTTTACGTGCTGTACCCAAATTTTACTTGCGAACTTCTACGTGCGGTAGATTTCGCTCGTCATCGCAGAAAGACACACAGACACATATATAGAGCGAAACTTTCTTTTATTAGTGTAGATCACAGTTATTTTAATTTGCAATTTCACGTAAATGATACACAAAATTTCAAGATTTTATGAATTCTGACGTAAATACGCAATTAAAAATAAAGTTATTAAAATGGAAACATTTTTAGAATTTTATAATAATATATTACGTTTTAATACTTATTTACTTATACTTTTATTAATATAGATAATTGTATCGAAAATATTATTTCTGTACTTAAATTTTTGTCAATCTAAACTATGTTGCACCGATTTTTCACACTTACCAATGTAATTGAAAAATGTTTATGACTTCGGTTTGTCTGTCCGTCCGTCCGTACTCTAATTCTCTCGTAAATATACTCGGATTACTCTGAATTTTTCTATGATATTGACGTTTACTATAGCATGATCCTTATTGAAAATGAAATGCTCAGCATTTATAGTTTATTTACAGGGACAGACAAAAGTATTCCGTTACAGTAAAGTCAATGGGATAAAATCGTTTCAAGTGCATTTTGAGGATCTAACGCCATTTACAACATGATGAAATTGATATACAATTATGAAGCGCACTGAAACATGCTTTTTGTAAGAATATGGGGTGCAAAGCATTTATTATTCATTTACAGGGTTACACAAAACAATTCTGTTACACAATGTTCTACTGGAGAAAATCGTTTGTAGTTTAATTTAATGATGTTTCACTATTTCAAACATAATGAAATTTATATGCATTACTGAGGTACACTATAACTTGCTCACTGCAAATCATGGTGTGCATTGCGTTTATCGCTCATTTGTAGTGACACACAAAATAATTAAGTTACAGTCTTAGTGCGATAGTTATAGTTGTGTGTTAAGCGCATTTTCAACTTTGGTTTGCATTTTAAGTTTAACTAAATTTTTGCATAGTACGTAGTGTGTATAAATTCTTTTGATCATATACAGGGCTGCACAAAGGAATTCGTAAGTATATGACTATGGGAGTGTATTGTTTAAGGATATTTTTAATTGTGTTATGCCTTTTCCTGCTGAATTATATTTAGTAGACTGATAGAAGTTTGTGAAATATAAATAAATTCGTATACAGGGCTACACAAAGAACAATATACGTTGTCGTTTATGATTGGTAATGGCTGGAAGTGAGCTTTAAGTTGCCTTATGCGTTTTTTACCTGTATTAAATTTTAGCTTAATATGTGGTGTGTACAAAAGTCTTTAGATGATGTACAGAGCTGTTCAAAAGATTTCAAGTGCATTTCCATCGATTGGCGTAAATTGCTAAATGTGAATTTTCTAACTGAACTAAATTTTATCATGCTATGTAGTATGTATCCAAATCAAAAATCGTATACAGGGCTGCACAAAATTATTCGACTCCTTTTTTGACTATGGAAGGTAATTGCTAAAACTGTATTTTTAGTGTTGTTAACAATTATGTGTTATATGTTTCCTAAACTGTTTAGTACATATCTTCTTTTGCCTTATTTAACGGTGAAGTTTCGTTACAGACGTCTGGATGTGTTGGAAAACGTTTCATAATCTATGCTTGTCGCATGATTTTCCGTTCTTGTTTTATTTTTTTAAACGATTCAATTTTAATAAAACTTAACATAATAAGTTCAGAGAAATGCAAAGCAAAAGCTTAAAAAATAAATAAAATTTCAATTTTGGAAGACGGCAAAGTTTAAACGAACAGACAATTAATGTGTAAAACAAACTTCCACTAGTAAATTTAGTTTAAGGGATTTTTTTTTTACATTTTTAACTTTAAAAAGTGTAATTTTCTTGTACTAAATTATATTCGGATAAAACAGATTTTTATTTACAACAAATGCAGGAGAAAAGAGACAGTAGTTTTCCCATTACGACGTTTTTCCTTGTATGACTATAGTATAATTGAATTTTTGAAAAGAAAAAAGTAACAGGGTTATAATATACACCTCTGGGAGATTATATATCATCCCAAAACAGGTTATTGATCGAACGGAAGGATTCAATTGAGGAAAAAACAATTTTCAATTATTTTTTATCTTTGGTAAAATTCTACCCTACAATAGATAGAAAAAGAAAGTAAATAAAGAAAGATGAATTCCTCTATCATTCCAATTCTTTTGAGTTCAATATGAAATAATGTCACCTCATTTACTAAATGGGAAAAGAAAAGAATGGTTTGAAGAACTGCAGAGATATAACGAATTTCAACTTATTTTTTAAAGAAAATCAATGGAACGTCAAATGAAAAAAATTATGTTTAACGGAAAAACTGTTTGTATTTTTTTTTTCTTTTAACTTGAAAAAGTCATTTTCTCTTTTGGAAACCATTTCTTTTTTATTTTCTTTCTTATTTGTATTATTCAAAAATTTAAACATAGAATTTCGAGAAAATACATTTACTTATTTCTCCAATTTTAATATTTTTTTTTCCCTCAAAAGATGCGGTTAGCTATTCCCTATAGTATTTTTTCTTTTCTTTTTTTTTCCTTATTACAAATAATACTATAAATAAGAGTAAATATTAAGTCTTACTGCTACTTTTTTTTCTTCTTCTTTTAGTTTTTCACCTTCCGTTTGAAATAGTTTTTAAAAAGAAACGGAGGGGTGGGGGGGGGGAGTTATATTCTAACATTACCCGCGGAAGTTTGTTTTACTGTTGATTTCTGGCTTGTTCAAACTGAACCGACCTGTAAACCTAAAAATAATGTTATTTTATTTTATTTATACCTAGAATTTTCATTTATTTGAACAAAAGATGTCGAATTTTATTTAAATCGATAATTTATTTTAAATAAATTACTGGATGCTACATATTTCAGAAAGTTAATAATTAAAATAAATGCAAAATAAATTCCAAGCAATATTGAAAAACAAATGAAAGCAAAGCAAGCTTTATTAGAATTTTTTTAGATAAGTTCCTCATGTATAACTTTATGTGTAATCAAAAAAACTTTTCGTCAGTCTATAACTAAATAAAACATCAGAATACAATAACTAATAATTATTTAACATGCTGAAAAAGGATGTCGAAAAAAATAATAATAATCTTATCTATTTATTGTGAATGATTTAACTGAATGATTTTTTTTTATATTTCAGAATAATTTACATTGTTATTCATTTAATTAGGGAAGGGTGGAACACCACAGAAAAGTTTTTGATTAATGATTTTTGTACGTTTTTGGTTCAATTTTTACACAATGAATATTACGTATTGCTTTATTAGCAAAACAAAATAATAAGAGACTGAAATAGGTACCTTAGAAAAAGTTAAATTAAAAGAATGTACACCTCTTTTATTATACCAATCTGAAAAACACTCAGATAACTAACTAGAAGTAATAATTCAGAAAGTAATTTAATTAAATATTTTATACATAAATATGTAGACTTTGTTAAAATATGCCATTTCCACTATTGAAATAACTTATTTCTGTACATATATCTAGCTGCAACCTCTATTCTAAATATTGTTTTTATGTGTGTAGAGTGGCAACTACCTTTTTCATAAGTTTTATTCGGTCGTTTGGCAATAAGTAGTAGTTGTTGATATTCTTGCGAGTATCGCGGTAGATATGTTCACCGCCAAGTAATCACCATTTGCGTTTATTTTTAATATATTTCATTTAATCAGAATCATATCTGCGTATTTATTTACCTTAAACTTACTTTTCAACACGTTATCAGCACTATAAGCTTTAGTAAGATGCCTTTACGATCCAGGACAGACAAAGATTGAATTTTTACTGCAAGAAGCAGAAGCCGAAGACTAGCCACGTTCGAAACACGAAGTGAGTTATTTTAAATTAATAAATATTTAAAGAAGTAAATATTAAGTAGAAGTGCATATAACTACATTTTGAAAGTGAAAAATGGCGAAGATTATAAAATGCTGAAGTTAAATGTGGATAATTACCACACATGGTGTATCCGCTCAAAAGCTGTTCTAGTGCAGAAAAAGTGCTCTGAAGCAGTAGAACTGACGCGACGTGGCGTAGGGAACGCAAATGACTGATGCAGAAGTTAAAAAGTCCTTACTCTACTATTTCTCATCGCCAAAGATACATTTTTAGACGACATTGGAGATTGCATTAGAGCCAGAGACGCCTGAAATTCCCTAAAAGTCCTTCCGGCCTGTACCGGGAGGAAAAGGTAGCTTTCCTATATCTTCGTTTTAAAATTTTAGCTAATGTTACACGAAAACAGCAAGTTAAAATGCAAAGAAACGTTTACAACAGATTCCTTAATACTGAATTTGAATAAGAAATTCGCCAAATTATTGAGCAATAGCCAAATTGGCTTCATTTATGAAGACTTATTTTGGTCGCCAAATTTGGCGATATTTCGCCAAATAACGCCAATTTTGGCAAGAATTTGGCGCTAACGGATATGAATATATAGTTTTATGCGTATGATTGGGAAAATTATTACAACAATGAAAGAAAATAATCGCGTTAATGTGCTGTTTTGTTTCAAAATGTCAGCCACCCTAGAATTTCAAACTTCTCTATTTCAGCCATTTTTTAAGATAGAGGTAAACCAAAAAATGCTCTGGAATCCTCGTATCAAGGCCTAACACGTAATTAAAAAATAAATTAGAATTTTTAACTTTTTTGTACATTTATTTTAGTTTTAAATTTTGAAATGGCCGCCATCTTGAAACAAAATGGCGGACCAAGCTGGCCAACGAACTCGGTCGAGACATTAGTGACCTTAATACACACAATTAGTTTCATCAAAATCGATTTATAAATACGGGCGTTATCGTATGACATAGGTCAGATATATATATATATATATGGAGATATATATATATATATATATATAAATCAACATTTGAACGGAGGGTGGTTTTGGGGTCTGGGGGTCATGATCGGTGAAAATATATCGAAATTTTCCGGAACTGCTTTCCTCCGAACGGCTGCAATAGGTAGCTTTATACTTTTTTGTATTGAAAGCTACCTAAAAGACATGCACACGAAATTTGGTCTACTACATATGTTGCTGCTAATGAGAGATATTTTTAATATAACAATGAATCTTCAAGAAAACATTAATTTTTACCTAGCTAGGCTAATGAACTTAGAAAATTCGTTAAATTGGAAGGCTATGCTTTCACGGATAGAGAAATAGCTCTTGTATTGATGTTGGGATTACCTAGAAGTTATGAATCACTTATTTTCAACTTGGATAAAGATGATGCAAACCTGGCGACAACACTTGCAAAGTCTAGGCTACTCATAGAGTAAAAACGAATATCAAAAAATGAGAACTCTGCTAAAGAACATCATTAAGGAAAAGCTCTCCACACAGAAAATTTTATCCCTAATCTGAAGAAAACTACAACTGAGAGGCCAATGAAGACGTACACGCCAAAGAAGCGTAATGAAAAAACAGAAATGAGTAGGAAAAAGAATATTAAGTGTTTTAGCTGTGAACAATGGGGTCATATTTCAACGAACTGTGAAGAAGCCAAATACGAAAACAGTACCAAAACTTCAGTTGATGTTAAAACTAATATTGCACTGCTAGCAAATAAAAAAAAATCAAGAGAAAAAAACTGTGGATTTTAGATAGCGAGGCTACTGAAGACATGATCTGAATTCTCCGTTAGAAGAAAATTCTCAAATCTTAGGCAGTATACATCTGAAATTGAAGTTGTTAATTCAGAGAAGACAAATTTACTTGAATCACTGATATTTCATTTTCTGTTGGTGAAAATAATGAAGAAATAAAATCACTATTCAAAATATTCTTCATGTCCCAAAACTAGGAGAAAATCTTTTATCAATTGGAAAAATTGGAGAGAAAGGCTTAAAAGTATAATTTTCTAATGGAAAATCCAAAATGATTCACAATAATGAAGAGACCCTTCTGTCGGCTGAATAATTGAAGA
This sequence comes from Maratus michaelseni, assembly GCA_963931845.1. NCBI lineage: Eukaryota > Metazoa > Arthropoda > Arachnida > Araneae > Salticidae > Maratus > Maratus michaelseni. Next base: position 191,118,520 of record OZ007588.1, on the reverse strand, counting down.
AAAGACGATAACTGCTTACATTACAAAAACTGAAAGTGCTGAACTGTTGCATCGCATGCTTGGACACCCAAACTATCCTGTAATTAAAGACATTGATAAAGACGAAAAATCTACAGTGTACATTCAAATTGTCTTAAAAAGCTAGGCAAAAGTGACATAACATTGTCAATTCCACGATTTCTGTTTGAAAAACATTCTACCCCCCCCCCCCCTCCCCCATTCTGTGACTGGTAAAGACTATCGCAAAATTAATGTTTGGAAGGTCACTTCGAACATCTCTTCACTTGTTATTACCATCAAAACCAAAACTATGGCAATCCTTCTACAAATATAATCTTCATGAATTGTTTTTTTTTTTAAACTACGGAAAAGGGGATTAAGGGTAAAATTATAAAGGAGGCTCACTGCAAAAACTTATCTGTATGATAGTCAACCAATTCGAGGAAATATTCGATATGTTAAAGCAGCAATTTGTTTAGAGGGGTGTTATATTGCAATGAAATAATATTGGTTTATAACTAAAGATGGTGCCACTGTATGGACAGTCATAACTTACGTATGCAAGTCAGTAGTGCCGCATCATATCATTATTGTAGAGATTTCCAGCGTTTGAACGGGTTTGTACACATGTAAACAAATCTTCTATATGGTAAAATGCACATGTTCCTTGTTGTCAAGTAATTAGAAATTTATATTATAAAATTACTAAAATGTTGTTAAAACAAAGAAATTTTTATAAATTCTAATCTGCATGACTTTCATATTGTGCTTAGAAGTAGATGGCTCTATCACTATCTATTAGCCCAAATGTTTATTTGTATTAACTTTCTTGAAATATAAGGCGCCCCACTCTTCCCTATAGTCTTTTACAATTTTGACAATTTCCTTAATAATGATAAAAGCATTCACAAAATCTTCTGGTTCCGTTACTTGTGGATACGAATGAAAATAGGGAATTATGTAACAGCATAGCAAGTTTCCTTTACAAATTGGGAGCAGTTTCCAAATTACAGCTAGGAAGTAACTAAATCCGATTAGGAAAAAAATGATTTATTTTTTCCTTTATATAAATATTTTTCTTTTAAGAAAAGAAGTACATTATATCTCTGCAATTCTTCAACCTATTCATTTTTTACCATTTAGTAAATGAGGTGACATTGCTTTCCATTGAATTCAAAATGAATTGCAGTGATAGAAGAATTCATTTTTTGGTTTTTCTCTTTCTACCTACTGCGGCACACCATTTGATAGTAGATAAGAAATAATTGAAAATACTTTTTCCCTCAATTGAAACCTTTTTTTCGATCAATTACCCATTTCCTGATAATATATAATCTCGAAAGTGTATATTATAAACCTGGTATTTCTTTCTTTCCCAATATTCAATTACACTGCGGTCATCATGCAAAGTAAAGCGACATAATGTGAAAATTCTTGTCTTTTCTACATTCATATGTTGTAAGTAAATTTAAATCTGTTTTGTTGTAAACGTAAATCCAAATATTGTTTAGTTCAACTAAATTAGAATTTCACTTTAAAGAGAAAGAAGGAACCAATAAAATAAAAATTCTCGAGGAATTTTGTTTAACTTCAACACCTTGATTCAAACACTGAACTCCAAATATGAAAGTTGTTTCACTTTTCTAAAGATTATTTTCTGTATTTCATTGCCCATAATGAACACTGAAAATTGGCACAATTTGTAATAGTAAGTGGGTACGGCATGTTTGAAGTCGATGAAAATTAATATACAGTAAGGAATTGTTTTGCACTAAAGGAAAAATAATAAATATACTAGTACTACTACTACTACTACTACTAAAATAATAATATTAATATTAATATTAATATATTAATACAATAATAATAATAATAATAGTAATAATAACGTTTTGTTAGAATGATTTTAATACTTTTGTAATTTTACTTTTATTTATCACTAGCGGCCTGTTCTGACTTCGCGCGGATGGACAATGTGTTGACTACAATGTAGGATAGGGATGTGTAGATACTTTTAAAAAAATTGCTCTAAATCGGATAAACACGGAAATGAGATAAAATTACAGTACTTACAAATTTTAAAATTTAAATAAAAGTTTGTAAAAATTTGATAAATAATTTTTTTCTGTTTATGTACATATTGAAACTACTACGTTTATTTTAATATAGCAGAACCCTCCGGCTTCGCCTGGGTTAATCTAGGCCTTACGTGTAACATAAGTAAAAATGTAATATCCTAAAAATTGGCGGTTCACAATAACGCATTCGCGTCCTTAAACCGTCAAAATGACAAGCAAAAATCATTAAAAAAATGTCGTTCTAAAAAAGCAATAGTTGTCTTATTCGCCTAATCTTCCATAATCGAGTTCAGATCCAATGTTTAACCCCCTTAGTGGGTGAATTTCTAAAATCCCTGAAATACATGTTTAACCATTTTTAACAGATTTGTTATACTGAGTATCATGCTCCTACCTAAAACTTCTGCTGAATTATGGCGAAATGACCTAAAAAGTTCGACCCCCCCCCCCCAATTTAACGCCCTTCGAGGGTGGGGGGATTTTCCAAAAATCCTTTCTTATTGATTGGCTAGGTCATAACAGCAATCTACTCTCCAAATTCCATGATCCTGACTTTAGTCGTTTCAGCTGGGCATTGATGTGTCAGTCAGTCAGGCTCTTTATACAGTATGCCAACTAAAGTCCCTTGCCACCCTCTTAACTTCGGAACGGCTGCTGCTATATTCATAAAAGTGTTGTCTAGATATAGTAAAGTAGCCATGCGCTACACAATGAAACCGCCTACAGCGGCACCTGGTGGAATGCTGCGGAGTTAGCATTCCTATCTCGAAAACGGAAAAAGATAGAGAAAAAAAGTGATTTACAAAATTGTAGAGTATCATCGATTTAGTGCAAAAAGACACCTTGTAGACATTAATGCAAAAAATAGAACGGTTAAAACGCGCATTTTTTGTGATTTCCTACACTGTGACGTGAGAAAACGATTTTAGAAAGAAAGAAACAACCAGTTATGAAACAGCAGGTCTGTGCGACTCCTCCACAAACTTTGCAGGACATTAAACGACGCTATTACGGACGCTTGTGCCAACGTGTCACCCTCTATGCTCCAACGTGTGCAACGTGAAATTCAAACAAACATCCAAATATGCATTGCAGCTGACGGGGTGTCGCGTCAATTCATCTCGCACAATTGATCGCGGAACAATTCATCGCGCACAATTCGTCGCAGCGTCAATTCGTCGCAGCGTCGATTCATCGCGGCGACAATTCGCCGCCGCGTCAATTCATCGCAGCGTCAATTCTTCTTAGCGACAATTCGTCGCGAGCTCAATTCTTCGCGGCACAATTCGTCGCAGTGAAAACGCACAATTCATCGCGGAACAATTCATCGCGCACAATTCGTCGCATCGTCAATTCGTTGCAGCGTCAATTCATCGCGGCGACAATTCATCGCAGCGTCAATTCGACGCAGCGTCAATTCGTCGCGGCATCAATTCGTCGCGGGCTCAATTCGTCGCGACGTCAATTCGTCGTAGCGAAAACGTCTTTGAAGGCTATTATGATAAAAATAAGGATAATTTAGTAAAATTATTTAATGATAATTTGTTTTTTAGATATACAGAATTATAACTAACATTTTAAAGGCGATTTCGGAGGAATTTTTTTTATAAGCGATTCTTTTGGGAATTTCCTTATTGTGAACATGACAGTTTAATGAATAAGAGCAAGTTATTCCTTATTTAAATTAGAGATAGAATAAATATTGCTTTAGATAACCGAAAAAATGGCCAAGGATTTAGGATAAAATCACCCAGATCAAGAAAAAATGACGAATAGAAATGCTAGAAATTTATAAAAAAAAATTATTAGTTGACATATGTGTACACAGGGTACAACCCTCCCCCCTTCCTTATATTTGAAAGATTTAGAAAGTAAAAAAAGTATTGAGATATGTAAACATGAAATACTTTTTGTGATTGCGATTGAACTGATTGCTGCATAAATGCAATTTCATTAAGTAATATTTTGGTTTTATAAGTTTTTTCATTTATTTCATCTATACTAATAAAAGGAAAGTGTTTGTCTGTCTAATTACTCTGTACGTGTGCGCGATGACAAGCCAAATCTACCGCACGTAGAAATCTACCGCACGAAGTCTGAAAATTTGGGTGTGGATAGTCGAAGGCAGGTACTACATACCTGACGCTCAGATTTTTAATATTTTAAGATCCGGGGCTCGTAGGGCCCTTTTAATGTTTTTGCATCTAAATTTTTAATAACTTGCCCCATTTTCATCTGATCTCCCTTCTTTTTGTAGGCCTTTCTTCATTAAATTCCCCGCCCATTTCTACATTTCAGTTAGGACCCTGGCCCCCTGGGGCCCGATGCGATGTTGACTTGAACCTTTTGTGCGCCATGCATTTTTCACCCTCTCAATGCGTAACTTTTAAGTTGAGTCTTCGACTCCTTTCCCCAGGCCAACACCTTCATATTTTTACTGTGGCACTAGGGCCCTTTTTTAGCATTTCTTTCAAATTTTATTCTAAGGATTAATTTATACCCTATGCTTAATTTCGAATAATTGAAGATCTAAAGCACTACGTACTAGGATCTTTTAAGATGTTTTCCTCTTAAGGCCTTACTCAAAACTATCATTTGGCCATTTTTAGGACCTCTAATATAGCTCCCTTAAAAATCGACCGATCCACTAGTTCTTTTTTTAAAGTAACTTTTTTGGACTTCCAGCTACTATATGAACGAGAAAAAAATTTCTCGGACAAGTCCCGGGCCCCCTGGGCACCTTAAAATGTTTGTGCCTTAAGTTATTAATAATTAGGCCCATTTTTCTCAGATCTCCTTCGTTTTTGGTGCCTTCTCTCCATTTGGCTTTTCTCCCATTTCTATGTTCCAGTTAAGACCCGTGGCCCCGTGGGACTCGGTATAGGGGCACCGTTGAAGTTTTTGTTCCCGAAATTTTTAATAACTTGCTCCTTTAAATCCGATTTTTTTCAGTTTTTGGTGCCTTTTCTCCATTTAGTTATTCCTACATTTCTACATTCCAGTTAGGACCCTGGGGACTGACTCAAGACCCCTTGAACTTTTTGTGTGCTATGCATTTTTCACCGCATAATTCTGTCACCCTCTTACTGAGCGACTTTAAAGTTTAGCCTTGAATTACTCTCCACGGGTCACCACGCTTATATTTTTATTGGGCCTTTAGGGCCCTTTTTTAAGCATTTCTTTAAATTTTGTTCTAATGATTAATTTATACCCTATGTTTAATTCCGACTAATTGACGTTCTAAAGCACTAAGTACCAGGATCTTTTAAGATGTTTTCCTCTTAGGGCCCTGCTCAAAACTATCAGTTAGCTTCCCTTAAAAATCGGCCGATTCACTAGCTTTTTTTGTCTAACAACTACTTAGGACTTCCAATTACTACTTGAACGACAAAAAAATATCTCGGACCACAGCTACCACCAATTTTGAATATTAATCCCCTTCTTGAGCCCCTCTATGCAGCTTCTTTTAAAAGAGTCGTAGAAGCTTGAGTTCTGATTATGGTTATTATCACGGGCACGGAAAACACCGGGTGTGTCACCTAGTTAGAAAGTAAACCATAATTTTATTATATTTTAATTATTTTCATCCACTAATGCTGCTTGTTGTATTCAGTAAATGCTTCCAATTTATGATTTTTTACTTTCTTCTATAGAAGAAAGTATTGTAATCGAACTTTTTTTCAACTTCCAGTTTTCAACGGATTTACACGTTTTAGGAGTCAGAGATTCCGAAAAAAAGTTTTTCAAATTGTCTGTCTGTCTGTCTGTCTGTCCGTCCGTCCGTCTGTCTGTCCTCATTGTATAGCCATTTAAAGATTACAATTTCAAAAAGTTGTAAAAATAAAATTAGAAATCCTAAAATCTTTTTCCGTTAAATGTTATGTCTTTATCCAAGGATTCTAGAGAATTTTTTAATTTGCCTCTATCTTAAAAAATGGCTGAGGTATAGCGGTTTGAAATTTTAGGGTGGCTGACATTTTCAAACAAGACAGCAGAATTCATCCATAAACGGGTTTAAATTATGAGTTTTAGTTAACATGATTTCGGCAAATTTTCTTTCATCCCCCCTATTTCATCTTCCCCCTCTTTTTCTCCCCTATACTGAGTTCCAGGAGGCCAGGGTCTTAACTGGAACGTAGAAATGGAGAAAAGCTTAATGGAGATAAAGCCCCAAAAACGAAGGAGATCGGGTAAAAATGGGGCTAATTATTAACAATTTAGGACACAAAAATTTTAAAGTGCCCAGGAGGGTCGGGACTTGACCGAGAAAATTTTGTCGTTCTTTTGTAGATGGAAGTCCTAAAAAGTTATCAGTAAACAAAAGCTTAGTGGATCGGTCGATTTTTAAGGGAGAGGTCCCAAAAGGGGCCAACTGATAGTTTTGAGTAAGACCTTAAGAGGAAAACATCTTAAAAGATCCTAGTACGTAGCGCTTTACATCTTCAATTACATGAAATTAAGCATAAGTTATAAATTAATCGTTAGAATAAAATTTGAAAGAAATGCTAAAAAAGGGCCCTAGGGCTTCAATAGAAATATGAGGGTGGTGGCCCGTTGAGAGGAGTCCAAGACTCAACTTAAAAGTCACGCATTGAGAGAGTGACACAATTAGAGAGGGTGAAAAATGCATGGCACACAAAAGGTTCAAGTGAACAACGCATCGGGCCACAGGGGGCCAGGGCCCTAACTGCAATGTGGAAATGGGGGGAAAGCTTAATGGAAAAATGACCACGAAAACAAGGGAGATTGGATAAAACCGGGGCAAATTATTAACAATTTAGATGCAAAAACCTTAAAAGGGCCCCAGGGGCCCCGGGTCTTAAAATATGAAAAATCTGAGCCCCAGGTCTTCAGGGACTGCCTTGGACTATCCGCACCCAAATTTTCATACTTCTACGTGCGGTAGATTTCGATTGTCATTTCGCACACACACACAGAACTAAAAAAAACAGTCAACTTTCTTTTATTAGTATAGATGATAAAACTTTTAAAGCCAAAATATCATATAATGAAATTGCATTCATGAAGCGATCAGTTCAATCATAATCACAAAAAGTTTTTATGTTTACATCTCTAAATACTTTTTTTACTTCCTAATTTTTTCAAATATAAGGAGGAGGGGGGGGTCCTCTTTTGTACCCTGTGTACGCATATGTAATTTTTTTCTAGCATTTGTATTCGTCATTTTTTCATGCTCTGGGTGATTTTATCCTAAATCTTCCGCCATTTTTTCGGTAATCTAAAGCAATATTTATTCGATCTCTAATTTAAATAAGAAATGAGTTGTTCTAATTCATTAAACCTTCATGTTCTCATCAGGGAAATTTACAAAAATCACATATGAAAAAAGATTCCTCCAAAATTGCCTGTAAAATGTTCGTTACAATTCTCTAAATCTGAAAAACAAATTATCATTAAGTAATTTTACTGAATTATCTTTATTTTTATCATAATAGCATTCACAGACGTTTTCGCTGCGACGAATTGACGTCTCGACGAATTGAGCCCGCGACGAATTGACGCTGCGACAAATTGTGCGCGATGAATTGTTCCGCGATGAATTGTGCGTTTTCGCTGCGACGAATTGACGCCGCGATGAATTGACGCTGCGACGAATTGTGCGAGATGAATTGTTCCGCGATGAATTGTGCGCGACGAATTGACGCAGAACCAGCTGAGCTGACGGTGAGAGGTTTGAAAATCTAAAATAAAGGTTTATTATTATAACTAGTTGCTTTCTTTCTTTCTAAGATCGTTTTGTCACTTCACAGTGTAAGAAATCACGAAAAGACAAATGCGTGTTTTATCCGTTCTATTCTTCGCATGAATGTCCACAATATGTCTTTTCCTACTAAATCGATGATGCTCTACAACTTCGTAAATCACTTTTTTTCTCTATCTCTTTCCGTTTTCGAGATAAGAATGCTAACTTCGCAACATTCCACCAGGTGGCGCCGTAGGTGGTTTCATTGAGTAGCGCATGGCTATTATACTATACCTAGACACTACTTTTATGAATATAGCAGCAGCCGTTCCGAAGTTAAGAGGGTGGCAAGGGACTTTAGTGGGCATACTGTATAATAGTATAGATAACAAAATGTTGTTTAGCCAATCGAAAATTAATAATGCATTAAAATTAAATAAGCATAAATCATTATTTGTAACAATAATATTTTAAAATATTATTTTTTTTAAATATTTTCTTTTTATATATTTCAGAATGATTCCTATTCTTGTTCCTTTAATCTTCCAGCGAGGGCGCTGCGCTGTCGCAAATTTTACAACAAGCATGATATTTCGGAAAATTTGTTCTCGCAAATTGCACCGAAATTAAAATTCAATTTTTAGTACCGATATGTATAATTGCTCTTCTAACATGTATCTCCTTGGTGTTATGAAATATCTTACATTTATAATAGTGTAACTGCTTTGCGCAGAAAAAAATACATCATGCGCCTGCGCAAACAAAAATTTAAGTGCTGTTGCTGAAAGGTACACTGCAAAAATAAAAAAGAGTTGAGTTTACAGTTTAATACTAGCATCCCTACTGGCAGCTGGGGTGCCAGTATTATACTGTAAAATCAACACTTTCTTTTTTAACCACTGGGAAAATGGTTGTTGTTTTCGGTTGAGAATGGACCTCTTGACGTCGTCACTTTATTTGACGTCGTCATTTTATTTGACGTCGGCACTTTATTTTTTTAAGCGTTTTTAACGAAATTCTTCAAAATTCTTCAAAATTCTTCGAAATTCTTCAAAAACATAAAAAATGCACCTGCTCATTGGGAAAACGAGAAGTAACGAGTGTACGCCGCAATGCGATAGTGGGGAATCCCAACTCCATTTGTCGCATTGTCTACGGCCGATCTCCAATGGTTTGAATTGATGCAGGCATTATCTTTGAATGTCAACATCACATTTTGACGAAGGAAGAATTTGAAAATGAAAAAAATGTTTACCAAAGAAAAGAAGTGCGAACTCATTCAAAAAGATCCCGTGAACCACGAGAAGTTGACTTATGCTAACAAACACGTTTTTTTTTAACCATTGGGAAAATCGTCATTTCATTGACATCGTCACTTTATTTTTTTAAGCGTTTTTAACGAAATTCCGTAAGTTTAGACGAATTTTTAACGAAATTCTGTAACTTTAGAAGAAGTTTTCTTTGAATAGGCAATAGAAATTCATAAAATCGTTACAAAAATGTTAAAGTTACAAAAAGGATAGATGCAAATTATCAGATATGGAAAATAAAGTAGAAATTTGGTACTTCTGTGTTATAGCGGCCCTCTAGGATGAAATATTTTTGTTTCTGTTTTCATTAATATATTGTACATTTGTTACGATCGTGTTTTAGCGGCCCCCAAGGATGAATCGCCAAGCGACCAATATTTATCGCCAAATTATAAAGCATGTATGACATTATAATAATATGTGATATATATATATAACATTTCTTGATGTATGTGGCCAAGTTATAGTCATATACGATGTATATATATGACATGTGTATATGATGTATATACGACATATAAGACGTAAATAATATGTGTGTAATGACGTATATAGCACATGTAAGGAGTGTTTGGAATATATATATGCGTATATAGGATGCATATATAAGCTTTGCGATGATCTTGGCGAAATCATAACTGCAACCTTGGCATAATCATAATTGTGGGGGTCGCTATAACACAAAAATACGGGTTTTTTTTTTTTTGGGGGGGGGGGGTTTAAGCTTTCGGAACATTTTCTCAATAGTTATTGTAATTTGTTAAATTATGTATATATATATTTTTTTTTAGTGTTAACTATGGTTTATTATGATTTTTAAAATATCTCTTGCTGTTGCTAAAAACATTGATAAGATGAGCTAGTTCTTTTAATTGGCTTTACAAATTCAAATATGATTTATTATGTAGGATTTATTATGTGTATATAACCACTTAAAGTGCCTATTTTATCTAGGGAATAAAGAAATCACTAACGTAGAGATTTCTGAATTGCCGTCGCTTCAAAATAATTACATATTCTTAAATATTTATAAACCGAAATGCAATAAAATAAAGAGCTTCTTTTGTGAGAATAGTTTCTCAATAATACAAACAACGAAATGACAAAATAAAAAAGTATGTTTTCCAATAGAGAAAATGACTTTTCGATTGAAGAAAAAAACTAATGCAAGAACAAAAATAGTTTTACCATTTTGCATTTATTTTTAGATTCGAAATCGCGTTGATTTTTTTTTAAGTAAATAAATAAAATAAATCGAAGTTCGTTATATCTCTGAAATTCCTCAACCCACTCATTTCTGCCCATTTAGTAAATGAAGTGACATTACTTCATATTGAATGGGGAAAAAATCAGAATTATAGAGGAATTCATTTTTAATATATATATTTTTTTTTAATCTATTGCTGAACACAGTATGGTGGTAGGTAAGAAATAATTGAAAATAGTTTTCTTTCTTCGATTGAATCCTTTTTTTAGTTCGGTAATCCATTTCGGGATGATATATAACCTTTCGAAGTGCATATTAACTCTGATATTTCTTCTTTCCCAAAATTGAATTACACTTTGGTCATACAAGTACAAGCGTCATAATTTGAAAATTGGTGTCTGCTTCTTTTTCTATGTCTTCTAAATAAAAAACTATTTTATTCAAAAATTGTTTTTCCCAATCAAATTGTATTTTCACTTTAATAAATAAGAAATAATAAAATAATAATTTTAAAAAAAAGCTAATTTACACAGTTTGTTTTTACTGTTTATTATTTAATCGGTTAAGCAGAGTCGATTTCTAAAACTAAAAATTATTATTATTTATTTTTTTAAGCTTCTATATCAATTTATTTAATCACTTTAGATCAAATTTAATTAAAACTGATATTTTTTAGTAAAATAAGGGAGGCTGTTGCGATATATTTTAGATTGATTACAATTAAAATATTGGAAGAATTATTCTTGATACTATAATAACAACAAATAAAAGTAAACAAAACAAAATAAGATGTTTAAAAAAATTAGATTATATTAATGAATCGTCAAACTTTTGTCAGATCAATGTTAAATATCTGTGTCGGTCTTATCACGAGCACTTATGGTACAGGTAAAATACGGTTTTTTTTAAATAACTGAAGGCTATTCTCCAAAATTTGGGATTCGTTACAAAGTTACACACAGGTTTTACAAATACAAAGTCAACGATTTTACCTCAATGTAGCTAATGTAGGTTTTTACAGGAACAACTGATTGCCATTCGCCAAAATTTGGGAAGAACTTCGTTTTGGCACTAGAAAAGAAGACTCCATGAGTGTCCAAAAAATAATGTTGTTTTATGTTGTTTAGGAGGGGGGGCGGGGGCAAATACCAATCTTCTCCTTATTTAATGTCAAATTTCCGCCATTAAATAAGACACACAACGTTTTTCGCAATTAGTGGTATGAATCTTGAAAATACATATTGGCAGGAATCCTACCAATCGGAATAAATAAGTTAATAATTTCGGGCGTAAAATTAAAAAAAAATTCCAAAAATTTCAAAAAGTTGTTTTTAATAAAATAAAAGTACCAAAAACTTTATTTGAGAAAAAGTATCTAACTTATGCATGAATATATTGTTTTTAATATTTCAGACTGAAAACATGTATTTTGATTAAAAATTGCAAGTAATTAAAAATTAAATCGGCATCATATATTCTAATACGAGGAAATCTTGAGTGTTGTTATATATATGCAAATTTTTTCTAAAAAATGGCTCTAACGATTTTGACGAAATTTTGTATCCTACCGTTTTGGGGCACCAGAAAACCATTGGGCTAGGTCACATGTTCGAGAAAATTCGATTAGTGGGACATTTTGGGCCACCATTGGTCAGGGTCAAGCTAATTAATTGTATCTAAAAAACGGTTCAAATGATTTTGACAAAATTTTGTATCCTACCATTTTCGGGAACGAGAAGACTATTGGGCTGGGTCACATGTTCGAGAACTTTCGATTAGTGGGTCATTTTAGGGTGAACGTGGGTCAAGTTAATTTTATCTAAAAAACGGCTCTAACGATTTTGATTAAATTTTGTATTCTACGAGTTTCGGGCACGAGAAAATCATTGAGCTATGTCACATGTCCGAGGAAATTTGATTAGTGGGACATTTTGGGTCACCATGGGTCAGGGTCAAGCTAATTGTATCGAAAAAACGGTTCAAATGATTTTGACAAAAGTTTGTATTCTACCATTTTCGGGCACGAGAAGATTATTGGGCTGGGTCACATGTTCGAGAACTTTCGATTAGTGGGTCATTTTGGGGTCGACGTGGGTCAAGTTAATTTTATCTAAAAAATGGCTCTAATGATTTTGATTAAATTTTGTATCCTACGAGTTTCGGGCCCGAGAAAATTATTGGGCTAGGTCACATGTCCGAGAAAATTCGATTAGTGGGTCGTTATGGTTCAAGCTATTTTTATCTAAAAAACGGCTCAGACTATTTTGACTAAACTTTATATCCTACGGGTTTCGGGAACGAGAAGACTATTGGGCTAGGTCACATGTTCAAGAAATTTCGATTAGTGGGTAAATTTAGTCATGGGTTGTTATGGGTCAAGCTATTTTTATCTTAAAAAGTGTTGGCGACATTGGCGAGATTTGGTAGAAAATTTGACTTTTAAGATTACCAATGCCGAAACATTTGCTTAGCGCCAAATGAAAAAATATCGCCAAATTTGACCAATTTGGCGAAATTTGGCGAAAACTTTGGCTTTTAGAATCTGAAGGAACTTTCTAGAAATTCCCAATAGGAGCCGAGATACATGATTCAACAAATATCCTACGGTTTCGGCACGAGAAGACAAATAGGCTTGGTCACATGTTCGAGAAAATTTGATTAGTGGATCATTTTGGTCATGGGTCATGATATTTGAACTCAAAGCTAATTTTAGATTAAAAAAATTCTACGTAACGGCATTGGGAGTTCCATTCTGAGCATTTGTATTACAGTTTAAAGGAAATCGGTCAAGCGATTCTCGGCAATCCATGCGGCTAAGAAAATAAAAAAAAAAGAAAGAAAGAAAATTGTTTAGAAAAAAAAAATGCGTTTAACGTTTGGCTTAGCGGCAATTAGTTTCAGCGTCATATTTGTCGCTGTAACGTTTGTAATAATAAAAATTTCAAAATATAGTCTTTGAGATATATTCTAGATAAGCTGTCTACCATAAAATGAAAAAAAAAGATTATTTCGATAACAAACTATTTCTTCCCTTTCCCCCGCTTAACAAAATCCCCTGGTTCATTCACTTGATATGATAATTGAAAATACAACTTATCTAACAACATAACAATTTCGTTTTCAAATTGTCAGCAGTTGTCAATTTAAATTACAGAATAACTAAAGCAATGCATACAAATTTTCTTTTGTGTAGTTATTTCAATACTTACTTTTTAATCAATAATTATAAAAAAAAATGACATTGAAATTTAAGGATCTTTTTTCTGGATAAATAGTAAGTAAAAACTTAAAAATATTTCTGTATTTCAACTTTTCAAAAATACAAAAAAGAAAACAACAAAATCAAAACCATATTTTCAAAAAAAAAAAAAAAGAAGAAGAAGAAGAAAAAGAAAAAAGAAAAAGAAAAAAAAAGGAAAGAAAATTACCGAAAAATCATGCATCCGACATAGATTATGAAGACCTTTCCAACACTAACAGAATATTATTAAGAAATTTAATTTTTTCATACGATGAAATGAGATATCTAAATAGGCAATTTAAAAAAATACATAACTCAGTAAAAATCCATTTTCAGCAATTTCTGCCCACATTCGAAGTCTTTCATGTAGCCCTGTATATGATCTACAGAATTTGTAAACAACACGTAATACACTTTTGCTTCTATGCATAATTTTTTTCATTCATTGTTCCATTGATTTTCTTTAAAAAAATAAATAAATAAATAAAAGTCTAAATTCGTTATATCTTGGAAATTTTTCAAACCATTCTTTTTTCCCATTTATTAAATAAGGTGACATTACTTCATATTGAAAGCAAAAGAATCGGAATGATACAGGAATTCATTTTTTGTCCTTTCTCTTTCTATCTATTGCAGAACACACTATCATCGCATAAAAGAAATTATTGAAGAAAAGAGTTTTCCTCAATTGAATCCTTTCTCGTAATACACTAAAAATTACATGAAATTGCACATCACAGCGTAAAGAGCACTACTGGCAATTACCAATCATAGTCAGTTCTTTAACCGAATTATCTTGTACGTCTCTGTACATGAGCTATAAATCCTACGCACTCCATAATATATAGAAAATAAGTTGTATTAAACCTTAGTGATCCTAATAATTTCATTATATTTCAAATATCATAACATGTTCAAAATGTGCCTCAAACGATTTTTCCCCCATATATCATATTGTAAAGGAATTATTTTGTATTTCCCTGTAATTAAACTATAAATGCTACTAATTGTATACTCCGGTAAAAGTCTGCTGTAGTCCACCTCAGTAATGCACACAGTAATTCCATTATGTTTGAAATTTTGTCAATAAAATGCGCCGCAAATGATTTTTCCATATAGACCATAATGTAATGGAATTCTTTTGTGTGTCCCTGTAAATGAACTGTTAATGCTACACACTTTATTTTCAGTACGCAGCATTCTTTAGTAAAATTCAATAATGTATAAAAATTTCATGTCAATCCAAGTATATTTGTGAGAGCTAGAGAACGGACAGACTTACAGACAGACAAATCGAATTCATTAACACTTTTCAACTACATTGGAAACTGTTAACAAGTTGGAAATTTTACGTTAAACGTGACAAATGAGGTGCGTTCATTTCGTGCTATAACTAGTTTTACAATGTAAAAAATCATCGTTATTATTTCAGTTAAATTAATTATATCGTCTGCTATGAACAAAATGAGGATGCCTTTTTTTTCTTATTACTTATGTCATGTTTAAAGATGCGAATTTTTTTTTCGACACCAGACAGAGCTGTAAATTTACCATGGAGATCTTGCTTTGCGAATGATTACCTCCATGGTTAATATTTCTATGACTCACGATGAATGAATATTTTGTTTATTTACTTTAATGGATTGAGATATTCGGCTGTTAACATAATTTTCACTGAAGTTATCTCGGAATCTATACATTTTTTAACGTAGCTCATCTCTCAAGCAAACAATTTTTTTGAACGATCTTTCTAAAAATGTAATTTTTACGCAATTTTATTCGAAAAATTAATTTTGAATAAAAATGGCCGCTTGGCATATGGAAAAGATGTGGTTAACCGGTATTTGTTTTCCTCAGTCACATGACTTGCGCTTTTATCATATAGATTACATATGATAAGATTTAATAAAACAAAGAAAACTTTTATTAATATCCTTTTAAGTTTTGATTTAATTTTCATAAAATTTGAAATGACTCGACAAAATTCTGAAACGATTCTATATATTAAATTTCAAACCATTCGGTTGGGTAGTTTTTGCGCTGTTATATGCGAACAGACGGGCAGACAGACAGACAGACGACGACTGTA
Source organism: Maratus michaelseni (assembly GCA_963931845.1). Taxonomy (NCBI): domain Eukaryota; kingdom Metazoa; phylum Arthropoda; class Arachnida; order Araneae; family Salticidae; genus Maratus; species Maratus michaelseni. The sequence goes on along the minus strand of OZ007588.1, from coordinate 191,102,891 downwards.
GGTGCTATGTATTTACATAATTACGAACGCACCGAAAAAGAATAATGACTTTCAATTGAAAAAAAAATGCAAGAACAAAAATAGTTTTGCCTCTATGCATATTTTTTTTCATTCAATGTTCCATTGATTTTCTTTAAAAAATATATAAATAAATAAAAATCGGAATTCGTTATACCTTGGAAAATTTTCAAACCATTCTTTTTCCCATTTATTAAATGAGGTGACATTACTTCATATTGAAAGCAAAAGAATCGGAATGATAGAGGAATTCATTTTTCGTCCTTTCTCTTTCTATCTATTGTAGAACACAATATCATCGCACATAAGAAATTATTGAAGAAAAGAGTTTTCCTCAATTGAATCCTTTCTTTCAATCAATAATCCATTTCGGGATGATATATATACTCTCCAGAGGTGTATATTATAAGCCTGGTTTTTCTTTCTTTCTCAGTATTCAATTACACTGTGATCATCCATACAAGTAAAAGTGTGATAATACGAAAATTGCTTCTCTCCTTTTTCCATGTTTTCTAAATGGAAATCAGTTTTATCTAAATAATATTTAGTCCAACTAAATTATATTTTTATTTTAAAATTTGCAAAAACCCAATAACATAATTTACATGAGGAAGTATGGGTTACTGATTATTACCTACTCTGCTAAAACGAATTGACTCCTAAACTGAAACCTGTTTTAATTTTTGAAATTTCTATTTCCATTCACTCGAACTCGTTAGGCCAAAATTTATTAAAATTGACTCGTTTTTCAATAAAATGATGGGTGTCATCTATTTTAGGATGATGAGAATTAAATTTAAACGATAACTATTATTGGCAAAATGATGAAAAATGAAATAAATCAAATTTAAAATTTAAAATATCACCTTCTATTTATGACTTTATTCATAATAACTGTCTATTCCCAGCGATTTATTCTTTATCTATATATATGTCGTAGGCTAATTGGGAAATCCGGCTCTTTGCAAATAGCCTAGACTGTTTGTAAAGAGCCGGTCTAATATTATATAAAGAGAGAACGCCTGACTGACTGACTGGATGACTCATCAACGCTTAGCTAAATCGATTAAAGTAAAGATCACTAAATGAAATTTGGACAGTAGATTGCTGTTATGACCTAGGCAAGCAATAACAAAGGATTTTTGAAAATCCTACCCCCCCCCCCCCCCCGAAGGGGGTTAATGCGGTGGTCGAACGTTTTATGTTATTTTGTCGTATCTCAGCAGCAGTTTTAGGTAGGACCTCGAAATTCAGTAAAACAAATCTACTAAAAAATGATTAAACACATATTTCAGCTATTTTAGAAATTCACCCCAGGGGTCACATAGGGGGGGGGGGGTTGTTGAACGTTTTAGGTCATTTTCGCCATATCTCAGCTGCAGTTTTAGGTAGGAGCATGAAATTCAGGATAACAAATCTACTAAAAAGTAGTTAAACAAGCATTTCAGCGATTTTAGAAATTCACCCCCTAAGGAGGTTAAATGTAGGGTCGAACGTTTCATTTCATTACGCCATATCTCAGCAGCAGTTATAGGTAGGAGCATGAAATTCAGGATAACAAATCTACTAAAAAGTAGTTAAACACGCATTTCACTGATTTTAGAAATTCACCCCCTAAGGAGGTTAAATGTGGGGTCAAACGTTTCAGGTCGTTTCGCCATATCTCAGCAGCAGTTTTAGGTAGGAACATGAAATTCAGGATAATAAATCTACTAAAAAAATAGTTAAACACCTACTTCAGTGATATTAGAAATTTACTAATCATTTTAATCATCGGATATGAACCCGAATATGGAAGATTAGACGAATAAGACAACTATTGCTGATTTTTGATTAGATATTTTGCGTACGACATTTTTAAAAGGAAAGTACATTGTAGTCGACACATTGTTCACCCGCGCAAAGCCGGGATGGGCCGCTAGTATATATATATGTAGTCTAGCTGTCTATTTATAGTTACTGTTTATTGCCTATTCGGTTTCATTGGGTTGATTCCTAAAACTGAAATTTGTTTTAATTTTTTTAAGTTTCCCTTTCCATTTACCCATTTTTTCCCTTTCCATTGGGCAAATTTTATTAAAATTGATTCGCTTTTTATGAAATTATGGGGTGCCGATGAGAATTAAAATATAGCAATAACTATTTTTGACACAATAAAAAAAATAAAAAAGCAAATTTAAAATTTAAAATACCCTTCTCTATTTGTGACTTTATTTATAATAACCAAACGTTTCTGAGACTAAAATTAAATACTTCTGTCGGACGCATCACAAATATTTAATTTTATCTTGGTACTTGAAAACTTTAGATAATTATGTTGTCCGGGATGACTCAGTTTGTAGAATTTTGGCACGTTAAGCTAGAGCTCCTAGATTCAACTACCTAGCACTGGAAAATTTTCTTTCATCTGGGATTAATTAATTATTTCGTAAAGTTAACATAATTTTTACAAAATTTATGATAAAATAAATATATATATATATATATATATATATATATATATATTTTTTTTTTTTTTTTTTTTTTTTTTTTTTCAGATTGGAAGTACATTAGAGTCCCTCAAACTCGACTTAATTTAGATTGAGAGGGTGGCGATTTACCGAAAATATATCGAGTTTTATGGAATAAGAGTAGTGGGTTATTCACAACTTCTAATATTTTACTGAATATCTCTATCATACAGCAAATGTATGTCCGCGAGTAACGTTGACGTCATATCGACAGTGGCAACCATCTAAACCAGCCATACTCAACCTGCGGCCCGAGACACATAATCATTAATCCACGTTTATAAAATTAATGTATATAAAAGTATTTGAGACATTCACTGTTCTTTGATATATTTCATGAAAAAACAAAATCTTTCCTGTTATTTATAATAAATTTAAAATTATGCTAAACCATCTTCAATGCCGTTTTCTTACACTGCCAAAATAAATTGTTAATGTTACGATATAATACTGGAACCCCAGCTGCCAGTATTATACCGTAAAATTAACAATAATAAACAGTAAAATAAGCAGTAATACACAGCCGCTCATGCGCGGTAGAGTGTTACTTTCTGTATACATTTCTTAATAGTCAACATAAATCAGTCATTATTCCAAATTAATCATTATTGCAATTTCGCGGCCTATTTCTACAACAGTTGCAATAGAAATCTATCACGAAATTTATTGTTTGGAAATAGTAGTGTTAATTGTTGTTGATAACATTTCTTCCGCGGCAAACGTTGAAGCGTAGTGATAATATTCACTTTGTTATATTGCTTTGTTATACGACATTTGTTATCTTACTATTTTAATTACCCTTTTTTAAGTCTGCTGCGGCCCGCCTAAGGGGGTAAACATATGTCTGGGACCCGCAAGAGAAAAGGGTTGCGTATAGCTGATCTAAACAATCCATTTCCCTTTTTCGATAATTGAATTGCTGCTGAACATCGCATAATTTTATAGGGTGGAATGGGTAAAAAATGTATTTCCAAAAGCAATTTGTTTGAAAACTGTATCTCATTTAACTGATTTTCTATTATTTTAAAAAACACTAGTTAACTACTACTCGTAGTAACTAGTAATACTAGTTAACAGTGTAGTGTCCAAATAGATTCAATTGTGATTTTCTATTGTTTTTAAAATAGTTTTGAAGCATGTATAATTGTAAAAAAAAAATCTATCTATCGCATGCAGCTCGATTGCCGAAGATTAAACTGTTTGCACTTAAAACAATCTAAATAGTTCAACATTTGTTTTCGGCTGATACTTCATAACGAAATTAAAAGTTAAACAATAAATAAATAAAATAATATAAATAAAACACAAATTTAACAGATATGTAATCGAACTATTTATTAAACACTGAAATATCCAGAATAAAAAAGGCTGCTGTAAGTAGCCAATCCTTGGCGATTTCTTCGGCTATTAACTTCTGGCATGGGAATGATTAATCTGAAAGTATCGCTTTTAATAAATTTCAAAGCTTTATTTGAATACATAATTGATATTTTTCATATAAAATTGCTTTTTGGAGTTCTTAGTGAACGATATATATATACATAAAATAGAAAAAGCCTATTAGAGTTTTAAGTTTTTTTTTTAAGTTTTTTTTTTTTTTACCTATGTTCTGTACGCCGGGTAGTCCGGGTAGTATATCCGAGAAGCTCGAGCTAGACCCTCTGATTAATCTAAGTAAAATTCTAGCACGACACATCACATAAAAGAGTACACTCTAAAGATCTGAGGAATGATTTGAAACTTACAGATTAATTTATTCTTATGCCATCATTAAATTAGACTTTTTAACTACCAAATTATTGTGCTAAATAGATTTTGATGCTGGAAAAACTGCGTACGATGCGATGACTATTTTTCAAAAGATTAAATTGCATACTCTACTTTAACAAATAGTCAAATATCATACTTACTTGAGCATTTTTTACTGTGTTTATAAAGCACATCATGAATGAATTTTAGTGGTGGCTCTACAGAAATATTTATGCGATATGAAAATCTTTTTCAAAAGAAAATATTTTACTTGACCAGCCGAAATCATCTTGTGATTAAAATATATAAGAATGTGATCGTCGAGTTATACGGGTATCGCAATATCAGGAGCTGAGTTAGCGGTATTCTACTGCAATCTTTTTAATATTTAAAATTGAGGCAATTTTTTGTTCATTTCATTAGAGTCATTTATGATTTTAAAAATCCTTAGTAGTAATATACGCATAAACAAAACTCTTTTGATTTATTTAGTTTAATTTCTAAATTGGCTGCAGTTGTTAATTTAAATTAAAGAATAGCTAAATCAGTAACATGATTTTTTGTGTGTGTATGTGTGTCTTTATTTAAAAATACTTATATTTTAATCAATATTCATAAAGAAAATCGCTACAAAATTTAAAGAGTTTCTTTTGGGAGAATAATTTATAAAATCTTAAATATATTTCTATATGTTTCAGTTTTTTAATAAAACATACAAGAAAATGACAAAAATAAAAAATTATATTTTCCGAAAGAGAAAATGTTTTGCATCGGAAAAAAAATGTGAATAGAAAAAAAACAGTTTTGCCATTATACATAAATTTTTTGATTCAATGTCTCATTGATTTCCTTTAAAAAATTAAATCGAAATTCGTTATATCTCTGCAATTCTTCAACTCATTCTTTTTCCCTCCATTTAGAAAATGAGGCGACATTATTTCATATTGAATTCAAAAGAATTTGGACGATAGAGGAATTCATTTTTTGTCTTCCTTTTTCTATCTATTGTGGAACACAATGGTCATAGGTAAGAAGTAATTTAAAGTCGTTTTTCCCTCAATTGAATCCTTTTTTTTATCGATCAATAATACATTTTGGGTTGATATATAATCTCCAGAAGTGTATATTATAAGCCATAAATTTCTTTCTTTGTCAAAATTCAGTTACACAACGGTCATAGAAGGAAAAATGTTATGATATAAAAATCTCTACATTTTTTTCTGCCTTCGTCTGTTGTAAGTAAAAATCTGTTTTATTCGAATACTAGCTGACCCGCTCGGCCTTGCCCGGCCCATGATAATAGCCTTAAATATTCCTAAAATAAGTGTTGCATGATTTTATATTTTTTTAATGAAAATCTTAAATCTTAACTAAAAATTTGAATACATTATTTGAATACATTACGTGAAAATCTTAACTAAAAAAAGCGTCCAAAAAGTTCTCTTCTATATATTTTTTTTCCCTCGAATACTACCGAATAAATTTAAACTTTATAAAAAAAAACATTTCTTACTGTCCAAACTCTTTGAAATTTTTATGAGTTACAAATATAATGTTTCCGAAGCCTATGTATAATTTTCTTGCTAAAATATTGATATTTAGTTGTAAAAAACATTTTTTCCCTTTTTTTCACATCGAAATCCTATGGGGGAAAAAACCAAACTCACCTAAAGTGACTTGCAGAAATGATTTTTTTTTCAAAGGTTTAGTATTCGTATTTTTTTAAACGGATTTCACTGTTGGAAAAAAACATGAACGTACATGGGGTTTGGTATTTTTCTTTTTTTCATATTTAAATTTCGTAAGCCGATGCGTAATTTTGAAGAATGCCGAAAAGAGGGAGAGGAATTGTTGGGTACATTAAATGTTTAAAATCGTCCAAACTCTTTGAAATTTTTATAATTGAAAAAATATAATGTTTTCGTAGCCTGTGTAAAAAAGTCGTGAAATAATACTGATATTTAGTTACAAAGCCGCTTGGAAAAATACTTTTTATTTAAGTCAGGTCGTTTAACGGTTTAAATAAACAGTTCTTATTGTCCAAACTCTTCGGAATTTTTATGAGTTAACAATATTATGCTTTTAAAGACTGTGTAAAAAATTCGTGAATTTTGTTTTATATCTAGTTCTAAAAAAAACTGTGTTTATTCTCGCTTTTTTTTATCGCGTCTGGTTCTTTGACATTAAAAATAAAATAGTTCTTATCGTCTGAACTCTTTGAAATATTTATCATTTATAAGTATAACGTTTCGTAAGCCTGTGTATAATGTTCGTGCAAAAAAATATGGATATTTATTTGTAAAAACATTAGCAAAAGCCGCCCGCGTGTTCGCGTTCTGAGCAAAAAGTTTGCTCATTTTTTTTTATTATTTTTTTTTTTCTAAATACTTCTAACCGTCCGAATGTTTCGAGATTTTTATAGGTGACGTAAATCAAGTGTATGAAGAACGTTTAACCTTCCTATCCTGAATGGGTCGAATCGACCCATTTCTATAATTTATTTTCTTCGATTCGAACCAGAAATTTCTTCTTAAAGTAAGTTAAATAAAAGCCACAGAGAACTAAGTTAAATAAATGTGTTAAATAGTTTTAAATAAAAATTCTAGTGTGAAATGTTTTTAACGAGGTCTAGTAAAATTTCAACAGGGTAGGAGGGTTAAGAAGATGGCATTAAAATACTGACATTTAGTTACTTTCAGCGTAGAAAAAGTGTCTTCGGATTGCGCGATGTGACTTCCAGTCGCGAATTTTTTCGAAAGTGTTAATATTTGTATTTTTAAAAAGAAATACACCGTCGTAGAGAAAAATAAGTATACGGATTAGGTGGATATTTTTCGTTTTTCCATATCTCTGAAATTGAGCTCGATGAGAGCTTTGAAAAAAGGGGGGAAACCGCGATATCGCACTTTTTTCAAAAAAAGTGTTTTGATAATGTTAACAATTATATATTTTTCAGACGAATTGCAGCGTTTTAAACGTAAAAATGTGATCTGTAATTTCATTTAATCTGTAGTTCGGTATATTTAACGGTTTGGCCGATTCTGTATAAGAAGGACGGCGAAAAAAAAGCCGGTCTCACACTTTCGGATCTTCTCTGCTTCGGCTCTCCAGTACGGGGCAACGTGTGACATCATTTCGACACCCCTTTTTTATTTGCGGGTTTTCATTAATAACTCGGCTAATTATCAAAAATGAAAAATCTCAGCCTCAGGTGCATTAGTGTCGGCCTTGGACTAGTCATTCAAATTTTCATACCTCTGCGTAGATTTTCCTAGCCAACGCACATACAGACAGACACACATACAAACATCTTTCTTTTATTAGTATAGACTATGGACAATATTCTTCCTTTGGGTTCTCTTTTTTTATAAAATGAAAACTGTTAATTTTAATGAATAAGGAGGTGTGAAATATTTTAGACCAATGAAAATTAAAGAACGGTAAAAAACAATTTCTATAAAGTAACAAAAAAAAAAAAAAAGAAGGAAGAAAAAAAGAAAAAAGAATGAAAAGAAAAACAGAAAAGGAAGAACATTATGCTTTATCAGAAATATTTTAAGATTTACTTCATAATGCGATTACCTCAAGATTTTCCTTTTTTTATATTCCGACACGAAATTCGCTGTTAGTGCCAGAAAAATCTGAAAATTCATAAAATTCAAAGTATCATAACTTGGTAATTTTTGGTCGTGCAAAAGCGGTTTTACTGTTTTTCTTGCTAGAGCGTGCAGAAAGTTTTTCTAAATATATTTTGTAGGACACAGGAGCCGTATAAAAATTTTAATTTGGTATTTTTTTAATAACTATTTTAACATGATGTTTTAACATGATTTTTTACATGATGAAGAACAATATTTGAACCTTTTTTTTTTCAATTAGTACTACACTTATAAAACTAACGACACTTTACGAATTAGCTGTAGGTCAATAATAAGAAAAGACGCCCTGCATATTTTACTTTCATAGAACTGCGCTAGTATATAACTACGCTTTTACAAATGCAGGAATGATAAATCAGTGTGCCACAAGTAATGTAAATAACACGAGATATATAGATTCACACACGGATTTCATGCATCTGCCACAAGATGTAGTTTGTTAATTCAGCAAATTTTATTCTCCTAACTATTCTGAACTATAACACATTCCCGAATTCTACATGCAAATTAAGTTTTAACAAATCCCATTAATTAGACAATATATAAAATAAAGTAATACGACAATATACAAGGTGTTCCACTTAAAAGTAACCCCGGAAAATGCTGGAGTTTTTTTAAACATATAGGAAGAAATAAAACAAATCAATTACATGTCATCATCATTACATGTACCTTAAAAAAATGCGGTAATCACAGAAAGTGCTGGAAATATCCTCCTGAGCTTCCAAACACAGTGGAACCAACATTGTCTTATGCTACCTTCTGCACCTTAAAACTAGTAGTTGGGGGCCACCGTAATACTTACCCATCATGGATATGCATAATATAAAATATGAAAATAAAACATGTGTAAACTATTTATAAAATGCATTGCAATTCGAATAAAATCCTGGCTTGATGACATCATAAACTTTAAATGCTCTATTACTGAATTGTGTAAAAGAAACATCCTTATAACTCCAAAATTGATATTCATATTAACTAACGGTTTACTGCGTCGGATTAAGCGTCTCATTTCCAATTAAAATTTATCTTTGAATTGAAATTTGAATGAAATACAGGGTCAAGAAAACTCGAAGAGTTTGGAAAATAGGATTACAAATATATCAACAACTAATTATCCGATCGACTTCATTATTTATGCAACATTTATGTTTTTTTATTCTCTTTTACATTCACTCCTTAAAATAAACAATTTCGAAAATTTTTATATACCTTTCATCAGAACGAATATTTCGAGAGTCCGAAAAAAAATAGTTCCGGATAATCGAGGTTACTGAAATTCAATAAGCTTCTTCTCATTATTGCATACTAAGTACATACCGAATTTCAAGCCTCTATCTCAATTTGTTCGGGAGATAGAGCGTTTACAGACACACGGACAGACGGACGGCAAAATTTTTGTTCTAAAAATATGTTTTTCGAAATCTCCAGTGTCTGAAACGTGTAAATCCGTCAAACAATTTTTTTCGATTTTCAAAACGATTACAAGACTTACCCTATACTCGTATGATGGCTAAGTAAAAAGACAAACGTTTCTTAACACTTTCATTGCGCTTACTAGTTATCCAAATTCTTCCCCACTGGCGCAATTCGTTTTTTTTTTTTTTTTTGTTGTTGTTGCTGTTGTTTTTTACCAGTTAACTTGTATTTTACCGAAAAATGTCAAAATAGATTTTAAAAAAATATTCTTGACCTTATTATTTTTTTTTGACATAGTAGCTATGTGCGCTTATGGACAGAGATGTCCAGAATAAAGCCGCAATACATGAGGGTAAACATCGCCGCCGTTTGTATGAGACATTTTACATCATCTTCCTGGGAATTTCTATCTTTCATCACACACGCACGCCACACATACAAACACCTTCACATTTACTTCATTCATTCTTTGAATTTATATCATTCACAACCAGGGCTTTACAAATTTGATAAAATCTGGTAGCTAGCAAAAATTTCTAGTCGCCAGTAAAAAAATATTTAATTTCAACCATGTATTTTACGCGAGGGAGAAGTATTTAAAAAATACATATTATTTAATTTTATTAAAATTAGTTATTCTCCAAATTTCAATTAAGTTTTATAGATTTACTTCAAATGAATTACTTATAATCACTTAACTTAGATGTTATTATTCTTTAAAATGAATGTGATAGATTAATTAGTTTTAATTCTGAAGTACAAAAATCTGATTTGAAAAAAAAAAAAAAAAAAACCTTGAACATTTTGTAGCGTTGTATCCAATTTTAGATGCCATCACAGAGGCTAGATTATCACGATTTCTTACTTTTTTTTATTGAAACATCCCCCTCCCCCCCCCCCCCCATCCACCCACACTTCCCACTTTCTAATCACGTGGCATGCTATAACGGAAAAGAACGACGTTTTCTGTGCATGATATGTGAAATAAATATCTTTTAACCCTTTAACGGGCGGTGGTCACAAAAAAGGACACCTAATTTTTATTCCAAAACTGACAAACGGCACCAAGACTATTTAATTATTTTTTTCCTTTTATAAAGTAAGGAAAAATTAGCAAGTTTTTGTTTTCTAATAAATTCTTTTGTAAATTCTGGTGTAAGTCCATTATTTCATCATTTTAAAAACAGAATTACGCCGCGCCGGAAAGGGTTAAACTTGTCTCTTCTATTAAAAGTACGATAGAAGAGAAAAATCTTCTATCTACTCTCCGCGGACCAGTAAGGGTGGGGAGTGGGGAAACCGTGTGCGTTCATTTCTTAGGTCAATTTTTATTTTAAAAAATATAAATAAATAAAATAAATTAAAAAATATATATAAAAGCCAGATTAAAAAACTTGGTTGCCAGATAGAAAAATCTGGTCGCCAGTGGTGACCTGGCGACCGCATTTGTTAAGACCTGTTCACAACACACACACAGAGGGAGAGAGAAACAAACAAACGTATACCTTCAAACGATCAGCTCAAAATCACGTTCGAAACCTTGTTCAATACTGAATCCAACGAGCCCATCGGCGAATCGCTAGGTTGTGGAAAAGCCGAGTAAAGGTGGCGAGAAGGGATGAAAACCCAGGGTAGTACTGGTAGTATACACACCTCATGTGTTAGGCGGCTAGCATAGTGCGGGTACTATACGCGCAATGAGCGTATTAATCTAGCTCTTATCGAAAATCTATCTATCTATATATATACATATATATAATAGAGGTCTGTATCTCTATATTTCACTTTGCAGCCACAACTACTCCACAAACCATAGGTGTTTGTGTATGGTAGTAGCCTCGAGTTTCCCGTCGTGCACTATAGTAGTTACCTGTAGGGTGTGGAAGATAGGGTAGTTGAAAGTGGTCGACGTAGGGCATTTTCATATTTCAACCAAAGTGTTCTAAAAGATGTTTGGAATCTTCTTCAACAGGAATTGGTTCTTTCAACTTAACATGAACCAATAAAGATATAGATAACTAAGAAAGATGATTTCACGCCCCCCTAGCTGTGGAAATTGAAACTAAACGATTTTGCAGTGCGTGTGTAGCACGCCTGCTATACAATGCCGTAGGCAGCGGGGACGAGTGCCGGAGTTTCGTTCGGAAAGAGGTTTGTTTGGAACAGAATAAGCGCCGAAAATTACTATTTTTATCGAAACCGCAAAAGAAAGTTACTGATTTCCTGGCAACGCCGGACGGATCAACTAGTATAATATAATCTCTTCCGAGTTATCAAAGATTTCAGAAAGCTTTTCTTTATCTTGAAGATACCTCAGAAACCAACAGATATCCGAGATTTAAAGAAGCAATTCTGAAACAAAAGTTTCTTTTGCTGCCCGTAATTTTCGGAAACGCTTCCAAGTAGTTTTTGCAGTATATTAATCAGTTTTCTCAACCCAAAATTCGAATTTAGTTTTTCGAATATTATCAATTCTTAAATAAGCATTTTTATGTTGTACAAACATGAATGAACAGCATTAACATTCAAATTAATACCATTTATATTAACATTATTTGGTGACACTTGCATGTATAAATTCTGTTACACAATGTTTACTTGAGAATTGATAGCATCCAAAACAACGACTTTCCCAATAGAGAAACTAATTAATACACTGAAAAAACTACTCGGAAACGTTTCCGAAAATTACAGCAAAAGAAACTTTCATTTGAGAAATGTTCCTTTAAATCTCAGAAGTCTATTGGTTTCAGAGGCTTCTAAAGATAATGGAGCGTTTTTCGGAATCGCGATAACTCAGAAGAGGTTTTATTACATTTTCGTAAAACTTAAAAAAAGATAAGAGATAGATTAAGAAACATTTGTCTTTTTTTACAGCTTTTTGAAACATATCCTGTATTTATTGGCCAGTTTATTTTAAAGTACGCATAGTTATTTATTATTTATAGATAAATATCCATGCACTCATTTATGATACAATTATACTTTTAAGAAGATACATTCAGGTTCTGATTTCTTGAGTGATTTTTTTTTAACAGTGAAACCTTATGTCATAGTTTTCTTTTCTTACCAACCCATCAATTAATAATTATGTGGTAGACAATTCATTTTTCTATTAAAAATTCCTATTCAACTTTCTTTTTAAAAAATCGTTAATTAATGCATTCTCTAGAGAGAAAAAAAATATTCTTTAACGCGATCAATTGAAAACAACATGTTCTCGAACTCCTCCTATTTCTATTGAATGCGAAAATTGTGTTGTACACAACAAAGTGAATGAAAACGTTGTTAGAGTAACACGAAAGTTGCCTGGAATAAAAAGTACCTGTCAGAAACACGAAGGAATTCTTCGTGTTTTCGCGGAAAATATTCATGCGCGTTATCAATACCGATCAATCTCTAAAAAATAGCAAGAATGTTTGAAAAACTCAGGAATTTATTCATGCTTTAACCTGGAAAACATGGAAAAGATCTTCGTTTAGTATTCACGAGAGGTTATTAGAAAGAGTAAAGCTAATATAATTTTAATACTCAGATTCAAAAAATAATATACAGGGTCATTCATAATTCCCTCCGGGGTTTAGAAACGTTATAGTAAAAAAACGAAGACGAATATGAAAAAAAGAAACATATGAAATTATTCCGAAACTATTCAAGTTTTACTTACATACATTACAGGTGTTCTATGTGTGAACCCTTGGTCACACGGCATACATCCATGCGATAGTCCAGTTCCTGCCATACTCCGTTTCTTTAAATCTGAATCAGTGGTGTCCGTTCAACGGGCCTTTCGTAATAAATATCGAAAACAGGGACCAACTGACAAAACAATTCATGTGTGGTACCGGAAATTTAAAGAAACGGAGTATGGCAGGAACTGGACTATCGCATGGATGTATGCCGTGTGACCAAGGGTTCACACATAGAACACCTGTAATGTATGTAAGTAAAACTTGAATAGTTTCGGAATAATTTCATATGTTTCTTTTTTTCATATTCGTCTTCGTTTTTTTACTATAACGTTTCGAAACCCCGGAGGGAATTATAAATGACCCTGTATTTTTTTTTAATCTCATGTATTCAATATTTTATAAATCTCTATATTGCAAAAACTACAATTTGAGAAATTACTTATTTGAATATAAAAAATATCATTTTAAGAATTTATAAAAAGAAAATAATAATAATAAGTTTAAAGGAAACAAGAACGAAAAATCATGCATCAAGCATAGATTATGAAACACTTTGAAACACTTCCAGAATTCTTTAACAAACCTTCGCTTCATAATAAGGTAAATAAGATATCTAAATAAACATTTTAGGAAACGCGTAACACATTTAAAAACTAGATTTCGTCAATTACCGTCCATGGTCAGTAAAGTACTCCAATTCTTTTGTGCAGCCATTTACATAATTATGGATTTGTATATGCTCTATATACTACACTCTAAAAAAAATCCGTGAAAATACAAGAGATTTTCCGTAAAATTTTACGGAGAAGTTTCATTTTTCCAAAACAACAGTATAATTTCCGTAAATGATATTAGTTCCGTAAAGGATATTTCAAATCCGTAGATATGCAGAAAGTTTTCCGTAAATTTGATGGATTTTTTTCAAAACTGTACAATGTCCGTATTTCCCCATTTCCGGAAATAACGTTCAGAGGTTTGTATACAGATATTGTCTTGTTTGAAATGCGAATTAAGATTGTTGTAGTATTTACTAAGGTCCAGGGTCTTCTAGGATCTAGGCCTGGACCGGTCCTACCCATGGGCCTGTTTTCTCTCATTAGACTCGGGCCAATCCTGGAGCTCATTGTAACCAGGCCCTTGTCTGGACAGTAATTTTTTGTGAAAATAATAATGATATATTTTATTTTTTAGTGAAATCTTTAGAAATTTACTTTATTTATATAAATTACAGAATTTTTTTTGTTTTAAATCTACTTTTTTTTTCTTTATAGTGCTTCAAATTATGAATTTTTTCACTGACATTTTAAAATTTTATTTAAATTTTATTAACGTGGAGCAATATTAGGTTATTAAAGGTTTCGTAAAATTATATCTTTGTAAATTATTGGTATTGAACAAAACTGATTTGTCTTATAAATTTGTGAATTAACCTAAAATTTATTATTTTATAAATTATAATTTTATAAAGTTTTTATTTTTTTTCTTTAAATTTATAAAAATAATTAATGATTTTTTCTTTACTTTTATAAAAATTAAGTTTATAATTTTATAAAGTTTATAATATATTTAGTTAGTTTATAATTTTATAAAGTTTATAATATATTTAGTCAGTTTATAATTTTATAAATTAAACTAAATTAATTTAGACTAAATTAATAAATCCAAATTTAAACATACCTATCCCAAGGTCATTAATTTCAAAATTTTCGCTATTTTTTTTTTTTTTTTTTTTTTTTTATGTTTTATAAAATAATATTTTTGCAAATTATCGGTATGTAGGTGTTAAACTAAGCTGATTTGTCTTATAAATTTGTGAATTAAACAAAAATTTATTCTTTTATAAATTATAATTTTACGAAGTTCATATTTTTTTTCTTTAAATTTATAAAAAATAATTAATAACTTTTTGTCTACTTCTATAAAAATGAAGTTTATAATTTTATAAAGTTTATAATTTATTTCATTAGTTTATAATTTTATAAATTAAACTAAATTATCAAGTCCAAATTTAAACTTACCTATCCTAAGGTCATTAATTTCAAAATTTTCTCTAAAAATCTTTTTGTTTTGTTTTTTTTTAAATTATTCAGTTTAACAGAATCGTACACAAAAGCTCTCAGTAAAGATTAAATATAATAATTTAATTTATTATAAAATTGTTTATTCACAGAAGTTTTAAAATATAAGAGATAAAGAAAATTTACTTTAATAGCATGTAATAAATACGTCTACTTAAGATAATTATTGTTTTTAGAATTGATAAATAGATCAACAGACAAATAATTTTAAAAAGTATATGTACTATTGCAAAAAGAAGCAATCATTAGTAATAATACATTGTTTTACGCATATAATACATAAAAAGTTAAAATTTATGTGTTATAAAGCACCAAATAATAAAACAAGATATTAAAAATTATTTAATAATCATAAAACCTTTAATAAAAATAATCATAAAACCATCAATCATATCATCATAAAACCTTTAAAATAGAAATAATCATAAAACCTTTAAGTTTTTGCATCATTAAAAGCATGAAAATAAATAACAACAATTGAGGGAACAAAGTGTCCGGTACTAGCGTAATGGTACAGCCCGCCAGTTTACTACACCGAAGTTTCCGCGTTCGAACCCCGTCGTGGCAAGTGTTGGTTAATTACCTGAAACTCGCACAGAAATGAAAGAAAATAAGAAGTGTTATAAGACGTTCCTTGAGAATTTTTTTTTGGCCCTATAAAATTTATTTTAACGATATAAAAATATCTAAAAAATACGGAACATATCTGTTAAAAAACGGAAATTTCAGAAATCACGGAAAATTTCATGGAATTTACGGAATTTTTTTTTTCCGTTAAAATACGGAAATAGTACTGGCGTCTCGATTGCCAGTACAATTTCCGTTTTTTTCAGGAAAATTTTTTTACAGTGTATGCTACAATATAGATTAGGTAGAAAACACATAAAACAGTTGAAAACTTACCGTCAGCAGTTTCTACAAATAGACGGGAACATATTTGAATCCTTTTGTACAGCCCTGTATTAGATTTAGCCTTTACAACCTTTACAGACCTTAAGAACGAAACTAACACGCTACATATTAAGCTAAAGTTTATTCAATCAAAATCGTTTATCTATTATATATGTATCATGTAAAAATGTAAAAATATGTGTTTGCAATCTAACTTTCATAAATAGTCTTAGTTAGACACAAAATTTAAAATATGAAATTATGAATCATTATCATGTTCCTCATTTCAAAATGTGTGCTTAGACTTTATTACAGGGGTACACAAAAGAATTCAGATACATTAAGTTCTATGGGTGGTAATTGTTTGATGTGCGATTTAATGATATTTACCTCTTCCAAACAAAACGAAACATGTTAGTTTAGTACAACAGGTTCTCAATTCAAAATTCTGTGCGTAACACTTAGGATTCTTTTACAGAGACATGCAAAACATTTGGATTATTACATACAATAGGCGCTAAATCTTTGAAGTGCGTTTTAACGATCTTAAACTATTTAAAAAAGAACGAAACTATACATACGATATTGAGAATCAACATTTTCTCTATGGAAAATAGTACGTTTAATATTTATAGATATTTTACAAGGTTACAAAAATATTGCATTATTGGCTATCAAAAGTGATTGTTTGAAGATGATTTTAATGACGTTGTACAATTCAACTCATCTGTATATATGATTGTATACGACATTATGTCAGTTTTTCACACGAGAGAAAATTTTAAAATTACATAAATCGACTAATGTGTTCCATAGATGTGTGAAATTTAAAAATCAAATTATTGTATGGCATATTATTGTCTTTCGTTGATTATTTCTATAAGTGCGTTTTCAAATATGTTATTCGTTTTCCTGCTACACTAAATTTTATAATACTATGTGGTGTGCGAATACATTATCATTATTTACTTCAACGCTTTATAATATTGATGCAGTTTTTTAAGCGAGCGAAATTTTACCACAGTTACAAAATGTCAGGCTTCCCGTATGTATATCGCTGTTATTGTAAAAATAATTTTACATATATTTATTAATAATGTGCATAATGTATTTATGGATATCAAGGTTAGCCTTCGCGAAGACTTCATAAAAAGTTTCTCGCAATGATGAAACTGTTTCATAATTTATCCATGATGCGTGACTTTTCTTTTCTGTACAAATTTGTCCACCAATTATTATAAGCAACTGCTAAATCGTGCAATGAAACCATGGTTATAAAAAACAATATAGTAGCCTCCTATCTTAAAATTTTTAATAATAATTTGAATTACTTTCAATGTTATTTATGTGGAACCACGGATAGAATGATTTCTGGAAAATTCTGTATTGAAATTGATAGACTGCTTGTAAATATTTAAATCTGCAACACTGTGATATAACGAAAAGAAATTTTACCAATATTAATATCTAATTACTTTTACGATAATTCACAATTCAACAAACATAACATAACGAAGAAGAGCAAACAAAAATAATGAAGAGGTTGTATCGAGAAACTAATATGTAAAAGTCCTGGAAAAAAACTGAACACTAACTCTGCAACAAATTATCGTAAAAGAAAGTTACTGGTATCAAACGATTGGAAATAAAGTCTACTTTTAAATGATGTATATAAAATTTGCTTAAAGGGCCATCTACATTTCAAAACCAGCCCGAACTTTGTTTTTTTTCAATGGCAACATCCAATTTTGACACGATATTTTTAATCTTCGTTTCAAACTATGCCTAGATGCCACATTTCAAGTCATTTTGAGTGATAAGTTTTTGAATTATAGACTTTCAAAATTCAGAGCTTCTAATGTTAAATTACATTTTCACATTTTCATTAATATCTACTAAAATTATAATCCTAGTGTGCTAATTTTTTGTTTGGTTATAATACTAAAAAATCCAAATATAAACATCTTGTATTTCTATTTTTTATAATTTTACAATATGAATTACGAATTATGAAATTAATATTCGAAAAAAATATGAATTGCAGCTTACAATTTTTTTGATCAATTTATATTTATTATGTCCTGTTTTATGCGCATTTAAAATTAAAAAATTTTCTTCGGAGTAGTTTTCAAATTATGCTTAAAAAACGGCAAGATGCTGATTAAAAGGGCCGTCTATGATGTGGAGAAAAGCATAATTGTAAAAAATATTTTACTTATTTTATTGTTGATTAGAATGATTTTTTTTTCTGTATCTGCTTTTCAATTTTTTATTAAAATTACGTAAATCGTATTTGCACGAGATGTAATTTTACATCAGTTATGAAAATTAGTTTCACGTTTATTTTAAAATTAACAAAGCTCATTTTTTAAAAAATGAACAGTCGTAACTTAGAAAAAAAATCTTACTCATTAATTTTGTTAACTTTAATTGAATTTCTAGCTTCTTATCCAGTCTAATAAACCTATTTTATTTCTTCTGCGGTATATATGTTTGAAGTAAGTTTCTTATAAATGCATATGTGTTGCGTATTTGCTGAAAAAGTTTATAAAATATGCCATTAGCAATCGAGTTAAGATTTATATTCAGACTGAAAAGCAATTGGTCTGGGTTTTTCTACACCGTTTCCTTCATACTATTTTCTATTCTAAATTTAGTATTCGCCGATATCCTTCACATATAAATTTAGAAAAGAGCCAGTAAAATAAATTCAAAATCTGAGAAAAAGCATTATGAAAACACCTGTAAAATTCCAATCACATTCACATATTCGAAAACAATTTTATTAACAGATAACCTTATTTATATTTTAATCGGATAATTCAACTCTTGTAAACATTACGAAATGAATATTGAAAAGGATTTTACCGTATATAACAATAGCCGAAACATATTAAGTGAGTAAAATGGTCATATTGGCAAGAGATAATACATTAGAAGTGACTTAGTCATTCTGCACCATTTCAACAATCGAGTACCGAACTTCAATTTCGATACAGCCCCTAAAATATGCCCATTTTAAAATAATTAATTTCTCTGAAACTAATCGTATGAATTTCATGAAATTTGGTACCTAGGTATAGTTTAAACTGAAGATTTAAAATATCTTGTCAAAATTGGGTCTTGCCATACCAAAAAACAAAGATTAGGTTTGTTTTTATATGTAGATTGTCCCCTAGGAAAATTTTATATACATCATTTAACAGTAGACTTTATTTCCAATCGTTTGGTACCAGTAAGTTTCTTCTACAATAATTTGTTGCATAGTTAGTAGGGAGGTTCAGTTTTTCTTTTTTTTCCACGACTGTACATAATTAATGTATAGATGAAAAGGTTAACAAATTTGTTAAATTTTATCTTGGATTCAATTTTTAAATTTTGAAGTACATACAATTCTAAAAAAATTCTGTAATGGCATTTGGAAATCGTTTGAGGCAAAATGTTCGATTATTCAATTTTATTTCAATCAGCGCTAACGTACACTCACCTCTGTAAAATATAAGTCAAATTTCCTTAAGAATTTTATTCATTCAAACTTAAATCTTTCGTTCGTGTAAAGAATTTCAATTACTGAAATAATTTCATGGGAATCTCATTTCACAACTCCTTACAGAAAGTCATTAACACATGAATTGTAAATGTTGTTTTCCTCTAAGTGTTTCAAAGAATGTTTAACAAGTTTATTTTCAAGAAGTTAAACAGTATTTATAAGTTAATTTAAAAGTTAAATTGCACGTAATTCATTGCTCAAAGGTAATAAATTGCGAAACATTGCATAATTTATATTATTAATTGCGAATTCAACTATGTAAAGTTAATTGATTTTTTTAATCAAGGATCGTAAGTTTGTAAAGTTTCACTTAAGGAGAATTATCCCTTAAAGAGATTTTAACCTTTATAATTTTGTTTTTGTTTTTTGTTATTATTAAATTAATTCTAAAAAATCCTTAATTTAGCATTTTACTATAATAGATATATTATTTAGCAGAATGTTTACGTGAATCAACATAAAAAAAAAAAAAAATCTCTCATCTCCTTTTCCCATACCCTGGTGCTGTTAACCCATTAAACGCCGCTATCTGAACCATGTTAAATAAACATAAGTTTTTTAATTGAGTTGAATATTTTTTAACCCCTTCGGCCCTGATTTTTCTTTCAATTTTGGGAAAAAATTACTGTTATGCTAACAAAATTAAAAATAGCTATCGGAATCACAGAAGTTAGCGTTTAATAAAAGTTAACGAATGCTTTTTAACCAAAACCTCACAAATGTAGTTATTTTGCGTGTTTTTCATATAACAATAGTCTAAGGAAGAATTTTTGAAGACGTTTGGAAAATGTCGTATTACAACTAAATTAAACAAGCATAAAAATTTAGTAATATTTTATATCTTTTATCACAAATTACCAATTCGGAAAAGGATTCCCAAATTTTAATTTAAAAAGTGAAACGTATGTTTTAATTAAAAGAAATGCCAACGGCTTGCTAAAAATTATAATTATTATTATTATTACTAAATGCTAAACATAAGCGAAGTCATGATAGAAAATGTAGAGATTCATACTATCACTATTAGGTGCTGGAATTAATAAAAATAATGTTTAACCCTCTAAGCGTGTGGAACGTAATATTCCGTACACTAAGCTCCAGGTTTCACTGCAATATATGCAATGTTTAAGATAATATAATTCTATAGATTTAATGAATTTTCAAAACATTGAAGAATGATTAATACTCTCAAGGGTTACATTCATATTTGTAATTAAGTTTTATTTATAATGCTGAAAGAATCATATTTTTTTAGCATTTAAAACAAAATGCAGAGAAAACAGCATTACAATTTTACCCTTTTTCAAAATGCTCAGAGGGTTAAGACAAAATAATACTCAATAAAAGGTATGTCCTATTAGTAGGACGTCAGGGCCGAAGGGGTTAAGTGTAACCGTTTAGAAAATCCAGCATGTTCGCGTAAAGAGAGCTTTGGCGTCTTATAGGGGGGAAACGTTCCCTTGATTGAATGCAAGTAGCGTTCGTTTTTCGGCTACTTAGAAGTTATTGTTTTTAATTATTTTACAAAAAGTGGATTATTTATTTTTTATTTTTTTGCACGCAATAAAAAAAAGTTTCAAACAGTTAATTTATTATGTATGCAGGTATAAAGAATTTAATACTGAATTAAAAATCATTATTTTGATTTTAATTTTTAAATTTAAAGAAGAAAAACACTATTAACAAATAAATTTTAAACATATAAAAGCTTTCCTTTTTATTTATTATTTTAATTTACAATTTATTGGAGGCATGTAAGTACGAGACCTGTAGGTACTTAAAAATCTATGTAGGAGATCTACACCTCCTACATACTTATTATATGATGAAATTATCTTCGGTTGAGGTAAATCAGTTTTCTTTTTTTCTTTAGAGCACCACTTTTTACCTGACCTAAGGGAGTCTCTTATTCAAAATTAGATGCCAAACGCACAACCTTGTTGTCTCTTCATTTTACTACGAAAAGATTTTCTGTGACAATAGATTAAAAAGTTCCTCTTTCATTTTTTTTTTCAATTGTTTACATTTACTTAGAGGACAATCTTTCAACCTATTTTCTCTGATTGTGACCGTCATACAAAAATTGCGCTTTCGCATTTCTTCTAATAATTCCAGAGATATAAAAAAATGTCCATATAAACGGTATGTTTTGAGGGATCGTCAATGCATTTAATTAAGTCCAAAACCACCCTTGTTCCAAGGGGCTTAGTTTCTGTTCCATTTTTTTCTTCAAATGTATTTTATTTTTTCCCAAATAAACTTGTAAATTTAGTTGATAATCTTCAGAATCAGAATCCAGTGTATCGAAATATTCCAAGGCTTGTTTTACTGTTAAAAATTTAACAGGCATTTTCACATATATATCGAATTTTTTTTTAATTTATCTAAACAATATTTATTATCAACTGCCAAACGATTCAAAAACACTATGCTTTTCCAAATAACAAACTAAAACGCAGTAAAATACAACTATATTTCACCGTATTGTTGTTTCTCCGAACCAAGAAACTAAACATTTTCTTTTATCACTTTAAGTGGTGTGGATGCTTTGCATTCTTTCTTCCTAGGGTGCATTCTTTTCTTTATGAAAGCGGGCTCGCAGACAAAGGATAAAGGAAATGCTTCCGGAAAGCACTAACGTTCCCACCCTAGGAACATTCCAAACAAATCTTTCTATTGTTGCTTTAAATAAATCTGTTTACTCCGGGTTTTGAATATATTGTTATTTGAAATGTTGGTTTTAAAACCTGACTGTAGTTGAATAAAACTGATTTTTTTTTTTAACTAATTTTACTTGAGATAGTCGGAAAACCAAAAATGTAAAAATATAAAAAGGTGTAAATTAACAACATAATACAAATTAAAATAACTTTTATTAGGTTATTTACACGTTTCGACTCACTCCGAGTCATTTTCAAAAACAAAATGAGAATATTGCATAATTGCACGGGCTTTGAAGTTATTATTTTCATGTACTTTTTTTAAAATTACGCACGTTATCTTTTATTTTTACTTGGTTGTTTATTTTCATATCTGTGACCATGGAGTAACTCGAGCCACAGTTTCGGTAAATTAAAAGATGCCGCATTGTTATATATTGTATTTTTGCATGTTAGTGTCTCTATGGTTTCTCTTATTATGGATGGATAGTATAGATTGGAGGGAAATATTATTTTACTTTCATTGAAATTTATTTGGATGGTTTCTTCTTGATATAATCTTGCCAGGGCTGTAGTTTTTCTATTATATTTAATATCAGCTATATGCTCTTTTTTTCTGAAATTAAATTTCCTGCTGGTCATGCCTATGTAGTAATTCTTGGATCCGTCTTCTTTAATAAAAAGTTTTTCATATACTCCTGAATAATTCTCAAAATTAATTGGGTCAATTTTACTGCAAATGATATTCTTTAATTTCTGAGGGGGTTTGGCTATTAAGCAGATATTGAAACGTTTAAGGCTGTGTTTAAATTTGTCAAAAAAGCTTGGATAATATTGAAGAGTATAAGGTTTGTATTTTTGCGAATCAACTTTCTTAACATAATAACTATTTCACATTGAATAGTAAATATTATAAGCAGAATCATGGAGCCCCAATGGAGTCACCTATTTCAGGTTTATTAGCTGAATATACTCTTCGCCCATTGGAAACTAAAGTTTTTGGCACATTTGACTTAACGCCTCACACTTGGCTCAGATATGTTGATGATATTTTTATAATTTGGCAGCATAGTCTTGATGAACTTCAAATATTTATAAATCAGCTAAACTCAATTGACAATAACATTAAATTCACTATTGAAATTGAACATAATAAAAGTCTTCCATTCCTTGATGTAATGTTAACCAGAACAAATAAATCTATAGACAGAGCCGTTTTTCCGAAAAAGTATGGCTAACCAATCTACCATACCAAATAACACATGTTCTCCATTTACATACAAAATTTCAGCCTACAGATTTTTCATAAGACGGGCTTTTATAGTATGTACTGAAAATAAATTAAATAATGAATTAGATAATATTCGTAAAATTGCTTGTAATAATGGTTTTAAAGATATTTAAATATTAATAAATTAATCATGGATATCGCCAATAATACAAACCAGAAAAGAAAGTTGATTCGCAAAAATACAAACCTTACTCTTCAATATTAACCAAGCTGTTTTGAAAAATTAAAACACAGCCTTAAACGTTTCAATATCTGCTTAATAACCCAACCCCCTCAGAAATTAAAGAATATCATTTGCAGTAAAATTAACCCAATTAATTTTGAGAATTATTCAGGAGTATATGAAATACCTTTTATTAAAGAAGACGGATCCAAGAATTTCTACATAGGCATGACCAGCAGGAAATTTAATTGCAGAAAAAAAGAGCATATAGCTGATATTAAATATAATAGAAAAACTACAGCCCTGGCAAGATTATATCAAGAAGAAACCATCCAAATAAATTTCAATGAAAGTAAAATAATATATCCCTCCAGTCTATACTATCCATCCATAATAAAAGAAACCATAGAGATACTAACACGCAAAAATACAATATGTAACGATGCTGCATCTTTTAATTTACCGAAACTGTGGCTCGAGTTACACCATGGTCACAGATATGAAAATAAACAACCAAGTAAAAATAAAAGATAACGTGCGTAATTTTTAAAAAAGTACAGGAAAATAATAACGTCAAAGCCCGTGCAATTATGGAATATTCTCATTTGTTTTTGAAAATGACTCGGAGTGAGTCTAAACATGTCAAACAGCCTAATAAAAGTTATTTTAACTTGTATTATGTTGTTAATTTACACCTTTTAGCATTTAAAAGAAATTCAAAAATTCTCTTTTTTTTAAAAAAAAAATCTACAAAAAATAGAAAAAAGGAAAATATTATTTTGAAAAAAATATATTTTAAACCCCATACTAATAACTTTATTATAAAAAAAATTTTCTTAAATAGCTAAAAAATATTTTGAAACAAATATATATAAAATATATGTTTTCGCAACGGGAGCGTTGGCGTTTAATGGGTTAACACTAACGTAATGTTAAAAGACAATCACAATTTTTCAGTTTATCGTCTTCAAAATTACCAACATTAAAGTATTCCAATAGTTTAAAAACTGATCTATTGAGTAATTATTTTTATTCTTTCTGCAGCTTTTTAATATTTTTCTACTTAAACAATTAAAATTCACTACATGTATTTCGTATGCGTACAATTGAGGTGCATTTTAATTTTGATTTTTTTATACATAGACCTATTGTAATCACTTCGTTTTTAACACTTACCAACATTGTTGGAAAGAGTTTATGAATTCGGTTTGTCTGTCTGCCTGCCGTCTGTCCATGCTCTAACTCGCGTGAATATACTCGGATTGCCTTGAAATTTAAATATGTTATTGAGGTTTACTATGGCATGTCTGGTTTTGAAAATGAAGTAACATTTATGGTTGTTTCAGAGGGACACTTAAAATAATTCTGTTACATTACGCTCTATGGGGGAAAATCGTTTACGGTGTATTTTAATGATGTTACACTATTTTAAACATATTAAAATTCATACATATCATTGAGGTGCACGACAAGACACTTATTGTAGAATATGGTATGCATAGAATGTATCGTTCAGTTACAGGGACACTCAAAAGAATCGGTTACAGTACTGTCTATAAACAATGATTACTGGTAGCATGTTTTCAGTTGTGGTACACGTTTTTAAATGTAACTATATTTTTGCATATTATTTGGTGCATATAAATTCTATAGATCATATATAGGGCTGCTCAAAAGATCTTATGTACATTTCCATTTATTGACGGAAATTGCTGAAGGGGACTATTCAATTGTGCTATGTATTTCCTAATTGAAGTAAATTTTAGCATACTGTGCAGTATACATACAAATCTATAGATTATGTACAGGGTTGTAGCGCACAACAGGATTTGGATATTTTGTTTAACTGTTTGTAGTAATTGCTGAAATGGATTTTCAAATTTATTATCCGTTTTCTAAATTATTTATTTAATAAACTGTGAAGTTTTGTTAGAGTATTGTAAATGTGTTGGAAAGTGTTTCATAATTTATGCTTGACGCATGATTTTTCGTTCTTGTTTTTATACCTATAAGAGGCTTTGTCCTGACTGACTGCCTGAGTCATCAACGCACAGACAAAAATATTGAAGCAGAACTCTTGAGTGCATATTCGTAGCACATAATAGGGATCCAATAAGAAAGGACTTTTTAAAAATTAACACCTTAAGCGGTTTAAAGACGTATAAATAAGTTTTAAAACATTTCACCATATCTCATAGGCAGTTTTAAATAAGAGCATGATATGCAACATAACAAATGTACTGAAAAAGAGGTTAAGCACGTATTTCGAAAGTGTCGAAATTCAATCACTAACGAGGTTCAAGGGGATGAATCTTAAATAAAATAGATTCTTCCGTAATCGGGTGTACAAAAATTGTTATTTTCAAGACTATGATCTGTTTTCAAGACTATGGTCTATTTTCAAGACTATGGTCTATTTTCAAGACTATGGTCTATTTTCAAGACTATGGACTATGGCCAATTTTCAAGACTATGGTCATATGTTTACAGGCCCGATTGTAGAAAATTAAACGTATAAGACATTTTTGGCTTATTTTCTATTTAAAATTTTCTGAAAGACATTTTTTCAGGTAAATTTTTGTTTAGTCTTTTTTTTTTTTCAAATTTTATAAATTGTTTTTACGCTTTTTGCATTTTAACGATCAGATTTCATTTTTTTATATTAAATATATTACATTTCCTCATATTCTCAAAAAAACTTTTTTTTGGAAGTAGAGATTTACAATTCAAAAACTTATAGCAATATTAACAGTTTATAGGCGTGAAGCACACAGGGCTCTGATAAAATTATTGTCGATTTAACAGTTTAGGTAAGAAAAGTTCACAGGGCTGCATCATATTCATTGTCATTTCAATGATTTATAAAGCTTGAATCCCACGGGCTCCGTTATAGTGATCGTCGTATTAATTATTTACGGCGCGAAAAGCACACGACTCAGTTACAGTGATCACTATATTTTTATTTATTATACCTAGAATCCACCCTCCTTGATTTAAATTTTTATATTTACATACCAAAGGGGAAGTCGTTCGGTTAACCCCTTGAAGGGCACCGGTATATTATATATACCACTTAATTTTAATCCCAAAATGCCACATTGACACCAGAATTTTATAATAAAAATTTGAATTTATAAGGTACATGAGGTAAAGCTTTTACTTATTTTAAAATAAATTCGTTCGTGAATCCTGGTATCAATCAATCATTTCGGTATTTTAGCTACAAGAGTACTTTGCCCCTGAAGGGGTTAAGTATTTCAAATATTACGAAGGTTTAAAGTTTGAAACGCCTAACGTTTAATTCACTTGTAATCATTGCAAAACAGATTGGAATGCAGTTATTTTACTAAGCATAACTCAAAAACTACTTAGCAAAATACAATTTTGGATTTGTATATTTGAAGCTTCTACGAATCGATTTCTGTTAAAAAAAATTAATTAGCTACAAATCATTATTTTTTCGAAAATTTCTTTCGAAAAATATTTTTTTAATTAAAATTGGAAAAATTAGTTATAACCAATGAATGTTTTAACAAAAAAAAAACGATTTCTAGAAGCTTCAAATGTGTGAATTCAAAATTACAGCTCATTCTGCAAAGTAGTGTTTGAGTTATGCTTAAACAATTAACCGCATTGCAATCTGTTTTGAATACGAAATTTAACATTACGAGTTCCAAACTTTTAACATTCATATTTCCTAAAATACTTAACTGAATGACTTCCTTGTTCAGTATCCGAAGGTAAACTTTATCAAACAATCCAAATATGATATCAAAATTACGTTTTAGTATTGAAATTTTTCATGTGGTGTACATTGTTTTATGTGTAGACGATCCACTAAGCAAAATTTCAGTATAGCATTAATTAATACACATTATTACTAATCGATTGGTACAATAATTTGCGGCGGAGTTACGATGATTTGCTGGTAATCACTTTACATTCCAGAACTGTACATACATTTGTAATCGAAATTTTGCAAAACATTTTGCAGTCGTTAGATGCAAATCGTTCGATTATTCAGTATTATTTATATCATCATGATTATTTATATCAACATAATATACGTTTACCTCTGTAAAAATATAAGTAAAATCCCCTTAAGAATTTTATCAATCCTTCAAGTTTAAATCTTTCGTTCCTCTAAAGAATTTCATTTACAGAAATCATTACTTGGTAATCCCGTTTCAAAATCCTTTATAGTAAGTTATTAACACTGAATTGTACATGTTGCTTTCTTCTAAGTCTTCGAAAGAATATTTGGTATGTTTATTTTCAACAAGTTAAATAAAAATTTTAAGTTAATTTAAAAGTTGAATTTTACGTAACACATTGCTCAAAGATAATAAATTTCTATTCCTTGAGAAATATTACATAATTCCTCGTATTAATTTCGAAATCGACAATGTAAAATCAATTGTTTTTTTTTAATTAAAGTTTATAAATTCCTGAAGTTGCAATTAAGGATATTCAGTCCTCCCAACATTATTAACTTTTGTAAATTTGTTTTTAGTTATTATGAAATTAATGTTTAGAAACAATTAATTTTACTTGTTAATATAATAGACTTTTATTTTAGTGTTTAAATGAATTGATACGAAAATAAATTACTCTTTTGATACCATGGATGGTGAAGTACTATGCAATGCATATGACAATCACAAGTTTCGGTTTTTCTCATCTTTAAAAAAATTAAAATTTCCAACATTACAATATTCTGATATTTAGAAATTGATTTGTTAATAATTATTTTTACTCTTGCTACAGTTTTTAGGGTTTCGTTCATCTCACGAAACCCTATTACTCCCGCTCCGTTGTTTGTCACAGAGCTATTCTCAGAAACTATGTAATTTACAGAGTTGAAACTTTGTGTATATAGCTAAATACGATCTATAAAGAGCTCAAAATATTAAACTTTGAAAAATTCGTATTGTTTTAATAAATAGAGATAAAAAACCAAAATTCTAACAGCCTTTTCCTATTAAATTTAAACATTTTTCGTTATAGCAGATGCCAAAAATTAAAAATCCACGATGAAATTCTTTCTATAATAATTAATTTTCTATCAGACGATTTCCACGTGAAAAATGAAAATAAAATAAAAAGTTTCACCAATTGAAAAAAAAGATTAATATGAAATAAAAATGTTTGACGTCATAGTGGTAATAAAACGGATTTCTCAATAATACAAGGAGTGTGAGTATGTGTATGTACACAAAGCATATTAATATCACGTCATAGAGAATTAAAAAGAAAATCTGACGTCATATTGGAAGTTTAACGAATTTTTCAGATGTTTGAGAATAATACAAAGCGAGTATCAATATGAGTTATAGAGAATAGTAAATATATGAGTTTGAGAAACATATTGAATCATGATAAAAATCCGATTATGGAAATATTCGCATATTTTAACATTTTGAAGGTGTACAACATGTTTAATTTTGAAATTATTTTTTATATCGCATTTAGTCTGCGTGGCGGATATTATTATGACAGAATATAATAGCCGGCTTCGCCCGCTATCGGGCTGGTTTGGATAATCGAAAAAACGAAAAAGTAGACCGGTAAATTTTTACTTTATAAAAAACAAAAAACATGAGGTTTTTTTTTTTTTTTGGTTGCTAAATGAAGTTTATTTGGATTTATTAAAGAAAGAAAGGATAAAGTGTTTTGAAAGGAATATTAAACGAAACCCTTTGAGCGATCTTCGATCTCACTTACCCACTTGTTTAATTGTTGTTTCTCCCTATTCTAAAAAAAAGTAACTAATGCTGCAGCAGCTGCTGCCGTAATTGGATTTGTTGTGACCTTTGCCTTTTTTCAGCTGATAATAAAAAACTATGGCATATAAAAATATGAAAACTCTTAGTTTTATAGAGAAATGCATGATATATATGGTGAAGTAGGCAATTTTTAAATCGAAGCATTATTTTAAGCGCTATTTAATGTTCAAATCGGTCAAAGCAGTTCAGTTAAAAAGTTTTATGGGTTCAAAAACTATACATAACAGTTTAACCATCTTTCGCAAACATATACTTTATTAGATTGCTGTGATGCGAAGTGTGTAATCATTTTTTTAATTTGTCCAATTTTGTAATTTTTTTCCCAATTTCTTTGTTAAAAATTACATCTGAATAGAGATTTTATTCCTAGTTTAAAAGAAGCAATGGAACTATGTGTTCATGTGCAATATGACTTATAAATGTTTATTTTGAAAGATTTAAATTTTATTGTTTGGAAACTGTATTTTAAATTCTGCTTCTGTATTTAGTTGTTTATATTTTAACAAGTTATATGTAGGTCGTTCATTTTATTTGATCGGATTTCTATTAAATATATTTTTCCTAATTTACTGCGCTTCTTACTCTGCATGCGACATATTTAAACAGTCTGTTTTACAATTTATTCTTAACAGGTTATGTTGACTAGAAGCTTATTTTGTTTTGAATTAGGAAAATTTATTTAAAAGTTCAAACTGCCATTTTAGAGTACAAATACGATTCGACATATAAAACGACTGAAGGAAAAGTAGACTTTACAATGTTAAATAACAGTAATTATGACGTATGAAAGTTAGTTTAAAATGGAAATGTTTTTAACCTATAAAAGGTTATGAGATGTAATACATATCAAGTATGAAGAAACAGCAAAAGATATGTGGAATTCCTTACCTAAAGTTTATGAACAAAAGCTTTTAAATAAAAAACTTTTCTTGTAAAGAATATTATGTAGTATGAAATATGATGAAGCATTAAACATGAAAGAATATATTCCAAATGTATTAGAAGTTTCTGATCAACTAAGAGGCCTAGATAAAGTAATTCCAGATGATACTGATATTGTTGAAATTTTACTATGTAGTGTTCCAGAAAGTTATGATTCTTTAATTACAAGTTTAAAAATTCACCCTTCTGAAGAGGAGAAGTCTTCATTAGAATACGTAAAAGTAAACTTTTTGCAACGTATGATTGTCGCTTGAAACATCTATGTTAAATGATGAAGCAGTAATGATAATAATGAAAGACTTAAAGGAAAAGGGGCAATTTGGGGTTAACTCTGAGAACAAATCAAAACAATTTTGCCACTACTGTAAAAAGACAGGGAATATTAAAATAAAATTGTTATTTATGGAAATCTGGGAAACATAAATTAAGACAATACAAAGTTAAAAAGGTTACAGATAATGAAAAGGTTAAAACGGATAATGAGATTTTTCGATGTCTTAAGGTTTTCAATAAATTTTCTAATGTCGATTGGTATAATGACTCTGCCGCAACAACTAACATGACAAAAAATAAAAATACTTACTGTATCAAATTAAAATCAAAAGATGGCCAAGTGCAAGTTGATAGTTGTCAGTTACTCTACATTAAAGATGAAAAGTGATAGTTGATAAATGATGGTGGATAAATGATAAAGTGATGGTTTATTTAAATACAGAGAAACAAACAATGAAGTAAAAAATATCAAAGTTTGTAGTGTTTTATGTGTTCAAGATCTTGATAGCAGTTTATTATCAGTAAAGCGACTTGATGGAAACAACGGCACTGATTTGTAACTTTTGGAAACAGGAAGTGTATAATAATGAAAATGATAAAGTTATAATTGAGGGAAAATTATAAAATGGTCTATACAAGTTAAACTGCAATGAAATGTCTAATAAAGATTTTGAAGAATCGCATATAAATTGTATTCATATGTGGCATAAAATATTTGGACATTTCTATCTTCGAGCAATAAAGGAATTACAAGATAATCATCTAGTCCATGGTTAAAAAATGAAGGACTGTAAACAGAAAATGAAATGTTAATGTTGCACAAAACTTAAAATAGTTCAGATTTCTTATCCTAAAAGAAGTTATCATCGAGCATGCATCAAAAGTTGGAGATTTATTTCATGCTGATATTTGTGGATCTTATCAAAATGTAACTGCCACAGGCAAGCGCTATTCATTAACACTTACAAGTGACAGGTCAATATTTATAGCTGTTTATTTGCTGAAGCAGAAAAGTGAAGCAGCAACAAAAATTGAAGAGATTTTTAATTGTATAAAAACTAAATATGAACGCACTCCAAAGATTATGAGAAGTGACAGAAGAGGTGAATTTGTGAATTAAAGACTGAGAAATTACATGATTAAGGAAGGAATAAAACATCAGTTATCAGTACCACATTCTCCTCAACAGAATGGTGTTATAAAAAAAGAACCGTTATTTAACTGAAATGACAAAATATATGCTTGAAGATTCACAGTTGGATAAAACATATTGAGGAATTACAATAGTGACAAGTTATGCTATCTGCATAATCGTTTACCTACAAATGCATGCGAGAAAACTTCTTTTGAAGTATGGCATAGATCTAAACCAAAAGTAAAGCCTTTAAAAACATTTTATTTGCAAAGTTATTTATTATTATATTGCACCTGTGTTAAGAAGACATTTTGATAACATTGGAAAAGAAGGAATTTTTCTTGGTTATGCAGAAAAATCTAAAGGTTGTATTATACTTGATAAAGAAACAAAGTAATCTTTTCAAGAAATGTAATTTTTGTCAGAATAGTGGAGAAAATGAAATATTAACTAATGCTCAAGAATCAAGTGATAGTAATGAACACACAAAAACCATTTTGAAAATAAATAAAGAACATGAAATCAAACCTTTAGACTTTAAAGGAAGGTGAAGATTTAGAGGAAAAGAAACATGTAATAATAAGACGTTCAGAAAGTTCCAATAAAGGTGTACCTTCCGTAAGATATATTGCAGCTTATAAAACATCTGTTAAAATTGTTGGTGAATCTATGTCATGGGCTGGAATAAAAAGTTATCTGAAGATGAACAAAATAAATGGATTAAAACTGCAGATGAGTAGATTAAAGCAATTGAAGAAAGAAATATTTGGATACTTACAGATTTACACAAAAACAGAAATGCGATTGTTACTAAATGGGTTTTTTAACTTAAACAAGATAAAATCGGAAATGTTGCGTGTTATAAAGTCGACCTGTAGCTACGGGATTTACTGAGAAACTCGGAGACGATTTTAAAGAAACGTATGCTCCTGTCACGAACAGTGTAGCCTTTAAAGTCTTCTTAACAGTAGCAAGTACCAAGAATATAAATATTAATGGTTTAGATGTAAAAACAGACTTTTTAAAAGCTGATACAGATGAAGAATTATACATGTGGCAACCACAGGGATATATTATTGAAGGTAAAAAAGATAAAGTGTACAAGTTAAAGAAAGGTCTGTATTGTTTAAAACAATCTCTCAACTGGAGCAAGCAACTCCACGCAAGTCAACTGGCAGCGAGCTTGTCAGTTACAATGCTTGGAACAAAAAGATAAATTCAATTTTAATATTAAATGGTTATGTACGTAGTAAAGTGGAACAGTGTTTCTACATGCAAAAAGAAGAAAATTTTTGGAGCTACATCATTTTTTATGTTGATGATATTCTTATTTGCACGTTAGATGAAGAAACTAAGATTAACGTAATGCAGATATTTAAAGAACCGTCTGATATATCACCGTTTGATTTAGGACATGTCATATTATTTAGGGTTACAAACTGCGCGATTAGAAAATGAGTGTTTTGTAATAAAATGAAAATTAATCGAAAATTAATCAGAAAACGAAAATTGATCAACTTATAAAGAAATATGGATTAAATGAAGATAAAGATGCAAATACTCTTATGTCCAGAAATTTTGAAAAATGAAAATTCATCAAGAGAACTGGAAACAAACATCAAGTATAGAGAAGTAATTGGATCTCTTTTATATTTTTCTAATACCTCAAAATTAGATATTTCAACAGAAATTGAAATCTTATCAAGGCGTGATAGTAAACCAACTGAAAATAACTCCAATGCAGTTAAACAAGTTATGAGATATCTTAAAGGAACGTCTGAGTTTAAATTAAAATTTGGGAAAAATCTGTCATCTTTTTAAGCTTATGCCAATGCTGATTTGACTGGAAATATTTCAGATAAAAAGTCAACTACCGGATACATAATTATGCTAGGAAATTCACCTGGTCTAATAAGAAATAACACTCAGCTTCACTGTCCTCTACTGAAGCTAAATTTATAAAGCGTCAGAAGCATGTAAAGAGGGAGTATGGTTAGCACATTTATTGTGTGAAATTGAGGGTACTCCGAAAAGACAGTTTACGAAGACAATCAAGGTTGTATTGCTATGATTTAAACGAGCGTGTCAGTCAATGATCTAAACACAACAACTTTTGTTACTATTTTGTACGTGAACTGTATAGAAAAGGTATGTTTGATATTGTATTGATGAAGTACTGAGGATCTTATAATATGACTGCAAGTAGGTTTACAAAGCCATTGGTTAAAATTATGACATATCTAATAGAATCATTTTTAATGCGGCAGCTTGAGAGTGGGGCGAAAGACGTTTAACTATGTGTTCACGTACAATATGCCTTATAAATGTTTATTATAAAATATTTTAATTTTATTGTTTGGAAACTGTATTTTAAATTCTGTTTCTGTATTAAGTTGTTTATATTTTGACAAATTATATGTACATTGTTCATTTTACTTGATCGGGTTTCTATTAAATATATATTTCCTATTTTACAGCGCTTCTTACTCTGCTTGCTAGATATTTAAGTAATGTGTTTCGAGTTATTTTTAACATTTTTTTTCATATTGTTTCCAGATTTTAAAAAACCCAAATACTAGTATTTACAAAAACTTTTCAATTGAAAAATATATTTACATGTAAATATTAAAAAAGAACGAAAATTTTAAAACAATTCAATTATTATGTACGAAAACCATTTATTGTTGAAAATTACGTCCTATTTTACAACGATACATTTAAAACGGTTTTCTTATAGACATTATTGAAGCTATTATATATGTATATATAGTAGCTCGTTAGCCTCGACATTATTCATGTGACGTCACAGTGAGAATCACGTGGCGTTAGAAAAAGCGGCTAGCGCGTTTGTTTACATATTTCATTACTTGATGCAGTATAAATACAGACAAATTCATGAGTAAAATACTTTAGATTTATTTTGTACGAATTGCTATTTGATAAATACATATTAGAAAATCCAAATATGCATGTTAATTAAAATTAATAATTTTCATTTTATAAATGTAATGAAAATTATGCATGAAGTTGCATGAAGAATTCGTGTATAATCAATACCCGTTTCTGAAAAGATCTAAAACTCGAGATAAATGTAAAATATAAGCGTACATTTTCCAAACACAGTGCTTTTCAATGGCGCGGTTTAATATTATTCCCAAGCAGATGAATATGTGTAATCGATCTTACTTAATCAATCAAGAAAACAGTCGTAAGCTGTCGCGACAGCGGTGAATGCGGACTTTTGAACCGAAAAATCTTCCAGTCAAAGGGAAATTCATGGCAACTCAGTTAAAGAAGATCGCCACTGATCGTGGTAATATGATTCAATCTTCTGTTATAGAGTTAGATTTTTAAAACAGAGCAAATTAGCGTGTTTTAAGGCCTACGGGGTCTGGATAGGGGTTGGCGAGCGTAGTAGTAGGGGGCACAGCCCCCTAGTTAGTTAAATAATATTTAGTACATATATTTTATATTATAATCTTAAGTACAGTCGTTCCAAAAAAAAAAAAAGAGAGAGTGCGAACATCCCTACTAACTCTGAGGAAAATCATGGTATAAAATGGGACTGGTACCAATCAATTAATAATAACGTTTCCTAATCAATGCTATACTTAAATTTTCATTAAGGGGTCGTCTACATATATAAATTGTGTCAAATCTAAAAAATTCCAATAGTACCATTTATTTTTTATTTTTTTTTTAACATCATATTTGGATTCTTCGGCAAATTTTACCTTCGGATACCAAACTAGAAATCATTCGGTCAAGTTGTTAGGATCTATGAAAATTTTAAATTTGGAACTCCTAATGTTAAATTCATTTTTAATCTTTGCGAAACTGATTGAAATGTGGGTAAATTTTAAAGCATAACTTAAAAACTACTTCGCGGCATGAGCTTTAATTTTAGATTCGCATATTTAAAGCTTCTAGAAATCGATTTCTGTTAAAAAATTCATAGGTTACAATTCATATTTTTTTTTCTAAAATTAATTTCAAAATATCTATACATTTGAACATATATTAATATCTTATTATCTTTAAATTAATTAGCAGTTAATTTCCAACTTCAGTAGAATCTCGTTACAACGAATGTCACTTTAACGAATTTTTCAGTTTAGCTAATATTTTTTGAATTTTTAAAAAAAACGTCCTATGCTTTCACATTATAAAAATATTCACTAAAACGAATTTCATGTTAACGAACTTTCTAAATTAACGAATTTATTGAAGACTTAACAAGATTAGTTATTTCAGTTTTACGAATGTTCTGTTGGCAAGAAAAATCTCTATTAAAAAACTAGAATTTGGAAGAAAACTTTCTTCGGGGCTCAACGAAGAAGAAGCCGACGACAGTGAAAATGAAGCTGATGATGATAGTCCATCAAGTATCGAAGATTGTGTTGTACGATCAAAAGGGGTTCTATAGAACACTGAACTCTTAAAAAGTAATTATTCCAGCAAAATAATGTTCCGAAAATGTCTTATACAATTTGTTTTGAAAAATATATGTCTCTTACATAAAATGTCTCTTACTGCAACTTCAGAGCAGAAAACTGTTCTGATTTTTTTTTTTTTGTAAAGAAATAAAGTTACATTAATCACAGAAGTCAGTGAGGTTTTTTAATCAGTCAGGTATCACTACATAGTAAAAAACAAAGTCGCTTTTTCTGTCCCTATATCCCTATGTACGCTTAAATCTTTAAAACTACGCAACGGATTTTGATGCGGTTTTTTTTAATAGATAGAGTGATTCAAGAGGAAGGTTTATATGTATAATAACATCCATTAAATAGTGGAGAAATACTGTTATTTTTGAGGTTTTTAATGTGATGTCGTAAATAATTTCATTTTTTCCGCTTATACATTGCAAACGCAGGCTGAACCCTACAAGATTTATCAAAATAATGTACTAATTATTGTACACATTATAAAGGTCTACAGAAAACACAAAGAGATGAAGGTTTTCAAGGTTAACCCGAAGCAAAGCGAGGGAGGGCCGCTAGTGCAAGATAAACTACAATTTCCTTTATAACAGTTACGATTAAAATCTTGAAGCTTAATGAAATTAATAAATATCTTATTTCTAACTAGGAACCTCACAATCGTAATATACTTTACTAGGGGGCTCAGCCCACTACTCGCTAACGCTCGCCAATCCTCGATTAAACGAAACATCTATACGTGTGCCATTAGTAAGCAATCTGATTTTACTGAATTAATAAGAGAAACAAAGTTAGTAGTCTGAGATGAAGCACCCTTGATGAGTAAATTAGTACAGTAAAATCTCGTTACAACGAATCTCTGGAGACCACTGATTAAATTCGCTATAATGAAATATTCGTTAAAGTGAAAATATTTTTATACTGAAGTAGAATAATATGACTTTTTTTACAATCCAAATTATATTCGTTAAATTGAAAAATTCGTTAAATCGAGGTTCGTTGTAACGAGATTCTACTGTATTTGAATGTGTAGACCGTACGCTTAAAGACAAAAAACAACGATTCGCTATTTGTTGGAATAGAAGTTGTATTTGCTGGTGACTTTAGATAATTTTTGCCTTGATTCAAACATATAGAATGAAATTATTTTATTAAACTTTGATGCTAATCTTACGTAATCGGGTACATGTCAAGGTAGAGTTACATATAAATGATGTTGTCAAGAATAGGGTTTAATGCTAATAATAATCTATATTATAATACATGTCGGATTATTGCTGAAGTCATTTTTATGGTAGCAACGAATTGACTAATAAATTTCGCTTTCAATGCATCTTTTTAAACTTCTAAACATCGCACAATTTCAATTTCTACACCGTCGAATAGAAAAAAATGCAATTGCTTTGAAAACTGTATTTGAATTTACTGATTCATGATTTTTCGAATAATTTCCAAGCATGAATTAATTTTAAATCTATCTCTATCACGTGCAGTTCGATTGTGAAAGATTAATCCGTTTGCTTTTAAAACAATATAAATAGTTCCGCATTTATTCCTAGCTAATGTTACAGAACGAAATTAAAACTTAAATCAAAATATAAATATAAATAATAATATAATATAAATAAAATGCAAATTTAACAGACATGTTCTCGAACTACGCTCTTAAACAGTTGAAATTTTCAGAATAAAAAATCTACAGTAAGCAGCGAAATCTTGGACGATTCCTTTTGGCCGTTAACGCCTGGCATGCGGCTAATACAAAAGTATCGCTTTATTCAATTTCGAAATTTTATTTGAATATACTATTGATATTTTTCTTATAATTTTTTTTTACATTGTTAATGAATCAGTTAATATATATATATATATATATATCAAATATGAAACATCTATTAGAATTAGAGAAAAAAATGGTTTTCACCTATGTTCTGTAACCCGGTAAGGCCGAGTTCGATTCCCTAGTTTTTAATAATTGCTAGTTTGAGTTTCACTGCTCTTAAACTGGCCACCATATTAGAGATTCTGGAAACTACGGTTGTTGCCAAACGATAATCTAGAAATTCAGCCCTTGTTCCGCGCCACGTAAAAGAAATATATATATAGAGAGATGTTTATTATTTACTGACATGTTTGCATGTTATTCGAAATTCAATATTAGTAATTATATATATGTATATATATTTTTATTCAATGTACATGCAATTTTTCTTTTTAAAAAACGCTATATTAGAATTTCACATTAACGAATTTTTCAGTATAACGAATTTAATATGTGGTCTCCAGAAATTCGTTATAACGATATTTTACTGTATAATTAAGATTACGTATTATTAAATTAATTTGGTCATAAAGAATGTATAGGTAGAAAAGTTAACTTTATAAAATTTCATCCTGAAACCATTTCTTAAGTTTCGAAGTACACACATTTGTGATGGAAATATCACAATGGCCATTTTACAGTCGTTTGAAGCAAAACGTTCCATTATTCAGTATCATTTCAATCAACACTAATGTACATTTACCTCTGTAAAA
This sequence comes from Maratus michaelseni, assembly GCA_963931845.1. Classification (NCBI taxonomy): domain Eukaryota; kingdom Metazoa; phylum Arthropoda; class Arachnida; order Araneae; family Salticidae; genus Maratus; species Maratus michaelseni. The sequence continues at coordinate 191,064,095 of OZ007588.1, read as the reverse complement.
TATATAAGTCAAATTCCCTTGCGAATTTTATAAATCATTCAAGCTTAAATCTTTCGTTCCTGTAAAGAATTTCAATTACAGAAGTAATTTCTTGGGAATCCCATTTCAAATACTCTTACAGAAAGTCATTAACACGTGAATTGTAAATGTTGTTTTCCTCTATGTCTTCCAAAGAATGTTTGGGAGGTTTATTCTCAACAAGTTAAACAGAATTTTTAAGTTAATTTAAATTTTAAATTTTATGTAACACGTTGCATAAAGGTAAGATATTTCTATTCCCTGAGAAATATTGTATAATTTATCTTATAATTTCGAATTCGACAATGTAAAATTAAATTATTTTTTTAAATCATAGTTTATAAATTAGTACAGTCTAATTTAAAGAGATTCAGCCCCCCCCCCCCCCAAAATATATAAACTTTTTAAAAATTTATTTTTAGTTATTTAATTAATGCTAAAAACAATTAATTTGTCAGTTTACTGTATTAGATAACTTGGCTGAATATTTAAGTGAATTGGCATGTAAAAAAAGTCCTCATACCTTTTTAACACTTTCCAACCTAGTTGAAAAGTGTTTATGACTTCGGTTTGTCTGGCCGTATGGCCATCTGCCGTCTGGCCGTATGGCCGTCTGCCGTCTGCCGTCTGTCCGTGCTCTAACTCCCGTAAATATGCTCGGATTGCTCTGCAATTTTTATATGTTATAGTCGTTATCTATAGCATGTTCCCTATTTCAACGGAAGTGTGTAGCACTTATAGTTTTTTTACAGGGACACTCAAAAGAATTCCGTTACATTGCGGTCTATGGGGAAAAATCATTGACGGTTTATTTAAATATTGTTTCACTATTTTAAACGCATTGAAATTTATATATATCACTAAGGTGCATTAGAAGAAGCTTAATATGGAATAGGGTGAGCATAGCACTTATAGTTACTTTACAGGGACAGTCAAAAGAATTCTGTTACATTACGTCTATGGAGAAAAATCGTCTGCGGTTTATTTAAATAATGTTTCCCTATTTGAAACGCATTGAAATTTATATATATCACTAAGGTGTATTTCAAGAGGCTTACTACAGAATAGTGTGTGTACAGCAGTAATCGTTCATTTACAGGGACACACAAAAGAATGCTCTACTGTAAGTTAACAATAATTCCTGGAAGTGCGTTTTAAGTTACTGATCGCGATTTTAATTTTAACTCGCTTTTTGTCTATTATGTGGTGCGTATAAATTCTGTATATCCTATACAGGAAAGCACAAAAGTTCGCGAACACATTTCCGTATTATTTAACTCCAGACGGAGAATTTTAAACTGTGCTACGCGTTTCCTAACTGAACTAAAATTTAACATCCTATGTAGTATATATACAAATCTATAAATCCTATACAGGGCTGAATAAAAGTATTCGGATTACTTAGATGTTATCTTTTAGCTTATTAAACGGTATGATTTGTAAAATTATTTTGGAAGCGTTGGAAAGTGTTACATAATCTATGCTTGACGCATGATTTTTCATTCTTGTTTATACCCTGGAATGGTTTACACCACCATAATGTTAAAAAATACTTACAAATTACGGTTTATTGTTGTCTGAAAAGATCAAAATCAACATTAACCCATTTTAGGCCAAGCATAGAAATTTTATAAAATGTGGTATCATTTGCATTGAAATTTGCTTTAATTACATTCATTAAGATACCAAAAAAGTTTCGTGCATGAAAAATAATATTTTATTTAATTTGACGCTACCATTATTAATTTACCATTAATAATTTACCATTAAATTTAAATAAAAAAAAAATAAGTTTTCTTATGGCATTTGTTTTACTTTTTATTTTATTTACAGAACTTGCAACTTTACCCCATTATAAAAACCATATGATTAATCTCAAGTGGAATAACTATACATTTTCAAAAAGTCGAATTTGTCAATAATTGTTTCAAGTAAAAAACCAGCGTATTTTGAAAATTTCTCAACAGAAAATGATTACTTCAATTGAATTACTAATATTTTATAGATGTCTCCAGAACCCTTAAAAATAGCAGAAAAATAAAATTAGTGAAAAATATATGTCACAGTGTTAATAAAAATATATTTATTGAAATGGTGCGTTTATGCACCTTTGGCCGAAAATGGGTTAAAGTACAGTGTAATCATAATTAACGTACATGTTTTCAGAGCTCAATTATAAATAATGTACAACGCTCAACTATAAACAATGTATAAACAATGTACAATGATGTTGCAAACGCAACATCATTTGGTAGATATATTATTTAGATTATGGAAAATTGATTTATAAATAAAAAATAGTTTACATTTTCGACACCAGGGATTAAAAAAGGCGCTGCTGGCTGATTTTTGGCAGCAAAATTTGCATAAAAACTTAAAAATGGACATTTTATGTGATTGATTAACATTTAATGGACATTTTTATTAAAATGTCATTTTACAATTTTACAATGTCATTTCATTGTCAATTTTTAAAATATCAGAACATTTTCTTGCAGTTGCGTCTACACTATATGGCCATTCGACACCGGACCCTTTAAATTTTATACATTTTGTCGAACATTTAAAGAGATACATGTCGGATTTTTCTGAAACTTCAGGATTATAAAGAATATGTTTGACCTCATATTTATCAACGACGATTTGAACAGGAGGGCAATGAGGGGACCAACAAAAAATTGAAGAAAAACAATAATATTTGGGATCACCCTGTGAAGTAAAATGCACGAAATGATCTCTAGCTACAGCACACAAATGTGTCGATATTGTACAATATGTGTATTTATTTCTGTAAGAATAGCACGTACATTCTCGTATATATGACGATTTTTTTTTAAGTTCAAAAAATTCTTGCATGTTTTTTTCTTTATATCATGCAGGGTTTTGAACCGAATTTAACGCCAGTTTCAGAAAACATGCCAAAATGTAGTAGAAATATTATAGTGTAATCGAAATATAAATATATTAAATATTTGATGAAATGTGAGCAGTTGTATGAATTAAGTTTTATATACACATGCGCAAACGATAACAAAGTTTCTTTTTTTTCATGATTTAATAGTCAACTCTATAGAGCAACTCATAAAAAAAAACTTGTCAAATATCGTGAAAATTCAGAAAGATATCAGCAAGAGAGTGAGCTGATTTTCATTTGCTCTGTAAAAGTAGCTGAATGATAAGGAATTTTCCACTAATTGTCATTTTTTATTTTCATACTATTTTTCAATTTTTAATGATACTTTAGTTTTCTTTGAAAAACGACCCTAACGAGCCTATTCGAACTAAAAAAGAATAATCTAAATCAAAGGATCAATTCCAAAACAATTATAACCTGGTACAATAAAATTTTCCAAGGAGAACTAAAGTATCAATAAAAAATTAAAAATATTATAAAAATTAAACATGACAATTTGTGGAAAATCCCTCATCATTCAGCTACTTTTAGAGAGCAACTAAAAACCAACTCATTCTATCGCCGATATCGTTCTGATTTTTCACGATATTTGATTGGCTTTTTAAAATGAGTTGCGCTATAGAATTAAACTATTGAGTAATGAAAAAAAAAATCTTTGTTATCGTTCGCGCATGCGCAGATAAAAAATATTTCATATAACTGCTCATATTTCACCATATGTTTAATATATTTATGTTTCAATTGTACTATAATTTTTCTAGTACATTTTGTCAAATTTTCTGAAACTGGTGTTAAATTTGTTTGAAAAGCCTGAATGATATAAACAAAAAACATGCAAGAATTTTTTGAACTTTTAAACAAAATCGCTAAATTTCCATGAAGGTACGTGCTATTCTTACACAAATGAATACACATATTGCGCAATATCCACATATTCGTGTGCTGTAGCTATAGATCATTTCGTGCATTTTATTTTACAGGGTGATTCCCAAATATTATTATTTTTCCTTGATTTTTTATTGGCCCCCTAATTGTCCTCCTGATCAAATCGTCGTTGATAAATATAAGGCCAAACATATTCTTTATAATCCTAAATTTCCAGAAGAAATCATCAGGCATATCTTTAAATATTCGACAAAATGTCTAAAATTGAAAGTGTCCGGTAACGAATGGCCTTATAGTGTATTTTTTTAAACGATTGCAATTTCTCGTTTTAAAAAAAATAGCGTGAAGGTTGATTATACAAAACTTTGCTAACTGCAATTAACGTTATTCGTTTACTAATAAATTAGAGCAACCGCTTCTTCTAACCATTATTCATCTACTCCAAGCGGCGACTGCAAAAAAAAAAAAATCCTAGCTTATTTAATAAAAGCTGTAAAATTCAATAAAGAAGGTATTTATTTTGGTGAAAAGCTGGTACCGAAAAGAAATAACCTCACTTCTGTTGTGAATTTCCGGCACTTACTTAGTTCATTAATTAAAAGATGAAATCAGTGCTAATAAGAAGATCTTATATTGCTATTACACGGCATAATTTGAAGCGACAAAAATTGGTGCGACTCGTCAGTTTACCAACTATTTCATTGGCTGTTCCGAGCGAAGCTTTTCCCTCGTCAGATTTCCATTTATTAGATTTTAATTGGCTGTTCTACGCAATATGGGTCCGTATCCATTTCAATGCCATACTACAGACGAAAACACGGCCACGACAAAAAAAAAGTTGATTGTTTTTAGAGCAACTCTTTTGAAGCTATATGTGTTAAATTTGGACGTATTTGGACAAAGTTTCCCCATTGGAATTTTCAATAAATGTCAACAAAAGATAAAATGCTGCCAACTTAAAAGTAGGGTGAAACCCCCAGTTATTGACACCTAACCAGTAACTGACACTTGAGCAAAAACCTAACTCAAATAAGCATTTTGTCGTAAAATTCTGCAAAGTAATGTCACATAAATGAGACACTTATTTTTTATTTTGGAGTCACCACTTAAGAGCTTACATCAGTCATGCGAAAAATCGCTCAAACTAATGTTAAGTCTATGGGAAGGTTCTTGCTCGATTTCTCGCTCGCATTTAAATATTTTTAAATGCTTTTCTTGCATAGGATAGCTGAGGTCAATCTCCAACGTTGTTAGTTTTTACTTTTTTGATTTTGGTTCCAGTTATTTTATATAAAAGTACTTTCACTTTCAGAACCGGTTCCAACCGGTTCCAAAATTGAAAATGCCCGCTTATAAAAAAAAACTGCAACAAAAATCGAAAAAGTAAAAACTAACAACGTTGGAGATTGACCTCAGCTATCCTATGCAAAACAAAACATTTAAAAATATTAAAATGCGAGCGAAAAATCGCGGTTGAACCTTCCCATAGACTTAACATTAGCTTAAACGTTTCTTCCAGTGACTAGTGTAGTCTCTTAAGGTCCAAAAACATATTCAATGAGGAAGAAACTTTTGAGAATACAAAAAGTGCCATTTTGAAGGAACCATATTATTTCTAAAATTAAGGAAGTGTTTTTCTAATATATTTGTAATCCAACCATCCTACACTTTTTCTTAAAGTTATACTTCTAGAAATTAGTTTAAAAGATGCATATGATATATTAGGGCTATGGTTTAGTGTTTATAGTTATTTAATTTAGCTTAATGGGGGTTGCCAGTTATTGGTTCCTAAAATTTCATTTCACCAGTCTCTGACAGAGGTGTTAGTTATTGGTTATATTAGAGAAAGTTGAAATCTATTATTTGAACTGTTTAAAAATGCATAATAATTGTCGCCATAAAAATTTAAGTTGTTTTACCAGTGTCTGACACCAGATGTCAGTTACTGGTTCATAAATATCAGTTATTGGATATCTGCATTACTAATAATGCAGTACAAAATATTACTGCTATATACTCTTACTATATACTCTACATTACTAACAATGCAGTACAGCTTACTAAATCCCCCTTTTTATAATAAATATTAATGCATTTTGTTTTTATAATAAATAATAAAGTTTTTTTAAAGCATTTTAATCTTTTAAATTAAAGTGTCAGTCACTGGTTCACTTTGTGTCAGTTATTGGTGTTTTAAACAGGGATGGTGTCAGTTACTGGAGTTTTTTTTCATATTTATGAATAAAATTAATTTTTAATAATAAAATGTATAATTTTTCACAGTTTTGCCAACAATAATTTTTTAATATATCTCTACTATCCTTTCAGTATAAAGGAGATTCAATTTTTTTGTAATAGTGATTTGAACAAAAAAGACTCCTTAAAGTGTCAGTTACTGAGAGTTTCACCCTACTTATTTTATTACGGAAATTAATCGTATAATAACAGACGATATAATTCATTTCACTGAAACTAGTTATAGGACGATCCCACCTCATTTGTCACATTTGACGTACAATTTCAAACTTGTTTCATTTGCGTGGTCGACGGTTCCAAATACCACTATCGATTAAGTTTTATACTGCAGTGGTACTCATAACTTTCTAGCTTTTTAGAGTCTTTTAACCCTTTCCGACACAGTGGTCGCACTCCGGGCACACCTAATTTTAATTCCAAACTTACATTCGGCACCAAGAATATTTTAATAAAATTTTGCTTCTACAATGAAAGCTTAAAATAAGGAGTTCTTATTTTCTAAAAAAGTCGTTTGTAAATTCCGGTGTCAGTCAGTAATTTCGCATTTTACGAACAGAATTTGTCTGTGCCGGAAAGGGTTAACGTGCTTGAAATTTTTATCCACACTTATCCATACTTCACCAATACTTGCAAAATCATATGGAAAACAGCTGATATTAAAGTACTTTTCCTCGTGAATTACTGAAGCTATTTCAATTTCTAACCCTTCCCAACAAAGTTGAAAAGTGTTTATGACTGCCGTAAATCTGTCGTCTGTCCGTGCTTTAATTCACGTAAATATACTCGGATTGCCATGCAATTGATGTATGTTATTGAGATTTACAATGGTTTGATCGGTATTGAAAATAAATTTTGTAGGATTTATAGTTCATTTACACGGACACTCAAAAGAATTCCGTTACATTACGGTCTATGGGGAAAAATCGTTTGCGGTGTATTTTAATAATGTTACAGTATTTCAAATATATTGAAATTCATATATATTAATGAAGTGCACTACAAGATGCTTTCTATAGAATAAGGTGTAAATCTTTCATTTACAGGGACACACAAAAGGATTGGGTTACAGTACTGTCTATCAATAATAATTGAATAATAATTGCTGGAAGTGCGTTTTCAGTTGTGGTACGCGTTTTTACATTTAACTCATTTTTTGCATATTACTTGGTGCATATAAATTCCACAGATTGTATACATGGCTGCACAAAATATCTTCAGTTTGTTGGCGGAATTTGCTATAGGGAAACTTTCAACTGTGCTATACGTTTCCTAACTGAATTAAATTTTAGTCTATGTAGTATATATACAAATCCATAGATTTTATACATAGCTGAACAAAATAATACAGAAAGTTTTCCGACTATTGAAGGTAATCGCTGGCATTGTGTTTTCAAATGTGTTATGCGTTTATCAAATCGTTTATTACACATTCTCCGGGCCGGTCATCCCTTGTCATCCCTTGTTTATTATACATGATCTTTCACCGTATTATAGTGTGAAGTTTTATTATAGTATTCTGAATGTGTTGTAAAGTGTCTCATAATTTATGCCTGACTCGTGATTTTTCGTTATTGTTTAAAAATAGTTTTAGCAGTAGCTGAACCAGAAATTGATCTTTCGGCAAGAAATAAAAATTATAAAAATGCAATAGCTAAGCGTGTATAATTGTAAAGGTTTGTTTTTTATTTTATTTTGTTAACTAACGGTGGTAAGAATAAAATTATTTTCCAAAGAAACAAAACTATCGAAATATAGTCGAAATATAATCCAAATAATTAAAAACAATACATCAAGGTACATCAGTATCAGTTATTTCCCATCGGTCCATAGGATTTTACAACTGTTGTTGCCCCCTTGATAGATTATTATAATGATTAATTAATTCAAAAGAAAGGTCTAGGAATTTCTAAATATACCTGCGAGTTTTGCCATGCATTAGAGATGACTATAGAGCCCAAACTGTGTATTTGATTTTGATAAATGAGTTATTGTTGAATTTGTTCGGGCGCTATTTAGTGTTATTACATAATTCGTCAGGACGCTACAATTTGTAGCATCACGGAAAATCTAACTGGCGAATATGAAAAGTCAAAACGTCAGACATTTTTTTTTCTTCAAGTCCCACAAGTATGATTATCACATGAAAGTTGTAATTACTATGAAATTTTGCAATTCGAGTACCTTTAGCTGTAAATAAGGCATAAACAGACAAAACAATGTATCACAATTTTACAATTCCTCTTTATTCCATCTACGGCGTTTCAAAATAAAACAAGTTAACAGTTGATAACAAATAATAATGCAATCAGATAAAATAAGTGACGTAATATAAACTAGAATTTACGGATAATGTTCTTTTTTGTAGCATTTGAATTCCATTTTTCTATTATGTAATATAACTTTAGTTTGGTTTGGTATCGTATCCGAATTCGAATGTTATTTGAATAACTACCAGCGTACCTAAATTCTACAAACAGTTAGCTTATCATTGGCGATTTGTGGTATCTATTAGAAAATTGTAAGTGGGTGTAACAGCAATGTGTCTACCGAGACTTGTTAGAATATTTTAATCATGGCATTGCTGTTTAAATTTCATAACGACTTACTTCCTTAAATATAGAGAAGGTCGCGATTTGAAGCACAGACGTGTTTTTGGATGCAGTGCCTACATGTTAGTTCCTTCCGTTCATCGAAAGAAGCTTGATGATAGGTCTAAATGGATGATCGTCATAGGTTATTCTTCAGTGGGATATTGATTGTTGGACCCTGAGAGAAAGCGCATAACTATATCAAGAAATGTCAAATTTGATGAAGAGAAAAAGCATAACACAAAATCAAAACAATACATAGTAGAAAATTCAGAACTGACTGATTGTGAAATTAACCCAGATGTTCAAGAAAGTACTAGAGAAGAATCAGATCATGCTGAAGAGAAAGAAGATAAAACGAGAAAATCCGATAGATTAAGAAAGCAACTTGTTCGATATCCAGATCCTGAGGTGTCTGAAGCACTAATTTGCCAACAAGAAACTTTATCTTTTGATGATATCAAATTTCTTCCTGTTGATGATCAACGTTTATGGAAGGAAACTACGGATGCGAAAATAGAAAGTATGATGATCAACGACGACGTCTGGTATTTTGAAGAGCTACCACCTGAAAAGCGAGCTATTTCCTGAAAATGGGTGGATATCATCAAAAGAGATAGACAATACAAAGCGCGCCTTGTAGCTCTTGGCTTCATGCAAAAAGAAAGATTAGACTATAGTGAATTTTTTTCCCCTGTAATAAGCATGCCAGCTTCACGTTTAGTGCTTATTATGAGTTTAAATGAAGACCTACTTGCATTTATATTGGATGTAAAAACAGCTTTCCTGAATAGTAAGTTAAATGAACTTGTTTTTATGGATGAGCCACAAAGCTATGATTATAAAATGGGATAAAATGTAAGCTTAAAAGAAGTTTCTATGATCTCAAACATGCCCCACGACAAGGTTTCTTGATTTGTCGAATTTGAATTTGTTTCAAAATTAAATTTTAAATATCTTGATAATTAATCTTGTATTTTTATTCGCTACAGTAATGGTCATAAAATAATTATTGCTCTTTATGTAGATGATATGTTAGTAGCAGGTTCAGATGTAAATGAAACTAATGTAGTTATTTCCTTACTCTCTAAAGAGTTTCACATGTCAAAAGTCTGAAAGTATTTAAGAATTTCTAGGTATTCAAATTAAATTTAAGCCTGATAGTTTAATAATGGATCAAGAGTCATATATAATTAAATTATTAAGTAAGTTTTATATGCTAGAATGTAAATCTAGTGATATTCCTATTTCTCCTAAGTCCACTCTATCTGATTTCAAAAATGGAAAACCATTTAATTGTCCATACCGTGAAGTTGTAGGTTGTTTATTGCATTTAACATACATTTAGCGACTGGATATTTTATATGCCGTTAACGGTTTGAGTCAAATGCAGGAAAATCCTACTGAAGTTGCATGGATTGCACTAAAGAAAATCTTAAAATATTTCAAAGGAACTTTGTCTTTAAAACTTGTGACTAAAAAACAAACTTCTGAACCTAAATTACCGATGTATGTTGATGCCGATTGGGGGCCAAACACAAATGACCGGAAATCAGTATCAGTTTATATTTTGATGTTCTGTAACATGCCTGTTCTGTGATGTTGCAATAAACAAAATTCAGTTGCATTATCGTCAACTGAAGCTGACGTTATTGCCTTAACTAAAACTTTGCAAGACCTGTTGCAGTTTTAAAATATTGCTTGTGAAATTGTAAATATTAAGGATAAATTTAATGTTTGTTATTTATTTTTTAGGACAATCAATCTTGCATAAAATGTATCAGTAATGAAATCAATTAAGGTAGAATGAAATATATACACATAAAACTAAAATTTGTTCGTAATGTTGTAAAAGAAAACAATATAGAAATTGGATATATTTCTACAAATATGCAAATTGCTGATGTGTTTACAAAGGCATTACTTACAGCTAAACTTAATGAACTGTTATTTTTTTTGCTGTTTGTATAAGTAACGTTTAAACTGTGTCATATGTTTAATTATTTTTATTAGAATTTTTCTTTCAATTTTTCTGATGTAATGCTAGATTATGTGCGGGTGTTACAATATTGTAATCATAACATTGTGTTTAAATTTCATTGGTTCTTTTATCTAATAGCTTTGTGCCAGGTTCGCTAATTTGCTGGCAGAATTCCACCTAAGTTTATAAATATATGTAATGCTCCAGGTTCAGTTCAGTTGTGCAGTTGTCTTTGTATGTATTAGTCAATAAAGATCTTTCGATCCACAGCCTCGTATTTTATTTTGTCTTTTTATTACCAAGACTTCTCAGTTTTGGGGCGTTGTTGAAGAACTTAAAAACTAATATTCTGTGCCCATCAGAAACTTTTTTCTATATCATTCTGTTATATTAGTTTAAACAGCACTGTTACACACCAACAACTACGAAGTATGGTTCATTTCCTTGAACTTATTTTGTAGTTACAGTGGTTAGTAAATTAACAAGAACGAAAAATCATACGTCAAGCATACATTATTAAACACTTTCCAACATATCCAGAAAATGTAACGAAACTTCCCCGTTAAATAAACTGAAAGAAGATATGTAGTGAACATAACACATTTAAAAATCCAGTTTTAGCAATTACCTTCCATAGTCAAAACAGTAGACGAATTATTTTGTGCATCCCTGTATATGATCTATAGATTTGGATATATACTGCATAGCATCATAAAATTTAGCTCCGTTAGAAAATCCAAAATTAGCAATGTACGCAAATCGATTGAAATGCACTCAAAAACTTTTGTACATCCCAGTATAATATCTAAAGACTTTTGTACACACCAAATATTAAACTAAAGTTTAATTCAGGTAAAAAACGCATAAGGCAACATAAAGCTCACTTCCAGCAACTACCAACCATAAACGATAATGTATCTTCTTATTTGCATATGATTTTCTGCATTTCTTTGCATACGATTTTATTTATATTCCCTAAACTTCTATTAGTGTACTAAATATACATCTTAGAAATAAAACACTCAATTTTGACGATTCCGCTATCCTTGGGCCTCATTTCGTTATTTTTGACAATCATTTCGTCACAGAGTCACGTGGTTTTTGACGAAACGTGAATCCTCAAATATCTGACGAAACTGTTTCCTCGCTGTCAAAAAAAAAAAAAAAAAAAAACTCTCACTTTTGACGATTCCGCAATTCTTGAGCTATATTTCAACATTTTTGACAATCATTTCGTCGTCTCAAAATTAAGTGATTTTTAATGAAATGAAAAATCTCAAATATTTGACAAAAATGTTTCCCCCCATTCCCGGCAAGATTATTTTTGTTGTTGCAAAATCGTTCAAAAAAAAAATTACACAAAAGTACTAAATTTACAATATATTAATAAAAACAGAAACAAAAATATTTCATCCTTGGGGGCCGCTATAACACGAATGTACCAAATTTCTACTTTATTTGTCATATCTGATAATTTGCATCTATTCTTTTTGTAACGATTTTATGCATTTCTATTGCCTATTCAAAGATAATTTTTTTAAAGTTACAGAATTTCGTTAAAAACGCTTAAAAAATTCTTCTAAAGTTACAGAATTTCGTTAAAAACGGTTAAAATAGTAAAATGCGAACATCATTTGGTCCATTTTCGACCGAAAGCAACAACATTTTCCCAATAATTAAAAAAAATCAAAATTTTAGGAGCTCTTTTTTATTTAAGAAATATATTCATATAACAATCAAATTTAAAATATGTATAACTGACCCCTCTATAAACAGTAATCTTATCCGCTAAAATTGATGAATTCGCCTCCAAAATATGCACTTCAAATTAATTATTTCTGATCAACAAATTAACTAGACCATATTTTCATCATTCATTGAACAAAGGAAATTTCTCTAATAAATTATATTAGTCAAGCCATATTCTAATTATTTATTAACCATAGAAAAACCATAATAATAATCTAGCCTTATTAATAAAAACATGCAGAAATTATAACAGCACCGATAAAAATACAATCTGCTTTCTAAAAATATAAACACACATCAACATCCCATAAATACATTTAAAATCAAATAATTCCGAAGTCCCGCTGGCTAAGTGGTCAGAGCGCTTGGCTGCTAAGCTAAAAGTCGTGCGTTCGAACCCCATTGAAGACGTGTGAAAAGTGATCTTATTTTTCCCCTAGTCAATTAAAGATGCTTCTAAAAACTCCGATAGATGGCAGCACCAACCTTTTTTTTTTTTTAACTTTCAAAGAAACAATTTGACGAAACTAATTTCTTCGTAATTTTGAGGATGCAAATTTACTCGATTTGACGAAATGTTCGCTCGGAGCATTTCCCAGGTAACCGTTTCGTCAAAAACTAAAAAAATTTCTTGAAATCTGAGTATTCATTTTTGAGAGTGTAGTTCAGCAAGAAAATGCGTAACGCAATTAAAAACAACCCTTAACCAATTCACTCCCATAGTCGGTAATACTTACGAATTCCTTTGTGTAGCTCTATATATGATCAATAGATTTTATACATACTACGTACTATGCAAAAATGTGGTTATACTAAAAAACGCAAACCAAAGTTGAAATCGCACTTTTCACAGATAGACTGTAATTATCGCACTAACACTGCAATCGAATTATCTTGTGTGTCCCTGTAAATGAACAGTAAACGCAATGCACTCCATACTTGTCAGTGAGCAGTTTATAGTGCACCTTAGTAATGGATATAAATTACATTATGTTTGAAATAGTGAGACATCATTAAATTACACTGCAAACGATTTTTCCTCGTAGAACATCGTGTAACAGATTTCTTTTGTGTGACCCTGTAAATGAATAATACTTTGCACCCCGTATTTTACAAAAAATATTTTTTAGTACGCCTTATAATTTTATATCAATTTCATCATATTTCAAATGGCATCTATGAAGGCATCTCGGCATCTATGAAGTAGAATTTTAGAAGTCTCGGCACCAAACACAGGAAAACGCAGGAAATAGTGATAAACACAGCATAGCGATGACGTCTGCTTGGCTAAAAAAAACCCAAAACCTTATCAGCAAACTGAATAGAATATTCCATTTTTCAATAATTTTTTTACATCTTGAGTAGTAAGCGATAGCTGTCTCATGACGATTTCTCTCCCATCCGTAAATTTGGTTTAAAACGTCAACTTTTACAGCGTTTTCTGAAAGATATTTTTCTTTTTTCAAAAAATAGAAAAAGCTATTTACTTTCATAGTTCCTGAATAATAGCATCTGCCACAATTTATGCGTCTAAGATTAATAATGACTTCATGAATATGTCATAAATTAGTCACTTTGAATTTTAATGCAGCCTTAAAAAATAATGCTCACGCTAAATTATAAATATCGAAGTACAAACGTTAGAAAAAAAACGGCTTTATAATAATAAATAAATCAAAATAAAATTTTAAGAATATACTACATTGCATATTTCATTATTGTTCATAATAATAAAAACTTGTTGAAAATGAAAAAATAAAACTTTCGAAATAAAATGCGAAAAAGCAGATTTCTTTTTTGATCAAAATAAATACATATTTTTTATTTATTTTAATCTAGTTCAAATTCTATTTTGAAGTTCTAAGTAAATTCAAAAGGAATTGAAAAAAAAAATTAAAGTAATGGAAAACAATGAAAAAACAATCAAAAGTGTTGAAAACGTAAAATTCAGTGAATCCTTCGAGATTCATCTTGAATTATTTTTCATTTTGTCGTATACTCTAGTTATTGCTTCGACATATTTCGAAGGAAATATGTTTACTTTTGTCGTTCGTTTCCTTTTTCTCCTTTTCAAAAAAATAATAGCAATAAAACTTATATCACCTTTAAATTATGGATAAACATTGATATTAAAATTTTTAAATCTAAACTTTTTTCACGTTCCTCAAATTTTTATTTTTGCCTATTTTTAAATGTTTAGAGAAATATTTTTATTTTATTATAATTTAAAATTATCATCAAAAATCTATTTTTTGTTTTGTATACCATACTAAAAATATAGGGGGCCTGCAAGAGATTGGGGACTTTGAGGGTGGAGGATGATTTCCCCCCAAAAATTGGAAGTAATAGAAACCAATGAAATAACAATCAAAAGTGTTTGAAAACATAAAATTCAGCGAATCCTTCGGAATTCCTCTTAGATTATTTTTCATTTTTGTCGCATGGTCTAGTAATTGCTTTGACATATTTTGTAGTAAATATGTTATTTCAATTTTTTTTTAAATAAAACTTGTATTTACCTCAAATTATGGATGTACATAGATATGTAGAGACTAATCTCAAGACTTTATCCCAAAATCGTTCTGTACATTTACAATAATTTACTCGTGAATATCTGTAAAATAGTGGGGATGTAAGAAAATGGTTAAAAATTTTTAACAACATATATCACACTTAACAAATTATATTTTAACTAAGTAACAATTTTATAGCTGAAAACAACTTAAAAAGAATAGAATACTTTAGCTAAATGAAGCTTAACTTCAAGATGCAGTTTTTCTGAAGCTCTACTGACGATCGACGCGGGTAGCCCGATCATAAAGAACGTTGAAACATATGGCAAGGGTCTTTGATAACTTTGAAGGAAGGTGGGCTTTGAGCACGACCTACGTTATACACGGCCGATGCATGACGTTTAAAACGTCACACGGAGTGGATCATTTTTACTCGGTGATTGGTGCAAAGCGCCGCTCCCACCGTTTTGCACCAATCACTGTGTAAAAATGATCCATTCCATGTGACGTTTTAAAAGTCATGCACCGACCGTGTATAACGTAGGCTGCGCTTTGAGACCTATAGCTACAAGGCTGTCGTCTCTAATGATCCATATACATTTATTTATTATTCACAGAAACATATACATGAATTCTACAATTACATACATCTTGACGAGATAGTACAAGCAAACATGACAACACAAGAGACACAACCTGGGGGTTCCACACAAAGTGTGTGTGCAATGGAACCAGTGGGAATTGAACCCACAACCTCCTACACCCGCAAGCGATTAGCGGCGGGCAAGGGTTTTCACCATGAATGTATGCCTATAATAAACATACACTTATGGTACAGCGTTTGGAATATACAGTGTGGCAACCACTCCAGTAATGCTTTAAAAAGTGCTAACAAATTGAATCCGATAAATGTCGATCGGGGAAACATCTGCTAGCTCTTTTCAACGTAAACATTGTATAAAGATTGAGTTAGCAGATGTCACTGCAATAGACATTTGTCGCTTAGCATCGTTCGACATTTATGGGATTTAATTTTTTAGCACTTTTTGAATAGCCGGTTGCCACACTATATCTTCTAGACGCTATGCTTACCGTGACCTGCGTTATACACGGCCGGTGCATGACGTTTAAAACGTCACCTGGAGTGGATCATTTTAACACGGTGATTGGTACAAAGCGAAGCGCCACCCGTTTGGCACCAATCGCCATGACAAAATGATCCAGTACACGTGACGTTTTAAACGTCATGCATCGGCCGTGTATAACGTAGGTCGCGTGCTTACAGGCACGGAGGACGATAGATGAAGGGGAAACTTGAATAGCATGAATTAACGAAAACGCAAGTTATACTTTTACAAAATAAAAGGGCTCTGTATGAGAAAATAATGTAGATAGTTTATTTTGAAGTACGCAAAGGATAACTTTTAGTTATCACGTAGTGAAAGGCTTTTGCTGGTTTAAAGGGAGCCATCGTATTTAAAGTTAAACAGTGAAAATGCAGAATGTATATATAGACTTCAGTGAAGACAAAAGTTATTCAAAACACAGGTGATTTATTCAAGCAAAGTACTCACATATTATATTACAGCATCGTGACACTAACAACTTGAGATGACACAGTTCCGTTTTGAAGACAATAACATTTTACCTTTGATGAACACATAACGTAGATATTTATCAGATAAACGTAGATAGAACAAGGCATAAATTTATTTAACACAGCAGATATACTTGGACATTATTGCACTAAGCTGCTCAAGTTTAAACATAATGCCATCAAACACAACGACCATCATTCATGGAGTATTCATTCATGGTATGAGTGATAATGAATGGTAGTTTTTATGAAATACTTTATGAAAAGTATTTAAGTAAATGTGTTGCTTGAGTCAATAAGACCAACATATATTCTGGAGGCATGTGATTTTCCTGACATGTGCCCCCCCCCCCCCCTCTTATTGTCTCAATGCAACAATCAGCCAATTGTCCAAAGAATATGGAAATGATTTCAAAAAGGCTGAAAAGACTAGAAAAATGGATTTAATATCCAAAAGAACTTCACTATACACATCTCAGCTAAACTTTTTAAAACCTGAACAAATTAACTTTAAAAATCACCCATGTTTGATTTTTTTTCCATATAGTTAAAAACTATTTAAATACTTGAAAATTGGATCTTCGATCAATTTGCATAATAACTCTCCAACAACATTAGTAAAACTCAAACAAACGACCATAACAACTTTAAACTTACAATAACTTAACCCTTAAAACAATGTTCAACACCTATAATTTAAATTTAACTAACTGCCTCAAAGATTAATATATTTCAACTTTCCTATTTATACTAGTACGACCACAATTTAACTTCTCAGCTTAAGTCAAATTTTCACACAAAGCCCAAAAAAAAAATTTCCTTTCAAAAATTTCAACCCATGGACTTAAAGACTAGCCGGAAAATCCGTTGCAAAAATACTAGCAGCAGCTTAATACATTACAATTTTAATACAAACAATTTTAAACAATTTAACAAGAAAAAAAATATTGCAAATACGTACCAAACATTTCATCTTCAATTTGAAAGATTAAAATAAGTTTTCCAACTGCATTCTAACATACACATATTTAACACTAGAAAAGTTCTTTATTTATAACATCGAAAAAAAAATTTAATTTGGAAAATTTTTGAAGAATTTAAAGACTTGACTCCTTGGGACATTAACTCAATATCCAAAACAAAATAATAACTTTGAAGAACTTTCAGCATCTGAGTTAGGATAAATCTATTGACTACAATCAACTACTTTCTTACATAACACTCAGCGTCAATTACTCTCCACGCCTGGATTCCATTCATACCAATTGAAGTCTCAGATGCCTAAAAGAAATCAGAATTAGATATCTACATTTATAATAAGGTAAAGAAAAATACATATACCATATTTTTGACATTAATTATAACAGATTATTCAACAGATAATTTCAAAGAAAAGTTTACCTTTAAATATTAGATAAGTTCATATACAGTTATCCCTTTGGAGTCAGCCAATAATTTAATTTTTACCTTTACAAATCTAATGATCAAAAACATTTCTCCATCTGGTTATCCATGGATAAATGGGATCCCACCCAGACATAGAAAAATGCACACCATTCAAGTCTAACAATAAAACTTTCATTACTTATATAAATTTACCTTTACATTAAATTACACTAATATTATCAAAAAGAACTTCATATCTTTTATTATCATTCCCATCCGGTATACGGGGAAAAAGTGACACTCCCATTATTAAACTAAATAAAACTGGACTTACTGACTTAAAAGTTAACGTGTCCGCGAAAAGGTTCTGATGTGGCGGTTACCCCCAACACAACCCCCCCGAAAGAGTTCTCTGTCACTTACCGGTCAAGGGTCACCCTCCCGAGACGGTACTGAGGGCTGATCGAACTCCTCTAGAGGAAGTATTAAAGGGCACCATCTCCACACCAAAGCGGGAATTTAAATGTATACCGAATGATTTTTTTTTTCAGTTTGGAAAACATTAAAAATTACCTTACACACATTTTAATAAAAATTCTATATTAAAAATTACCTTAACCCTTAACCTTACACTTCAATATACCACTAAAAATTCAAAATTATTTTAAAAAATATATATTGCACAATTTCCTTAGACAAAGAGAATAGGTACGTATTTGACTAGAAAAGTAATTAATCTGTTTTAAACAAGATTTTTACAAATCTCAGGAGGTCAAATTTGGTGAGGGGTTTGGTAAACACGTCTGCGAGGTTAGCCTTGCTACGGACAAAAGTTATATCAAAAATATTTTTATAAACCAGATCCCTGACAAAAAATAATTTAACATCAATATGCTTACTACGGTGATTTTCGATTGGGGACTTAACGAAATCTATGGCCGCCTGGTTATCTACGTATAATTGAGATTTAACATCGCATTCACGAATGATCTGCCTACTCCGGCTTTCCCGCAGGATCCGGTCATACCAAACTATATTCTTGGTAGCTTCAGTTAAGGCTACAAACTCCGACTCCATGGTTGACAGGCTTACACATTTCTCCTTGAAGGTTCGCCAATCCACGGGGGAGTTTCCCAAAAGAACAAGCTGGCCACCAATAGAAGTCGGGTCATCCCGGTTCGCTGCAAAGTCTGCATCAGAGTAGGCGATCAACTGCTCCTGATTACATGATAATCGGAGGCGATAATTTCTAGTATATTTTACGTAACCAAGCAGCTGTAGAAGTCCGCCCCAATGAAACAGTACTGGATTACTCTGAAATTGACTAAAAATATTAACTGCATATGATATGTCAGGCCTAGTACGATTTGCTAAAAATGACAGACAACCGAGCACATTTCTATATGGTATGGATTTCATGACATCAATATCTGACTGTGAGGTTGCAATCAACCTTAGAGAAAATTATACCCTTGCTAATTGGGAGTGAAGAGATAGGTATTTTAAAGCTTTTAAATTTATTACATATTTCGTCAATATAATGAGATTGATGAATCTCTAAGCCATTCCTTTCATCGAATTCTACCCCCAAAAGCTTTATGGTTTTTCCCAATACTTTCAAGTCGAAAAATTTACCCAACATTTGTAAAGCATTATCTATGACAGTCTGATTTTTCCCAAACAACACTATGTCATCCACATACAAC
This sequence comes from Maratus michaelseni, assembly GCA_963931845.1. NCBI lineage: Eukaryota > Metazoa > Arthropoda > Arachnida > Araneae > Salticidae > Maratus > Maratus michaelseni. The sequence goes on along the minus strand of OZ007588.1, from coordinate 191,044,502 downwards.
AAGAGTACTATTTCAGATTTATAAATATATACACAGTTACAGCTAATTTGATGAAACCAATATTAATTAAGACTTCGTGTATCTCAAAAAACCATTCTCTACCACTTTGATGTAGTCCGTACGAAGCTCGATCCAGCTTGCAGTACAAATGAGACTTCTCAGGTATGGTGAAACCGGGCGGTTGTAGCATATACACGTCTTCTCTCAATGGAGCGTAGAGGTAGGCTCTGGTTACATCACACTGAATGTGACGCCATCCGCTACACGATACCAAGAGAGAGAAAAAGAATCCGATTACACCAAAATTGACCACAGGGCTAAAGGTCTCATTGTAAGATTCGCCTTTAATTTGTTTATAGCCCTGGGCAACTAAACGAGCTTTAAAGCGGGCAATCCTCCCTAATTCATCTCTCTTGATAGTGAAAACCCACCTACATCCCACTGGAGTTACGTTGGCAGGTAAAGGAGCCAAATGCCAAACCTTCCGTTCAGGCATAACACTGAGTTCATTCTGCATTGCAGCAAGCCACTTCTCACGTTGCGCGGACTCCATCGCCTGTTTAAATGTTTTGGGTATAGTCGGACCATATAGTCATGAGTCAGGATTTACTTGATTAGATTCAGGAGCATCAGAGTCTTCATCTTCACTATCAGAGTTATCTACACTTGAGACAGGACCAGAATAGAGATTGTTTCCCTTAAAATCAAATATGTCAGGATTATATTTTATTTGATTTCTGTCACAATATCTTTCAACATCCATTATTGATCTCAAACGATCAGTTTTCCCAGTTTCGTAATAATAGACATCTACCCGTTTTCCGGTAGGCCTAGGTACTGCTTTACGAGTCCAGCTAACATCTCTGAGTGAGGAAATAGCCGGACTGGAACTGTCAATGGACTCGGAATCGGACTCCCCCTCTCCAGATGCCTGTGGATCACTTACTTCGTTGGAGGGACCAGGGATGACCTCTGGTTCTACCTCTACAACGGTGTCATTTTGATTACTCACAAGGCTATCCGGAAAATAATGAGATTGATGAATCTCTAAGCCATTCCTTTCATCAAATTCTACCCCCAAAAGCTTTATGGTTTTTCCCAATACTTTCAAGTCGAAAAATTTACCCAACATTTGTAAAGCATTATCTATGACAGTCTGATTTTTCCCAAACAACACTATGTCATCCACATACAACAAGAGTACTATTTCAGATTTATAAATATATACACAGTTACAGCTGATTTGATGAAACCAATATTAATTAAGACTTCGTGTATCTCAAAAAACCATTCTCTACCACTTTGATGTAGTCCGTACGAAGCTCGATCCAGCTTGCAGTACAAATGAGACTTCTCAGGTATGGTGAAACCGGGCGGTTGTAGCATATACACGTCTTCTCTCAATGGAGCGTAGAGGTAGGCTCTGGTTACATCACACTGAATGTGACGTCATCCGCTACACGATACCAAGAGAGAAAAAAAGAATCCGATTACACCAAAATTGACCACTGGGCTAAAGGTCTCATTGTAAGATTCGCCTTTAATTTGTTTATAGCCCTGGGCAACTAAATGAGCTTTAAAGCGGGCAATCCTCCCTAATTCATCTCTCTTGATAGTGAAAACCCACCTACATCCCACTGGAGTTACGTTGGCAGGTAAAGGAGCCAAATGCCAAACCTTCCGTTCAGGCATAACACTGAGTTCATTCTGCATTGCAGCAAGCCACTTCTCACGTTGCGCGGACTCCATCGCCTGTTTAAATGTTTTGGGTATAGTCGGACCATATAGTCATGAGTCAGGATTTACTTGATTAGATTCAGGAGCATCAGAGTCTTCATCTTCACTATCAGAGTTATCTACACTTGAGACAGGACCAGAATAGAGATTGTTTCCCTTAAAATCAAATATGTCAGGATTATATTTTATTTGATTTCTGTCACAATATCTTTCAACATCCATTATTGATCTCAAACGATCAGTTTTCCCAGTTTCGTAATAATAGACATCTACCCGTTTTCCGGTAGGCCTAGGTACTGCTTTACGAGTCCAGCTAACATCTCTGAGTGAGGAAATAGCCGGACTGGAACTGTCAATGGACTCGGAATCGGACTCCCCCTCTCCAGATGCCTGTGGATCACTTACTTCGTTGGAGGGACCAGGGATGACCTCTGGTTCTACCTCTACAACGGTGTCATTTTGATTACTCACAAGGCTATCCGGAAAATAATGAGATTGATGAATCTCTAAGCCATTCCTTTCATCAAATTCTACCCACAAAAGCTTTATGGTTTTTCCCAATACTTTCAAGTCGAAAAATTTACCCAACATTTGTAAAGCATTATCTATGACAGTCTGATTTTTCCCAAACAACACTATGTCATCCACATACAACAAGAGTACTATTTCAGATTTATAAATATATACACAGTTACAGCTGATTTGATGAAACCAATATTAATTAAGACTTCGTGTATCTCAAAAAACCATTCTCTACCACTTTGATGTAGTCCGTACGAAGCTCGATCCAGCTTGCAGTACAAATGAGACTTCTCAGGTATGGTGAAACCGGGCGGTTGTAGCATATACACGTCTTCTCTCAATGGAGCGTAGAGGTAGGCTCTGGTTACATCACACTGAATGTGACGTCATCCGCTACACGATACCAAGAGAGAAAAAAAGAATCCGATTACACCAAAATTGACCACTGGGCTAAAGGTCTCATTGTAAGATTCGCCTTTAATTTGTTTATAGCCCTGGGCAACTAAATGAGCTTTAAAGCGGGCAATCCTCCCTAATTCATCTCTCTTGATAGTGAAAACCCACCTACATCCCACTGGAGTTACGTTGGCAGGTAAAGGAGCCAAATGCCAAACCTTCCGTTCAGGCATAACACTGAGTTCACTCTGCATTGCAGCAAGCCACTTCTCACGTTGCGCGGACTCCATCGCCTGTTTAAATGTTTTGGGTATAGTCGGACCATATAGTCATGAGTCAGGATTTACTTGATTAGATTCAGGAGCATCAGAGTCTTCATCTTCCTCCGGGCCCATCACAGCTCCACTGCTGTCTGTATCAAACCTGGATTTCTCATCAAATGTGACGTCTATTGATTCTATTATACTGTCTGTTTCAGGTATCCAAATTCGGTAACCCTTAGTTTTAAAGCCATAGCCAACCAGAATTCCTCGTTTCGCCCTTGGACCGAGTTTCCCTTCCCGCTTTTGTCTTAGGATTCCCACAGAAGCTACAGACCCAAAAGGTTTTAAATGTTTAACTGAAGGCTTATTACCTCCATACAGCTCAAAAGGGGTCTTACATGAAGTTTTGGGACACACTCGATTCCAAGTGTACACAAAGAATTTTACGACCTCTGGCCAAAAACTTAAATCTAGGTTACTCTCTGACAGTAAGGTGCGGGCTCCATTTGTGACAGTCTGCATAAATCGTTCGGCTGTTCCATTTTGCAGTGGAGTATACGGGTTCGTGAGCTCATGCATAATACCCTTGGACCTAAAAAACTCGTCAAGGTCATCATTGACAAATTCCCCACCGTTATCCGTCCGTATATTTTTAACTTTCCTTCCTATGAAAGTTTCAGCTCTAGTTATATGATTACGAACTATTTCATAAGAGTCTGATTTCATTTTAATTGGATAAATGGATACACGGCGGGAATAGTCATCAATAATGGTGAGAAAGTATTTCTCGCCATTTCTACCTTGTACTTGGCAAGGACCCCAGACATCAGAAAAAAGAAGTTCTAAAGGGTACTGCGAGCGTCTTTGACCTATTGCCTTAAATGATACTTTTTTATGTTTATTTATTTTACATTTTTCACATTTAAAGTTAAGATCTTTAAGTTTTGGCATTCCCCGGACTCCCTCTTCATTACAGGTATGCACTAGAATGGCTGGACTTATATGTCCGAACCGCCTATGCCAAATATCCATTTCTGAAGACTTTAAAAGAGAATTAGTCTTAATTTTTAAAGATTTTGGAATCCTAGGAAAAACTTGGTATACTCCCCTTTTAAGATAAGCATTAAATAAAAAATGTCCTTCTCTCGAGACGGTTACCTTCCCATTTTCACCAATAAAAGTTGCTCCGTTTTTATCCAATTGAGGACAAGATATAAGACTACGACGTAATTTACTCGAATACATAACATTCTTGAGTAAAACATGGCGTTTGCCAAATAACAATTTTACATCACCTCGGCCCTCAATTGGGAATGAAATATTTTTAACAGCAACAATCATCTCTTGATCTATTAAAGGAGAAAAATTTACAAAAATGGATCTATCATTAGTGAAATGGTGCGTCGCACCAGTATCCACCTAGCCTCTACATTTATACAATTTACATTAACATTAGATATAAAAATATTAGAGGACTTACAAAAATTAACTGGACTCTCTGAACGTCCTGGCGACTCATTCCACCTTTGATTATTCCTTCGGTATTGGGGCCGGTTGCGAGGCTTGTTCCTTCCAGGAGAGTTGTAGTTTCCTTCCTCAGGTCGGCGACTCCGTGATTGACATCTGGATGATGATGGTGAAACCCTTCCATAGTCAGGTACTTGAGCATGGCAGGATGGTGAACGGGCATGGTAAGACGGTGAATTTCCACGAAGAGAGTTCCTATTCGGTGTATTCCTTCTGTAAAACGGGGAGGAGAAGCGAGATCTTGATCGATCAAATTCATCAACATTATTGGACCTACTCAAACAATTTTTCTGTAAATGACCGGCTCTTCCACATTTCCAACATTTTCTCTTTTTAAACTCTTTAAAATTTTCTTGTTTCTTTCTGAAATTCAATTGGTTTGCTTGGAGATTACCCTTACCAGAATCTGAGTCTCTTACATTCAAACGTGTTTCTTCAGCTACTAGTTCTTCTACTATTTTAGAGAACTGAAAATCAGATTTTCCCCATCGCAAAATATTTTGTACTATTCCATCGAATTTTCTGGGAAGAAATCTGAGAAGTTGGAAATTTGCATAACATTCATTAAACCCTTCATCTATTTGTTTTATATCTCTGGTAATTCGTGTCAATCTTGCTGCAAAAAGATTTATTGTTTCATCTTGCACTCCATTAGATCTGTAAATATCTTCATATGGTGGGAACGAGAGTCTGGGCAATAATTTAATTTTAACTTATTCCATGCTTCAACTGGATTTTTGCAGCTCTCAATTAATCGTTTAAATTCCACACTGATATTCAAATAGATAATGGATAGTGCTTGATTGGATTTAGCTTTGAATGTTTCAATTTCCTCAGCAGTGGCGTTTTATTAACTGCTGCTACCAAATTATCTTCTATTATATGAGATTTTTATTCAATAGAATGTATTTCATATCATTACACCAATTTCTATAATTTGACGAATCCAATTTCACAAACGATATACTAGCCATTTTGTTTTTGTTTTCTTTATCTACCTTCTCGTTTTTATATTAATATATATATATATGGTTAAAAACTGATAAAATCTTCAATTTCATTCAAATTATGTTACAATTTATCATAATTAAAACTTCAACTGCAAAATAAAGATGTATTAATTAAAAATTCAGTCTAGATTTGTTAAAATTTCAAAGTTAAAAGCCAGTTATCTTGTCAAAAAATAATTTCATATACTTCAAACAGAAACCTCTTCACCTATTTTCGATACTATATTCCGTTAATTAACATCTATTTCATCCATATTTCTTTCACTCATGTCTTCAACGATCTTATTTCATACTATAATACAGGCAAACCGCCCCCCCCCCACCCTCTCTTATTTTCGTTGCCGGGAACTTCGTTATCACGATCGAGAGCGTTTGTTTACCTTTTTAATCTTCCATCTTTTCAGCATCCCCACTTTTTAAAATCATAAATAGCTTCATTATATGAGCTCTACCGCCCATAACCACTTGAGAAAATAATGTAGATAGTTTATTTTTAAGTAAGCAGAGGATAACTTTTAGTTGTCACGTAGTGAAAGGCTTTTGCTGGTTTAAAGATAGCCATCGTATTTAAAGTTAAACAGTGAAAAGGCAGAATGTATATATAGACTTCAGTGAAGACAAAAGTTATTCAAAACACAGGTGATTTATTCAAGCAAAGTACTCATTATATTGCAGCATCGTGACACTAACAACTTGAGATGAAACAGTTCCGTTTTGAAGACAATAACATTTTACCTTTGATGAACACATAACGTAGATATTTATCAGATAAACGTAGATAGAACAAGGCATAAATTTATTTAACACAGCAGATATACTTGGACATTATTGCACTAAGCTGCTCAAGTTTAAACATATCGCCATCAAACACAACGACCATCATTCACTTTTAAACTATATTCTTAATCCAGATATTCCACCACCACGACGATATCTTTAGAATGACTACCGCCGATTGCTTGATCAATCGATTTCCAATATACACCGACGTAAAGATTCAGCAACTATTTATACTGGCAGAATGTCGGCTAATTACTAGAAACACCCACTTTACTAGAACATTCCACCGGAATTTGCATACAGTTTCCATTGTTGATTCGACGTTCGATCTCCCAATCCGAACGGTCTACGTGTGCCGCCATCTAGTGAGTAACAGAGGCACTATCTCAAATGTACTTACGATGTCCACGATGTAACGTGGTTCTCGTTAAAAGTAAAAGTGTGTTTGTGTTTCTGTATTTACGTTTTAATGATGGACTAAATAAAAAGTATTTGTTCATGAAAACAGCTCAAATTATCGGAAGAATAAAGTGCAAAAGGTAAGTAAAAACGATGTATTCATAAAAGTAAAGTATATTTATGAAGTGTATTTTACATTTAATAAAGGTGAAACTTTAATGTTTATTACTTAATATGAGGAATGCTAAGAGTGTATGAGTGATAATGAATGGTAGTTTTTATGAAATACTTTATGGAAAGTATTTAAGTAAATGTGTTGCTTGAGTCAATAAGACCAACATATATTCTGGAGGCATGTGATTTTCCTGACACTGTACGCATAGTTAGGCTAACTTTTAACAGAATGTCATTAGATTGTATGTTAAAATCTGAAAATATTTTATTCTTTTTTTTTTCAATTGTAGCAATTCATATACTATAAATTTAAGATGTTGTATAAATGTTTTATTCCGGGATGTAAAAAGGGTTATGATAGTGAGACACAAAAAAGAAAAATCATGGAAAAAAGAAATTAAGTTTGTTTCCTACCCCTAAAGGTGAGTGATTTTTATTAAGCTTTAATCTAAAGTTATATGCTTGTAATCAATTTTAAATTAAGAAATTTTTATTCTATATCCGACATAGTATTTTTAAAATGTTATACTTAATGAATGCTAATGTCTGTGGCTAATTCGGATGTAACTCACAAAATATCATTTAAATTGTTTTACAGTGTTATTTGCTTGCACTGTTAAAAATCTTCAGATTTTGCTGCATAGTCACTCCACCGCTTTTATAGAATATCTCTATTTTGACCAATAAAATGTTCCATAATATAGTAAAGTAACCGTTTAATCTAAAAGCGGTGGAGTGTGTCTACAGCAAAAGCTGAAGATTTTTAACAGTGTGGCTTTAATCTAAAGCTGTCTGTTCATGATTACTTTTAAATTAAGATAATTGTGTCTATATGTATCTTACAGCACACACACATACATTTATATATATGTGTGTGTATATATATATATATATATATAATATGTTTTGTTTGATGAATGCTAGAAGGTGATTTGGTGTTTTTATATGTAACTGTCAAAACACTATTTAAATTATTTTAAATTTATATTTTTTTAGCTTTTAAATAGTATTTTGCGTATAATTATTTTTAAATTAAGAAAACATTATTCTATATTGGTCTTATTGTATATATATACACTGCTCACAAAAATTAGGGGAGCAAGCAAATAAAAGAAGAAAATCTTGCGAGACAGCCATGCATGGGTATAAAATGGAGAGTACACGTGTATCAATGCGCAATACAGAAAATAAGACGCTAAAAAAATGTAAGGGAGCTTTAATTCTTTGAAAGAATGGAAAGAGCATGAAAAGATGGCTTAGGGGAGCAATTTGGATACATGTAAATTACAAAAAAAAAGTATTGTTTAGTAATGATGCAAGTTGTTTAATACGGCGTGTGGTCCCCTCTAACAGCTGAGACTGCTACACACCTGTTTTCCATGGATGTGATGAGGTTATCGATAAGAATTTGAGGAATACTGTTCCAATCTTCAAGAATTGCAATCTCCTTGTCCCAGACAATAAACGAAAGATTTCGTCTTGCTGCAATGCATCGTCCGAGTGTATCCCAAACATGCTCGATCTGATTCAGGTCAGGAAAGCATGCTGGCAATTCCATACGCTGTATTGTTTCAGTTTCAACCATGTTCTCCAACAGACGAGCTGTATCCGGTCAGGCTTTATCATGCATGAAAATAAAGGAATCACCATGGGTGAAGCGTAAGGTATGACATGAGATCTCAGTATCTCGTCTGTATACCTTTGGGCCGTCAAAGTGTCATTCCAAATGATATGCAGGTCCGTACGTCCACCTATGTGATTCCAGCTCATACCATCAACCCACCTTGTCTATAATGTGATCTTTCACGAACAAATGTGGGATTATTTCGAGTGCCCCTTTCCCTACATACAAAAACACGTCGAGTGTCACACTCCAGACGGAATAGGGAAGCAGCATTTGACTCCAATCCGTTGCCTTCAATCTTGATGTTCAGCAGCCCAACTTCTTCGAGCCGCACAGTGGCTTGTGGTCAACGGAATGCAGATCATTGGCCTATGTGCATAGAGACCACCCTGATGAAGCATATTTCGCACTGTTTGGCTGGACACCTTTCGTCGTGTTGCCAAGAGCTACCGTTTTTGCAACTGAGTATCATCGCGACCAACGTTATACACGGCCGGTGCATGACGTTTAAAACGTCACATGCAGTGGATCATTTTTGCACGGCGATTGATGCAAAGCGGCGCGCTCCCCATTTTGCACCAATCGCCGTATAGAACTGATCCAAACCATGTGACTTTTTAAACGTCATGCACCGGCCGTGTATAACGTAGGTCGCGGTATCATCCCCTTTTCTGTCTCGACGAGCTGTTAACAGGATATATCGGTCATCAGTTGCTGTGGTGCATGTGGTCGACATCTAACATTTCCTGTTTCTTGGAATCGATTCCATAGCCTTGCAAAGACATTTCTTGCAACACCAACAGCGTCCGCTACTCTTCGTTGTGTATGCCCGGATTCAAGTCTATCTCTAATACGCGAAGCCATGAATTCCGGTAAATCACGTTGTTGTGACATTTTCAAATCACCCTTTTCTCAAAACAAAAGCTGAGCAATTGAACTTCGCAACTGAGACAGTGAAACAGACATTCCTGCAAAATCCTGATTTCTTCACTTATCTCCTTTTTCTGGTTTTTGACGTCATGAACTTTGATTTCCATATGAAGTTTTATTTTTCTGTTTTCTGCTATGCTTTAAATTTTGGCGTTTTAAGTTAAGTTACTTATTGGTGTAAGTATTTGTGTAATTTTGTTAAAACCATGTGCTCCCCTAATTGTTTTGAGCAGTATATATATATATATATATAATTTTATGTGTTTTATTTAATAAATGCTAGAAGTTGCTGGCTTATTCACATGGAATTGTCAAAACATTCAAAACAGAGTTTAAACTGTTTTGAAAATTGTCTAATTTGTATAAAAGTTTAAAGGTATTTTTCTATAAATTAGGTGATTTATGTTTTGTTTTTTTGTTATTATGCTGATTTGCAGGTTTCATTTAAAATTTCACAGCCTTCTCTCTTTCTTTTTTTTTCACTCAAAACAGATGATAGCAACATGATAGAACATCAGGATAGAATATTAATCTCTTCTTTCTGATTGATTTGACTTATTGCCAAATTATGTAATATGAAAGGCAGAGTTTTAAAAAATATTAATCTGGCCTAATATTAAAAAGGTTATTAACCAAATGAAATTAATTAAAAGCAGCTATTTAGAAAAATTTGGTTCTTATTAGATTCATGTAAGCGCATTTAAAAATTTAATTTGATTACTTAGCTTTTCATCAAAAGAGTTAAATAAAAAGTTAAATCAAACGATTTAATGTTATATGGATAAAGAGGCAGTTAAAACAAAAAAATTATAATACTAAAATTAAAAGTGAATTCTATTAGTATTTGTAAGGAGTTAAATATCAAATTTTTATTTTTGTGCATGGAAAGGGTGTGGGTCCTTAAAAATTCCATCTTAATCACTCAAAGAAAGCTTAAAATGTGCTCCTTAGTTTGATAAAACTATGTTTTAAAAAATATGATGAAGGGTCTGGACCAGTTTCTGCCCTGTGACATCAGAATCATTATTTTATCCATGAATTTAATTCACTCGTAAAGTAAAAAGCATTTTGGGGCTTCATTCAGAAGTGCAAGGCTAAAAACCTATTTTTTTTTTAAATGTCATAGTTATTGTCTAAACTATAGAGAACCTACATTCCAACTTATTGATACTCGCCTGAATGAGTTCGATTAGACTAGTGAGACAAGTTAACAAGCATTTGCTTAGAGATAATGACAGATTCGCCAAAAAGCTTGGTGATTTGTTTTTTTTGTCCAAAATCGTCTCAACAAATCACATTTTATATTCCATATATCACCACTATCATATAGAGACGCCGTACCTATTTCATATGCTTAACCTCCTTACGATCGGGCGGCCCGATCGACGTATTGCAAACACAACCTGAAATTGTTGCGTCCCACTTCTACTAAATTACAAATATGTAATAAACACTTGAACACATTTCCATTCACCATAATCCATCAAACGAAACTACTCAAGGCAAGATCTTGCATTCCATGAAATCACCGTATTCAACAACTTGGGAGTCCGCATCGATACCCACCAGCAACAGGAAGTCGGTGTCGAATAGCTGACGAGACCAAAATTGCTCATCAGAGCCGCGACCTTCGTTATACATGGCCGGTGCATGACGTTTAAAACGTCACATGTAGTGGATCATTTTTACGCGGTGATTGGTGCAAAAGGAAGGGCGCGCCACTTTGCACCAATCACCGTTTAAAAATGATCCACTCCATGTGACGTTTTAAACGTCATGCACCGGCCGTGTATAACCAGGGCTACACTAGATACCGGGCTTGCTCATTCATTATCATGACGTTATAAATGGTGGCTGGCCTCTACCAGCGATTGGTACAAAGCGAAACGACAAAATGAAAGACATACAGCGATTGGCACAAAACGACAGGCTCGTCGCTTTGCACCAATCGCTGGTCACGGCCAGCCACCTTTTGTGACGTCATCATAATGAATGAGCAAGCCCGGTATCTAGTGTAGCCTTGGTATAACGTAGGTTGCGTCAGAGCGCGACCTACGTTATACACGGCCGGTACATGACGTTTAAAACTGGAGTGGGATGTAAAAAACCAAACGTTTCTGGGGTGGGATGGGTCATTTTTACAGGGTGATTGGTGCAAAACGGTGGGCGCGCCGCTTTGCACCAATCGCCGTGTAAAAATGACCCACTCCATGTGACGTTTTAAAAGTCATGCACTGGCCGTGTATAACATAGGTCGCGATCAGAGCCACCGGTAGAGTAACTTTATACTCCAATTGTGCAGATAGATTCAGCCTCAGATACTTCAAAACTGTCCAGCAGAAGACACAGCTACACTTCCTTAATGCCCTAATAAATGAGTAGCCACAGATATTAAAATTTTTTAAGGATATTTTTTTTTCATGTTTATGAGATTTTTTATTGTTTTCTATTTTCAAATAATTAAAAATACATGTTTATGTTATAGTTCCAGATTATTATGAAAAATCTATTTTTGGCTCTTTATATGATAATAAAACCACGCACGCCTGCAAAGGGGAGGAGTCTTGGGAGGGCCATTTCACTCCCTGGATTTTCAAATTCGATTAATTAAATTTTCTTTTTCTCTCGTGATTTAAAAGTAATAATGAAATTTATTCTTCTCTAATCATGTAAAATAATAAAGCAATAAGAGGAAAAGTAATTAACGATTTTTCGTCAGGGGGACACCCCGTAGAACCGTAGAATACAATTTTTAGTTTTGTTTTACGTTTATGTGTTAAAATTATCTTAAATGGAGGGTTCACAGGTTCCTCTCACTGGTGAAAAAAGTAATAAACTGCATTATTTTGGTAAAAGAGGGTCTACAAGCTTATTTTACAGTTACACGTTAACTTTTTAAATGTAGCAATTAAAATGTAAGAAATACAAACGAGAAAGGTGCCTTATAACACATAGACAAATGCAATGTTAAACTTTGATCACATTTCATTATTATTCATATGAATAAAAACTTCTTGAGAATGAAAAATACGAAATTTCGAAATATAATGCAAGAAAATGGATTTATTTTTTGAAAAAAGTAAATATTTTTTTTTTATTTAACTTAATCTAGCTCAAAATTTATTTTGAAGTTCTAAGTAAATTCAAAATGAAGATGAAAAAATTTGAAAATAATGGAAAACATTGAAAAACATTGAAAAAACAATCAAAAATATTGAAAACATAATTCAGTGAATCCTTCGGGATTCATCTTAAATTATTTTTCACTTTTGTCGTATGCTGTAGTTATTTCTTTGAAGTATTTCGAAGGAAATGCGTTTCATTCAATTTTTGTTTTCGAAAATTGTATAGCAATAAAACTTGTGATTCCTTTAAATTATGGATGGACGTGGATATTAAAATTTTCTGATAATATTTATATTTTTTACACGTTCATGAGACTTTTATTGTTTCTTATTGTTAAATATTTAGAAACATAGGCACTGGCAAGGAAGGGCGGAGCAGGGACATTGCTCCTTCCTGGAGTTAAAAATGTAATTAACTATATTTCCTTTTCTGATGATTTCGATGAAAATAATAAAATTTATTTTTTCTTAAATGCGATGAAATAATTAAGCACTAAAAGAAAGAGGAACTAAAAACTTTTCGTAAAGGGGGCTCTACACTCCTGAACGGCAATTACATTAGAACGTTTATCCGTATTACAAGTAAGCATAATGCACCTTTCAGGTTTAAGTTTATGATTGCCATAAGAAAATAACACAATATTAGTTGGGACCAAGTTATTTTTAAGTTTTAAATCAAAAGATTGAAAAATTGTCATAGGAAGAATATTAACTTGAGCACCTGTGTCAAGTTTGAAATTTACTTGCTGATCTTCAACTGTTATTGTCTTATACCATTCTTTTTTAGTTGAATTTACTGCATTAACATCAATCAAAGGATTATCAATATACAAGCATTTTATTTCAGAGATATTTACCTCATTGACTTTTTGAACACTATTTCTATATTGGCTTACTTTACTTGAATTCTTACCAACTGCAAAAATTATGTTTCTTTTTGCATAGATTGCACAGTTTGTTAAATGCTGGACACTGTCCTTTAATATGTTTTCTTCCACATGATTTAATGATTTAATGCTTAAAGTTTGTGGTTTTTTTCTTTTGATAAACAGAGTTCACTTCACTGCGTTTGGTGCCATTGATAGTCCCTACCGACCTACCCTGTTCCCTACCGACTTCACAGGCTCGAATGCTGTCCACGGTTTTCTTCAGTGTTAGATCCGACTCTCGAAGTAATCTTTCCTGTAAGTCCTTGTCTCGGATTCCAAGGATTATTCGATCTGGCAGAAGGCTTGTTTCTTGGTCTCCAAATGCATGAGATGCCAATGTTTTTAACTCCATAAGGTACAAATCTACGGCTTGTTCATCTTTCTGAGAGCAGGAAAAAAACGCTCAAATACCTCGTTACTTTGAGGCAAGTAGTAATTTTTGAATTTCTTAACAGCATCGTCAAACTTTTCTTTGCTTCCTCCCATTTCAAATTTAAATGCATTAAATACACTTACACCTTCGTCACCAATCACGTATAGTAAAATGGCTATTTTGATTTTATCCTTCTTTTTCATTTTTTTTTCAGAATCCAACGTGAAATTGTCTAACTTCTGCTTTCATTTTAGCCGACAAATTTGGTGCACTAAAGATCAGTTCATTGGAGGGGGAAGGAGGGGGGGGCTTGAAACTTTCTATGATTTTTTTATTTATTTTAACACCATAGTTCATCAAATTATTTATCAGTTCATCAGTAGCGTGGTACAGAACACAAAAGTTCCACTTAAAGCAGCTTCAAACTCCTTCACCAAACGGCGTAGTGGCTCATCGTTTTAGGAAATCTATTGCCATCCAAGTCATCTGTTAACTGACACCATGTTGAATACTTGTATTCTATGAATAAGACATCTATAAAGTCTTGACTAAGTTTATTTAAGATATATTAAAATAACAGTTACATGAGCTGGACTTATTCACGACATGCTTCGTGATCACAAGATGAGATAGTAATGCAAGCACCAGCACACACGATCATAACATTACATTGGTGTTGCCATTCGGGCTCAAGAAATATAGTGTTGCCATTAAGTACAGAAACTTCGTTAGTAAATTATTTTGCCACAAAGTACAAACACACATATATTACAGATGAAAACATAAAAATCACTCAATCCTTTAAGAATCATCTTAAATTATTTTTTACATTTGTCGTAGGGCGTTAGGTATTGCTTTGATGTATCTCGAAGGGAATACATATCATTTCAATTGTTTTTTCGAAAATTTTATGGAAATAAAATTTTTATCTGCCTCAAATTTTGAATGAACATGGATATTAAAATTTTCCAAGGGTTATATTTTTTTTCACATTCATGAGATTTTTATTGTTTTCTATTTTCATATACTTCAAAATACATTTTCATGCTATAATTTCATACTCATCAAAAATCTACTTTTTGCTCTTTATATCATAATAAAACCACGGAGTCTGCAAGGTGAGAGTAGTCTTGCGAAGTCAATTTCCCTTTCTTGGATTTTCAAATTTAATGCATTCAATTTTCTTTTTCTCTCATGATTTGGAAAAATAATTAAATGTATTCTTCTCGTTTGATGTAAAATAATTAAATAATAGGAGAAAATTGAACTAGAGATTTTTCGCCAGGGAAGGCTCTGACCCTCTGAATACCTGTGGAACACAATTTTTGTTTTCTTTTTCTTTTTACTTTTATATATTAAGAATATCTTGAACTGACGATTCAGTGGGCTTCACCTCCCTGATGGAAAAAAAAATAATAAAACTGCTGTAACGCGGAAAGCCCCTTACAGTAAAAGCTTTCACAGCGCAGCGCATCACATGATATACAGGGTGAATCTAAACTCTTGGCCAAAACTTTAAAGGTTGATAGAACACATCAAGACAAACAATATTAAATAGGAAACTAAGGGTCCTAAACGTCTTCCGAAGGAGATAGGCGCCATTAAAGTTTAGGGTCCAAAATTCCAAATGATTATAAAAAACGGAAAAATTGGTCGAATCGTTTGCGGTTTTCGCTAAAACTATTCTTTATGTCAGTATTTTCCTAAAAAATAAATTTTAAAGATAAAGTTCAAAAAATTCCGATAGAGGGCGCTTTAGACTTTGGAGTAACGAACAACTATGTTTTACCGTTATTTTTTGTATCTCATTAAATTCTTTCAAAAGGTTAGACTTAAACTTAAATTTGGAGCTCAAAATCTGAATCGTTGGTAGTAGTTAAGTAGCGCAAACTGAACTGTGTCCAGGTGTTGAAATTTGAACACCCCCCTCCCCCCCTGAACACAGTTCAGTTATTCCCGATCTTGGTGTCGTAGACCAGGCAGAAAGTACTACCCCCTACACGTAAAATAAACGATAGAGGGATGACAAAATTAAATAGAAAATTCATTCACAACAGACATGAGCAATTTCTCCGCGCAAAATAAAAAAAAAAAACAATTTGATGTGCAATATGAACGAAGGTTGACACGTAGAAAATGGTACACGCATGATGTTTGTGAGGAATCACAAAAACTGCTCGAAAAAGTACCCACCAGCAACGATGCAGGCCTCACACCGCCGGCGGAGGGAGTTGTGAACATTAGCGAATACCCCGGGCATCTCCCGGATATCGCCTACTACAACGGCAATCCTCGCAACCAGATCCCTCCTCGGAGTCGAAAAAAATAGTTTTTCGTTACTCCAAAGTCTAAAGCGCTCTCTATCGGCATTTTTGAACGTTATCTTTAAAATTTATTTTTTAAATAATTTTTTATTTAATTTTGTCATATTTCTTTCTGCCTGGTCTACGACACCAAGATCTGGAATAACTGCACTGTGTTCAGGGGGGTAAGATTCAAATTTCAACTCCTGAACACAGTTCAGTTTGCGCTACTTAACCACTCCCAACGATTCAGATTTTGAGCTCAAAATTTAAGTTTAAGTCTAAGCTTTTGAAAGCATTTAATGAGATACAAAAAATAACGGTAAAAAATAGTTGTTCGTTACTTCAAAGTCTAAAGTGCCCTCTATCGGCATTCTTTCAACTTCATCTTTAAAATTTATTTTCAAGAAAATACTGACATAAAGAATAGTTTTAACGAAAACCGCAAACGAATCAACCAATTTTTCCGTTTTTTATAATCATTTGAAATTTTGGACCCTAAAATTTAATGGCGCCTATCTCCTTCGGAAGACGTTTGGGACCCTCAGTTTCCTATTTAATATTGTTTGTCTTGATGTGTACTATCACCCCTTAAAGTTTTGCCCAAGAGTTTAGATTCACCTTGTATACCTGAGTTTTGCCGAAGAAGGCAGTAGTAGCCGCAATGTAACGGGATAAAAATATTGCGCCGTGCTGTCGTTTCTGCAGAATGTAAAAAATAATAATAACGCTTGTTTTATAGTTGTGTCTTGTGTCGTCGTGTTCGTCCTTTTTTAATCACGTGTTAAGAAGAAATAAAATTATTAAAATTAAACAAGAAGATTTTGTGGTGTTTTGTTCAACTTTTGTTTGAAACTTTTGTTTGAACTTTTGTTCGCGCCAAGAATTTAAATCTGTATGATTATTCGAGTACCGCCACACTGCTTCATTTCTTCATTTTGAAAAATAAGACGGGATAGCTTTAATTATTTTAAAATTTGGTCGAATGCTCTAGTTATTGCTTTGAGGTTTTTTTTTTAAGAAAATATGTTTTATTTTTTTTTATTTTTTGAAAACTTTATAGAAATAAGACTTGTATCTGCTTTAAATTATGGATGAACATGATATTAAATTTTTTCATGTATATATTTTTGTCTTCGTGAGATCTTTATTGTTTCCTATTTTCAAATACTAGAATGGAACTTCGATATCTCGACTCTCCAAGGAAATCAAAAAACATATGCCGACTTATGCGGATGTTGAATTAGCGATGTATTGCATAATTTCACGCTTAGAAATTTATTTTAAAGATCGTTTATATATTGTTATCTTAAAATAACAAAATATGTATAAGTAAGGACGCACTAGTAATTATATTTCATTGTTAAACAGTTGAACGACTTCATTTAATAAACTGATTTCCATTTATTTCTACATCAAAGAGTTATAATAACTGATAAAGAGTTATCTACGAAAATGTTTAATTCAAAACAACAAAATTGATTTTGAGTAAAGTAAGAAGTTCAGTTAGACTGTAGAAAAAGACAATCTATATTATAAAGTAAAAACATATTTATCAGTAACGCTGACGTCATATCGACGGTGGCAACGACCTGAGCTTTTAATTTCACTTTTGTCGCAAATGTATGAATTTTTTTTACATCCCACAATGTCTTTTTTTACACCGTAGAATAGAAGAAAAGTAATTTGAAATGTAGTTTGTTTGAAATTAGTATTTAAATTTACTGATTTTTTATGATTTTTAAAATAGTTTTCAAGCATGATTTTTTTTTATCTTTCTGAACAATAATAATTTGTTTTCTACAATAATGTAAAATAACGTTTACAGCAACATAAATGAATATTCAAAATTAAGGAATAACTGGTAGGGTTGCCACAAGTGGCAATGAATTGGGCAAGTTTATCAATATCAATACGGACTCTTTATAAACGAAATTAGGACACAATCTCGGAAATGTTAATTAATTTTAATGTAGAAGGTATTGAATAATGATGAAGTAATTTCTAAAGATTAGTGAAAAAATGACTCAAATTGTAGTTGACTTAGGCTGGACTCTGCCAAAAAGTGTCAAGTGAGCGAGTTTCTTTCTCATCTCATTAACATTGTAATAAACATGTAAATCATAAATGTCGAGTTACTGGGAAAGTTGAGTTATCCAGGTGCCGAATATTTGCGGTTCCACTGTATTTAGAAATATACATTTAAGTTATAATTTCATAATATCATAGAAAAATTGGTTTTGTACTCTTTATATCATAATAAAATTCCTTCACTCACCAAACATGTAAATTATGCTATTCCTTATAAAAAAAAAAGCTTAAGTATTATTAAATAAAATGTAAAAAAAACACAGATATCTTGAACTGAGATAAATATAATTCATGGAGAAAAAATGGCATTGAGCAACTGAAGTATATAAGAAATCCATGAAACTGAAAAACAATATATCGTATATTACGGCGTAAAACGCGCACCTACGATTTGAGACTGTATTTTTTTTTTTTATTGTTAGGTATGTTCGCTTTATTACGCACATCCTTTTTTTAACAAAGAAACCTTCATGAGATATGTATCATGAAAAAATAATAAAGAGCATTGAAAAGTACAATAACTAGTACAAATATAAATAAAACAAGCAAATGCGAAGTGGGGGCCATACGTAACTGTCTAGCCTATCTGCTTGAATCTCCAAACAGCGCAGCGTTTGGAATCGTACTTTCTTTGATTTAATCACGTTATCTTCTCTTGTTCATTAATATAAACATCTCAATCCTTATGCTTAATTTTTAAGCTGTCATTTTTATACACGACGTATAACGTGCATCTATAAATTTTGATAAATTTTCTTGTTTCGAAAATGTTCATTATACATCTGAACATAAAATAATAATAAAATTGTGAAACAATCAACCTTCATTTTTAAAAAAAATTCAGTGATGTTAGTGATAATAATAAAAATAATAGCACAACAAAAATTTAAAGTTTTATAGAATTCTCAAAAGTACTTTTAAACTGTAAAATTTGGACAAAAGAAAATGAAAACAATTTACAATTTCTTATTATTTTCATTTTGATTATTAGTATGTTTGATGGCAATTATGGTAACTCCTAAAAGAAATGTCCATTGGTGTTAAATTGCATAATTTTGGCTGTTTCTTCACTTCTCGAAAATGTGCGTCCGCTAAAAACAAAACGCAATAGGGCTCGATAAAACCTCTGATTCTCTTTAACGCATTGCTTTAAGTCTATTTAAACGAAATCTACTAATTTCAAAAATAAAGTAACAATTTCCGAAATGGCTTTTCGTTCTTTCTTTGTAAGCGGTGTTCAAATCAAAAAATTTCTAACGTGATGAGAAGAAAATACGCAATAAAAGCGGAATTAATGGTGATAAAGCTACAAAAATGTTGAATGTTTTTAATTCACATTAAAAGTATTAATCAAAACCAACATACAACGTGTCAAAAACGCAGCTATTCTTGGCAAAAATACTTTAATAATGTTCAGAAATTCTGAAGACCTCATTTTTATGCTATAATTATCATGTACTGATCATTAGTACTAAGAAGTTGCGAGCAAGTGAGGAAAAGTATGTATGAGATTGTTGAAATATATTGCAAATATATTAAAATCGTCTACTGCAATTCAAAGTGCATATATATTTCCGAAGGGGCATTAAAGATTCACATTCAGGGTGCAACACTAAAACTTTGATAACATGAGAGAGAAATGTAGATTATAGATAATACTCAAAACAGAATCTTATGAAGGAGCATGCATATTTGATTATTAAAAAAATTAGCGCTTATATGTGGAAATACACTAATTTATAATAATACCGTGGTTACTGAATATGTTAGTTCGCAGTTATATTACATTGAATATCTTTTTGGCTAATACAAGATGTTAATCACATTTTTTACTCTTCCATTTCGTTTTAAACAGGGGTCGCAGCGTCCTATATTTTTTTTTTATATTTGATACCACTATTTTCAAACTATAAATTTCATGGTAGATTTCTTTAAAATGTGCAATAGAAGGATATTGTGAATATTATATTTTGAAAATAGTGGTGGGGATTATTTAAAAAAATATAGGACGCTTCGACCCCTGTTTTAAATCAAAAGTTACTAAACTAAGAATCAGATACATTATTCTTTGTTACAACAAATAAAGTACCTACATTCCTTAGAATTTCCAAAGAGTATGTCACCATTATTTCAGATTAAAAATATTTGCCTAATAATTCTATTCGAAAATTGTGGTAAGACTGTATTTATCCTGAACACACACTGCATTACCTGACTGTATATTAATGACAATGCTAAACTGAAATGGAAGTATTATTTAAATTCTCCTGCGTATATAGAGTGTTTTAAAAAGAAAGAGTAGATTTTAAGAATTCGTTTTATACAAACTGTATGATACAGAAACCTATTCCGCACATCACTAAAAAAGGAAAGTTTAAAGTTTAGTTTATGGTTCATTGGGTTGTATTAACACAACATGAGCACCCCTTTTGTATGGCCTCCCAGGGCTCTAGATCTAACTGCAATTTTTGTATATTCTGGTACATTAAAAAAAGTTTATATGTTCCATCTATGGCTTCTTATCTTCAAGATTTGAGAAATTAAATTGTAGAAGCTTTGAATTCAATAACAAGAGATAACTCGTGTGTGGCATTTTGATGTTTGAAGCTTTAGAAGCATGCTGAATTAATGCAACCTAATAACCAAATAAACTTTGGATTTTCTTATATCCAATGATCTGTTGAATGTGTTTCTGTTTTAGGTGAAATAAATATTTGAAATCGGTCTTTCTTTTTTAAACACTCTGTGCCTTATCCATATGTAGCAATCAAAAACAGCTCCCACAAGTTCTGTTGTTTTTTTATATACTTAATCATATTGGCAGAGCTGGCGCGTGAATATTCGGTAATGTGTACGAAACACTGTATATAGCGCCTTTTGGAAACAAAAAAGGAAAATTTCGCACTTTAAGCATGAATTGTGGAACACTTTTCAAAACGTATGTACATATATTACACTATGTTATTTTTTAGTCTGCTATATTAATTATCAGTCTGTCTCAAGAATCCATAAATATTTTATTAAAATTATCACATATTTATTAAAATTATCGCATATTTTATTAGCGTGAATTACATAAATTTATCTAAATGCTCTGCAAGAAAGGGTCCAGGCCAGCTATCTGCCTATCATTGCGTAATAAAATTCACAGTTTCGTAGACAAATATGGCATCCGATTCTTAGAATTTTAGTATAGTCGCAGATGTAAAGAAAATAAAATACTATTTAAATTCTCCTGCGTATATAGAGTGTATATTAAGGCTAACATTTTAAAATTTCTCAAACAGTTAGAATTTTGTTCGAAGACTTCTGGAGGCACCCCTCATCTTAATGCGCCTTTGTGCATCGACAATTCACATATGTGCTACGCGCTAGGCCTGTATATTGGTGTTATCTAAGTATAATCAAAAATGCTTTGGGCTAGATTATTTGTTTCTACATATTACATGTTTGTTTTAACCACTTTCTAGTAATGTTTTAAAATACTTTCCGCTCAGAAAATCTCTTTTTTTTTTCTTTTTCAATATACAAGGTATTGGGACAGTTTTAAAAATGAAATGACAAACAAACGGTGATAGCTCTTTAAAATATTCTTGCAGGAGATTAATGTGTAAAGTAAGAATTCTTTTTTGTATGCTTCCTGTTAATACCAAGTGACACTCGATAAGTGGTACTACAATATCGGAAACTGTGTAAGAATGTTCAAACTAAAGCATAAAGATGGATCAAAATTCACTCAGTTTTTATCCCTCATTCTGTTTAAGTGTCGAAATGCGACATAAAGATATTTGAGATTTGAAATTACAAGCGTGTTTCGAGCATTCTTACACGTTGATACAGTGCAACGCAATGTTGGAAAATGGGCAATACTAGAAAAATGAAACTAAACTAATGGTACTAAAAAAATGAAAAATATTAAATACATTTCTGACTTGACACACTAATCTTCCTCAAGAATAATTTAAATTGGTGCCACCGTTTGCTTCCTATTACATTTTTAAAAACTGCAGTCTGTTTCAGAATACCCTGTATGTCCATAACTAGAAAAAACAATTAATAATAGACACCGAAGGTCGCTCCGCTTTATGGAAAAGATTTTCACAGTTAATTTCTGTACATAAATGCCGTATTCGTTGCGATAATTTGACTCTTTTGGATAGATTTGATTGTTGGCTATAACTTTGGCTCGAAATATCCATGATCGCAGTTTATTTTTTAAACACAATCTCGTCAATTTTCTCCCACACCTCTTGGACGTCTTTCCAATGTTCATAAATTGCGTCTTCCTAACACTCTGTCAAACAAAAACCTAGCAAGAGATAATTAGAAATTTGTGTTTCAACTGGATGAAGCATAGCTTTATTTAAAAGTCTGTAAGAAAAAAAATTACTTTTTTTCTAATCAATGGAAGAAAAAAAACCAACGAAATGCTTTCGTGAATGTGACGAAAAGTTACCAAAAGGATTCATGATTGCTGCTGGATTTTGTTATGAAAGTAAATTAAAGCTGAAAGAAGTATCAAGTAAAGCTAAAGTAAATTCACTCTATTATCCTACAAATATTTTAGAACGAATTTGTGAAGAAGAAATTCCAGCTTTATATGGAAACAAAAATGATAAAGTCAAGCTTCCTTTTGACAAATCTTCCAGTCACACTTCCAAGTTAAATGCCACATATTAAACGAAGTAAGGATCACAAATAGGAATAAAATGTGCCTCACATAAAGAAATACCTGTAAAATCACCCTGATGCTTACCCATGGATTTAATTTGGTTTGATAAAGCGAACGTGAGGGAAACGTAATCCTCGAACATTGGAAAGCCGCTCAAAAGGTGTGGGGGGAAATGGACGCTAAGAAAAACTGTAACATCGTAGTAATTTCAAGCCAGATCTATATCTAAGTGTCAAGGCTACCCAGTAGAATAGCTTCGCAAAGAATACGGTATTTATGCGTAGAAATTAATTGTAAAAACAGTTTCCATTAATTGAGAACATCCTTCTGTACACTTGCATTTTTAAGTTAGTAGTCTCAAGAAGGAAGCAATAACAGTTTATGATTCCCGTGGTACGATCAGGGAAGGTAATTTCGGTAAGAACTATCTGCCCGTATTTGGCACCTGCAAGTCATGCCAATAGTCAAATTACGATGACACCCATAAACTATTTTGACGCTATTGAAATACTCATCACGCTAGCTAGGAAAACAATGTTTTTTTTTTTTTTAAATCACCCCAATAATTAATAATTTAATCATATTAGAGCGGAGGCCCATTTAGATAAACATAAAAGTTATATTGAAAATATGCATGAAAAACATTATATTATTATACTAGTTTCATTTTTAAATAAAAATATTTAATTCTCTTACTGCCGAATTTCTATCACATTTTTATTCATCGGTTTGTCTTTTTAATGGTGTAAACTCATCTTTAAATAGAATAAATTTATATTTTAAAAAGGAAAAACGAAACAAAAGAGAAAACAATCTTATTGTAGTCAATATTATTCTGTGTGGAATAAATTCGCAGTTTAACAAGTAATGCGCCAAAACGGCTTTACAATTTTAAATCTATTGTTAAGAAAATCACAGATAATAAAAAGCATTTTAAAGAGCAGATATATAAAAACACGTTTCTTTAGTAATGAGATACTGGTAATCCTCTTTTATAAAGTATAAAATATCTTTAATACACTCTTTTCTTTAAATACTATTTATTGTTCAGTGAAAACGGTAATATTTTTTCAAAAGAAATTTCACTGGGACCAATTATTAAAAACAGAAGTTTCTTTGTTCTATTTGCTTAGTTTCTTATGATTTCTTAGATATATAAAAGTATGCTGTAATTTCTGGTAAATACTTATATCAAAGATGAAGAAATATTTGTAATAATTGTGTCATAGCAGCCTTATATTAAGTTTCTTAAATATGTAATACTTGCACAGTAAACTAACAACTGTATTACTATAAATGTGTCTGAATAGTTATTTAGCATATTTTAAAGAACCTCTCTGCAAATTTTTGACCAAATAAAAGCTTAAATAATAAGGCTGTGCTGAATCAAATTTTAAATTATTGATTAAGTTCATTTAGGATGGGTTTTTCTGAAAGTAATGACTTCATTTTCCTTTTTACTTACCCATCATACGTAGTATAGGGTCTTGCAATTGTTTTAAAAATCGAAAAAAAAATTGACGGATTTACACGTTTTGTTGCTATTGTGCTAAAGATTTCGAAAAACCTATTTTTAGAAAACAAATTTTGCCGACGGTCTGGCTGTGTGTGTGTTTGTAAACGCTCTATCTCCCGAACAAATTGAGATAGAGACTTGATATTTAGTATGTACTTAGTATGTAAAAATGGAAAGAAGCTTATTGAATTCAGTAACCTCGATTATTCGGAACTATTTTTTACGAACTCTTGAAATATTCGTTCTGATAAAAGGTATATACAAATTTTCGAAAATGTTTATTTTAAGGGGTGAATATAAAAGACAATAAAAATACATGAATTTTGCATAAAGAATTAAGTCGATCGAATAATGAGTTGCCGAGATATTTGGAATACTATATTCCACACTCTTCGATTTTTCGTGACCCAGTATTTCATTCAAATTTCAATTCAAAGATACATTTTAATTGGAAATGAGATGCTTAATCCGACGAAGTAAACTGTTAGTTACTATGATTAACATTTTTGGAGTTAGGAGGATGTTTCTTTTACGCAATTCAGTAATAGAGCATTTAACGTTTATGACGTCATCAAGCCATGATTTTATTCAAATTGCAATGCATTTTATAAATAGTTTACACATGTTTTATTTTCATATTGTATATTATGCATATCCATGATGGATAAGTATTACGGTGGCCCCCAGCGACTAGTTTCTCAGTTCAAGATATACTACTAAATTCAAAAAATTCCCGAGAGGAATTTTTAAAAATTCAGTTACCTAAACTAAACAAATTTAACACGTTAAGCTCAGAATCTAAATAAGAAAACTTAATTCTGTCATCGTTTATTCTGTCTCTGAAGAAAGACTTCCATCTACTCCCGTAATGGTAGGTTTTGTTTTTTGTGGCTGATGAAAAAGGATGATTTCTTTCGAAATGCATTGCATTAGTTGTTGTTGCTATTGTTTTTTTATCATGTATTTAAGAAGTGTCTTTCCTTCGTATTTTTAAGATGCTAAAAATAAACTAATTAGCATATAAACAATTAATAATAAGACTTAATAAACTCTCAAATAACATAATGCTTCATGTTTTCATGATAGGAAATAGAACTAAAATAGTGACAGGTTACAGTTAGTCATTTCAAATATAAATCAAATGTAAATACAACAGGTACTGCCATCTAGTGAACAGAAGAAAAAGTAATATCTGAAACAAACAATAACTAACATGTTCCTTTAGAGATTAAAAAAAGAAACTATTACTACTGAAATGTTAGCTTTAACAATTTACATAGAGAAAAGTTTCAAATAAAAATAAGTTTTTCAAATGTGACCGAATATAAAACTTGTTCGGATTTAAGTCATTTTAATTGTAGCCGTAGCGAAGAGGTTTGACAATGTTTCTCGAAAGCTTTCTTGTTTCATGTACACTATGTTGGCAAACTGAAACATTTACCGGAACTTGAAACAGTTAGTTTGAATCTCTCAGAACTTTATCAACTTTAGTAAAATCCCAGCTATTACTAGTGTGAAGATCTTCAACTGTACTTCATCACTCAGGTCCTCGATCTTCAGATTTATCCGGTCGAATGTGATATATGTTTCTTTTGTTGACACCTCCATCATCTGCTTTTATTACATACGAATGAAGCTTGAGAGCCTACTTGAATTCTGATACCTTGCCTAATGTTTGTATTTCAAATAATAGGTTCTAAATGGCAGCACTACAAATTTGCAAAACTCTGTCTGTACGGTATTTCCATCTATTTCATTATGTTTATTGTAATGCAAGTAGCCACTGAAAGTTGTGTAGTTATGTAATGTGTGTACTGGGACGTTATGTCTTGTTTTGTATATTAAACCTCTAGTTACTATGCATCACTCGTGAATCTCATTGAATTTCACAAAATATAAAAAGGTTGTGAAATACCACTCCTGAACTCTAAAAATTTTTATATTTGAAATTGTTTATAGTTAACACTATTAAATTTGCTGTATCTTGAACAGACAAAAAGAAGTACAGATAAAATATTAGTCTCTAATCTTTTAATAGTAGTCCATAAGAGTTATCTGAGGGGCATCTAGACGTCATGTGGCCAAAGCGTTGACACCTGAAGCATATTTGTGGATAAATATATTTTATAATGGAGCTAAAGCGGAAGTTGTAATGAATTTTTCTTTGTTTCAAGTATTTAGTTATCTTAATTAATAATCAAGACATAATAATTGGCGACGATAAATAAACAAGAACGAAAAATCCGGCGTCAATCATAGATTAAGAAACACTATCCAACACATTCAAAATATTGCAATAAAACTTCACAGTTCATTCAGTAAACGATGTCATGGTCAAACAAGGGGGGGCTACCTTTCGGGTTAAGCTGAACTAGTTCAGCCAAAAGAGGTGTTTATTATTACAAAATTACTATTACTATTACAAAATTGCACAAGAGGCTGCCCACATTCGCGCAAGCCTATTAATAAATTCAATAAAATTCTTTGTTTCTCGATGTAACAATAATGCTCGATTACAAATCAATTCTATCACGTTACAAATCACTTTTCAACACTCTGTACACATGAAATGCAATACTTAATACAATATTTGATACTTGATACTTAATGCTTGGTGATATTTAACCTTAAATAAAGATGCTAAATTGAATACTAATTGCAATATATAAGTTATAAAAATCATTGTACTGAGATTTAAGACCGAATTGCTTATAGACAGAGTAGCTATGAGATGTTGCGCAATTACAAGTCAATGAAAACATAATTAACAAAATGTTGATTTTCTTAAATGAGTGAATTACTAAACTAAATAAAATACATAGTCAGGGCTTAATTTCTAAGAAAAAAAGTACTGGAGCCCTAATATTCTGCAATACTAACACCCGTAGCGTACCCCCCCCCCCCCTTCCGCTGTCACTCCAATCTGGATATTTATATTTCATACATTATTTTTAAAATTTAAAGCATTGTTTTTTATTTATCCAAATTAAAAAATTTGAATACATCTATCTGCGTATGCTTAGCTATCAACTATTCCACTTTTTAGTTATTACTACTTCCAAATAGAAAGCTTTGCCTAATCTTAATGTTAATTAATCTCAGAATTCTGCAAAGATCAGGATTATGATCGAAAATAGTGTTAACACAGAAATTGAATAGAAAAAGACTATTTCTGTTTACTCATTATTCTGATCAAAATAGCATTAAAATGATTTGAAATGGAAATAAATAAAACTTTGAATTTAAGACAGATTGAACTCGAGCCTGCCCAAACCCGAAGACTGATATAAAAATCGACCCTGTTTCTTCTCCATCTCTATGGTGAGTGGCTCATTACGTCAGTTAAAAGTGTTTTGATACAAAAGAAAACAAAAGATTGGAGATGGCAGGGAAAGGAAAGGGTAATTTAAGATTCGTTTTTCAGAATAGCTATTGCACTGGGCTCCGGAGCGCAGTGTTTATGAGCTCCGGTGAATTCTGGCCAATATTTAAATATTTACTAAAAACAGAAGTACCGCTGCTGAGCTCCGGTGGGCTCCAGCGCAAATTAAGCCCTGTACATAGTTATACTAAAATAATTAAACATAAATACAGATTCAATAATAGTCCAGTGTAGACATTATAATGAAAAATGCCAAATAAACAAATAAACCAATTAGCTAGTATTAAATAAAATAAAATAATATGAGATAATAAAATATAAAAATGTTGTGAAATGCCACACCTGAACTCTTAAAATTTTTATATTTGAAATTGTTTATAGCTAACACTAGGAAATATGCTGTATCTTGGACAGACAAAAAGAAGTAGCGGCAAAATAGTAGTGTCTAATCTTTTAATAATTCTCTATAAGAGTTATCTGAGGGGCATCTAGATGTCATGTAGCCAAAACGCTGACACTTGAAGCATCTTTGTAGACAAAGATATTTTTAACGAAGCTATAGCGGAAGTTGTTATGAATTTTTCCTTCGTTTAACAAGAAGTTTGTAGACGATGTATCAATTTCTACGATTTGATTGTAGAAGTTACCTTTAGAGAGCTTTTTAATTGAATTTAGTTCTGTTAAATTTGGAACTTTCTTTTGTAATATAGTAGTTAGAACTTCATCTGTTATACTAATGGGTAATTTAAATATTATTAATTTTCTTTTTTGAATATTCAGTTCTATTTGATTTTTCATTTCAGAGTTGTTTATTGCGTTCTTTAGGTTTTTGTATTTTTCTGTACTGTTTAACTTTAATTGTAAATTGCCATCTGGCAATTTTCTTATGTGTTTATTTGCCAATTCTTCTAATTCATGTAAATTGACTTGTTCTAATAAATCTTCTATTGGTTCACTTTGATCCTTATCCAACAAAGATATTTTACAGAATAATTTGTTGAATTTATTTGAAAACCCAATACCAGCAATTACTACCAATAGTCAAACAAAATATCCTAATTCTTTTGTGCAGCCTGTATATGATCTATAGATTTGCATGTATACTACACAGTATGCTAAAATTTACTTCAGTTAAGAAATAAATAGCACAATCGAAAATATCTCTTCAGCAATTCCCGGCAATAATCGGAAATGTACGTCATATCTTTTGAGCAGCCCTGTACATGATCTACAGAATTTATATGCTCTAATTAATAACCAAAAAACTACTTGCATTTAAAAGCGCGCACCATAACTGAAAACGAACTATCAGCAAATATTGTTCATAGATAGTAACCAAATTTTTTGAGTGTCCCTGTAAAAGAACGATACATTGTATGCGTACCATATCCTACAGTAAACACCTTGTAATGCACCTCAGTGATATGTATGAATTTTAATAAGTTTTAAAATAGTATAACATCATTAAAATACGCTGCAAATGATTTTTCGCCATAGACCGTATTGTAACGAAATTCTTTTGAGTGTTCTGTAAATGAACGATACATTCCATGCACATCATATTCTAGAGCAAGCGCCTTGTAGTGTACTTCAATGATATATAACAATTCGAATATGTTTAACATTATTAAAATACGCCACAAAGGATTTTTGCCCATAGACCGTAATGTAAAAGAATTTTTAAGTAGCCCAGTAAAGAACCATAAATGCTACATACTTCATTTTCAATACCAAACATGCCATTGTAAACCCCAATATCATATGTCAATTCCAAGGCAATCCAAGTATATTTACGCGAGTTAGAGTACGGACAGTCGATTGACAGACAAACCGAATTCATAAACACTTTTCAATTATATTGGAAAGTGTTAAAAAGCGGTTAAATTCTCTCCAGAAATATATGAAAAAGAAGTGATACGCCAAAAATGAAAATGGCTTTACAGATTGGATTTCTGTATGTCATTATATATGTTACTGAATTGATGATATAACATATTTTTATTTTCATCAAAACGTTTGTCATCTACGGCTGTGGTAAGTCTACATTTTTAACACTTACCAACCTAGTTGAAAAGTGTTTTATAACTTCGGTTTGTCTGCCGTCTGCTGTCTGGCCGTCTGGCTGTTCTCTAGCTCGCGTAAATATACTCGGATTGCCCTGAAATTTTTGTATGTTATTATCGTTTGCCACAGCGTGTTCCCTATTGCAAATGAAGTGTGTAGCACTTATACTTTTATTACAGGGAGAGTCAAAAGTATTCCGTTACATTACAGTCAATGCGAAATTATCGTCTCAAGTGCATTTTGAAGATGTTACGCAATTTGAAACATGATGAAATTGATATATAATTATGAAGCGCATTAAAACATGCTTTTTATAGAATATGGTGTGCAAAGCATTTATTATTCATTTACAGTATCAAACAAAAGAATTCTGTTACACATTTTTCTACGGGGGAAATCGTTTGCAGTGTAATTTAATGATGTTTCACTATTTCAAACATAATGAAAATTATAGGCATTACTGAGGTGCACTATAAATTGCTAGCTTTAAAGTGCATTGCGTTTATTGATCATTTAACGGGTCAAACAAAAGAATTCTGTTGCACATTGTTCAACGGGGAAAGATCATTTGCAGTGTAATTTAATGATGTTTCACTATTTGAAACATAATGAAATTTACATGCATTACTATAAATTGCTCACTTAAAAGTATGATGTGCATTATGTTTATCGTTCTTTTACAGGGATACACATATCGGTTACAGTATACGTGCGATAATTACAGTCTACGTGTTTCAAATTTGGTTTTCGTTTTTAAGTTTAACTACATTTTTTCATATTACGTGGTATGTATAAATTCGGTTGATCATATACAGGGCTACCCAACGGAATTCGTAAGTATTACAGACTATGGAAGTGAATTGCTTAAGGATAGCTTTTAATTATGTTACGCATTTTCTTGCTGAGCTATATTTAGTAGACTAATATAAGTTTGTGGAATATATATAAATTCATATACAGGGCTACATTGTCGTTTACGGTTAGTAATTGCTGGAAGTGAGTTTTAAGTTGCCTTGTGAGTTTGTTACCTCAATTAAATTTTAGCTTAATATGTGGTGTGTACAAAAGTGTTTAGATAATATACAGGGCTGTACAAAAGATTTCAAGTGCATTTCCATCTATTGGCGAAAATTTCTAAATGTGAATTTTCTAACTGAAATAAGTTTTATCATGCTATCTATTATATATCCAATTATACAGATGATATATAGGGCTGCACAAAATAATTCGACTACTATTTTACAATGGAAGATAATTTCGAAAACTATATTTTTCATGTGGTATATGTTTTCTAAACTGTTTAGTTACATATCTTCTTTTACCTTATTTAACAGTGAATTTTTGTTACAATTTTCTGGATGTGTTGGAAAGTGTTTTATAATCTATGCTTGATACAAGATTTTTCGTTCCTGTTTCTTTTCTGAACTGAATAAAGTGCTATAATGTTTTGTTGTAATTTTAAAGAATTTGACGATTCCATTGAAACGTTCGAAGCGTGATTACATGACATAAAACATAATAGATACATGTTCTTAAGGGTACATTACTGCAAATTTTTACACTTATTAATCGAAAATATCTTTAAAATGGGTAACATGATAAAAACTATTTAGTAAAAACTATTTTTATCAAATTAAATTAAAACATGTTAATCATTTTCAAAAATATATAAATATCTTTTCTTTTACTTAAAAATTTAAACAGTTTATAAACATATTAGTACATTATTAAAAATAAATAAATATTATGCTACAGTTACTAGAAATTTTTCAATACATTTAATATATTATTAACAGTTTCGAAAAAAATCTTCAGTAACATTTATTTGTAAATTAAAATAAAAACTTGTTAAACATTAGATCCGGTTAAAAGATTTAAGAATGGTTGTTATGGAAACTATTATCAGATATATATGAATACATACTTTACATAAAATATATATTCGGTCTAAATAATAGAAAAAAACACATAAATCTTCTAAAAAATATAAAACGCGAAAAAATTTTTAAATATTAAATTAAAAAAATGAAATAAATAAGAAAAAAGATAAAACGTCAATTTTTAAAAATAAATTGCATTAAAATCGTATTTTAGAAATGTTCCAAAAATATATTCCTATCAGTCATATTAATTAGATTTGCTTTAAAAGTAACTCCAATACCGTTAAAATACTTAAGTTTATCCTAAAATTTCTCTAAATTTTCACAAATCATTCGCACGAAAACTTCCGTTTTAAAAATCTTAAATCACAGTTTAGAAGTATGCAATTAAGGTTTGGTGGTTAAGTCGACAGAAAATCACCAAGACATGATTGCATTTTGATAGGATTCGAATGCAAAACCACACTTTGAAAAATACACTATTTCAATAACTAATACTCTCCCAGATAGATGGCAGCAGATTTTTTTCCTACAAATTGTAATTTTATTTTTTCACTAAATTACAACAAAGTCCGCTTATTCCTTAACCCCTTGGGGACGAGCGACACGTATACGTGACGCATATGTTGCTCAGAATCCTCGATTATTCCCACCAGTTACTTTTTATTGCAAACTTTGCCTTATTTAATGATAGCATTTCTTCGATTCAATTAGGCTAAAATTTCTGTTTTGAAAAGCCGGTGTTAAAAGATTAAAAATTCTGTAAAGGACGCTCGTCGCGAAGGGGTTAAATTAGATAAAATTCTATAGAAATCCCCTTCTCAATTCGACAGTTCCTTATCTTCAAACACACTATCTCCAATACATTTCCTCTTCAAAATGCGATATCTAACTTTGCAGTACGCATACATATCTTATCCCTCCCAAAATATCCACCTTTAGATAAAGATAGATATTACAAATAATTCTTAAGAGAATAACTGTCTCATATCGTATAGTGGTTTGGACTTTTCCAGCCCGGAGATTGCGAGTTCGATTCCCAGCTCCGACAGAAATTAATCTTTTAAAATTTAAATACTGCTCTAGAAAACCAACACTCAAAATTCAATCGAAAAATACTAAGTCCTCTTATTTCATAAATCAGCTAAAGTTCCTAAGCAGCCAGAAATCACCCCTCGTTCAATATAAGAAGATACTTCCTTATCAACCCAACACTTCCACCCGCGATAAGAATTCCGGAGCTCCTTATCCTTCGAGCCTCCGGTGCCGCGTGGTGCATGGTGTTAAACCCTCTTTTTTGACCTATTTGGACATTTTTTTTTAATTAGAAAATGTATGTAGTAAACTTCAACTAACCTTTAGTAGGTGTCTGATGCAGGGAAACACCTTTGCTGCGATTCTGGTTCCCTTTTCAAATAAGTTACCTAAGATTAGACTACATATGAAACTATAAAATTTAATCAAGTTGTCTTTATATTTTGCTCTGTCTATTTTTAGTGCTGTATTATTACAGAAGTGTGAGTATTATACAGTTTCATTCCTTTAAAAGAAATTTAAATAATAAAAGCAATTTTTAGTTGAAATTATGGTCTGTGGTTATTATGGTTATTTTATAAGTAACTGCATTCCATAAGCAAGCATTTGCTTAAAAAAGTTTATATATATATATAATTTAATCTGATTCTTGAACGAAGTTTTTCTTTATGTGAGTTATTTAATAAAAATTACATACGAGGTCATTGTCATAAAAATAAAGTCTATCAATTAAATGAAATACAAATTGCAAATATCAAGTTATTACACTGGTGGACAAAACTTAAGGACCGCTGTTATTTTCAACGATTACTGTTAGAAATAGATCCACAGCAACGTGTTAAGTTTTCATGTTTGCGGGATGTACTCTGTTTTGTGAAACTTATGCAAATTTTTCATTTCCGCATTTTTTGGTCACGTGACTGCAGAGATAAGAGATTTAGGGTAATCGGCGCGTGCTGTGAGTTGTCGTTAGATATAAAAATCGAAGGAGAAGGAGTGAATTTAACATTTAAATTTTTAACATGTCTTCCAGGCATCAGTTAGGTGATTTTATTTGTGGAAGAATAATTGAAAAGCTGGAAGAAGGACGCTAAATGAGAGATGTTGCCCGTGAATTTAAAATCGCACACAGTATCGTTTCTAGGTTATGGACAGCATTTCAAACAAGTGGAATGTGCACCAGGCGCACGGGAGGCGGTCTTACTAGCAGTACGACGCCCGAAGAAGATCGGTATATTGTTATTTCGGCAAAAAGGAACCATCGCAGCACAGCTGGTTAATAAGCAAATCAACTTTTTGATGCCATAGGAACTCAAATATCCCGAAAAGCTGTTGGAAGACGTTTGAAAAAAGATCGACTATACGCCCGAAGATCTGTTACGTGTGTCCCACTCTCAAGACGTCACCGTAGCGCCCGTTAACAGTGATGCCGTATGCATCGCAATTGGACTGATGACGACTGGTCTACCATTCTCTTCTCAGATGAGAGTAAATTTACTCTATCGTCTGATTATAGACGTAAACTGATATGGCGCGAAGTTGGCAGTGCTTATTGTCGCGAAAATTTTCCGGAAAGATATCGATATGCGACTTCCAGTATCATGGTATGGGCAAGCATCATAGTCGATGGTCGCACGGATCTCTATGGGCTTGATCAAGGGTGCATAATCGGCCAATTTCACATGGAAGGCGTTCTGCTCCCCCATGTTCGACTTTATCGAGGTGCTGTCAGCAAAAAGTTTAGTTTTATGGATGATAACGCAACTTGTCATCGCACACAGGTTGTACAAGATTGTCTTGATGCCAAAGATATCCATCGCATAGCCTGTCCAGCACTTTCCCCTGACCTGAATTCCATTGAAAATGCATGGGATGCCTTGGGGAGACGTACTGCTGCTTGACAATTTCCTCCCACAAACAAGGAAACCCTCATCCGTGCAGTGAAAGAGGAATGGAGCCACTTGTCTCAACAGCTACTGGATCATGTTGTTCTGAGTATGCCACGCTGAGTTGAATGTTGCCTCGCATTACACGGTGGCCATATCCCTTACTGACATGGCACTGATGCTTGTTTATTGTAAGTATTTTAATTTCGTTGTACAGTCAAACGTTAAAATAAATAAGAAAATATCGAGAGAAAGAGCTGCCATTCAAGCGATAAGCGTGCCGAACTATCCATTTTCTACAAGTAAGTCTGATTAATAGGGCGAATTTTGAAGAATACGGTAGCAACTAGCCGACCGGAAACATTATATGTTAAATACCATTGTACGCATTCTACTTCTTTCATTATTCTATGATCTCACTCGTCTAATCGAAATTGTCGTGGCGAGTTCCGGAATGTAAGTTTGTACAAACACTTCTGTCTCTTAGCACGGTCTGAGCATGTGTCTGTGCGTATGTCACCACCACTGAGCTCTATAATAGAACGGAGGGCTAACTCACCGGTCCACTTTCTAATGCAACCGCATCATACTTTCAATGCGCGAAAGCAATTAATCCTGCATTTATTTTAAATATTACATGCATTTTTTCAAACTTTTTCACATACTTTTTCTCATTTTTGCTATATAAAAATATAATTTTGCTATATCATTTTGCTATATATTTTTATATAGCAACTTATTTTTAGCAATATATTTTTAAAAGATAATCCAATTTGAAAATATATACTCCATACTTCTCTATGGGAGAAAATCTCTGTTTTGCCAAAAATTGCTCTATCTGTCTTTCTATCTTTCTATCTATCTTTCTATCTTTCTATCTATCTATCTTTCTATCCATCGATCGATCGATCAATTAATCAATCTATCTGCTTTCTACCTCTACCTTTATGTTACATTCTTTCAAAGGTTTTTTTAATTATTATTATTATTATGTAATTTCGAGGGAAGAGGGCGGGGGTTCTAAAATATCTTAATATGTACTTAAATTTTAGAGTTGTAGATGTTGAACATTTATGTATGTATCCAAATTACATAATGCCTGTGTTTGTGTACGTATATTACAAACAAGCATCTATATATGCGAGCTGTGTATGTATTCCCGGTTCAAAATATATGTTAAAATCAAAATAACTAAAAATTAAATTAATTAAAATAAACTATAATAAAAATAGATATTGCTATTTCATCAAAACTTACATCTTTTTGTTGAAAGAATATAAAATATTTAAGAAAATTAAATAAATACTGTGATTTCTTAAATTATTAATACGTTTAGAAAATATTATTGGATAAAATATACGTCAAATATTTTATTTAATTATCTGAAATAAAAAATGCAAAAAACTTACAAATGTCTGAAATTGCTATTTCATCACAGTTTCCCTACCTGATTAATGAATGTCAAATATTTTAATTGTTTATTTACCTAAAATGTATTATTTTTCACTAACATATGAAATGTATTCAATATGTTTTCGCATCTGCATATGCTGAACTCGGCCTTGTACAATCGATATCGAATCAATACAAAAGATTAAACACTTTATGCAACATTCCATCCTATTATAAATAGATTCTATCTCAAATCGATACAATTTTAATTATAAGAGCATCAGAAAACGTGAATACCGGATCAATAAGCATTTAAATAAAGCATAACGCATACATAAATATGCTTTCTAAAATTTATTAAGCAATTAGGAATTACACACCAAAATTATTAACATCGTATTTGCGAATTTGTATGAAACACTTGTATATTTCATTTAACTATAAAGGAAGAATTAAAAAATATTTTATCAATGAAGAATGAATTGTTTCAAGATAATTGGAATGCGGTACAGTGCAATTATAACTTATGCATTCCCCATTATTAGATACAAATGATTTTCCTAGCAGTAAGGCTTATATGTCAATAATGACAAATCGTCGGATAATATTGTAATTGGAAAATATTAAACAAAAATAAAAATAAAAAACCTTATCGTAGGCATTGCATTATTAATTAATAAATGCCGGTAGCTTAAAATAAAAGTCAGTTATATTAAGCGATTATACCTACCTGCAAAATCGGAAAAAAAAAAGTGTAATTTTGGAAATTGTTTTCAGGAAAATGAAACAAGATATTTGAAAAACTCTTTTTACTTACTCATCATACGTAGTATAGGGTAAGTCTTGTAATCGTTTTGAAAATCAAAAAAAGAAATTTGACGGATTTACACGTTTCAGACACTGGAGATTCCGAAAAACATATTTTTAGAAATAAAAATTGCCGTCCATGTGTCTGTGTGTGAGTCTCTAAACGCTCTACCTCCCGAACAAATTGAGATAGAGACTTGAAATTTGGTATGTACTTAGTATGTAATAATGAGAAAAAGCATATAGAATTTCAGTAACCTCGATTATCCGGAACTATTTTTTTCGGACTCTCGAAATATTTTTTCTAATAAAAGGTATATAATATTTTTTTTAATTGTT
The DNA here is from genome assembly GCA_963931845.1 of Maratus michaelseni. Taxonomy (NCBI): domain Eukaryota; kingdom Metazoa; phylum Arthropoda; class Arachnida; order Araneae; family Salticidae; genus Maratus; species Maratus michaelseni. Next base: position 191,007,346 of record OZ007588.1, on the reverse strand, counting down.
TATTTTAAGGAGTGAATATAAAAGACAATAAAAAAAACATAATTTTTGCATAAAGAATGAAGTTGATCGGATAAATAGTTTCCGAGATATTTGTAATCCTATTTTCCACACTCTTCGATTTTTCATGATCCTGTATTTCCTTCAAATTTCAATTCAAAGATATATTTTAATTGGAAATGAGACGCTTAATCCGACGCAGTAAACCGTTAGTTAATATGATTATCAATTTTGGAGTTATAAGGATGTTTCTTTTACGCAATTCAGTAATAGAGCATTTAAAGTTTATGACGTCATCGAGCCACGATTTTATTCGAATTGCAATGCATTTTATAAATAGTTTACACATGTTTTATTTTCATATTTTATATTATGCATATCCATGATGGGTAAGTATTACGGTGGCTCCCAACGACTAGTTGTACTTTGTGTACTACACGTTACAGAAAATAAATCGTTTTTGTAGTGATGAAATAAAGTTAGCTGCCCTTAGCAGACCCGCTCCCCGGAGATGGCGTGTTCCTGGTAGCTGTCCATGGTGGTCAGTCACCGAAACTCTGTCAAATGTTATCTGAAATTATAAAAAAAAAAAAAAAAAAAAAAAAAAAAAAAACATAATATCTTTACTCTAAACACTTAAAACTAGAAAGTAATCGTTCGGTTTTTGGAAAAATTGATGTTGAAAAGAATGGCGACCGTTCAAAGTTAAGGTACCAATTTTCACAACAAAAAAAATGAACTTTGATTATCTCTATATATATAAAAAAAAAAAAAGTAACCACCAGCGCCGCAACCGCTGTCAATGCATTTTTTATGCCTTAAGATATTTCTGAGCTAATATTCAGAAAATTATTCCATATAGAAATATGAAAATTGGTAGTTTTATAGAGAAATGTTCGATAAACACGCTGAAGCAGACAATTTTCAAATCAAAGAAATATTTTAAGAGATATTTAATATTAATGTCGGTCAAAATAGTTCTCATAAAAAAGTTTTATAGGAACGAAAAAACTATGCATAGGAATTTAACCATAATTTAAAAGGATGTAGTTTACAAACTTGCGGTGTGCAGAGTGTAATTATTTTTTTTATATTTATTTTTCAAATTGACTAATTTTTTGAGGCTTTATTTAAATTTTTTATTCAAATTTTCATTATTTTGATGGAGATTTATTTCATATTTTAAAAAAGCCCATTATTTGAATTCTTGCCAATTTGTAAAATAGCGCCCATAATAATATTCCCTTTCAATTAAAAAACGAATTTGCACGTGACTATTAAAAACAGAAATAAAACTTTAAAATAATAATTAAATGATCACGTGTTAAAAGCAGTAAATGTAGAAATTACGTAATAAAAAATATACTTACACGTGAATATTAAAAAGAGAAATAATTAAATTATTACGGGTTCAAAGTATTACATGCACATGATGGGGAAACTTACGTCATATTTAAAATGCTTAAATAACAATATTTACAAACAGTTTCAATTTAAAAATATATTCTACAGGAGAGATTAATTTATTTCGACAAAATCTTTTATATAATATTGCAATTTTTAAAACAGCGTAAATAATAATATTTCACTTCAATTAAAACTATACGTTTAATAATTACGTTTAAATTAACGAAATAACTAATATGTTGTTAAAATATCATTAAAAATACGGATAAACGATGAATTAAAAATCACTCGATGACATGACTAACACGTGTAACGCATCTGATGTCAACTGAATACGACGCCACAGTCATGCACTTTTGGCGTTAAATCCTATATTTTGGCGACAGTTATTTTCCTTTATAGAAAGTAGTCGACGGGATAATGGAAAAGTACCCAAATTTCTATAGCATCGTTATAAAATTCCCCGATGTAGCGACGTTGTTTACTTAACCATTTTACACATGTTGATTTTCAAATGTTTAATTGATCTTATTTAATCAATCACGAAAACAGTTGTTAGCTGTTTCGGTAGCAGTTGGTCCGCCTTAAAATCTCTCAGTCAAAGGAAAATTAATGGAAACCGGATAAGGAAAGGGCATGTTTACAAACAAACACTTTCATCAACTAATCTACCACTACATTTTCGTCGTAGCGATCATTGTAGGAATCACCATGGTGACGTAGACCAATCATATCATAGAGCTATTTAACTTAGACCAATCAAATTGCCCATTCTCATATGTACAGTAGGTGTCATAAAGAACAAACCAGTTTTTCTTGCTATCCGACAGTAATTTAACCAACAGTGACGTCAGCTGCCCTTTCCTTATTACAGCAGATCGCCACTGGTCGTTTAATAATAATTCAATTTTCCATAATCGTTTTACAGTTGATAAAATCAGAGAGTTTTTAAAGTTTGCGGTGTCAGAATGGGGGTCGGTGAGCGTAGCTCGTAGGGGGCAAAGCCCCTTAGTGTTTTAAAAAAAAAAGAAAAAATCACCAGATCGCAAGACAGAACAATTACTCTCCAGATAATATAATTGTTAAAAATTAGTCAAAATTTGACTGGTTATTATTTTTCGAGTTATTGTAATCACCGAATTTAAAACCATAGTTTTGAGATAATCACGTTTAAAGATTCAAGTTATGATTTATCTATGATAGAACAAAGTAAATTAAAGCGGCGTAACTTTCTTAATTTTCTTAATTACAGATAGACTAGAAAATCTAACTGAATATTCTTTACTAACTGTACTTTCAGAAAATGTAATGAAAAATGCATTTTGTGAAAGTTTTCTGGTAGGTTCAGCTCCTTAATAGATAAAAGAATGTGGCGATAAAATACAATTCCGAACATATCCAGATGCAACGTATCTTTCAACCAATTCAACATTACTTCCGCTTAATTTTATGCGGAACATAAAAGGAAAATAGATCTTTTGTTTGAGATATTTCAATTTAGCGCGAAAGTGCGGTATGTTACGGTTAATCTTCACTAATTAGGTCCATAAGCAAACGGTGTATTTGAGAAACTTTAATTTGGCCTAAGAGTGTTTGTTGTTGTTTTTTTTACTTTTAATAATGGTATTCACATATATTTTTTCCATTTTTGACGATGTCTCATAAACGAATCTATAAGATTAAGTATATGAGTAGGAATGTATGTGTAGAACAGAACCAATCTGGTCTTAGGCAGCCATTAGGAATAAAAATTGCTGACTACTACAGGAAAGCCCATACTGAAAAGAAATAGGACTTTGTCGATAGTACTTCTAAGTTATTTTACTTGATATAATCGTCATTCTCTTGTTATTTTTGAGAAACAGATTTGCCTCTTGCTTTCAATTGTTGGAAAGATGTCGCGTCATTTATTATAAAATTAACACTATCATGGAATGAAATTGTTTTATAAACCTTCTGTTATACAGAATTTCCGATTCGAATGAAATTGTGTGTTTTGTAATAGATAAATATTTATCAAAAGCTTTTTTTAAGCTTCTTTATCAGATAATTTTTAAAACAAAAAAAAATTAATTAATGCAGAAAAACATTATTTAGCAGAAGCTCTTAATTATTGTAAATATCAATAAATGTTTTCCTTTAAAATAAACATCTGTTTTACTTTAAAATTAAATTTTAAAATGAAAAAATAATATTTCTAAAGCAAATAATAGTGTTTCACACATTTTCGCAAAAACTAATAAAATATTTTTTTTTTTCCATTCATAATAAATACCAAAAAACGTCAATAGTTTCAAATACATATTAACAAAATTTATTAATATTATCTTTTAATCCTAATTACTGTAAATAAAACCTTCTTTATCATTTATTTTAATTACTTTGATGCTTCTAATCGTTTCTCGCTCTTAAAAAATTTAGTCTTACAGTATATAGTATATGGGAAGTTGATGCTCATTTATAACTGAAAGAATATTTAAATAATAAAACTTTTTATTCAAAATTTAATTGATTTAGAAACTGCGTACTTTTTTATAATGTATTGATGAAGCAATTAATATGTCATTAAGGAAAGCGAAATACTGGAAACAAAGAATATTCCTAATAAATTTCAGAAAAATTAATTTTAATGCTGCATCATTATCAAAATTTTTCAATAGTAAAATACGTTAAAAAATAACTTAAATGATTCCCGGGATGATCATTAGTTCAGAAACCATTATACAGAAGGAAAAAAATATTAAACTTAACAATGTGTGTTTTTGTATAATTATTGTTAAAAAAAGTAAAACTTCACAATACATCTGTTAACTACTTTTTTTAATACGATGAACGAAAAATATAATAGAAATACCACTATTTAAAGAGAAAACTTATTAGGAATAATAAAGAACCAGTGAAAAATATGTTTAAAATCGCCTTTTCTTTATAGAAATAGTTCAGATTAAGTAAAAAAATTGAAATTTTAGTTTTCATCTTATATGCTAATAAATAAGCAATTTTTGTATATTTTTTATTAATTAATTTTTATTTTTATTTATTTATTTTATTTTTATTTTTATTTTATTTTTTTTTTTGGGGGGGGGGGGGTTGAAAACAGCTTTAACGGTTTTCATCTAAACGATGAATTAGATATTTTTTTAATCTAGAAATCAAATTGCCGGGGTGTTATATCTGGGAAAAATCATTTTCATGCAATACCCGCTCTTCGCTTGGGTGGAAAATGTTTCAGAAAATATAAAATGTGTACAAGAACTGCCAAAAATTGAAATGAGACATAAAAATATTACATATAGTATGGGGTACGCGAAATGAAACACTTTATTATGTTATACCTATGTTGTTTGTACAGGTAAAATTACTAACTTTCAACAAGATTGACGTCAAACAAGACAACAATACACAATTTTAGCTGTATGAGAGTTGCAACAATGGTTATAAAAATGAAAAAAAAAATCCCCAAACCTATGCCAATTGGCTTTGAACCTGAGAAGGGAAAAGAATACAAGAATTGCCAAACACTGAAACCTTATACTATTAAACTAGCAATTGTTATATATATATATATATATATATATATATATATGCATGCGTCGTCCATGCATGTGTATGTGTGTGTGTGTGTTAGTTATTTGGTTTCTCGAAAACGGCTCTAACAATTTTATGAAAGCGACGGATTAATCGTTTTCTGAATCTAGAAATCAATCTCTCAGTATGTCATATGCGAAAAAAATAATTTTCACGCAATATACCCGCTCTTCGCAGAAGTGGAAATCATTTCAAAAAACCTAAAAGTGTATAAAAACGACTAAAAATTCAAATGAAATATAAAAATATCGCAAATAGTATGTGGTATGAGAAATGAAACATTTTATTATTTTATACCCGCTCAGAGAATATAGAAAATATCCCGTAATCGTATCCAAAAGTAAGGGTGGAGTCAAAGAAAACCTATTCTAGTAATAATATTGTTTTAACTGTGTAAGAGTCATAACAATAATATTAAATGTGCCAATTGGCTTCGGACCTGATTACGGAAATTTTCCCTGGAACAAAACTGGTATTCTCATTTGTCCCGAGTGAAGCTCGGTCAACGGGGTACTATTAAATGAAAACAATTTTAGCTTTGTATGTTCACAGAAAATTTATACTTCTGTGACATTTGTTTAAAAAATATACAAATAAAGAATGAATTTATCTGTACGTTTCCCATTAATTAAATCCTTTTTCCTTTAACTCTGTTCTGTTCACAGAAATTTTATGTTTCTGTGACATTTGTTTAAAAAATAACGAGTTTATTTATATGTTTTTCTTTAATTAAAAATTTTAAACACTTTTATCTCGGAATACCAATATAATATTGTGCTCGGGATCTCTTTGGAACCACTTTATGAAATGACTTGAAAACCATTAATTAAACCGTTAAAATTTGATTGTATGCTTAGTAAATGATGAAAATTTATTACGATTACATGATTGCAATTATTGAAAGTTAGTTTCCATAGCTTCTTCAGCAGTTATATTTTAATAAGAAAAATTTAATAGATTCAAAAATATATATTTATTTCACATTGTTTCTATATTTTTTTTTTTCTAAAATCATTATTAAGATAACATTGAAAACAGTAAATATCATCTACTTCGATTTAAAATCAAAGTAAAAATTTTAAAAAGTAAAATTTCTATTTTAAAAAATGCAATTTATTTTTCTTTTGGAAAAATCTAATAAAAGGGCATTAGATTTTACCCATTAATATTAGAAAAAATCTTTAATAGTTTAAAATACATATTAAACAAAAGTTACTTTTGTTCTCTTTTAATCATAATTACTGTAAATAAAACCGTCTTTATCATTTATTTTAATTACTATGATGCTTTTAATGACTTCTCACTCTCATAAAAAATAAAATAAAATAAAAACCCTCTAATAGTTTTATAGTTTATAGTGAATATAAAGCTGACGCTCATTTGTAACTGAAAGAATATTTAAATAACAAAAATTTTCATTCAAAATTTAATAGCTTTACAAACAGACCTACTTTGTTATAATGCATTTATGAAGCAATCAATATATCATTAAGGAAAGCGAAATGCTAGAAACTAAGAGCATTCATAATAAAGTTCAGAAAAATTAATTTTAATGCTGCATCATTATCAACATTTTACAATAGCAAAATATGTTAAAAATAATTTAAATGATTCCTGAAATAATCGTTAGATCATAATTCATTATACGGGAGAAAAATATGTATTTAACTTTAATGCGCGCTTTTGTGCAACGATTGTCGAAAACGGTAAAACTTTAGAATGCATCGGTTAACTGCATTTTTTAAAAATTTGATTAACGACAAGTATTGGTATAAGTTTTTCAAGATAGATCTTATAAGAATAATAATCAACTATAAAAAAAAAAATATGTTAAAAATCGCCCTTTCTTTAAAGCACAGTTCAGATTAAGTTGAAAAAATGAAATTTTTAATTTTCATATTAAACGAAATTAGGTTTAGTTCTGTACATTATGATATAAAATTCAAAATTCTGTGTTATTTCGTTTCAAAAATGTCATACAAAGAATAAACACATTTATATACGGTTTCCCTTAATTAAGAAGTTTTAAATCCTTTTATTTCGAAATATTTTTATATTGCGCTCAAGACTTCTTTTGAACGCACTTTATGAAATAACTTGAAAACGATTAATTAATCGGATATAATCCGATTATGTGTTTGGAAAATGATAAAAAAAAATTATTACGATTACATACTAACGATCATTGAAAAATAAATTTTACCTTCTTCAGCAGATAAGTTTTTAAACAAAAAAGATATTTTACTAAATGGAGAAAAAGGTTATTTAATTATTTCTAAAGTTTCATTTAAAGACTCTAATTATTGTAAAAAACCAATTAATATCATCTACTTTATTTTAAAATGAAAGTAAATATTAAGAAAAAAGCATTTTTAAAGCAAAAACAAATGTTTTGGGAAGATCTAATGAAATATTAACGGTCTTTATCATTAATATTATCAAACAACTTCAAGAGTTTAAAATACACATTATTTTAAAATACGCAAAATTTACTTCGGTTCTTTTTTAATCATAATTGCTGTAAATAAAATCTTCTTTATCATTTATTTTAATTAATATGATGCTTTTAATCATTCCTTGTTTTTAAAAGTTTTACAGATAGTAGTGCATAGGAACCTGACACACATTTATAACTGAAAGTATACTTAAATAATTAAAAAAAATTATTCAAAATTCCATAAAATTATTCGAAATTCCATAGATTTAAAATCAGACGTACTTTTTTTTTCTTTATGTATTGATGAAACAATTAATATGTCATTAAAAGCGAAATTCTCAAACAAAGAGTATTCATGATAAATTTTGGGAAAATTAATTTTAATGCTGCATTACTATCAACATTTTCAAATTTCAAAATATGTTAAAAAAATAATGTAAATGATTTTCAGGATGGTCATTAGTTTCAAAATCCATTATACAGAACGAAAAATAATATATCTTTTGTGTAATTATTGCCCAAAAAAAAAGTAAAACTTTAGAATGCATCTGTTAACTACTTTTTAAAAATTCGATTAACGACCAGTTTTTTTTTTTTTATAACAGATACTAGCTTTTAAAAAGAAAACTTGTAAGAATAGTACAGAACCACAAAAGATGTGGTAAAATTAGCCCTTTCTTTAAAGGGATTTTAGTACTAATTTTAATATAAAAAGTGGAATTTCTTTGCAACGTTTTATGAAATAAATTTAAAAAGCACGCACAGACTGGCGTCAGATAAATATAGAACAAACACGCTATCATAAAACATTTAAAAAATTGTAAATAATCACGACGAATTGGTTTTGGAACTAAATATAAAAGCGTTCCAATGTCAGATGAAAAGAGCCATGTATTGTTTAAAGACAAACCCGCAACGGCTTCTCTTTAGACAATTTTCGAAAATCATAAATAATGCAATTTCCCATATTTCTGACATTTTACATCTTATTCACAAATAAAGTAAACATTTAAAATTAAAATTTCAGAATTAATATGAAGAAATGTAATATTGCTAGAATTTTTAAACACACCATTATCGACATTTTTTAACAGAAAAGCAAGTTAAAAAATAATTTAAATTATTCCAGGGTAATCATTTGTTCAGAATCCATTTAACGGAAAGAAAAAATATTTAACTTAACAATGTGTGCTTCTGTGTAACTATTGTCAAAAAATATATATATAACTTTATAAAGCATCGGTTAATTTTCTAATTTTATTAATGGCATGTTTTTTAGAAATACTAGTTTTTGAAAGTAAAATTTATAGAAAAAGCAAAAAAGCAGAAACAATATCTTAAAAAAAGCCATATGTAACTTTTCCAAGAAGGGTAGTTTAAATATCGACCAGAAAAACATCTCTTCTTAAAATACGGTAATGATTTTAAAATCTATGAAACTCTTCTTCTCTGCAAAGTTATTGTTAACCTGTGCGTTGTGGTGGCATGTTTAACAATAACTGTGAGGAAAAGAAGAGATTACTAGAATTTAAAATAGATTTGTGACTTTAAAAAAGAAATGACTCCTTATCGATACTTCAAACGCCCGTCCTCAAACGTATAAAGAACAGTTCATATTAACACGTCACAAAATCAATTTTTAATTTTTGTAAAGCAATTATAGTTCTACAAAATTTCATTTAAAAAAATATTTCTGTGACATTTTGTTTCAAAAATATCATACAAATGATGAACGTATTTATATATACGTTTTCCTTTAATTAAAAAGTTTTAAACCCTTTTATTTCGGAATATCAACTTTAATATTGCGCTCAAGATTTATTTGAAGCAACTTTATAGAATGACTTGAAAATAATTAATTGATCCGTGTACTTCCATCCTGTGCATAGTAAATAAAAATTTAATAACAAATTTTCAAAGGATGCAAAAAAAAAAAAAAAAAAAAAAAAATGACTTAACATTGCTCCTAAATTATTTCTAAAATCATTGTTATTGTAATATTAAGAACAATAAATATCATCTTCTTCCACTGAAAATGAAATATAAATTAAAAAATAATAATATTTCTAATACAAATGTAAATCTTTAGGCGAAATCTATTGAAAAAGTAATAGTTTTTTTCAATTAATATTACCAAAAACTTCAATAGTTTAAAATACATGTTAAACGAATTTACTTTTGTTCTCTTTTAATCATAATTACTGAAAAAAAAAATATTATTTTTCAATAATTTTAGTTAATATGATGCTTTTAATCATTTCTCGCTCTCATTTTTAAAAAAAAAAAAACTTTAATAGTTTTTCAGTTTTTATTGAGTAAAAAGCTGACGCTTCTTTATAACTGAAAGAATATTTAAATAATAAAAATTCTCATTCAAAATTTAATAGATTTAAAACTAGACGTACTTTTTTTCATAATGTATTGATAAGCAATTAATATGTCATTAAAGCGAAATGTTTAAAACTAAAAGTATTCACAATAAATTTTAGAAAAATTAATTTTAATACTGCATTATTATCAACATTTTTCAATATCAAAAGTATGTATAAAAAATTAAATTGATTCCCGGAATGATAATTAATTTTAGAATCTATTATATGGAAAGAAAGAAAAATATTATCGATATGCGCTTTTGTTTAGTTATTGATAAGAAAAAAAACAGAACTTTAGAATGCATCTGTTAACTACTTTTTGCGATTAAAAGCGAGTTTTTTACAAATACTAGCTTTTTAAAAGAAAACTTGTAGGAAAAGCAAAGAACAACAAACGATGTGTCAAAATTAAGCCATTCTTTAAAGGGATTTTAAAACTAATTTCGATATCTATAGTGGAATTTTTTTGCAACTTTTTATGAAATAAATTTAAAAATCATGCAGGGACTGTCATTTCATGAATGAAAAACAAACACATTGTCATAAAATATTAAAAAATCATAAATAAACGTTTCGGAACTAAATATAAAACCGTTCCTACGTCATGTGAGAAGAGCCATCTGCACTCTAAAAACGAAATTTTCAAAACTGAGCAAAAAATACTCAAATCTGAGTATGTCGCATAGTCAAACTGTCTCCGAATCAAAATTACTCAAGTTTGAAACATGTATATAACTCATTTCTGAAAACATGCACACACTCCAGAATAAAACAACATGTGCTCATATTCGAATATGTCCATGTTTCAAAAATGCGTATGAACTGACTACTATTTGCTCATTTTTGAGTATTTCCATGTTTAAAAAATGAGTATAAACTGACCCTAATCATTTTTGAGTATGTCCATGTTTCAAAAATGAGTATGAACTGACCTCTATGTGCTCATTTTTGAGTATGTCCATGTTTCAATAAAAAGTTCGAATAAAAAGTAATTTTGTTTGAAACTGGGTATTTCTGGTATTTCAAAATCGAATTCATTAGGCCGTCATATTTGAAACAAATAGTTTCATAACAAAATAAAAACATCGATTTACTGAGATTTGAAAGTGTCGTTTTTCTCAGAGTGTTGTTTGAAGACAAACACTCAATGGATTCACTTTAGACAATTTTACAAAATCATAAATACTAGAGTTTTTTATATTTCTAAAATCTTATTCATCATAAATAAAATAATATTTAAAATTAAAATTTCAGAATTAATATGAAGAAATTTAAGGTTGCTAGAATTTTTTTAATATTCTGCGTCTTTATCGAAATTTTTTAACAGAAAAGCATGTTAAAAAATAATTCAAATGATTCACGGGATGATCATTAGATAAGAATCTATTTAACGGTAGGGAAAAAAAATTAACTTAAAAATGTGTGCTTTTGTGTAGCTATTGACAAAAAAACAAAAGGTATCACTTTATAAAGCATCGGTTAACTTTTCTAATTTGATTTAAGGTGTGTTTTTTAAAGGTACTAGTTTCTGAATTGAAAATTTATAGGAATGTCAAAAAAGCAGAAATAATATGTAAAAAGTAGTCTCATCTTTAATCTTTTTAAGAAGGATAGTTTAAATATCGCCAGGAGGCATACCTGCTTAAAATACGGCGATGATCTTACGGAAATCATTTTCTTTTCTCCACAGTTATGGATCTATATTATCTATTAGCCCTCTAATCACTGCTTTACTTTTGGTTTGTATGTATCTGTTTGGGCGAGTTCTTTGTACCAAAGTTAATACGTCAAAAATAGCCTTATCTTTAAGGAGGCAGTGCATATTAACACGTCACACAATCAATTTTTAATTTTTATATTAAAGTAAAGAAATCATAATTTTGCGCAGTTTCATAAAAAAAACATCTTTCTGTGTCATATTATTTTTAAAATATCCATACAAATGATAAACGTATTTATATATATGTTTCATTTTAGTTAAATATTTTAAACCCTGATATCACGAAACACTAATTTTAATATGCGCTCAGGATTTCTTAGGAACGTCTTTATGATATGACATAAAACAATTAATTGAGCTTTTAAACTTCGATTGTGTGCTTAGTAAATGATAAAAAGTTTTTATGATTGCATTATTGCAATTATTAAAAGTTAGTTTATAGCTTCTTCAGTATATATATCTTTATAAAAAAATAAAAATATATTGGATTCAGAAAAAATATTTAAAATTGTTTCTACTTATATTAAGGAGTTTTTCCTAAAACTCCGCACAAACTTCGCAGATATGCAAAATAGCAAAGGAATACGAATCAGGCGAAACCTGCGCGTGAGATGTTGCGTTATTGTAAATGAGGGCACGCCTGTTAGCCAAGAGTTCATTAAATAATGTGTTTAAATATGTTTTTCATGTGTTAATGTTCATTAAATAATGTGTTTTACAAGAATGGGGTCGAAAGAGGAGTGTCTGCGTACACGTGTGTACAAACTTTACGAAGGCAATAGTCATCATGGGAAGAAGTTCACCGTGAACCTTTTTTTCGCCGAAAATATCATCAAACGAACGATATACGATATTCTACAACGTTACGAGAAGAGACTCCCGGCCGAAAGATAACCGGTATCGGGTCGGAAGGCCCAAAAACGCACTAAAGCGAAAGTTACAGCATTTGAAACGACGCGACTGTTTGACAAGAACGACCGAGTAACAATCCGTCCAACGGCTTCCAAATTCAGTGTTTTTCACCCGGCTAATTACATAAGAGAATCACCTAGAAGCTTAAAATCAAATATCACAAGAAAATGGTCATACCAAAACGAACAGAAAAGCAAATGGATGTCGCGTTAACAAAGTGTGTTCATTTGTTCAGAAAAGTCTCTGATCTAGCATTTATCTTGGATGAGGAGTCATACTTTGCGCTCACTCACTCCACTATTAACGGTAATGGTGGCTACTACACATCTGACGACATAACCTATCGTAAAATTCGCTACTAAAGTGAAATTCGAAGACAAGGTCCTCGTTTGGATTGCGATGTGTCTGAAAGGCTTGAGTCGTCCGTTTATCCTAAAATCTGGATTCGCTATCGGCAACGATATTTCAACGAGTGTATTCTCCGTCGTCTCATCCCCTACATCCGTACCAATTGAAACGATGGTGATTAGCAACGATGGTGATGGCTGGCCAAGTCTTCTGGCCAGCCAGCAGTCATTACTGCAAAATTGTTCTTAACCACTTGCGCCAGCAAAACATCACTTTCGTAGAGAATTCCGCCAACCCGGCCAAAGTTCCCGAAATTAGACCAACTGAGCAGTTCTGGCGTATCTTAAGTCTAAAGTGTATGCTAAAGGCTGGAAAGCAGATAAAATCCAGAAAAGGATCAATCGAATCAAGTAGTGTCTCAAAATTATGGACCTAGATTTTGTACAACGTCTAGTAAGTACCACAAAAAGTAAAATCCATAATGTCAGATGAAACAGTTTAATTGAAACCCGATAACAGTTTTACAGAGTAATGTGGTTATTAAAGTTACCTTACAGTGAGCCCATTTGTGTTCTTTGTCTCGTTTTTGCATTACTTCCCCATCAAGAAAATTTGTGCGGATTTCTGGGAAACAGTCCTTAAAAGCAATAATTATCGTCTACTTTAATTTAAAATGAAAGTTCTTTTTTTTTAAATAACATTTCTAAAACAAATGCAAATTTTTATGCTTTTGGAAAAAATCTAATGAAAAAGTAATAGATTTTTTTTCCATTAATATTATCAAAAATCTTCAAAAGTTTAAAATACATATTAAACAAAATTTATTGTTATTATTTTTAATCATATTTACTGTAAAAAAAAATTTCTTTATCAATTATTTTAATTAATATGATGCTTTTAATCATTTCTCGCTCGCATAAAGAAAAAAAACCTTTAATAGTTTTACAGTTTATATTGAGTAGGAAGCGGACACACATTTACAGCTGCAAGAATATTTAAATAATTAAATTTTTTATTCAAACTCTAATAGCTTTAAAAAAACAGAACTACTTTGTTATAATGCAATTATGAAGCAATTGATATGTCATTAAGGAATGAGAACTGCTAGAAACTAAGAACATTCATACCAAATTTCAAAAAATTTAATTTTAATGCTGCATAATTCTCAATATTTTTCAAAATCAAAATAAGTTAAAAAGTAATTTAAATGATTCCCAAAATAATCGATTGATCATATCCATTGTACATATATATATGGGATATGTATTTAACTTAAAATACGCGCTTTTGCGTAATTATTGAAAACAAGAATGAAAAATCATGCGTCAAGCATAAATTATGTAACACTTTCCAGCGCTTCCAAAATAATTTTACAAATCATTACCGTTTAATAAGCTGAAAGACAACATCTAAGTAAACAATTTGGAAAACGCATAACATATTTAAAAACTTAATTTCAGGAATTTCCAACATATATTTCCAACAAATACAATATTCGGAAAAATATCCGAATACTTTTATTCAGCCCTGTATATGAGCTATAGATTTGTATATATACTACATAGGATGCTAAATTTTAGTTTAGTTAGGAAACGCGTAGCACAGTTTAAAATTCTCCTTCTGGAGTTTCTGTCAATAAACGGAAATGTGTTCGCGAACTTTTGTGCTACCCTGTATATGAAATACAGAATTTCTACACACCAAGTAATAGAAAAAAGTGAATTAAATTTAAAATCGCGTTCAGTAACTTAAAAGGCACTTCCAGGAATTATTGTTAACAGACAGTAGAGAATTATTTTGTGTGTCCCTGTAAATGAACCATGTCTGCTATACACACAATATTCTGTAGTAAGCCTCTTGTAATGCACCTTACTGATATATATAAATTTCAATGCGTTAATTAAACCGCAAACGATTTTTCTCCATAGACGTAATGTAACGGAATTCTTTTGACTGTCCCTGTAAAGCAACTATAAGTGCTATGCACACTCTATTCCATATTAAGCTTCTTGTAATGAACCTTAGTGATATATATCAATTACAATGTATTTGAAATTGTGTAACATCATTAAAATAAACCGCAAATGATTTTTCCCCATAGACCGTAATGTAATGGAATTCTTTTGAGTGTCCCTGTAAAAAAACTATAAGTGCTACACACTTCCGTTGAAATAGGGAACATGCTATGGATAACGACAATAACATATAAAAATTGCAGCGCAATCCGAGCATACTTACGGGAATTAGAGCACGGACAGACGGCAGACGGACAGACAAACCGAAGTCATAAACACTTTTCAACTAGGTTGGAAAGTGTTAAAAAAGGTGAAACTAACTGCCTTTTAATTCGATTACGACAAGTAGAGGTACTAGGTTTTCAAGAGAAATCTTATAGGCAAAATAATTAACTGAAAAAGAAATATGTTAAAAATCGTCCTTGCTTTAAAGCATAGTTCAAATTGAGTCAAACAAGAACGAAAAATCATGCGTCAAGCATAGATTATGTAACACTTTCCAACGCTTCCAAAATAATTTTACAAATCATACCGTTTAATGAGCTGAAAGATAACATCTAAGTAAACAATTTGGAAAACGCATAACATATTTAAAAACGTAATTTCAGGAATTTCCAACGTATACAATATTCGGAAAAATATCCGAATACTTTTATTCAGCCCTGTATATGATCTATAGACTTGTATATATACTACATAGGATGCTAAATTTTAGTTCAGTTAAGAAACGCGTAGCACAGTTTAAAATTCTCCTTCTGGAGTTTCTGTCAATAAACGGAAATGTGTTCGCGAACTTTTGTGCTTCCCTGTATAGGATCTACAGAATTTATACATACCACGTAATAAACAAAAAGTGAGTTAGATTTAAAATCGCGTTCAGTAATTTAAAACGCACTTCCAGGAATTATTGTTAACAGACATTAGAAAATTCTTTTGTGTGTCCCTGTAAATGAACGATGACTGCTATATACACAATATTCTGTGGTAAGCCTCTTGTAATGCACCTTAGTGATATATATATATAAATTTAAATGTGTTTAAAATAGTGAAACATTATTTAAATAAACCGCAGACGATTTTTCTCCATAGACGTAATGTAACGGAATTCTTTTGACTGTCCCTGTAAATTAACTATAAGTGTTATGCACACCCTATTCCATATTAAGCTTCTTGTAATACACCTTAGTGATATTTATCAATTACAATGTGTTTGCAATTGTGTAACATCATTAAAATAAACCGTAAATGATTTTTCTCCATAGACCGTAATGTAACGGAATTCTTTTGAGTGTTCCTGTAAAAAAACTATAAGTGCTACACACTTCAGTTGAAATAGGGAACGTGCTATAGATAACGACAATAACATATAAAAATTGCATTGCAATCCGAGCATATTTACGGGAGTTAGATCACGGACAGACGGCAGACGGCCAGACGAACCGAAGTCATAAACACTTTTCAACTAGGTTGGAAAGTGTTAAAAATGGTACTTTTAATTTTTATATCAAATGAAAGTAGTTTCAGTTCTGTACATTATGATATAAAATTTAAATTCCTATCTTATTTTGCTTCGAAAATATCATAGACAGAATGAACACATTTATAAGCGGTTTCCCTTAATTAAAAAGTTTTAAACACTTTTATCTCGAAATATTATTATATTGCGCTCAAAATTTCTTTGGAATTTACTTTATGAAATTACTTTCAAACGATTAACTAACTTGTTATAATCCGTGTGTTTGGTGAATGAAAACATTTATTACCATTACATGATTATAACCGTTGAAAGGTAATATTTTCGTTTCTTCAGCATAAAAATTTTTATACAAAAAAAATATTTTAATGAAGGGGGGGGGAGTTATTTATTATATATAGTTTCTAATTATTATAAAAATCAATTAATATCATCTACTTTAATTTAAAATGAAAACATCTTATGAAATAAGTTATATTAATAATATAACTTTTTGAAAGCAAACGCAAATGTTTGCGGTTTGGAAAAATTCTAATGGAAAATTATCGGTTTTTTCCATTAATACTGGCAAACAGTTACAATAGTTTGATATACACTTTAAATAAAACTTACTTCACTTCTCTTTAATCATAAATTATTATAAATGCAACTTTCTTTATCATTTACTTTACTGAATATGATTATTTTAATCATTCCTTGATCTTCAAAAACACTTTAATAGTTTTTCAGTTTATTGTGCATAGTGAACGGATTCTCATTTATAACAGAAAGACTATTTAAATAATAAAAATGTTGATTCAAAATTATATAGATTTAAAATCTGACGTATTTTTTAATAATGCATTGATGAAGTAATTAATATGTCATTAAAAGCGAAATGCTGAAAACAAAGAGTACTCAATAACAAATTTTGGTAAAATTAATTTTAATGCGGCATTATTATCAAAATTTTTCGAAAAACAAAAAAAAAAGGGAGTTTAAATTGATTTTTGGTATGATAATTAGTTTTCAAATCCATTATATGGAAAGAAAACAATATTGTAAAAAAAATAAAACTTAAAAATCAATCTGTTAACTCATTTTTAAAAATTCGATTAACGACAAGTTTTTTACAGATACTAACATTTCAAAAGAAAATGTATAGGAATGGTAAATTACCACAAAAAATTATTAAAAATAACCCATCCTTTAAAGGGAATTCTAGTACTAATATCGATATCTATCACAGAATTTCTTTGCAGTTATCAAAAAATTATAAATAATCACGACGAATACGTTTCGGAACCAAATATAAAAGCATTCCTATGTTACCAGGTGAGAATAGCCACATGTTGTTTGAAGACAAACATGCAATGGCTTCGCTTTAGACAATTTTCAGAATTCATATATATTACAATTTTCTATAGCTTGTACCTGAAATACTATTCATAAATAAATATTTAAAATTAAAGTTTCAGAATTAATATAAAGAAATTTAATATTGCTACAATTTTTTAAACATTTTCTTCTGCGTCATTATCAACATTTTTTAACAGAAAAGCATGGTAAAAAAATAATTTTAATGATTCCCGGGATAATCATTAATTTTAATATCCATTATAGGGAAAGAAAAAAATATTTAACTTAACAATGTGTGCTTTTGTGTAATTATTTTCAAAAAAAGTATAACTTTAAAATGCATCGGTTAACTTTTTAAATTCAATTAATGGCATTTTTTTTTAAGGATACTAGTTTTAGAAGAAAAAAATTATAGGAATGGTAAAGAAGCAAAAACAATGTGTTAAAAATAGTCTTATCTTTAAGGGGTAGTTCACATTAACACGTCACACAATCAATTTTTAATTCTTATATTAAAATAAAGCAATTACAGTTCTGCGCAGTTTCATAAAAACCCATGTTTCTGTGTCGGTTTGGTTCAAAAATATCATACAAATAATGAACATATTTATATCCCATTTTAATATTGCGCTCACGATTTCTTTGGAACTTGAAATGTGAATAATTTGAAAATAATTTCTATGTGTATGTAAATTTCTATGTGAATAACTTGAAAATAAGAACTAAAATAACTTCTTAAAACACCATAAAAACTTTAAAATGCGCTAGGTCTTTCGAAAGATCTGAGTCTTTCTTCGTCAGGCGCAAAAAGACGTGCGTCTACTATGAAAGCAGCAGCAAGACAAGCGGTCAGTCTTGCAGCGGTCAGTCTTGCTGCTGCTTTCATAGTAGACGCACGTCTTTTTGCGCCTGACGAAGAAAGACTCAGATCTTTCGAAAGACCTAGCGCATTTTTAAGTTTTTATGGTGTTTTAAGAAGTTATTTTAGTTCTTAGTGTTTCACACCAGTTTCAACTTATTTTATTTAACTGGAAAATAATTAATTGAGCTGTTAAACTTCCATTGTATGCTTAGTAAATGATAAAAAGTTATTACGACTGTATGATTGAAATTATTGAAAATTAATTTTCCTCTTCTTAAGCAGATATATTTTTATAAAACAAAATTTACTGTATGCAATGGGGAAAAAAATTCTAAATTGTTTCTAAAATCATTGATATTGTAATATTAAAAACATTAAATATCATCTACTTGAATTTAAAACGAAAGTAAAAATTCAAAAAAAAAATAACCTACCTAAAACAAATTTTTATGTTCTTGTAAAAATCTAATGAAAAGGTAAAATTTGTTTTCTATTAATAAAAACTTCAACCAAAAAACTTCAATAGTTTAAAATACATATTAAACAAAGTTTATTTTTGTTCTCATTTCATTGTTACTATTGTAAATAAAACATTCTTTATTAATTATTTTAACTACTATGATGCTTTTAATCATTTCTTGATCTAATAAAGTAAAAAAAAAACTTTAATAGTTTTACAGTTTATATTGAGTAGGAAACGGACGCTCACTTATAGCTGCATGAATATTTAAATAATAAACATTTTCATTCAAAATTTAATAGCTTTACAAACAAACCTACTTTATTATAATGTATTGATGAAACAATCAATATGTCACTAAATAAAGTGAAATGCATTCTAAGAACATTCATAATAAATTTCAAAAAAATTAATTTTAATGCTGCAAAATTATCAACATTTTTCAGTAGCAAAATATGTTAAAAAATAATTTAAATATTTCCTGGGATAGTCATTAGATCGGAGTTTATTATATGGTGGAAAATATGCATTTAACTTAACAATTGCTTTTGTGTAATCATTATCAAAAATAAAGTGGAACTTAAGAACGCATCGGTTAACTGCATTTTATAAAATTTGATCAATGGCAATTTTATAGAGAAACTAGTTTTTCAAGAGATATAGGAATAATAAAGAATCGTGAAACAAAATGTGTTAAAATCATCCTTTCTTTAAGGATACAGTTCAAATTAAGTCAAAAATTTGAATTTTTAATTTTCATATTAAATAAAAGCTGTTTTAGTTTTGTACATTCTGATGTAAATTACAAATTTATATGTTATTTTGTTTCAAAAATATCATACAAAAATATAACGCATTTATGCATACATTTTTCTTTATTTTAAATGTTTTAAACACTTTTATTTCGGAATGATATTTTTTATATCGCGCTAAGGATTTCTCTGAAGCCACTTAATGAAATGACTTGAAAACTATAATCCGATTATGGGTTTGGTGAACGCTAAAAATTTATTACGATTACAAGATTGCAATCATTGAAAATAACTATTAGTTTCTTCACCATATATTACATTTTTAAACATTAAAAAATACTTTAATGAATGGATAAAAAGTTATTTAAATAGTTTCTAATTATTGTAAAAATCAATTAATACCATCTATCTTAATTTAAAATGAAAGTAAATCTTAAGAAAAAAAAAAAAAAAAAAAAAAAAAAAAAAAAAGCAAATGTTTGCGTTTTTGAAAAAATCTAATGAAAAAATAAAGGTTTTTCTCATTAATATTATCAAACAACTTCAATAGTTTAAAATACTGAAACAAAATTTACTTCAGTTTGCTTTTAATCATAATTACTGTAAATAAACCCTTCTTTATCATTTATTTTAATTAATGTGATGGTTTTAATCATTCTTTGCTCTTAAAAAACACTTTAATAATTTTAATAATAAGCGGATGCTCATCTATAATTGAAAGAATATTTAAATAATAAAAAATTTCATTGAAAATTTAATAGATTTAGAATCGAACATACTTTTTTACAATGTACTGATGAAGTAATTAATATGTCATTAAAAGCAAAATTCTCGTAAAACAAGGAATACTCATAATACATTTTATAAAAATTAATTTTAATGCTGCATCATTATCAACATTTTTCAATGTAAAAATATGTGAAAAAAAAGGCCAGGGATGATCATTAGTTTTAGAATCTACTATACGGAAAGGGAAAAAAATTAACAATGTGTGCTTTTGTGTAAGTATTATCAAAAAAGTATAACTTTAGAATGCATCGATTAACTACTTTTTTTTTATTCGATTAATGGCATTTTTTTTTTAGATATACTAGTTTTTGAAGAGAAAATTTATAGGAATGGTAAAGCAACAGCAACAATATATTAAAAATAGTGTCATCTTTAATATTTTTATGATGGATAGTTTAAATATCGCCAGGAGGCATCCCTGCTTAAAATGCGGCGATGATCTTACGGAAATCATTTTCTTTTCTCCACAGTTATGGATCTATATTATCTATTAGCCACCTAATCACTGCTTTACCTTTGGCTTGTATGTATCTGTTTTGGGCGAGTTGTTTGTACCCAAAGTTGTTCGTTATTTGTGGTTATGTTAACCAGATGGAGTGTTTGAATGTGGGGGGAGGCTGTGAGGTAGTGTTTAGGCATTCCTAACGACCCGCACTCACAATCCGGTGTTTCCACCAGATTGAATCTGTGCAGGTACGCCGGGAACTCACCATGTCCTGTGTATAGTTGAGTTAGGAGGTAGCTACTGAGTAACCTGTTCTTGTCAACTTTTGAAAAGTATGTGTATGCCTGCCTGTGTCCCCGTAGTCCCACTCGAACTGCCAGTGTATGAATATTAGGTCTTTAAGCTTTTTTTTATGTGTTAGGTTGGTCTTTGCATTTTATGAGGGGTTGCTTTACGTTTATTTAGCGCTGCGTGTTTAGCTAACTCGTTTGCATCCTCGTTTCCTCATATGCCCACATGTACCTTGACCCAGCTTAATTTGAAACCATTGTTTGAGTTTTTAACTAACTGTTCTATTGAATCAATTGTTTTATTGATATTGAAGGGTTTACTAAGTGCTTTGATGGCTGATTTGAAGTCCAAGTGTATGCTTGGGCCGCCAAATCAAGCGCAGTCCCTCCCTATGGAGTTTTCCTATTCTGCCGCTTTTAGTGTGGCCAGTAATTCGGCTTGAAAAACGCTGTTACATTTCCCTGTTTACAAACCCTGTTACAAATTTTTTGTTCGTTTTATAAGCTACGAATGCCGAACCCGTTGCTCCTGACTCCAACTTTGGGCCATCTGTCCATGACTATGTGTTTTGTGTTGCGGCCTATCCGTGGTTCTATCGTTTCGGCTGGGTAGTTGATCCATACGTTGATTTTCCTGGCATAGT
This sequence comes from Maratus michaelseni, assembly GCA_963931845.1. Lineage (NCBI taxonomy): Eukaryota > Metazoa > Arthropoda > Arachnida > Araneae > Salticidae > Maratus > Maratus michaelseni. Next base: position 190,985,496 of record OZ007588.1, on the reverse strand, counting down.
CGGGTGGTGTAGAGTTGTATTATGCATGTGTACTGTTTTGCGTTGTCTGGAAACTGTGCTATTTGCTGATTTGTATTGTACTTTCAGGTGTATTGGAATCAGGCCAGATAGGGCCAAAAGTACCGCTGTTGGAGCTGTTCTGTAAGCCCTGTCTATGGCCAGTGCAAAGTGCCTTTGACAGCTTGATAATATTTCTTTGATGCATCTGTTTAGGTAATCATCAGACAGAAGACATCCCTTCTTAAAATACCTTCTGAAAATACCTTCTTCGTAATGATCCTAAAATCTACCAAGCTCTCATTTTCTCCAGAGTTATTGGTAACCTGTTGATTAAAAATATACCCTTATCTTTCACATTTTCTGGACGGATAGTTTAAATATCGACCAGAAGGCATCCTTTCTTAAAATACGGTAATGATCTTGGAATAAACCAAGCTCTTCTTTTCACCACAGTTATTGTTAACCTGTTGATTAAAAAATACCCTTATTTTTCACCTTTTCTGGACGGATGGTTTAAATATAGACAGAAGGCATCCTTTCTTAAAATCTGTCAAGCTCTTCTTTTCTTTACAGTTATTGGTAACCTGTTGATTAACATGATTAACACTAACTATGAGGGAAAGAAGAGCTTAGTAGATTTTAAGGTAGGTTTGTATCTTTTAAGACGGATTGACTCATATTCGATACTTCGAACACACGTCTGCAAAAGGTAAGGGAGCGGTTCACATAAGCACGTCACCAAATCAATGTTCATTATTTTTTTATTATTATTATTAAATTAAAGCAATTACAGTTCTGTGCAGTATGATATAAAATCATTTATACATATCTTTATTCTAAATTATGATTCTTCCTAACTTAATTTTTACTATATTAATTAATATTCTCTTCGCTAAAATATCTCTTATTCTAAAACCTCAAATGTTACTTCCTTTTCTCATATGAAAGACTATCTTTATTTAATGCAGCATGTACGTTAAAAAATATATTTTAATTCCAATGTGGTTATAACAGATGTAATGTTATGTGTTCCGGACATTCTTTGACAGCTGCTTGGGCGCCCAACCTTTTTCTGTTCATAAACAAATTGTGCAAGTAATGTAATTTCCCAGATACAAAGTTTATTTCTTTCCTTTGACTAAAATTCCTTTCCCACCGGGTTGCCCGCATGTGTTCTCTAAAATTCACAAAAATTACGGGTTCACCAAATGTGGTAGCCTATTCATTACATCCTCCCAAAACATTTATATTAATTATCCCTAACGTACATATAAATTCTTCTGCGCGTCTGCGGTTTGTTGGCTCAATGTAATATCGAATTTTGGCGAGACAATCTACTGCCCAAACGGCAGATCACTCCTAGCTCTTGTTCTGTAAACAACTGTTTTAAGCCTCTAATATCCGAGACCACCCCATTCTTACCATCTTATACGTGCTATATATCAATAAAAAAAACTTCAGCTGAGATGTCTTCGTTCATTGGATATTCTTTTCTGCCTTCCTGGATTCGAACTATGGGGTATTTGTTTACAACGCAAATTGTACGAAAGAACGGTCCAAAAACTATCTCAATTCCTGCGTTATGCATTAAAATATTTCAGCCCAACAGCATTCTTCACCATACACAGTTTCACAAAAAATTATGTTTGTATGTCATTTTGTTTTAAAAATATCATACAAAAAATGAACACATTTATAAACGTTTTTCTTAAAAGGTTTTAAATCCTTTTATCTCGGAATATTAATTTTGATATTGCGTTCAGAATTTCTCTGTAACCACTTTATGAAATGACTTGAAAACGATTATTGAAGCAGTTCAACTTCGATTACGTGTTTAGCAAGTAACAAAAAATATTACGATTACATGATTGCAACTATTGAATGTTAGCTTTAGCTTCTTCGGCACATAATTTTTTACGGGAAAAAATGGATACAGAAAACATTAATTAATATTGTTTCTTGTTATGTTAAAAGTCAATAAATATCATCTACTTTAATTTAAAATGAAAGTAAATACATACTAAAAAGTAAAATTTCTAAAACAAATGCAAATATTTCCAATTTTGGGAAACTGTAAAGAAAAATTCAGTTTTCCCTCATTAATATTACCAAAAAAAAAAATTTCAATAGTTTAAAATGTATATAAACAAAAAATCACTTCTCTTCTTTTTTTTATCGTAATTTTCTCTAAGTAAAACTTTATTTAATGTTTATTTTAATTACTATAATGCATCTAATTCTCGCTGTTAAATAAAAAAAAATAATAATAATACTTTTACAGTTTATAGAAAATAAATAGAATATGTAAATCATAAAAATGTGCAAACAAAATTTAATAGATTTAGAAATATACGCATTTTTTATATTGTATTAAAGAAGTAATTAATATGTCATTAAAGAAAGTGAAATGCTGGAAACAAAGAATATTTTAATTCTGCATCATTATCAAAATTTTTCAATAGCAAAAATATGTTAAAAATAATTTAAATAATTCAAGGGATAATCATTAGTTCAAAACCGACTGTACAGAAAGAAAAAATATTTAACTATGTGCGCTTTTGTGTAATTATTGTTACGGAAAAAAATAAAACTTTAGAATGCTTTGGTTAACTACCTTTTTTTCCCCGATTAACAAGTTATTTAAAGATATAGAAGTTTTTCCAAAGAAAATTTATAGATAGATTAAAAATAGAGCGCTATCTTTTAAGGCACAGTTCACCATATGTCAAAAAATTGAATTTTTAATTTTTATGTAAATCAGGGGTCGCTGAACTTTTGTGACTGTCGAATCCATTAAGACTTTTTCAACTGTTTATCGACTACCACTATTTTCTAGTTATAATAAAATAATCTAGAAAAGCTTTTTGTGAAATTTTTAGATTGTTCATTATTTATATTACAAATATTTAGCATATTTATAAGTAATCAGATGCACTGTAATGAAAGTTTTATTAAGGTACTAAAATTGATTGACAATAACAATGTTATGAATGCAATTGACGATTCTTGAGAAGCAGTTCAAAATTCGAGAGTTGCAATCTTAAATTCTCACAAAATTTTATATCTAAATTACTTATTTTGTTTGTTATGATTGAATTAAGAAGTCATAAGACTTTTAAACCGTCAAAAAATTCAACCTTTGAAAATATATATAAGTTAAGATGGCGCAGGAGTGCGTACTTTAAATATTTCATTGAACAACAATAAATGAAGAGATTTAAGGCATTTTGTTATACTTTATTTATACTCTTAGACTATTAAGCTAACAAAAAATTGCATTAATCAATTTATAAAAAACACTTTCGATATTATTTGAAAAAAGATTATCCTCCTAAATGCGCACTCTTGTACAACCAATGAGGGCAAGTGTGCAAGCGTGCGCAATAAAAAAAAAAAGAAAGCACTTCACTTAGAAACGTCACATTTGTACTGACCACGACATGCATAGTCTGTGCACTTTTTGTTCCAACAGTCTCTGCAAGAAATACACTCGATCCATTCCTCTACGATTAGTTCTCTATAGATTTCTGAGCAGCCTGCATATATCCACACTGTTTTTGGTACAGTTTTTGGCTTTTTAGGTTTGTTTTTCTGTTTTTTGGTAAAGGCTTTTGGATTTTTGCAACAGCATCATCTTTAAACTGCCTTTTGTGTGGTGAACTGCTTAAAATTCCAAACCTTTTGCTCCTCTTACTATAGGATCGAACACAGATGACTGTAGCTACTGTGACAACTCTGTTAATTTAACATAAGATAAAGTTGCTGAAATCTAAGCTATACCCTGCTAAAGCGAAGTTGAGTTTATTTCACAGTGAACGTACATTTTTTCTTTACATAACGTTTTTTAATTTCTGAAATATCATTTTATATTAAAAGCAATTTTCTTTCCTCCTCATTTTAATATTCTGTGGTTTTACTGACATATGGGCTTTAATAAGTTGAGATTCTAATGATCTTTCACTAACGCTACTTTCTAAAAGACAGCATAAAAAAGGGTTTTTTTGAAAGACCATGCATTCGTTACTTTAAATCTTTCAATGGCATTAGTAACTGTAGCAGTTTTTCCCAAAAGCAGGTGTAAATATTGATGCAACTTGAAAGATCTTTATTGTTTGACCTAGATGATTTCTCATCCACTTTTTGTGCTCAGCAGAGTAATAATTGTTCAATGGGCAAAAAAATATCTATCTAGCGGGTGTATTTTGTGACTACTATGCTAATGCATTGAAAGAAGAACAATGTGATATTGCAGCCATAAATATGACAAAAATGATCTTTTTTTTTTTTTTTTACTTTTAGACATTTTAAAAGTTTTATGACCCCTTAAAGAGACCATAAAGGTTTAAAAATGCGAAAAAAATATATTAATTTTGTTATATAATGTATGAACCTGTAAAATTGTCATACAGTTTGTCTGATAGGAAAATTCCTTAAACTATGGTCTCACGAGCCGTAAACGTTAAACTGCGCAGACCGGCGATACCTGCAAAGCAAAATTTTAAACGCAATTTTCTCGATAATACAGTTTTTCAGTGGTACGATAACTTTGAACATGATAACTTTGAACAAGTTAACGGATTTAGATGTTTCTTTTTAAAAAATAAAATAAAATAAATAAATAAATTATCTACAAACTGTACCTAAAAAATACACGAAATTCTTTTTTTTTTTTTTCAAGTTATAACAAACAATATGGTCAATTTTTATAAATTTTGAATTTTTTATTGCATATTTTTAAATTTTTTACAAACGTTTGTTTGTGTTTCTGATAAAATTGAGAGACAACGCAATAAGCAGTGTAAAAAAGAAATGAGGGCTCAAAAATATTGAACCTGGACTTTAAAACCGTAGAAAAACTAGTTTTGCATGATTAATTTTGCCATACAATATTAAAGCTTTTGCTTCTGTTTTCTTTTCTTTTCTTTCTTTTTTTTTATTTAGCAAATATTTTCTTAATTTCTATAAAACGTACAAAAAATAAAAATAAAAATAAAGTAATGGTATAAATTAATTACAGAGATCCTAATCCATGATCAAACTTCAGTCGATTTTCGTCATTCCAAAACTTTCTGGTCCCCTTAACATAGTTGAAACCAGATTCCACCATTATACGAGCTTGGAAGTGCAAGCAAAAATGGGAGTACCACTTTAGAAAGTTTTGTACATTTTCATCCAACATTTACTTTTTTTATTTCAAAAGTAAATTCAATGTCATAGTTTTAAAAAAGCGTCTTATCTTCAAGATCAACTGATAACTTATTAATTTTCTCCTGAAAGTTACATTCAATAGTTTCAACTTCTGTGGAAAATGATGGTGTGATAATCCAATTTGAGATGTGCTGTTCATATCGATTTTCGATGTCTTTTCCATGTATCCAATATGAACTGTGGAATATTATGCTTCCCATATATCTAATATGAACTATGGCATATCATCTTTCTCATATATCCAATATGAACTATGGCATATCATATTTTTTATCTCTCCAATATGAAGTCTGGCATACCGTCTTTCCCATATATCCAGTATGAGCTAAGGCATATCATCATGCCGTCAGAGTGAAAGTGCAACAGCCGCATTTTAATATTTTATCATAAAAGATTATTTTTAAATAACTTTATTCCATCTAACCGCAAATGACCTCCGAGACCGAATCGATCCCTCATAATGTCATATCCATATCCGGGAGTCAATATTGCACACTTTGGCGACCCCTGTAAAGCAGTTTTAGTTCTGTACGTTTTGGCAGAAAATTTATGATTCTATGTCATTCTCTTTCAAAAATATCATACAAATAATGAACGCATTTCTGTATCCAATATGAACTGTGGCATATTACCTTTCCCATATATCTAATATGAACTATGGCATATCATCATTCTCATATATCCAATATGAACTATGGCATATCATATTTTCCATATATCCAATACGCTTGGATATATGATACTCTTTCCTTTAATTAAAACGTTTTAAGGCCTTTTATTTCACAATACTAATTTTGATATTGCATTCAAGATTTCTTTTGAATCATGTTATGAAATGACTCGAAACCAGTTAAATTTCGATTACGTGATCATAAAATGATGAAAATGTATTACATTACATAATTGCAATTATTGAAAATTAGTTTTCAGTTTCTTCAGCAGGCAAAGTTTTACAACAAAAAAATGGACGCACAAAAAAATAGTTAACATTGTTTTCAGTTTTACTAAAATCCATAAATGTCATAAATAGCTTAATTTAAAATTAACGTAAATATTTTTAAAAAATAATTTTTTTTTAAACAAATGCAAATATTTACGCTTTTAGGGAGAATTAATGAAAGATTAAATTTTTTTCCGATAAATATTACTAAACAATTTCAAAAGTTTAAAATACACATTAAACAAAATTTAATTTCGTTTTATCTTTTATTCCTAATTACTGTAAGTAAAGACTTTTTTATCATTTATTTTAATTACTGCGATGCTTATAATCTTAAAAATACTTTAATAGTTTCACAATTTATAGTGCGTAGGAAGTTGACGCTCATTTATAACTGAAAAAGTATTTAAATAATAAAAATTTTCATTCAAAATTTAATAGCTTTACAAACAAACGGACTATAATGTATTGACGAAGCAATTAATATGCCATTAAAGAAAGCGAAATGCTGAAAACATTTTAATTCTGCATCATTATCAAAATTTTCAAATAGCGAAATATGTTAAAAAATAATTTAAATGATTCCCGGGATTATCATTAGTTCAGAAACCATTATACGGATTTTTGAAAAGATGACTTAACAATATGCGCTTTTGTGTAATTATTGTCAAAAAAAAAAAAAAGTAAAACTTTGGGATGCATCTGTTAACTACTTTTAAAAATTCGATTAAAGACGAGTTGTTTAAAGATACTAGCTTTTCAAAAGAAAACTTGTAGGGATGTCAAAAAACTACAAAAAAATGTGTTAAAAAAAAAAGCCATTTCTTAAAAGGGACTTTTAATACTAAACTTTGATATCTATGGCAGAATGTTTTTTGCAACTATTTTACGAAATAAAGTTAAAAAATTGAACATGCAAAAACTGGCATCAGATAAATAAAAATTAAGCACTTTGTCATAAAACACGAAAAAACTATAAATAACCATGACGAATTCGTTTCGGAACGAAATATAAAAATACTCCTAATACGTCAGGTGAGAAGAGCCACGCGATCTTTGAAGACAAACACGCAATGGCTTCGCTTTGGAGAATTTTTCAGAAGTCATAAATAGTAGAGTTTCCTATATTTCTGAAATCTTATTCATAAATAAAATAAATATTTAAAATTAAAATTTCAGAATTAACATGAAGAAATTTAATAATGCTAAATTCTTTTAACGTTTACTTCTGCGTCAGCGTCAACATTTTTAAAAAGAAAACCATCTTAAAAAATTAATTAATTGATTTCCGGATTAAGAATCCATTTAACGGAAAGAAAAAATATTCAACTTAACAATCTGTGATTTTGTGTAATTGTTGTCATAAAATATAAAACTATAAAATGCAGTGGTTAACAAAACAATTTACAGAGATACTAGTTTTCAAGATAGAAAATTTTGGAATAATAAAGAACCAAAAAAGTATATGTTATAAATAACCCTTTGTTTAAATTATCCCACTACATATTACACATTTTTTTAGGTAGCTTCCAATACAAAAAAATAAAAGTTACCTATTGCAGCCGTCCGGACAGGGACTGATTTACAAATTTTGGGGTCCTGGGCACAGATGCTTATGGGGGCCCCCCTTGCACCAATGCTTACAGCTATCTTGAGTAAAAAAACATATTAAAGAAAAAGAACCTGTAAATAAAATCGAAAAATTAGAAAAACAGTTTTTGTAGAGATTGACTTCAATTATCCAATGAAAAAAAAAAATTAAAAATATTGAAGTGCAATCAAGATATTTTTAAAAAGTCTCCAATAGGCAAGCGGGTGTTTTCACTTGAGTGAAGTAGCCCCTTAAAAAGTTATTTTTTAATGAAATAAACGATAAACAAATTTATACATATTATTATTTTAATAGTAAAAAGTTCATCAGATTTTCGCCAATAATTGAAAAATCTTCAGTAGCATTTAGGGGCCCCTGAAATTTGGGGACCCTGGGCCTTTGTCCCGAATGCCCTGCAGTAAATCAGGCACTGCGTCCGGAGGAAAGCAATTCCTGATTTTTTTTTTTTTTTTTTTTTTTTTTTTTTTTGCACCGATCGTGATCCCCAGACCCCAAAACCACCCTCCGTTCAAATTTTGATTTATATCTATATATATCTGTCATTTGCCATACTGTAAATGAACCGAACTGAATGTGACTAAGTATGTGTACAGGACATATCAAGGTGTCGACCGAGTTCGTTGGTCAGTTCCATCAGCCCTCTTGTTTCAAAATGGCAACCACTTTTTAAAAAAAATTAATTTAAAAAAATTCAAAAAGATGGAGAAAAAAATTATAAATGAAAATTTGTTTAGAAAAGTGTTAAAACGTGATACAAGAATTCCGAAGCATTTTTTGTTTTGACTTTATCTTTAAAAAATGTCTGAGATATAGCATCTTGAAATTCTTGGTTCGCTGACATTTTGAAATATTCTGAATTTTGTCAGGCGATTGCACTCGTATGTATTAACAATTTTCAACCATTGTTGTTGATCTCATACACTTAAGTTACATAGCCATACCCGTCAGCGTGAAATTCCAGCTACCTGACGAAATATCGCCACATTTGCCAATAAAAAATAATTTGCCATAAATGAAGTCAACTTGTATATAGCTGACTTATTTGACGAAATTCTCATTCAAATTCAGTATTAACGAAAACTGGGATTGAATCTTCAATAATCGGGTTCCACGCATTTTAACTTCGTGTGTTTGAGTAAAATGAGCTGAAATTTTTAAAACAGGAGATATGGAAGCTACCTTTTCCTAACAGTACAGGCCGGGAGGACTTTTTTCATTTTCTTAAATAATGCAAAAATGAGTATGATGCTCGCTCATTGTTTCCAATACATAAGCATATAAAAAGACAATTTCATTTGTTAAATAAATTATTTTTATGAAATGTCTTTTTAATTATTACAATTTAGGAAAAATTAAAGCAATATTTGATACATAACAAAAATGTGATGATAACAAAAATAATCATAGTTTACAACTTTTTTTTTCCATAAATATACAATTTGAGTTATTAAATGTGTAATTGGACTGCGATCTAAGTCATAAAATAAAAACTTTCAGATGTATACTAATTCAAATTATCACTTTGATGGATTTCCATGTATTTTCTGTCTGTTAATTCATAAGAGGAGTTGTAAAATTTCAGGAAATTCTCAAATATTTAAATGTATCCGACACACATTAAAGGCACACCCACCATTATATATAATTTAGACGTTGTTTTTTATAATAAATACTGGCTGACTCGCCTGGCGTTTCCCGGACCTGTGGTAATAAATTTAAAGAAACCGTTTGTATGATTTTATAACCCGATTTTGCATGAAATTATTTTTCTTATGAAAAATTCGCGAAAAAAATCATATTTAGTGGTAAAAGCGCTCGTAAGAAGACATTTTCTTGTTTTTTGACGTAGGGTCGTTTCATAGTTTAAAAAAAAAATTATTGTTGTCCGAACTCTTTGAACTTTTTTTTAGTTATAAATATAACGGTTTTTCAGCCCGTGTAAAAATATCGTGAAAAAATATTGTTATCCAGTAGTAAAAGAAATATGTTTTCTTCTCGTTTTTTATTAGCTCACAGGCTATCAAAGCCTGAGAGCTTATGTGCCCGCCCGTTCTGTATGTATGTATGTATGTATGTACGTACGTAACGCGATAACTCTTGACAGAAATAACCGTTTTGCTTCCAATTTTGTTTATAGGTTCCTTGTGATAAGGCGCTTCCCTGATTACTTTTGGGGATTGATTGTTTAACTATAAAGGGGGGAACGGGGGGGGGGCTAACCCCACTTAATTAAGATAAATAGTTTTTTCATGCAGAATTGTCCAATTTTCTTCAAATTTTGTATATAGGTTCATTGTGATAAGGTTCTTTCCTGATTAGTTTTGGGGGTTCATAGGTTAAGTATAAAGGGGGTAACGGGGGGTTAATCCTCCCCCCTTATTTTAGATAAATGATTTTTTTCATGCAGAGTTATCCGATTTTCTTCAAACTTTCTATATGGGCTCATTGTGGTAAGGGTCTTCCCTGATTAGTTTTGGGGGTTCATTGGTGAAGTGTAAAGGAGGGAAACGGGGGCTACCCCCCCCCCCCCTTAATTTTGATAAATGGGTTTTTCATGCAGAGTTATCCGATTTTCTTCCAATTTTGTTTATAGGTTCCTTGTGATAAGGCGCTTCCCTGATTAGTTTTGGGGATTGATTGGTTAACTATAAAGGGTGGGGGCGGGGGGCTAACCCCCCTTAATTTGGATAAATGGTTTTTTCATGCAGAATTATCCAATTTTCTTCAAATTTTGTATATAGGTTCATTGTGATAAGGTTCTTTCCTGATTAGTTTTGGGGGTTCATAGGTTAAGTATAAAGGGAATAACGGGGGGTTAATCCTCCCCCCTTATTTTAGATAAATTATTTTTTTTATGCAGAGTTATCCGATTTTCTTCAAATTTTGTATATAGGTTCATTGTGATAGGGTTCTTTCCTGATTAGTTTTGGGGGTTCATAGGTTAAGTATAAAGGGGGTAACGGGGGGGTTAATCCTCCCCCCTTATTTTAGATAAATGATTTTTTTCATGCAGAGTTATCCGATTTTCTTCAAACTTTCTGTATGGGCTCATTGTGGTAAGGGGCTTCCCTGATTAGTTTTGGGGGTTCATTGGTGAAGTGTAAAGGAGGGAAACGGGGGCTACCCCCCCCCCCTCTTAATTTTCATAAATGGGTTTGTCATGCAGAATTATCCAATTTACTCCAAATTTTGTATATAGGCTCATTGTGGTAAGGCACTTCCTTGATTAGTTTTGGGGGTTCACTGGTAAAGTATAAAGGGGGGAACGGGGGGGACTAACCCCCCTTGATATAGATAAATGGGTTTTTTAAGCAGAATTATCTGATTTTCTTCAAATTTTATATATATGTTCATTGTGATAAGGCGCTTCTCTGATTAGTTTTGGGGGTTCTTTGGTTAAGTATAAAGGGGGGACGGGGGGCTAAACCCCCCCCCCTTAATTTAGATAAATGGATTTTTCATGCAGAATTATCCGATTTTTTCAAATTTTGTATATAGGTTCATTGTGGTAAGGCGCTTCTCTGATTAGTTTTATGGGTTCATTGGTTAATTATAAGAAGGAGAAACGGGGGATGGTTCCCCCCTCTTAATATATTGTCGATTTCTTCATTTTTCGAGGGCTTATTTCAAATTCTTTGAAATAAGAATATAATTTACAGTTAGTGTGAATAGCCTGTGAGCTCAATGCCGTCAGTTTAACTGGGCAGTTTTCTTTTTTTATTTGTTTGTTTGTTTGTTTGTTTGTTTTCGCGTCGGCTCCTTTAATATAACAATAAAAAATAGTTCTCAAATTCCGAACTCTCTGAAATTTTAATTGTTTATAAATAAAACTGTATCGAAGCTCTCTTTAAAATTTCATGAAAAAATATGCATATTTAGTAGTGAAAACATGCTTCAAAGCAGAGCGAAGCCACGCCATTTTTTTCGTATATTTCTCAGATTATTTTCTTTTTTTTAAATACTTCTGTACGTCCGAATGTTTCTAAAATTTTGTAGGTGATGTCAGTCGGGTCTACCGAGATGCTCTAAAAAGAATGTATCAAAATACGGACGTTTAGTTACTTTTAGCGTACAAAAAAAATCGTCTCTGTGAGTCGCGAAGAAACCTGCGTTCGCGGTGTTTTTATAAAGGATAAACTTCGTATTTTTTAAAACTGATAGCCCCGTCGATTAGAAAAAGGTTTCAGATTAAAGAGTATATTTTTTATTTGTCATCAGTACCTCTAAAATTGCGCTCTAGAGAGGCAGTTACATAAGGGAGAAAACGTCCTTCGCGAAAACAATGCTTTTTGAATTTTTTTTTTTCAAACGGTTAGCAACGATATTTTTTCAAATTGATTACGACATTTGAGGCGTAAGAGTACGATCTTTACGAATATGATATTCAATTTTAACTGTCCCGAACGTTTTTGCCTATTTAAGTTAAAACAAAGTTAAATCACACCAAAAAACGCGCATTCGTTTCTTCATTTCTTCCTGATGCGTAAATGGTTTCTGAGCATGCGCGAAAGTTTTTGACGGCTCAGACAGAAAAAGATGAATTTTTAATTAATATCACGACTAATAATCAAAAAATAAAAAGTCTGAGCCTCAGGTGCATCAGGACCTGCCTTGGACTATGCTCATTCAAATTTTCCGACTTCTGCGTGCGGTAGATTTCGCTAGCCATCGCACACAGACACACAGACAGACAAACAATTTTCCTTTATTAATATAGATAATCGAAACTTCTGGAGATACGATGTTTATTGTAACTGATTTTCCATAAAAATCATATTCTTCAAAAATCGCATTTAAACTTTTTACTTCTGAAACTCTATTAGAAATATTCACAATAAATTCTCAAAACTCGAAAGATTTATATGGTAAATTTCCATACTATCAATTTAACAAGATATTGCCTTCTTTAAAGTTACTAATGTACACATTTCTGGTTACTTAAATACACACTTCCGGTTTGAGAGCTAAAATAAAAACAACCCTAATGACAGTTCTGATAACCGTACGAAGAAAACAAAAATTGTTTTGTATAGCTAATTGTACAGACTTTCAAATAAAACATTATGTGATATTTGCCAAAATTTGCCTTTTTAAACGTAGTGGGGCACCTTAAGGACACAGTTCACCTTAAGTAAAATATCCAAATTTTAAATTTTCATATTAAGTGAAAGCAATTTTAGTTCTGTACATTTTCACAGAAAATTTATGTTTCTATGTCATTTTGTTAAAATATCATGCGAATAATAAACGCATTTATATATGCGTTTTCCTTTAGTTAAAACGTTTTAAAGCCTTTTATTTCAGAATATTAATTTTGATATTGCGCTCAGGATTTCTCGGAACCACTTTATGAAATAACTTGAAAACGATTAATAAGGCCGTTATAAACTGATTGTGTGTTTAGTAAATGATAAAAATGTATTACGATTACATAATAGCAATTTTATTGAAAGTTATTTTCCAGCTCCTTCTTACAACTTTTTATAAAATAAAATTAATAGATGCAGAAAAAATTATTTAACATTATTTCTAGTTATATAAAAATCAATAAACATCATATACTGTAATTTAAAATGAAAATAAATATTTAAAAAATAACGTTTATAAAGCTAATGCACATGTTTACTTTGTTTAGAAAATCTTATGAAATATTAATAGTTTTTTCCCATTGATATTACGAAAAAAAAATTTATATTTTAAAATACATAATAAAGAAAAATCGCTTCTGTTCTTTTTTTAACGATAATTACACTAAATAAAACCTTCTTTGTCATTTATTTTAATTACTTTGATACTTCTAATTATTTCCTACCCTTAAAAAAACTAATAGTTTTATAATTTAAAATGAATAGGAGTCTAATACTCATCCATAACTGAAATAATATTTAAATATTACAGATTTTCCTTCCAAATTTAATATATTTAGAAACATACTTATTATCATTATTATTATTATTATTATTATTATTATTGTTATTATTGTTATTATTTGTAATGTATTCATGAAGCAACCACTATTTCATTAAGGAAAGCGAAAAATGGGAAACAAATGATATTCCTAATAAATTATAGAAAAATTAATTTTACTGTTGAATTATTATCAATTTTTTAATAGTGAAATATGTTTTAAAATGATTTGTTATGATTATTGGAATGTTCATTAGTTCAGAATCCAGTAAACAAAACAAAAAATAATTAACTTAACAATTTCTCTTTTTGTATAATTTTTCTCCTAAAAAAGGGGGTAAAAGTTTAGAATGCATCGATTAACTAATTTTCCTAAATTCGATTAAGAACAATTTTCTTAGAGGTTTTCATGTTATATAGAAATAATAAAAGTAAGATAAACTATGTTAAATATCAATTTTTCAAGAAAAAACGCGTAGAAATAGTAAAACGTAAAAATTGATCATTCGATTTTTTAACACGATTAAGGTGTATTGTATCTATAAAAATCTATTAAGAAGAAGTTCTTAATAGATTTTTCAGTATTAATAAAATAAATAAAAGGTGTGACTTTTTCATTTCCCTTGATTGTAAATAATCAGCAAATTGTTATGGAGTGGGATTTTATTAGGCTTTGACCAGTTTGGCAAAATGTTGCAAAAGGAAGGATGCCTTCAGGGAGGACTTTTGAAATGAAAATGAATCTAATTATCGCTCTCGCAGGGAAAAACCTGAAATCCTTACACAGTCACCCCTCACCCTGGTTTCGAATACGTGAACTTCAGTCCACGCTTCTCATTTTATGGTCAGTATGCTAACAACTGGGTTCTCCCGAAGTGAAAGAAAATTAATCCATATTTTAAAACAATTATGAAAAAGTAGTCTACGGTTAAAGCTCTAATATCAATTTTACCTTTTTACATAAAATGAACATATATACACTCAGTAATATTCAAATATATAGTTTTTTTCTACTGAAAAATATTCAGGACTTTCTTTTGAAAAATCGGGTCAACGCGAACCCGACCAAAGTATCGAAACTCAACTCGAAACCGGCCCGAATACGAAACATTTAAAGTCAACCCGACCTAACCCGAACCGCGGGCCGGGTCGGGCTCGAGCAAAATCGGGTTGGTCGTACCGAGTCAGGGTTCTACTCGAGATTGAGGAGAATGAACAAGAATTTCATTCTTATTTTTTTAATTATTTGGACCGTAAACTTACTCACTGTTTTTAAATGCCAAAACGCAGGAAATCCATTAGCACCAGGATCACTATATCGCATTTATACGTGCTTCGTGTCCATAAAAATTATAAATAAATAAATAAATAACAAAAAATCAGAATATTCAACAACCTCGCTGTACAAGAATCTCAAAATGCATAATTTCGATAACGCTGCAATCTCTGTACCTCATGTCTGTGCGCTTTGTGTCCAAAAATAAAATGAATTCAGCCACTTTTGCCACGTTTTTCCAATCAGCGATTTGACGAAGACATCCTCACTGTTCGAGAACCGAGTCGAATTTTGCTTGTAATTTCTTATGCCGCGAATTTTTTTGGAAATTCGAGAACCGGTGTCCTACTGCAGAGGTAATGGCGGAAAAACCCAACAAATAAATGGTTAAAATAAAAAACAAAAACAAATTTGGAGAGTTTGGGTTCATTTCGCACGTTTTTCCAATCGGCGATTTGACGAAGACATCCTCACTGTTCGAGAACCGAGTCGAATTTTGCTTGCAATTTCTTATACCAGGAATTTTTTTGCAAATTCGAGAACCGATGTCCTACTGCAGAGGTAATGGCGGAAAAACACAACAAATAAATAGTTAAAATAAAAAACAAAAGCAAATTTGGAGAGTTTTGGTTCAAATAGAAAATCTTTTATGTAAGTAAACTATGCTACTCACCGAAACGAGGGCGAAAAAAATCTTAGTAATTAAGTGAGCACGTCTTAATGCTTATCTATGAAGATGAGTGATTATTATTAACTTACCTCATAAGTTTATGTAGTAAAAAACTTCTTTAAATGCTGATTTTATTTATTTGTAGAATAGGCTTCTATTATAAAAAAATTAAATAAATTGTAAAATGTAAGATAAAAAATAAGAACCTGTAAATAGTGTTAAATTAATTTGAGTTGTTTGATTATTTAGCTAATTGCCGAACATTAACAGAAACAAACATGTTTCTATGGAGGTATGTGTGGAGGCGCGCTATGAGAGTAAAAGCAGCGCCCGATTTTCGCCAACGCCCGCAAGCCCCAGGCCTTGGGCTTCGGAATTTCAGAGGCCCCAACTCAAATTCGCTAATATTTAAAAATATTCTTAATTATATTTGATAATGCTAATTTTCTGAATGAGTAAATGTAATAAGTTGATTATGATGCTTAGTAATCCTCTTAACAACAAACACATTTTTGCAAGTTGTGAATACTTTGTTTTAAATTCATACAGTAAGTATCCAAAAAGGCAGGTACATGAGAATAGAGGACCCTGAATCTCATGATATGCCTTAGGCTCCAAATTTTTTTAAGTTAGCCTCTGAGGAGGGGTACTCATATATGAAAATAAGTGCTGCAGGAGAGAGAAAATGTTGGGGACGGCTGAACTAGACGAAGTATGAAAAAATAAATATAATCATAATCAGGGCTTTACAAATTTCATAAAATCAGGTAACCAGCAAAAAATTCTAGTCGCCAGTAAAAAAAATATTACACCCCCCCCCCCCCCCTCCTCCCCCGACACTGATTTTCAAAAAGAACAAATGTTTTTTACGAATTAATTGAGAAAACATAATACTAAGCATAATTTTAGGATTATTAGTTACATAGTTTGGAATTGTTACATAATTAGAAAGATAATATAAAACCAGTTCTCTAATGAAATTTATCAAAATTATTAATCTGCGAAGAAAGAAAAAAAAAAGAGAGAGAAATTCTTTAAAAGCTGTATTAACCAACGTGTTCGGAAAATGTTGATTGCCGAGGACTTCCAATGTCCGAATAGGAGTACTATCGAAATCTATATCTGGTGAGGGGGGGGGGGGGATTGATGAAATAGTGAGATAGAAAACCATTTTTTCTCTGTTTTCCTGTCGAAGTCAGTCAAATAATTCTGTTTTTATTATTTTAATTTTTCTATTATTTTATTTTTTTTAATTATTTAAATATCTTTTGCATTTGATGAACTTATTTTTACCAAATTATAAATGTCAAAAAAAAAGGGAAAAAATGCCGTTTGTGTTCTAGGGTCAAATTCTTAGGTAGATTTTTCTACAAAAAAATTATGATAATAAAAATAAAAACACCAGACTAAATAACTTGGTGGCCAGATAGAAAAATCTGGTCGAACGTGGCGACCGCATTTGTCAAGCCCTGAAATAATGCATTTCTAATTTAATATTTTCTTGCGTATTTTTTGAACAATTTTTATCATTTTCACCAAAATTTTGTTTTGGAGGACAGGAGATTTGTGAAAAATATTTTAAGCAGAATTCGTACATGCAAGTAACGAGGAGAAAAAAATATATATAAGCTTGTAAAATTTATTTTATTCTTAAAAATGTAGTCTTTTTTATGCATCTCAATCGGCATTTTATTCTAGATATTCAGTAAAACTATCACTACAATTATTCAAATTTAACCAAAAAGAAGCAAAATTTAAATAAATAGCAGGCATCCTAAAAAAAAAAAAAAAAAAAAAAAAAAAAAGATGTTTTGCATTTAAAACAGGAACTGTATACACGAATATGAAATTTCTGAGAATATTCAAAACAAGGTAGAAATAACGGCTCAATAATGTTAAGGTAAATGCAACATCGTTGCTTTAGAAAATATATAGTCATAACTTTAGAAATACTTTTGATTTTTAATATATTCAGCTACTTCTAGTGAAAACTAAATGTTAGTATTCTGCTTCTGTTGCTTTCTTTACATATTAATATGTATAACGAAAGTTGTTTTAGTTGATTCAATTTTTGAATTGAATTTCTGATATACACTCATCTGTATTAATATCACGTATAGTAAAAAGGAAAAATATCAAATCATTATTTTACATTTTTATGCATTTTTCAAACATGATATTTATTAAATAAAATTACGAAGAAATATGGAATTTACATTTAAAAATATGGAATATTCCAGAAACATTGCCCACTATCTGTAGGAAACTGTTCTTAAAATATTCAGCTTTTACTTTTATTCCTTTTCTATTACTATTTCAGCAATAAATAAAATGTATTTCAATGTAATAAACGTAATGTACACAGAGTGCCCATTAAAGTCTTGTCCCTCTTCCCCATTAACATCAGAACGGCGACAGCTTTATTCGTAAACGCAGCGTCTAGGTATATAAAAAAAGCTATACGCAACGCGATATCCATCTTGTTGCCCAAAATAACCGCCATATTGTAACCCAGCTAAGAATTAGGGAACCGCTCGAGCAGGTGTTTGCCGTCCCTGTCACTGTCACTCGCCGTCCACTAGTACGGTAAGCTAACCTGTTTAATACGGGTTGTAATTTTCCAACTGGACGAAAAATGTCCGGGCCAGGATTCGAACCTGGGATCTCTTGGCTGAAGCTGCCATGCTCTACCAACTGAGCTACCCCGGTCGAATCTGGAGGGCATAATTCATCCAGTTGCCATACCAATTTGAATAATAAAATTAATCTAGTGTAACTTGTTTTAGCTTGGTTTTTGGTCCGTTGGGTTATTAAATGGCGGTATGATTCAGCCTGCAGTATAGGAGCTGTAGGCTGAGGAAGCTCTTGTTTGTTAAGAGTTCGTGACATCAGACCACGTGATCTCTGCCGACTCAATCCACCGAGAAAGCCGTCCTAGGGAGCAGGGAAACAAACAAGATATTTCTCGGCCTCTTGCGTCAGCCGGTGATCATGTGAGCTGACATCATGAATTCCATCCTAAGGCAGGAGAAAAAAAAAACGAACTTTTTCGGCCGGTATTGAAATCGGCCGTGGATGCGACCGCTTACTTCGCCACCTAGTGGCAAACTGTGAAGTTAGCATTCTTAACTCGAAAGCGGTACGAGATACGGAAAAAGGGGAATCACAAAATTCTAGAACGCTCTCGATTTAGTATGAAAAGATGTCTTACATGTAAAAGAAGACTTTATTAAAAACCCTAAACTTTACTTTTTATGTATATCTAATCACCAGCTTAAATACGCCACTAACTTCAGAAGTGTGGTATTATATAGCAGATACATATTTTTTAATTAAACTAATTCAAATAAGCAATGTATAGTTTAATTTAATTTTAAAAAATCAAAATTAATGTGCGGAATGTGTCCATCATTGCATGGCTGCAACGTAACACCATGTTTATGACTCTAGCTATCGCCGCCATAAACTTAAGAGGGAGGGGAGAGAAGACTTTAGTGCGAACCCTGAATAATATAATACTTCAAACCCAATAGATTCACATAAGTAAGCTGATTTTACATAGTCTCGTTCGTCGAAAACATTCGCATAAAATAGCTTCCAATCCATTGAATCATTTTTTTTTTCGGGATTTCAAAACAATCTTTCTTACTAAGCTACAGCTGTCTAAAATAAAAATTCAACCAAATAAATACTGGAACTAAAAATTATTTGCAACATATAAAACAGAACTTTCACTCAAAACTCTTACTATTTCAGAATCGAAGAAAATAAGATTTCAGTATTCTCAATGACTGTAGAAGAGAAAGAAGCATTCTCTTATTCAAAATAATTTACAAATACAAACATTTTCATGTTTCCTAATGCATGATCTTATGACAATCTTTCAAAACATAAGATTTTTTTTTTTTCAAAATGCTTGCAACACACTAAAAGTAATAACTAATTTTTCGTGAAAAATCGTCTGCAGTTATGCCTTTTATTTATTGTTAAAGAAAATTATTCTACCATTGAAAATCTAAAATAAAAATTCAACCACATAAATAGTTATGGAACTAAAATTTATTTGCAACATATGCAACGCAGCCTTCATCCAAAACTCTTACTTTTTCAGAGTTTAACAAAATAAGATTTCCGTATCATTCGTGACTGCAGACGAGAAGCATTCTCCTATTCAAAGCATACTTAGGAATAAAAATACTTTTCATGTTTTATAAAGCATGATCTCATGACAATATATCGAAGCATAAAAGGCATTTTTCTTTCGAAATATTTGCACACACTAGTAATGTTAAGTAATTTTTCGTGAAAAATCCTCCGAAGTCATCACTTTTATTTATTGTTAAAGAAAATTCCTCTAACATTGAAAATCTGTAAAAGGATGTGTCGTATTAAAACATTTCTTCTATAAAGAATATTTTCTGCTTGATAAAGAATTCATGTTTCATCATTTTTCTTGGTGAAATGATACAGTATTTCAAAACAAGCCTCTTCGTATATATTTGCCTCGAACTTTAAAGAAAATAGAAAACATTTATTCTGTTTTTATTCCAAACAAATAGTTTCTTCGAACTGTATTCAATTCCCTTTCTGGTGCTTATTTTTCTCAAAAAATATTTCGTAAGGTGAATTTCCTATTTTCGAATATTCTGTTCGTATGATTTTATTAAGGAAACTTATTCGGATTGTGATATTGTATTGATACGTAACTTTAATAGACAGTTTCAATAAATTTAAAATAAAGTTTTAACGTGAAAATTACTTTAAATATATTTCTTTAAATATATATATTTTTTTATATATACGTAAGTATCTTTCCAATCACATTTATAAAAGTTTATTTTTATTTAAATATTAAATCATACTTGTTCAATGTATTAAATCATATTTGTTCAATGCAAAAGTGAATTTTTCACTATGTAGATTGGGCAACAGCATAGTGCGGCAGTGTTGGCAATTTAGGGCATCTTTTATTCAAAATATCTACCAGAAATTCTGAATAGCAATTTTTAGTTTAATTATTCACGCGGAATGTCTGTCATTAATAACAGCGAAGACTACTATTGGGAAATTATGATGGATATTTTGATTAAAAAGCGCGTTAAATTTATAACACTGTAGGTCAGGGATGGCAGACCTATTGCACCTAATAAAGTTCCTCAAGCAAACGCTGCGCTGGAACGACAGTTTTGATTGTAAACTTCATTAAGTAATCTCCAATTAATTGTATGTAATTATCTAAATGTTCATTAAGATTGTTATCCCATATCTTGTGGATATAAGAATATGAAATTTTTTCGCAACCATATGGGTAAACAACTATGCTCATCAGAAACAGAATTTAATTTATACTTTATAACTATCTCAAAACTATACAGTACACTATATTACTTTTAAATGCTAACAAGGTGTCAACGATTAAAATCAAATGATTTAAATCAGTGATTTTAATCATGATTTAAATCAATTGATTTAAAAAAAAATCATTGATTTAAATCATTTTATATTTAATCTCTATAAATCCTCATGAAAATTTAAATCTCACTAATGCTGTCTTTTTTTAATCAGTACTATATTCCTCCTCTATTTTTATACATGAGGAAGTCATTAGAAACAGATACTAAAGACTACGTTGATGTTGTTAGCTATGGTTGCTTGGCACACATTTTAAACTTGCTAGCAAAGGATATGGAACTCCCCAATGTTACAGATCATGTTATGCAGGTAATTAAATACGACTGAAACAATCATTTTGCTAGAGCAAAATTTAATGAAAATAAAGGACGAAAAGGTGTTGGTCTAAGTATACCATTAGAAGTACGGTGGAACACCTTGTGTGAATCATTTGATAGTTATGTTAATAACTGGCCTATTTTAATGCAGATTGCAGAAGAAAATAGAGATTCAATTGATGCAGATATACGGTCAAAGTTGATGAATATGGGCATAAAAATAAAGGTGGAAGATTTACTGCTTCGCTTAAAACCAATTTCTGTTGCTTTAGATCGAGTACAGAGAGACAACTGTAGCATTGCTGAAGTTCTTGATGTATGGAAAAAACTTGAAGAAGATCTAAAGGAAAACAAAGTGCTGAGTGATTGCAAGAAATCTGCTGTGAATACATCTTTCAAATACAGATACAATCAAGCTTTGACACCAGCACATTTCTTAGCATATCTGTTGTCTCCAACATTTCAGCCAGAAAACTTATCTGCAGTAGTAAAAAACAAAGCAATCGAATTTGTGAAGGAAAATTACACAGATACGTCTTTGATGGCTATTCTTTTAAAATTCATTGCTCGTGTAGAGCCATTTAATGGGCCCTTATTTGAAGAAAAGGTAGTGAAAGAAGTTAACACTTTACATTGGTGGAAGTCTTTGACAATTGTAAAAGACTGTGTTCCATCCAAGGAACTATTAATAATGCAAATTATCGCAAATTATGACTGCAAAGGCTACATCTGCAGGTGTTGAAAGAATGTTTTCAACCTTAGGATTTGTACATAGCAAATTACGAAACTAATTAAGAGTGGAAAAAAGCTGCCAAACTGGCTTTTCTATTCAAATCTCTTAATAAATAAATAATGTTGTTGTTATTGTCTATTGTGTGTGATAAACTTTCTGTAGTTTCATTTCTAAAATCTTTGTTTTAAAATTTGTAAAGCAAATCATTATATGGTCTGCCAATTCAGCTATGTTTCAGAAGCTTGGACAAAATATTTAAGTTTATTGCATGCCTAACAAAGAAATACTTTATTTACAAATTTATGATACCAAAAATGGGTATTTACCAGCTCTCTCTATATAGGGCAGTTAAATTTATTAAAAACATTCATTTACTTTGTTTAAAGAGAAAAATCCAATTAAAATAAAAAAAAAATCCGATTTAAATCAAAAAAATCTGATTTAAATAAAAAAAATCAGATTTTTTTTATTTTTTTTTTTAAATCATGATTTTTTTACACCCTGAATGCTAAAACACACTATATTACTTTTAAATGCTTTTTCACCCTTCTATATTTCTAGCATATTTGGCGTTATTTTGCTGAAATAGAGTCGTAAGTCATCTTTAACATTTAGCGTATTATAAAATTTTGTTTTTAAAACAGTCAATTAGTTGAAAAACCTTTTTTACTAACTCACGTAGCTGCCCCGAATCGTATGCTAGTTCTGAACACAGACTCGCTGTGTACACCCCCTCCCACAACCCTCTCTCTATATAACCCAAATCGTTTCACGATGCTCGCTTTAATTGCTTTTTCCTCCCCAAAGGTCAAGTCGGGAGGAAATTTATATTATATTATTGGGGTGAATTGAGAATGGGGTATGAGAGGTGACCCGAGCAGTGTGATCTGTTCCCCCAAGGGGTACGCATACCACACTATGGCAAACCCAGCTCTAAATTATCAATACATTATGCATGCGCGCTGAATGTTGAAGAAAAGGCTGTGGAATAGAAAGTCCTGTTATCTGTGCAGCTCAGAGTAAAAAATCGATTTCAGATGCATTTTTAATGCATGTAATTGTACTGTTTTAAATTATCGGACAATATTACATGCATTGATACTTCTATGGATGTGGATTGTTTAAAGAGTGTTTTAACTGTGGTATCTGTTTTCTATTTGCACTATAATTATAGTATAAAGAAGCACAAAGAGAGAGAAATTAAAAAACACTTGCAATACTCATATATATAAAATCGAAATTCAGATTCTGATGTGCATAATTCGAAGAATTCTAGTAATCTGGCTTTTCTTAATTTTTTATTCAACGTACACAAAAGACAACACATGAAGAACATAAATTAAACATTAATAATTGACCTTTCGAGATTAATTCCAGGAAGCGGCAGTTACGCTTCTTCATCGAGCAATATTCTAGATGCAACTGAACTGATTATTACTGCGTCACTGGGGGGCTTGCGCGCGGGCCGAACCGGCGCCAATGTCAGCCACCCACATGATTCGCAACATAGTACACTAAGATATTCTTGTAGAATATAAATAAATTCATATATAAAATTGCACAAAAGAAATTGTATACATTGCCGTCTATTGGTGGTGATTGCTGGAAATTATTTGTTATTTATGTTGCGCAATTTCCAGCTGAGTTAAATTTTGGTTTATTGTGTGGGGCGTATAAATTCTATAGAAGCATGGAACGGATTTCATGAAAGTGCATCTTCAAACGTTTACGCGGTTTTCCGCTCAACCAAATTTTACTATATTATATAGTGTTCGTACAGTGTAATCTAAATACATTTATATACAGGGTTGTACAAAAGGATATGAATACCTCGTCATCTATAGATGGTAAATCTAAGCAAAGCTCATTTAGTTGCTTTATGTGTTTTACATCTGATATAAAATTTAATTTCACTATAAGATATGTGTAAAAATCTATATATCATATAAAAGGGTGCGCAAATAATTCCCATACAACAGCAGCTATGGAGAGCAATTACTGAAAATGGATTTTTACTGCATTATGTGATTTTTAAATTGTTATTTACTTCTCTATTCATTACATGAAAAAAATAATTTTTTTAACAATATTCTGATAGTGTTGGAAAGAGTTCATAATCTATGCCTGATGCATGGTTTCAGATGCATAGCATTTCAGACGATTTTAAAATTTTACCATCATTGAAAAGAAAATGTCTCACTTGGATAATTGATTTAAATGTTAAATTATGGATGTTAAAATTCCCCAATGGAGATCTTAAATTATTTCGACTATTCTGAAATTTTGTCAATATATATGTCATACATTCTAAATTATCTATGTATTTTTTGCTGGAATTTCGTGTATCGGTTCGAAAAATATAAAGCATTTTAACTTTTTTATTTTACATTTTTATCATGAGTAATTATTTTTTCTCTTTTATTTTATCAGTTGCTTGGCAACTGTATTACTTACCCATCATACGTAATAGGGTAAGTCTTGTAATCATTTTGGAAATCGAAAAAAAAAAATTGACGGATTTACATGTTTCAGACACTAAAGATTCCGAAAAACATATTTTTAGAAGAAAAAAAATTTGCCGTCCGTCTGTCTGTGTGTGTGTCTGTAAACGCTCTATATACCGAACAAATTGAGATAGAGACTTGAAATTTGGTATGTACTTAGTATGTAATAATGGTAAGAAGCTTATTGAATTTCAGTAACCTCGATTATCCGGAACTATTTTTTTCGGGCTCTCGAAATATTCGTTCTTATAAAAGGTAGATAATTTTTTTTCAAAATTGTTTATTTTAAGGAAGTAATATAAAAGACAATACAAAAACATAAATTTTGCATTAAGAATGAAGTCGATCGGATAATTAGTTGCCGAGATATTTGTAATCACATTTTCCACACTCTTCGATTTTCCATGACCCTATATTTCATTCAAATTTCAATTCAAAGATGTATTTTAATTATTAAAGAGACGCTTAATCCGACGCAGTAAACTGTTAGTTAATAGGATTATCATTTTTAGAGTTATAAGGATGTTTCTCTTACGCAATTCAGTAATAGAGCATTTAAAGTTTATGACGTCATCAAGCCAGGATTTTATTCGAATTGCAATGCATTTTATAAATAATTTACACATGTTTTATTTTCATATTTTATATTGTGCATATCCATGATGGATAAGTATTACGGTGGCCCCCAACGACTAGTTTTATAACGTGGCAGAAAAAGATAATTTATTAAAATAATGCATTCATTGTGATTTTCCCGATTACGAAAGATTTGAGGTAGTGGGGGGGGGGGGGGGGGGGAGTTTAAATCTAATCTAAAACAGATACTCCTGAAAAGTTTTTAAAAATTCGAAAAGCAGTTAAAAATTGCTTGAAATTGTGTTTAATATAACACATTTCTTAAAAGTTAAATTTTCTGAATCTTTGGGAGATCTTACATGATTAGAAATATACAAATAATTTAACATTGCTATATTGCGGATTTCAGTATGTTAGATATTATGTAAAATGAGGTGAAAATTAAAATGTTTTGCAAAATTGGCGTTGAAAGCCCCTGATCAGAAGAATTACTAGTAGTATTAAGTAAAGAAATTTTTTTCCAGAATTACAGTATTTTAGAATCTCTGCTCTCAAATATTTCAGTATGCAGATCGTACTTTTGAAATAAAATCAAACGGTGTTATAGTCAGAAAAAATATATATTCTACTTCTAGAACCAAACTTATTTTAATATTCACGTGAGTAAAATTTAAACTTTTTTTTCAGAGTTTTGAAAAGCTAAACTTTTCATCTCACTGAAAAAAAAAATGCCAGGGAAATGCTATTTACTTATTTATAGGCGTGCGAGGCAACGGATACAAACTCTGCCATAAAATTTCTCATCATGCAGTTTTATTTTTTCACCTCCATAAAAAAATAAATACTGCAAAATTTCAATTTATATGTTTCATCAAAGTAGGGCTATTAAAGAGGTAGTAAATAGGGGAAAATGTATTTTTATAACTTTATGGATACATCAAATGCGTTCTAAAGTATCGATTTATCCATATAAAGAAAATCAATTTGCCAAATATTATCGAAATCGTTTATACCAAGCTCGGATAGAAGAGAAACTGATTTTAACGAGTAAAAAAAAGGGGGGGAAGTTGTTGGGTTAATATAACAAGTAATTTTTAAGACAAAAAATATCGAACTTCAAGGGATTTTTTTTTCTTACTTTACTGTACTGAGCTTACTTATCACACACCAGTTGGCGTATTTTAGTGACAGTGGTTTCGCACAACAGAAATTTTTGTGTAACCCTTTATTCTTATTCACATTCTCTATAATTCTGATTTTTACCATTAATGCTCATTTTGAGGCACAATAGATGATCATATGTTAGAAAATTTTCACATGTCTCTGTAAAAACACTATACACGATATGATGACTATTTTAACTCGTGAACACTGGCGTAAATTCGCATCGATCAAAATTTCAATCTCAGCGTTTTTTGAAAACATGCTTTCATTAATTTGAAATTTTCATTAACAAAATGAAATTTTTGATAAAAATAAATATGACAGTTCGATTCATCATTAAATGTGGTATAGAAATCATGTGTCAGATACTGTTCACACATTTTTTTAGATGAATTTGATAAATGATTTAAAAATGGAATTTTTTTAAAGGAATTGTTTGGAATTTATATTGTCGTCTGATACTTTAAAATTTATTCTTCTGTGAAGATGGCGCATGCAAATAAGCTGTGAATCGAAGGATACTTTTTTTTGTTTTCGAAAAGAAATATTCTTCTTCGGAAATTTAAAATGATTGTAAAGCCCATAGTATAAAAATTTCCAAGCGCAAAATAAACATAACTATTAATTGGAAAGGGTTAGTCTGAAAATCAGAGCTTATACATAGTAAAAAGACTTTAAATGGAAAGAAAAAACTTGAAAAAAAAACTCCATTTCAATGCTGAAAACGAAGTTTCGGATAAGGATTTATGACCGTGCGTCGCAAATTTCTCTTACAATGGAAAAATAAAAATAATGCGCAGTAATACGCTCTTATTTTACTGTTTATTACTGTTAATTTGACGGTATAATACTAGCAGCTGGGGTGCCAGTATTATACTGTAAAATCAATTTTTTTTTTTTTCAGTGTACTAAACCAAAGTGTGTAGTCCACGGATTAAAAACATGAAAGTAGTTTCTTATGGCTGATCTCAAATCCAAAAGAGCACTTATGTTGTTAAAATAAGTGTTCTGAAACATTTATAAATTTATTTTTGTTCGGAAACGCATGAAATTTGCAGGGTTTTTTATTCAGAAACTATGTAATCCAAAGACGTTTGCCATTTTTTGGTGAAAGCGGAATATCTTTCAGAAAATACTGTC
This sequence comes from Maratus michaelseni, assembly GCA_963931845.1. NCBI lineage: Eukaryota > Metazoa > Arthropoda > Arachnida > Araneae > Salticidae > Maratus > Maratus michaelseni. Next base: position 190,958,037 of record OZ007588.1, on the reverse strand, counting down.
AAAGTCGGCGTTTTGAAACGAATTCCTGACTCGGCAGAGCAATAAAGTGGGAAAATTTGTCGTCACGTGACAAGAATCGCTTATAACTCGATAAGTTATTTATGTATAAAAAAAATTAAAAACGCAATTCGATTCCAAATCACTTCAATAGTCCGGCCTGCCAATTTTATGCTTTTACGTTTAAAAATGAGTCGGAAAGTTTCGCTTTGTTGAGCAGCGCAGTTGAGAACCGCCTAACACCATATTCAAATTTTATGACGACTGGCCAATTTTTACGAAAGTCAGATCGTTTAAAGTAAAATACAGAGACAAGAAAACAGACAGAAGAAAAAAATATTCCATTTTTCCATCTAATGAAATTATTAATGAATGACCACTAGAACGAGCTCTTTCTTACACTGTTAAAAAAAAAAAGTCACGGTATTTTACCGTGAATTTCCCTACTAATTTTACGAGAAAGGCCTCTTTATCAAGCAAAATGGTCAAATTTTGTAAACTGCATACTTTTACCGGCAAAATCCATTTATCTAAGAACAAAGCCCCTTTATCTAAGTGAAAAACCCTTTTTTTATCGGTTTTTGTCTGGAATATCTGCTGCACTAATTTTATTGCAGCATTTTTTTACAATGTAAGCATCTACATTTTAAATTGTAACTATGATAAAAAATATTTTTTTGAAAAATAAAGATTCAAATCAGAACTTTTCTTATGTTACAAATAGAAACTTCCATGCTTAGTTTTTTTCCTTTAAAAATAAATAAATAAACATAAAAAAAAGAGCTCAAGGCGAATAAAGAGCACTCACTGATCGTATTGAATCACGCTACACCATTTAAGTTCGACCGATAAATTTTGAGATATATTGACAACTGTTTGACACTTAGAGTGATATAATTCACTTGACTGTCAATACTAAGAATATTGTGTTACGCTCTAAAGAAAAGAAGAGAACTACGGCTTGCAGGAAAATTTGATTTCTTAAAATCGAAGTTATTTAAGAATAAAACCTACACTTTTCAAGTTAAGTTTCATAACCAGGCTAATTCTGCAGAATAGTAAAATTATTCTTTCAGGTATTCATACACTTTTACTTCAACTTTAAAAGAACAAGAACGAAAAAGCATGCATCAAGCATCGATTTTGAAATCATTTCCAACATTAACAGTAAAATAACAGATTATTAACACAAACTGTTTATTGAGAAATTTAATTTTTTTAATATAATGAAATCGATCATAGTCCAACCTGTAACCGAATTCTTTGGTGCGTCCCTGTAAACAAACTGTAAATGCTACTTATTCTATAATGATCCTGAGAAAACATATTTTGCAGTGATGCATCTCAGTTTCATTATGTTTGAAGATTGTAACATCATTTAAAATGCATCGGAAACAATTTTTCCCCATAAACTATAATGTGATGGAATTATTTCGTGTGTCACTGTAAATACTACACACTCCCTTTTCAATGCCGAACATTCTATAGTAAATATTATTAACATATAAAAAATACATGCAAATCCTAGTATATTTATGAGTGTTAGAGTACGGACAGACAGGCAAACCGAATTCAACTATGTTCGAAAATGAGTAAAAAGAAAACTAGTCGTTGTGGGCCACCGTAATACTTACCCATCATGGATATGCATAATATAAAATATGAAAATAAAACATGTGTAAACTCTTTATATGCATTGCAATTCGAATAAAATCGCGACTTGATGACGTCATAAACTTTAAATGCTCTATTAGTGAATTGCGTAAAAGAAACATCCTTATAACTCCAAAATTGATAATCATATTAACTAACGGTTTACTGCGTCCGATTAAGCGTCTCATTTCCAATTAAAATATATCTTTGAATTGAAATTTGAATGAAATACAGGGTCACAAAAAATCGAAAAGTGCGGAAAATATGATTACAAATATCTCGGCAACTCATTATCCGATCGACTTCATTCTTTATGCAAAATTTATGTTTTTTTTTTATTATTATTATTATTATTGTCTTTTATATTCACTCCTTAAAATAAACAATTTCGAAAATTTGTATATGCCTTTTATCAGAACGAATATTTCGAGAGTACGACAAAAATAGTTCCGGATAATCGAGGTTACTGAAATTCAATAAGCTTTTTCTGATTATTACATACTAAGTACATATCAAATTTCAAGAAACTATCTCAATTTGTTTGAGAGATAGAGCTCCAGTGTCTAAAACGTGTAAATCCGTCAATTTTTTTCTTTTTCTCGATTTTTAAAACGATTACAAGATTTACCCTATACTACGTATGATGGGTAAGTAAAAGGAAATTTGTCGATGTAGTACGTAACGATTGAGTTAAATAGCCTTTTCTCCGTAAATATCGTTTAAAAAATGAAATAATATGTCTTGGTATTCCATTTCTAAAATAATTTAAAACCTTTTCCAAAAACATTTATTCTATAAAAAATCCCATTTTGAAAAGTTTTCCATTATATCGAGACTTTTAAACAACAACAAAATAAACAATATTTTTTGAAATGTGATACATTCTCTTGGATTTATGCAGTAGTAAACAAATAAAAAATGACAGTAGTAAAAAGATTAGGAATCGAAATCATAGAAAATCCGATGTATTAATGAAAATCTGTGATGACGATGGGAGACGCGCCTTTCCATGCGAGAAAAAAAAGAAAAAAAAATCAATCACCAAACAAAAGCTATGAATCACATTACTCTATTGTGTCAGGATTATACATTTCTTATGTATCAAATAACGAGATTTTCTACCCGAATATCATTCAAAAGAACATATTTTCGAATTCTTCCTTGCATTCCAAGAAGTACAGATTTCTTTTCACTTAGTTACTCTTTTAACATGTTTTACCAATTTTTTGTTTTACAGTATATATATTTTTTTGCGATAAAAGAAGAATATTTACTAATTTGTTTGTATTTTAATTTCATTTTTAATATAATATGTACCATTATTATTATTATTATTATATATACAGAGTAATTTTTTTTAATGTATTGGCGATTATCTCTTAACCTTCTCACCGCCGTGAACTGATATATCTGTTCACTACGCTGTAGGTTTCACTGCAATGGAAGCATTGTTTAAATTAATATAACTTTACAAGTATAATGCAATTCATAGACTTAAGGATTATATTCATATACGTAATTAAGTTTTTTATATCATGTTTGAAATATCGTGTGTTTTTAGCATTTTAAAAAATTGCAGAGAAAGCAACATTACAATTTTGCTCTATTGCTCGGTGGTCAGAGGGTTAAACATTTGATGATAAAACATACTTTCAATTACAAAAAGTACACAAATAACGGTTAGATATGGCATTTGTTTAACAGGTGGCTGTATACAAATTAAAATGCAATATTTGTTTTTTAATACGGCCCCCATTTCGAAAAATTGTATTTAGTAATATGTTGTCCTGCGCCTAAGAAGATCTTTTAAAAAGGCCATTCTTTTATAACTAAACTTTACCGAGTTATAATACTTTGAAATTTGTTAATCATCGGTGTTTTCTGGCTCTAAAAACGGAAACGCGTGTTTGGTACCTGTTTTAAAGAGAAAATGAATGGTAATATCACGTTCGACATGCACGAAAATTAAAAAATATTTACGAAATTCAAATTATGGAGGGACTAGCAAATAGACAGACAAACATACAATCGATCATTTAATCCTGATGAAATATACAGAAGACTATCTAAAATTCACTCTTTCGAGAAAAATATACATATAAAAATATTTTCACAGTTCGAAGAGTTTTGTGTGAACGCACGTTATGCGTATAAAAAACTATTCGTTGGGGACCACCGTAATACTTACCCATCATGGATATGCATAATATAAAATATGAAAATAAAACATGTGTAAAGTATTTATAAAATGCGTTGCGTTTCGGATAAAATCGTGGCTTGATGACGTCATAAACTTTAAATGCTCTATTACTGAATTGCGTAAAAGAAATATCCTTATAACTCCAAAATTGATAATCATATTAACTAACAGGTTACTGCGTCGTATTAAGCGTCTCATTTTCAATTAAAATAAATCTTTTGAATTGAAATTGAATGAAATACAGGGTCATGAAAAATCGAAGAGTGTGGTAAATATGATTATAAATATCTCGGCAACTAAGCAACTAATTATCCAATCGACTTCATTCTTTATGCAGAATTTATGTTTTTTATTGTATTTTATAATCACTCCTTAAAATAAACAATTTCGAAAATTTTTATATACCTTTTATCAGAACGAATATTTCGAGAGTCCAAAAAAAAACAGTTCCGGATAATCGAGGTTACTCATTCAATAAGCTTCTTTCCATTATTACATACTAAGAACATACTAAATTTTAAGTCTCTGTCTCAATTTGTCTGGGAGATAGAGCGATTACAGACACACACACAGACAGATGGACGGCAATTTTTTTTCTATAAATATGTTTTTCGGAATCTCCAGTGTCTAAAACGTGTAAATCCTTCAAAAACATTTTTCGATTTTCAAAACGATTACAAGACTTACCCTATACTACTTATGATGGGTAAGTAAAATGTAACATATCTCGGTATTCCTGTTTCTGTGATAGTTTAAAATCTTTTCAAAAACATTTATTTTACCGAAAATCCCCTTTTGAAAACTTTTCTATTAAATTGAGATTTCTAAACAATAACAAAATAAACAATATTCAATGAAACTTCATACATCATCTTGGATTAGTAAGTAACGTATAAAAATGAGAATGGTATAAAGATTAGGAATCGAAATCACAAAAAATCCGTTGGATTACCGAAATTCGGTGATGACGATGAGAAACCCGCCATTCCTTGTCAGTAGAAAATAATCAATTTCAATCATCATAGAAGAACTATGAATCACATTTCTCTATTGTATCAGGATTACGCATTTCTTTTGTATGGAATAACGAGATTTTCTATCCGTATATCATTCATAAGCATAAGAACAATATTATTGAATTCTTCCTCACATTCCGAACATTACGGATATTTTCTTTCTAATTTATTTACAGATTTTAGTTTGTTTTACGAAGTTTTGTTTTACAATATAAATAGTTTTGTACTAAGTATTAATATTTATTTTTTGAGCTATAATATTTTTAATGATTTTTTTATTCATTATTTAATTTTACTTATAATGATGGTTTCCGCTGTTAATATTACTTTAATAATTACATCTCATTATTTTAAAAACATACTATGTGCTATTATTATGTAGGTGTATATGTATGTGTGTGTATGTGTGTGTAGCGATGTATTGCATATAAAGGCCATTTTGAAGAGAAAAACGTTGTAATTAGCATATTCAGCTTTAATTAAAATATAAAGACGTTTCAAAAGTTCAAATTACGAATGATCTAGCTCTGGGTTTCCCAAAGTGGGGTACGCGTACCTATTAGTGAATACTGGAAGATGTTCTAGAGAGTACTCGAACAGTGTGTGTCAACAACTAATATACGCCACAGTGCAGATAAATCAGTCAGTTAAGAAGCGTTTCATCTCACTGGCTGTTTGAAAAACAAAACATAAAACACGTTAGATGTTGAAGATGAGTTATGACTCTGTTTCAGAAAATTAACACCGAAAACTTAACATTAAGCAACATGCAAAAGTAAATAAACACGCCCGTTACATTAAAAAATTTGCTACTTGTGAGGCTTACACTAAAATATGCGATAAAAGTTACGTTCATTTGTATCCAAACGTTGTTTTATTTGTTGTTATTTTCCTATTTATTAATATTACGAGGATGGATAAAAAAAAAGGTTACAAGGGTAATAAAAATTATTTATTAACAATAGACATAAAATACAAAAAGAAATTAAGGAGCACACTTACCGATTTCTTTTCCACATAATCACTAAACCTATTTAGGTATTTATCTGAACGCAGGACCAACTTGTTTAACCCGGCTTGGTAGAAATCTCTTCCCTGCCCATTGAGCCAGTTCTCGGCAGCTGTTTTTACATGGAAAAGGAAAGACTGAAGAGAATCAACAACTGAAAGTCTGAAGAGAACTTTATTCCAGATAAGTGTTCCTTCAATTTTGGAAAAAGGAAATAGTCACTGCATGCCAAATCTGGGCTGTATGTGGGAGTTGTCTCCAGACTTTCCATTTGAACTTTTGCAGCAATTCTTGAGTTTGGTGAGCAGTATGTGGCCTAGAATTGTCATGCAGGAAGTGACACCATCATTCAACATGCTAGGGCACGTTCTTTGCCCAAAAGAAACGAATCACGCTCGCACCAAGCGAGAGCATTTTTCAAAACGTCTTGTCATTTCAATTGCTCCAACGCGTCTGCCAACTTACAATACCTACCCGCACAACCGCTGTAAGTGAACTAACGCCATCTGTCACCACTTTGGTAAAAAATATTTCCTCCAAAATAATTACTTTTCAAATGCTGTTGCTTGTAACCTTTTTTCTGGATCTACCCTCGTACCAGCCAAAAAAAAAGGGGGCGGGATGTCAGTAAATGTAATCTTTCAAAAGGTACGCAGGATATAAAAGTTTGGGAACGTCTGGGCTAGATAATAGATAAACATTTCATCCTTATAAAATTTAAACATGACTATCAAAAACATATTTTTTCGAAAAAAAAATAAAAATATTTGCCCACATTGAGAAGTTATGTGTGAACATGCATTATACGTATAATAAGTAGAGCGATTGAATTATACAATGATATCTTCATAAAGGTTGCTTTAAAAATGTAACACATCTCGGTATTCGCGTTAGCATGGCTTGACAAATGCGGTCGCCACTGGAGACCAAGTTTTTTTTTTTTTTTTTTTTTTTTTTTTTATCTGGCAACCAAGTAGTTGTATCTGGCTTTTTTTTTTTTTTTTTTTTTTGTATAAAAAGTGACCTAAGAAATAAGCAAAGATGTCATTTTTTCTCTACCCCTAATCGTGAGCAGCAAGCATTGATCTTACTCTTCTCTGTTACATTTAACAGAAGAACCAAGTTTAAAAAACATTTTCCCTCTCGTGCACAAAAAACGCTATTCTTTTCCACTCTAACCAGCTAGCATGTCACGTGATTAGAATTTATGGGGAGGGGTTAGGTTTCAATAAAAAGGGCAGCCTCTGAGGCATCTAAAAATGTTTATGTTTAGAATTAGAACTGATGAATCTATCACATCCATTTTGAAGAAGGATAAAATATACGTGATTATAAGTCATTCATTTGAAGTAAATCTATAAAACTTAATTAAAATTTCAAGCATAATTAATCTTAATAAAATTAAAGAATAATAAGTATTTTTTTTTTTTTTACATTTCTTCCTCTCGTAAAAATGTTGGCACCTTTATTATCAAGAGTGTGTTTGAACCGCCCACATTGCACAGTAGGTTCCGCACACCAGCCCTGGTTTAGAGAGAAGTGAAGTGTCTGGTACTGGGTTGTTTACCAAGATTTTTTATAAGAGGGTTCGGTTTCCAGTTTTTCATAAAATTTTGGTGAGAGGGATGTATGAGAGAGAATTTTTAATTACGTGACCACTAGAATTTTAGTCGATATGACGTGAAAGGTTGAGGGCACTAATTTGTTCAGAGGATACTGTACATTTATTCATTCAGACTTTGTAAGATATACAGTAAACGCTCAATTATTCAGGAAGAGGATAAAATAGTTTATTTAAGAATGAAAAATCGTTATTTCACAAATTCTTTAACCTAGATCATTATGTTACTCGAGAATTTTATTACATTATTTACTCAAGAATATTTTATATTTAGATGTGTTCGGATTATCATTTGTAGTAAATGGAAATAAAAATCATTCATTGCACTTCAGAATATTTTTTTTTTGTTTTTTATCCTCAAATTTTTATTGTAGATTGTTGAATCAAAATAAACTCTTTTCTCTCTATTCGCCTGCTAATTCTGATTATGTAATATGAGCGCGGGATATTGGTTTATTTTAGCAATGCATATTACATAATTATTCTTGAGTTGTTTTGTAAACGTAATTAGTTTCGATAATCCTCATATTCGGATAAGTACATTATAACGTTACAGGGTACTCTAGTATAACGTAAAGGCTTCTCATGGAAGTGGTTAACTTGTTTTGGTACAAAAGTTACCTGGAGATAACTCTGCAGAAGCACGTGCTAGGTCATTAGGCCTAGGTAGCACGTGGCGTGATCGATCAGAGAAAAGCGGCGAAGTGTTCATCTGCAAAAACTCAGGTTCTGTAGAAAATAGCTCGCTGTTGTCAGAATCGTTTCACGACGAGTATTAAAATCAGAAAGAAATACTTATCAGAACACAGGCTCATCACTGCTGGAGGTGCTGAAAGAGAGTAGAGGCAGACATCGTAGTAGAGAAGACAGGACAACGTAGTTGGCAGCTAACTTATTTATTTGTATACAAAGTGTATACTCTTAAGAGGAATGATACTGGCAGACGTCGCTCGCACATGATATGTTCCAAAAAGACATCACCATCTTACAAGTCAGTATCTCACTCGCTCGGCTCCCACGGAAGCCATTACGGCGACCGGGAGGCCTAATCTAAACACAGCTGTCTCGTGCCCAGGCAAGACTCAACTGTCCCAACCAACTACCGAACTGCTTGCCGGTATGAAAAACGCGCGCTAGCCAGAGATTGGCGGTGAAAAACCTGTCCAACAGGTGAGCGAACGCCAAAGCGTAAGTCCGTGTTGACGCCAAAGGGCGATAACGAACCGCGACGCGCGCCAAGCGAAACGCAAGGAGGGGAATCGTTCGAAAATGCCGGTCGCTTCAAGATCGCGAATCGGCACTGCGGCAAAACGCAATGAAAAAGAAATAATTAAGAACTTAAAAGAGGAATTACAAAATATGACAGAATTAACGTAGAGAAATAAATGAGATGTCAAATTAAAGGGAATTTAAAATGCCGAAAAATGAGAACGATGATTTAAATTAATATTAAAGAGAAACTATTGAAATTATTAGGATTAAATGTTCTAAAAATGGGAAATGTGCACGTGGGTACGATAACATCGTAAAATAGTTGAAAGTGGCACGTTTGCAACGTGACACATTCCCGGGCAAACGAAAATTTGTAAAATTTTGAAAGGGAAAGAAAAAATTAGACTGACATAACAAATTTTGAACGTTTGAGAAAAATTTGGAATAAGGGTAAATTTTGAATGAGAGAGAAAATTTTTACAAAATTTTAAAAATTTGGAATGTGCGAGCCATCACCAAGGGCTACATGGGGTTGACAGGACGACTTGACAATCAGTCGTATTAAAGAACAATCAGTATCAAATCAACATAAAATATTAGTATCAACATAGTAGTATTTGTATCAAAAATTGCAAATTAAGCTACACCTTTACAGATCTGTGAAGTCATACCATTGACTTGCTAAATAAACATTGTTATTTCACTAAAAATTTCATTGATAGTAGCTTGAGAAATTTGCCATCATAAATACTTTTTTTAATTGACTTTAGAATGTGGTGACTTACATTATAACAAAAACACTAAAAATTCAATACGTGTGGTACTCACACTTAAATACACATAAGATTCACCTCTAAAGTATTTGATTTTATATTAGCACCAAATAATAACTGGTGACTAAATTTTAAATACATTATTGATACCATGTTGAACAAAGATTTTGAAAGTTAAGCTGCAAGTAATTACACACATAATACAAAAACAATAATACAAAAAACAGTAATACATACATTTTAGCTCTAAGTTTAAATGAAAAATGGTATTGTATGAGCTTAATTCATACTTTTGAAAAAATTTGCATGAGCAATTGAAAATTATTAAGTTAAAAAGTGCAAAAAATTATATATATATTTTTGAAACAACTTGTGCAAAAATTAAATCCAATTTTGAAAAAAATCAATGAAATCATAACAAAATTTTAGAACACACTTTAAAAAATAGATTTCAAAGATGAAAAAAAGTTAAGTGTTTAGTTAACCAACTAAAGCAACAAGAAATTATTTTTTTTTTTTTACTATTGTGCACAGATTTAAAGTAAATAAAAGTTAATATGTTTTTTTAAAACACAGCTTCATAAATAAACAGGCAATAATGAAATACACTGAAATACACATACAAATAATAAGCAGCAGATGAAACTTTAAACGTTACCATAATTAAAATTGAAAAAAAAATTGTAAACATGAAGCATTTTATAAGTTTAGAACACACAGAATTACAATACACTCTAACAAGAAAACCAATGACTAACGCAAGATAAATTAAGTAAGTAAAATCCTGAAAGAGGCAACTGTGAGTCAAAATTATGAAAAATATGAAAATTTTAAAAAAAATCCAGCACATTTCATCGAATGCGAAATGTGTGTCACAAAAGTGTCGGTGTACAAAAAAAAACAAAAAGTGGACACCATGTTGGTTGGCAACTCACTAAACAACCAATCACTGTGTGCGTGTAAAGGACCTGTATGTAAATAAAGATTGCAACACAAAAACCAAAAGATAAAAGTGACAGAACTTATTGAAGAAAACAAGCACCCAAAGGTAAGTGCAACAGACAATTGTCAACTGTTGCCTGACAAGAGCCACCTCAAACAATTATCAAGTTAGGAGGACAAACAGAAGTTGCATTACTGGACTGGGATAGTCCGAATGGATCACAGGTAAGAAAAATTTAAAAATTAAAAATTATGAAAGAAAATTAAATATTTCTGTGGAATTTACGACCATGTGCTTAAAGCCATCATACCAACAAAACACAAAAATACACGATACTAGTAGAATATTAATGCATGGTACTGTGAATAACGAAAAACACTGTGAAGGCTGATCGCCCAACAACCTAACACTGTGTGTGTCACTACTGAAATATCACACATAAAACACAAGAATGAATAAATAAATACACTAAAATACAATGCTTATTGGTACGAATGATGCACTGATGAATTAAAATAAGCAAAATTGGAATAAGATAAATAAATGTTAAAATGCTGCATATTTGTATAAAAGAAATTATATACCTAGAAGTTCAGAAACTGTAACCTTAATTAAAAATTATGCAAGAAAATTTACTTTCTTCAACATTACAACAGAAAAATACAAAGATCACTTAAAAATTTGAGATTTAGAAAATTTAATAGCTTCAACACCAAAGAAAATTTTACATCTACAATATTTCATCACACTTAAAAAAAAACTATTGAAAAACCCGTTAATTGCTACTATACTACCTGAGAAACATAATTTCCCAGTGTATTTCACATATAAAATTGAAAAAATTTAATTGCTTCAATACCACAAGATAAAATTTCTTGGTGTTCCATCACATAAAAAAATTTAATGTTTGATTTTTTTTTTTTTTTTTTTTTTTTTTTTTTTTAAATTGATAGCATTATTTTGAAAAAAGCACTTTTTTTTTTTTAAATTTATTATTACTTTGAAAAACAAGCTTTTTGAATAAGTTTATAGTTTATTTTGAAATTCAAACACTTTCTATTTTTTTTCCTTACTTGAGACTTTTCTCAAGATTATAAACACAATACATGAATAATATGATTGACAAATCATGCAAAAATGATACTTTATGAAAGTATAAAGTTATAAAACACCTTATTACATGCAATTTTGAAAGTCATGACACAGTGAAAAACAGTTTTGAGATAAATTAAAATGAAATACTTAAAGAAATTTATTAAAATGATGCTTGATAAAAACCTTAAAAAGATTAACTGAGCATGAGAGCAATGAACAACTGTTACACAATACCTGCTACCGGTAAACAAGCAATGCATAACGCAAAATACTTTCACCAGATTGTTCCTGGCCATGAAACAACCAGATGAAAGGATTCAAAGCACTCATGAACAATCAATGACTTAACACTTAAAATGAGAAATATCGTAAAAACGTAATTTCAAGCAATGAATTGATAAACAAAATACATGTAAAAATAATAATAATTGTAGAATATTACTAAGTATCACTTGGACACAATAAAAAAAAATTAGAAATATGAACTTAAGTGTGCAAGCTTGGAACAGTGAATTTTTAAGTTCATCTGATCCTGCACGATGAAAATATTTGAATTTAAACAAGAAATACCTGTCTGCATAGAACACAAAAATACACACTAAAAATAGCAGATAAAATATATTTCCTGTGATTAAGAAAAATTTTATTGAAGTTCAGTGAAAAGTACTGATTTTTTTTTTTTTTTTTTTTTTAATTAACTATTGAAGAAATACCAATGCATGGTTTTTTTTTTTTTTTTTTTTTTTTTTTTTTTTTTTTTTTAGGAACTTTCACTGTGATAAGAAGGCATCTTGAAAATTGCAACCATGAAAAATTTAAAAACATATTACAAGAAAACCATTTTAGATTTGAATTGATTACTGTTATACAACACTAAGAAAAACTTATAAAAATAATCATAAATGTTAAATATGAAAAATTTTCAAATTATAAAATGATACCTTTGAGCTAAATAAAACACTTAAACACATATGAAAATATAAGAAAAATGAGTAAATACGAAAGCGACGATCTAAAACAAGCCTGAAGAATTAGTCTGCACTTATCTGTTCCTTTACTGTTGGCACTAGACATATACTCATATGCTGTAAAACGTCTTTAGTGTCCTTTTTACTTCATCATAAGAAAATAACAATATGATGTCGCGATGTCTATTCCTGTTCCTGATATCGATGATCGTTGTCTTCTTAGAAAAGCTAAAGTTCTTTTTTTTTTGAGACATCGATGATAAAAAAAAACTCGTCACGATTGACGTACGAGGAGGTGACACGGCACCAAGTATAACGTTACAGGGTACTCTAGTATAACGTAAAGGCTTCTCATGGAAGTGGTTAACTTGTTTTGGTACAAAAGTTACCTGGAGATAACTCTGCAGAAGCACGTGCTAGGTCATTAGGCCTAGGTAGCACGTGGCGTGATCGATCAGAGAAAAGCGGCGAAGTGTTCATCTGCAAAAACTCAGGTTCTGTAGAAAATAGCTCGCTGTTGTCAGAATCGTTTCACGACGAGTATTAAAATCAGAAAGAAATACTTATCAGAACACAGGCTCATCACTGCTGGAGGTGCTGAAAGAGAGTAGAGGCAGACATCGTAGTAGAGAAGACAGGACAACGTAGTTGGCAGCTAACTTATTTATTTGTATACAAAGTGTATACTCTTAAGAGGAATGATACTGGCAGACGTCGCTCGCACATGATATGTTCCAAAAAGACATCACCATCTTACAAGTCAGTATCTCACTCGCTCGGCTCCCACGGAAGCCATTACGGCGACCGGGAGGCCTAATCTAAACACAGCTGTCTCGTGCCCAGGCAAGACTCAACCATAGATAAACATACAAGATAGGACAATATCATAGAACTCAATGGTAACGCGATTACGATCGCAGCGCCTTTAGTGACAATGGGGAAGAAACTTCTCATCCTTGGAATATTACTGTTATTGACACTCTACATTATTATGATCTTTCTTTTTCGATCGCTGCATGTAATGTTTACATTTTCAACAGAATATTATGCGGATTTTTTTCCGTACGAGAAGGGTGAACGATAAACAATTAAAAGAAAAATCGTTTTGAAAAGCAATGGTATAATATAAAAATGTACGAAATTTATTATTTATGTTACAAAGAAAATAATTCAGATAAAAAATTGGAAATTTCATAAACATTCCCACTTGTTAGGAAATTTTTTTGAAGCGATGTGTTATTAATTTATGAATATTAATGTATTAAAACAATTGTTACAATAACATTAAAAAATATATGTATTTCCTCTTTATCAGAGAAAATAAAAAGGTTGTTTTTAATTTAAATAACGTGAAAATAATTCAAATAAAAAATCGGAAATTTCATAAATATTTCTAATTGGAAGGAAATTTTTTTTAACCGATGTTATTATTTTATCAATTTTAATGTATTAAAACAATTGTTACAATAATCTTTTAAAATGTATGCATTTTCTCTTTATCTAAGAAAATAAAAAGATTGTTTTTAATTTAAATAACGTGCAATAAGTTAAACAATATTTTAAAGAGTCAAATAACTATTTTCACTTTGGTTTACAGAAAACATGATGAATAAATGATATTCATTTTTTTATTCTTTGTACTTGTGTATTATATGGTTACAATAAAGTTTGATGTTTACGTTTTCAACAGGATCTTCTAGGGTTTTTAATTTAAAACTGCATAAAGCAATGGTATACTATAAAAACATATGAAATATTACACTCAAGTCTCAGAAATTTACTTATTTATTATGTTACTGAGTAAATATAGATCAGAGAAAATATAGTTCTAAGAAATGCTATATTTTTATAAGAAAATAAAATATTTTATTCGATTTCTAGGAACGTATATAAGAATAGGAGCAAATTATACCTTCTATGAGTTAAAATAATTTCTTGAATATGCAAAAAAAAAAAAAAAAAAAAAAAAAAAAAAAAAAAAAAAAAGTATTTAAATTTGAAAATAGCTTTATACACAAATTTGTATATTTTTTAAATTAAAATATATTGTCAATGTCTTATGTTCATCTGTACATTCACTTGTTGTGTTCAAGACAACACAACATACAACACTTGGTGTGTTCTTATGGTAACCAGTGATAGAAATTGAGAAATAAACCGTAGATGTCAAATAACGCCTACTGTAAGTATCTTAGGCGTCAGATTAAAAATTTTAGCTGCAATTTCTAAAATTCATTTTTAACATAACTAATATTGTATACTAGCTTTAAAAAAAAAAAAAAAAAAAAAAAAAAAAACATGAATATTTTGTTTTTAATATAAAATTATTGAAGTTCTTAATCTCCATGATTATAATAATTGAAACAACTGTAAAACTGATGTAAAGCATTTTTAGAAATTAATAGGAAAACGCACTTAATCATGTAAGACAAAATTTTGTCAAATGTTAATTATTACAATTGAATTTACTGTGAAAAAAAAAAAACATAATACATCTACATTTGATTGTTAAAATAAAATAAAAAAGTGCACTATTTTGCACTTGACGACTAATGACCGCTAATTCTGAACACTGATTTAAATAGAAAATATTTAAAATTGCAAAAATAAAATTTTGGCGTTAATTACAACGCCCGACTAACAATATGAAGAGTCCTGCAGCAAAGATCCAAATGGGGACACCATAACATTTTTGTAGCCAATTTAATGTAAATAAGTTAATTTTTTAAATAATATTTAAATGAGGGAAATGGCTATTTTCATTTTGGATTTAAGAAAACAATTGCATAACCCTGATAAATAGGTGATTTTTGTGGTTTTCTTGTTTTTTATTCCCCGTTTTTTTCGTACTCAAGTGCAGTCTTTGCTAATTGTTATCTTCAAATTTGAATTTCAATATTGTAACGCATGCAAATTTCTTGTGCTTATAATATTATATATGCACACCAAATATTTAGGAAAATTTTAGTTTCAAATATCAATTACATAAATATTTCATTTTGCACCAGATATAATTATGATCACTAAAAACTAATTGTGTGCTACATAAATTAATATTTGGGTATTTTATATTGCAAAAGACTGTGATGGAAGTAAAAGTTAACAAATAAGACTTTCAGAAAAGTCTTTTTATATTGCATAACATATAAGAAATAATAAAATTACTGATGGGGGAAAAAATCATTTTTACAATTTTTGAGAATTATATGAATCTATTTTATAAAAAGAAAACAAAAAAAGAGAGAGAAACTGATATTATACTTTAAAATACAAGTTGTGTCACTACATCAAATTTTGGTTAACAATAATGAAAATATTTCCTTTATATTAATTTTGCTTGTATGAAATGTGATGACATCATTGGATGTGGTGGAATTAATGTCTGTGATGCAATACATGTACACCAATATGAATAAATATAATTGAAAAGAAATGCAAATAAGAAAAAGAGGAACTGATGATGATATATATATATATAATTTTATTTGGCATGAATACATTTTTATTATTTATTCAATTCAAAGTTACATATCATATTGACTAATCAACTTAATATGTTTATAAACTGTAAAGAAACATGTTATCACTACATTAAAGCATTTATTTTATACACCATTAATACCACAAAGGAAATTTACAAAATATAAATCATCAAAAGCAGAAAACAGTGCTGAGTTAATGAGACATTCATCAGTGGATCATCAAAAAAATTCTTCAATTAGTCACGGATTTTTTTTTTTAATTTGTTGATCGGTCATGAAAAAATATCACGGAATTTGCCAGTTAAATTAAATATAATTGAATGAGTAGCAGTTTAACATCCTTTAATTGCAGAAGCAGGTTCGTTCTATTGATAAAAGTGCTGTCATGCAGGGATGAGATTGACAAAAAAGCAAAAAAGCTGAAAATTGCGCGAACTATGTTTGAGCAATAAGTTATGAATTTCAAGCTCAACAAATGTAATTGCTATTAAAAAATATATTATTTTAAAATAAAATATATAACACCAATTTAGCTTTGAGTACATTAAAAAGAAATGTACATTTATTAACAAAAATTAGGTAGAAATTATTTACTTTAATAAAAAGTCTATTTTACCAAGATACAGCACATTAATAAAACCTTTCAATGGCATGAACATTTTTTTAATTGAAATTTTGAATAATTGTAAGACACTATTCTTGAAAGAGCAAATCAAGTATATGCTAATAATTGCAACCACCTTAAATTAATGATAGAACAAAGTTCCCACCCTTTTTTAAAATAAAAAATAAGATTTTAAGGAATTACAGATTTTTTAAGGACATTATCAGTGAAACCAACTAGCCAGTGCCGTGGTTATTCCAGATTCCAGGTCATTTTTACCAGTCAGCTTGAAGCTAGTTTTTGGATTTTTTTAATAGATTTATTTTAATTTAATCTGTCTTTTTATCATAGCAAATTTTCTACATTACTAAAAGAAATTTGGTTAAAATTTTTTAACCCGCAGTAAATTCTGACGACATTCGCTTATTTTCAATGATCCTTTGACGAAATTAGCTTATTTTCGGCGATCCTTTGACGAAATTCGCTTTTTTACGGCGATCTTTCGGCTAAATTCGCGTTTTTACGGCGATCTTTCGGGCTAAATTCGCGTTTTTACGGCGATCTTTCGGGCTAAATTCGCGTTTTTACGGCGATCTTTCGGCTAAATTCGCGTTTTTACGGCGATCTTTTGGGCTAAATTCGCGTTTTTACGGCGATCTTTCGGGCTAAATTCGCATTTTTACGGCGATCTTTTTGGGCTAAATTCGCGTTTTTACGGCGATCTTTTTGGCCTAAATTCGCGTTTTTACGGCGATCTTTTTGGGCTAAATTCGCGTTTTCACGGCAATCTTTCGGCTAAATTCGCGTTTTCACGGCGATCTTTTGACTTAATTTTCGCTTTTACCGCGATCTTTTGACTTAATTCTCGCTTTTACCGCGATCTTTTGGCTAAATTCCCGTTTTTTTCAGCAATCCTTTGACGAAAATAGAGTTTTTTCAGCGATAGTTTGACTAAATTCGCGTTTTTCAACGATCCTTTGGCTAAATTCACGTTTTGTTAGCGATCCTTTGACGAGATTTGAGTTTCTTCAGCGATCTTTTGACGATTTTCACACGATCATTTGAAGAAATTTGCGTTTTTCAGCGATCCTTTGAAGAAATTCGTGGGGTTTTTTTTCGCGATCTTTATGCAAATTTCGCGTCTTTTCGGAAAATTCGAAAATGGTGAAAAAGCGGATAATGGAAAATGACAAAAAAGCGGAAAACCGCGGTACCGCGGAAGAATCTCATGCCTGTGTCATGCTAAAAAAAAAAAATTTAAATGGGTTGATTTTCTTTCATCAAAATAAATTATCTTACTATGATTTTGGAGAACATATGATGTCATATTGACAAGTAAATTATTTGATTCTTGTTTTGCTAAAAACTTACTTTTGTAAGATATTTTATTTTCATGAATTTTTGAGCTGTATTAAACTAGCAATACTCAGTAAACATCTAAACCAGGGTTCATAAATATGATGATATTTTCAAAAATATTCAATTGAAAACAGATATAATTTGCTTTTTACACTCGCAAAAAACTATGGGATTTAATAATGTCAAGTTTGGTGCCAAGCTCTAGTCTGCAGAAAATAGAAATAAAATTTTGTGATGTCACAATATTTTGCATCCTTAAACTTTGAATTGTGCATAAACAGTAAATAAATCATACATAAATTTGGGAAATATTTTTAATTTTTTGGTATTTAAAAAAATTAGATGTGCAAATACTAAAACTTTCTTCTGCCTTATTTAGGTTTCAAATACACCAAAAAAAGAATCAGCACCAATTTCGCAAATCGTTTGTAGGGAAAAAGAGCCGACATTCATCAGTGGATCGTCAAACAAATTCTTCAATTAGTCACGGAATTTTTTTTTTTTTTATGTGTCTATCGATCATGAAAAATATTGCGAAATTTGCCAGTTAATTGATGAAAAAATCTCAAAAATCGTCGACTAAATGCGAGGAAAAATTATTTTACATTTGTCTGTAGAGCATAAAGGAAGTTATGAAATTCTTCAATCAGTTGCGGGGAAAAATGCAAAAATCATTGATCGGTCATGAGAAAAAAATTTCAAAATTTATCAGTTGATTGTGAGAAAAAAAAATCTTGAAATTTTTTGGCCGGTTGCAGAAAAAATGCAGAATTGGTCGATCAGTCGCAGACCCCCCCCCCCCCCCCCCAATGACTTTTGCTAATAGGTCACGAGAAAAATGTCTCGAAATTTGCCAATTGGTCGCATGTGAAATAGGGCAGTGGATCTTCAGAAATATTCCTGAAATTCTTCAATCAGTCGAAGGAAAAAAATTATGAAATACGCCGATTGGTCATGGGGAAAAATCATAAAATTCACCAGTCGGGTGAAAAATCTCAAAATTGTTGTGCAATTAATATGTAGATCGGGAGAGAAATAGTGAAATTCTTCAATCATTCGCGGAAAAAAATGTGTCAAAAAACATGAAATGAGTCTATAGGTCCCAAGAAAAAAAGAAGCTAAAGTCGTTAGTCGACAAAAATATTACTAAAATATTACAAATAGAAACCATAATAGTAAAATCAAATTGACTAACAAAAACAGCTTTTATTTCATTATTAATTCACCAAACAAAGAGTAATTCCATATACCTTAAAAGTTTTAAAAGTAAAAAGTATTTATAAATAATGTTAATGTACAAACAAAGATGAAAACTTTTTTTTGTTGTTGTTTTTTTTTCATCACCGTAATCTAAATGTGTATTTACCAAAATTCTCCCTCTGTTTTTCATTTTTACTTTTACAAATTCCTTCATTTTTACAAATTTAATTTACATTTGTTTTGACTGAAAATATACAAAATTTCATACACAATATTTTGAAAATAAATATCAAATATATGAAAATATCAAACAGCCATTTAACTGAAATTATGTCTTTTTAAAATCCATGTTAAAGAAAACAAGCTTGGGTACAATTGAAGTATGAAGTTGACCCCTACCTCTAAAATTTTCAATATAAACACTCAATTTTGACACATTTAAAAAATTAAAAGAACAGATTAGAATTAAAGAAATATTAACAATACCGATATATTAACAGGATAATACCTTCAAAAATATTAAATCTTTCACTTCTTTTTATTTTTAGAATAGAATTCTAACTTTAGTTCATGGTTCCTTTTCTTTATATGTGAATAGATTTGAATTTTAGAAAATAATATAAATATTATCTTTTGTGCAATCTCTTTATGTGCATCGTGCAATTGTAACCTACTAAAATTTATCATTCTCCTAAATAACAATATCATATTTTTTAACACACCCTTGCTCCAGAAAATTTGAGACAAATCAATGTTATACATTTCTTTTACTAGATTAAATAAAGTTATTTTAGGCCTCTTAAGTTTAGCACCTAGATATTCTTTGAAGTTTGTCAACAAAGAATGACCTTCATTAGCATGATCATCATCAGACTGTGTTAGTAGACTATTTGCACACTCTTCACAATTTTTTAATTTTTCAACAGTTTTTCTACCTATATAACCAGCAATATAATATTGAACATTGGACACTACAGGGTCATTAGGAATTTCAGGGACAGTAAATGTTGAAGTATCAACATCATGTGTTGTGGAAGTAACACAACCATCCCCCTGAAAAATTTCATCAATATTGGTGGATTTTGATGAAACTCTGTCTTTTAAAGAAATTAGAATCTTATCAAAATCTGCTTCACAATTTGATGCCTTAGTTGAGTTAAAAATGTTATTTACCATAACTGCTCTCAAACAGCTGGTCAATTGAGAGCAATCAGGATTACTGTCATTTCCCCTCTTTGAACGAACTATAGAAAATGTGTTTTCCAGCGCATCCTGATTGAAACGTCTCATGAAAACATTGTCATGTTTTTCTAATATTATCTTGCATACATTAATAGCAGATTTCACAGTCACTAACCAACCTTTCTTGCAATGTGTGTGAACCTCTTTACCATTAACGTTTATGAATTTCCAACTTTGAATAAACTTCAGCATATCATGCCAAAAGTTTACGTGGTCTGAATCTTTCTTTACAGAACAAAGCAGTTTCTTCTTATCATATATTTGTTTGCTGTTGAAACTGTCAAACAGCTTATCAATTGTGGAAATAAAAAAAGCTGTATGAGCTGCAGCCTCATCAAATTTCCCAACTGATCCCAACAACGATATTCCTGCAGCTACAGATGTACTTAGAGCTTGGGATGCCAATTTTACCTTCATTTTACTTCGTCCAACAGGATTAATGTGATTTTTGGTCAATTTAGGAGCCACCCGAGGCTCAATACCTTTATCTATTTCATAAAAATCATTTATATATTTCCATTCAGCAGTGACAATGCCAAAATTTTCACGTTCATATTCCAGCTTGTGATTCATTAAATTATTTCTCAATGCCTTTAATAAATGAGGTGGATCAAACATAAAATGGACATCACGATTTTGAACCTTGAAAGATGTCTTTTCAGGGCTCAGTCCAAGTTCATTAAAAAGACTAATATTATTTGAGCCTTGATCACATACTGTAGCTAAGACATCAAGGTTTATAGCTTGAAGTTTTTCAATACATGATACTACAATTGTTTTTAGCGATTGGCCAGGCATACTTTTGTGGACAAGAAAATATCCCAAAACTTGTTTCCAATTTTCATGTATTCCTTTTGCCATAAAAACTAGAGTATCTGTAGCTACTTTTATATTATGATTATCACGGACTGAAATTTCATCTTGATAACCATTAATTGTATCAGTTTTCGCATTGTATTGAAGAGAGGATCTAATTGACATTTCGTCAAATGTAAGGACGCACTGCTTTTCATCATCATTCATTTGATTCACCTTTTCTTTTAATATGTCAAATACTTCAGGACAAAATCCAGTTGTCTGACAAACTCCTTGGACAGAGCGCCTTAGAGTTCGCCGTGTAGGCAAAACCAAAAACCGTTTTAAACTTTTATATGCTGCAGGGCTGCGGATATAAATACTGAAAGCAAAGGCTTTATCAGAAGCTGACCATCGTCTTCCTTTTGCTGGACCAGAGTTTCTTAACTGGGCTTCAAGAATGTTATAGAGGGAAGGGCGTACATGTTTTTTCATGGCTTTTAACAGCTCAAATTTTGATGGATTAGATGCTGGATATTTTCCACTGAATAATCGTTTTTTCAATCTACAGATGGCAGTTTTATATCGATTGATTTTTCGGCTCTTTGGTGTTTGCTTAAATGAATTTTCCTCTTCATTAGATATTAAATCTGAGACATTTGGGGTAGATGAAAAGAAACTTTTTGAAGTAGTGGCACTTTCACTTATTTGGGAATTTTCCAGACTGTCAGTGTCCTGCACAGGGGGAATCACTTGAATATTCACAGGTAACCTAAAAGAAAGAAAAAAAAATCAAAAAGTGCTGACATATAAAACATACTTAACCTATAAGTCATATTGTCAAACTTTTATTCATTATTAGGGCTGGATTGCAGGATTTGCACCGAAAATTTTGAAATCCCGCCCAAAAAAATATCGTGGGCAGGAGCCTCCCGCCCAAAATATTTCACCATTTTCCGGAGAAATTTGCGTTATTTAATTTACCTGCAACCGAACGATAAATTTAGTGATTCTTTTCCCGTAACCGATCGACGAAGTTTTCATTTTTTCCATGACAAATCGTTGAATTTTGCTTTTTATTCCGCGACTGATCGACAAACTTTGCGTTTTTTCCACGACAAATCGACGACCTTTGCTTTTTTATCGCGACTGATCGACGATCTTTGTGTTTTTTTCCGCGACAAATCAACGAACTTTGCTTTTTTTTTCACGACTGATCAACGAACTTTGCATTTTTTAAACGACTAATCGACGAACTTTGCGTTTTTTTCGCAACAGATAGACGAACTTTGCGTTTTTCTGCAATCGATCGGCGAAATTCGCATTTTTTCCGCAATCGATTCGCGTAATTTTTTGCTTTTTTTCTTAATAAAATATTTTTTCCCCCTCCCAAACATTACAACTCCTGTCCATTTAACAATGTTGGGAGGGAGACTCCACTCCTTGGAAAAATTGAATTTCAAGCCCTGATTATGAAGTAAGTATGTGGTGTACTGAATAGTGCTTTGGCCGAGCAGATCGATCTGTGTAAGAAACTAAGAAAGAATTGCTGATGTGAACATGAAGTGTGCTTAGTGGTAACACTTCTAAGTGTGTGTTTATCATGCATCTTGAGCATGTAATCTAATCATTTTTTTAAATTAACTTTAAATTTTGAAATTTCATTTATTGTGTAAAATTTAAAGATGATTTTTTTAACAATTCCTTGAATAATAAAAACTGTTCATATTTAACCCTATCACTATGCCCTGTTGTTGCCCAGGACAAATATGCTACTTATTTATCAATTAATAAAAAAAAGTACCACTTATATTTGTACAGTTTAATTTTTACCGTGTGTTACAAACATTATGATACGAGAGAACACTGGCTGAAACTACTCAGTGAGTAATGGATTTTTTTGACAACTTGTTGAAAGTGCTTGGGGTCCGCGTAGACCCCAGGACATAGTGATAGGGTTAAAAAAAATCCGTATTTCATTTTGATGAAAAAAAATTGGTACTTTTATGTTATAGCAGCCCTTTGAGGATGAATCGCCAAGCAACCAAGATTTATTACCAAATTATAAAGCATATATGACATTATAATAATATATGATGTGCTGGCCCTAGGTGCAGTTAACATATAGATTTATCAAAATAAGGTACTTTTATGTTAGCCAGGCACCAGTGATATACATACATATATATATATATATATGTGTGTGCGTGTGTATATCTATACATATCACTGGTGCCCAGCTAACATAAAAGTACCCAAAATAATAATAATAAAATAATTTGAGAAACCCACTTTTAACTACTCTGTATTCGGGTTCGCATACAAGAAACCAAAAAAATATGTCAGTGTGTCTTGCTAACTTGTACAGCAATTATTAACCAGTATACATTTAAAAAATGGGCTTAGATGCTTTACACTCACGCTAAAAAAAAAAAAAAAAAATATCGGTTAAAAAAAAGAAAAAAGTCGCCAAATTTAGGGGATTTTTTTCTTTAATGGCAACCTAGCCATTGTATTAAGTTATTCGTTTGGCGCAGTCTTGGAAATCGCGCCAAACAAACAGTCGCCAATCTTTTGTTTACATTTTAGCGTGATAGTAACACATCTGTTCCAAAAAATGCAAAATTTGTAATACAATTATAAAATTAATCTGTGTAAAAAGTTATGAAGACAATAAAGAATTTAAAGGCTAGTAAAAGGGTCCTAAAAAAGCCTTAGATGTTCCCTAGATCTACTTTTGGATACCTTAAAAATATCAGGCAAAAATTATATAAAAATAAATTTTAATGCATTAACAAAATCAATCTATTTTACAGTTTACTTACTTTTCAACAGTAGCAGAATTGGTAATTTCATATCTGCCAGCTTTTTGGAAAATAGGCACAGCATCAGGCAATAATCGACGTCTCAACGTGTTTGTAAAACACGACATAGGGAAAGGGTCAGCACATAAAAATTTATATTTGTTAGAACTTGGCTTCAATTTAATACTAGTCATCCACTTTTCCAACCTACAAAAATAAATAAAATGCCATAAGTAGTCTAGTAAACATTTTTTTTTTTTTTTTTTTTTTTTTTTTTTTTTTTTTTTTTTTATAAAAGCATAGAAAATTTTATTCAAATGCTTATACGTAAAATAAACATCACTTACCGTTTTGTGTTCTCAGGAAAAGCAAAAAAGGACAGATCTCTAGAATTTCTATTTGTATGCAGACAAGATTCTGCCTGACATACTTTCACATTTTTAGACATGATGAAAAAGTTCTGAAAAGAACTGTTGTTTCAATATTAATAAAAGACAGAATAAAAATACACTTCTTAAACTACGCGCCAAAGATCAATTGTAAAGAATATTTGTATCTGTCGTCCCGGCCTCGCGGAAGAAAAATAGACATACAAAACATAGAGCATTAACGAATTTCAACGACATAAGTAAATTACGGAGGCTGGTTAGTTCTTCCCCCTTGTCACTGGTGGCGCTAGCACTGTTGCCATTACAGTTTTTACCGTAACTGTCCCATCTTGTTATTATTTATCTATGGGACAGTTATCTATGTATGTTTATCTATGAACTGTCCTATCTTGTTATTATTTATCTATGGACTCAACTGTCCCAACTACCGAACTGCTTGCCGGTATGAAAAACGCGCGCTAGCCAGAGATTGGCGGTGAAAAACCTGTCCAACAGGTGAGCGAACGCCAAAGCGTAAGTCCGTGTTGACGCCAAAGGGCGATAACGAACCGCGACGCGCGCCAAGCGAAACGCAAGGAGGGGAATCGTTCGAAAATGCCGGTCGCTTCAAGATCGCGAATCGGCACTGCGGCAAAACGCAATGAAAAAGAAATAATTAAGAACTTAAAAGAGGAATTACAAAATATGACAGAATTAACGTAGAGAAATAAATGAGATGTCAAATTAAAGGGAATTTAAAATGCCGAAAAATGAGAACGATGATTTAAATTAATATTAAAGAGAAACTATTGAAATTATTAGGATTAAATGTTCTAAAAATGGGAAATGTGCACGTGGGTACGATAACATCGTAAAATAGTTGAAAGTGGCACGTTTGCAACGTGACATACATAAATATTTTTATTATTTGAGCCGGCTTATGTATATACTTAAGCTTATTATTTTACAATCAATATCTTTACGGCAATTACTTTCCTGCAGTTTCTATCAAAAACAGCATCTGCCACAATGTTAAATTAAAATTCTCATAAGATGTCTCATGATAGATGTTGCAAAGTTACAAAATATTAAGAAATAAACTTAGAAGTTACATCCAAACAAAAATTATTTTTATCTTTTGTTTTTAATTTGTTAAAATAAGTTTATCGAATGCAAATTTTAAAATAATAAAATCAGAATTATTTGACTGACTTCAACAGAAAAATAGGCAAATCATTGCTTTCCATCTTCACTATTTCATCGATATCCTCTTCATCATATATAATTTTTGTAGCACTCAACTATCCGGACGTTTGAAGCATTCGGAAATCAGCACTTCCCGAACATGTCGGTGAATTCAGCCTTTACAGTATTTCTTTTTTTTTTTTTTTTTTTTTTTCAGAGATATATAATTTGATAAGTTTCATTAGAAAACTTAGTTCATATTACCTTTCTAAAATATGTACTATTCTAAACTATATAAATAATAATTCTAAACTATGCTTGTCATTATTTTTTCTCAATTAATTCGTTAAAAAAATTGTGCGTTTTGAAAATCAGTGGGGGGGGGGGGGGGGGGTATTTTTTTTTTACTGGCAACTATTATTTTTTGCTGGCTACCAGAATTTATCAAATTTGTAAAGCCCTGCCCGTTACTATAATAAATTAAAAACTTTCGAAATGTTTTAAATCAAAAATCTTCTTTTGAAAGCTTTTCTATTCAATCCAAATGTTTAAACAACAACAAAATAAAAAATATTCCTTGAAATATAATACACTGTCTTAAATTTATCCAGTAGTAACAAATAAAAATGACAATGGTATAAGGATTGGGAATCGAAATCATAGAAAATCCGTTGCATTTCCGTAATTCGGTGATGACGATGAGAAACGCGTCTTTCCATGTCAGAAGGCAATGATCAATTTCAATCATCACAGAAAAACTATGAATCACATTTCTCTATTCTGTCAGGATAACGCATTTCTTATGGATCAAATAACGAGATTTTCTATCCGTATATCATTCATAAGCATAAGAACATATTTTCCAGTTCTTTCTTACTTTCTAGCATTACAGATTTTTTTTTCATTTATTTAGTTGAACATTTATTATGTTTTACCCCCCTCCCCCCTTTATTAATTTATTTATTTATTTTTACAATATAAATAAGTTGTGTGTGTGTGTGTGTGTGTGTGTGTGTGTGTGTGTGTGTGTGTGTGTGTGTGTGTGTGTGTGTGTGTGTGTGTGTGTGTGCGTGCGTGCGTGCGTGCGTGCCCTCCATTGCGCACCTAGAAGTCTGCAGATTTAGGTAGTCCAAACCCCCCCCCCCTCTTGGTGCATCTGACCCTCAGAATTTTAATATTGTGATAATTAGCCTAGATATTAATTAGATTCTCATGAACCATAGCTTCTAAAATAACATATTTTTAATCAAAATGGCGAAAAAAACGAACTGGCGTATTGGATTTGAAAGCGGAAATGAACGAATTCGAAATTATTTTACTAATTAGCGAATTTTAAGAAAACTAATTGAGATATCAATTCGAAAATTTCTGAGCATATGTAAAAAAATATTCTTCATCGGACTACGTGATTTTTGAAAAATTCGATTGGTAATTTTTTTTTAATTTATGCAAAAAACTGCCAAATATCTGCCGGCGCCAGTGAAAACAATCCGAGGAAGTTTCAGACAGGGATCGGCTTTCATTAAAAACTGAACTACAAAGAGACCTGTTTCTCTGGCCGATCCCTCCATTTCGTTTGCGAAAATTAAAGGAAATAATTGCCAATATTTACTATTGAACAAAAATTTAGGTAACTAATTAAGATATAGATTTGAAATTGAGGTCGGGAAGGGGTATCATCTGCCGGCTATTTTAGCGTAGCGTCTTCGTTATGTTCTAATTATCAGGAAAATGTAATTCTTTTTTTTAATGATCGCGTTAATGTAGGTGACGGTGGTTCTCTTGAACAAATTATTCATTATATTTGCGGGTATGGGGAGGGAGGGGGTTAACGCCTTTCTCTGAGATTGTAATTATCTCGGGCCCGGGCAACGCCGGGCGGATTAGCTAGTCACTAATATTAAGCGCGGTAAACATCTGTGTGTGTGTGTGTGTGTGTGTGTGTGTGTGTGTCTGTCTGTGCACTCCGCCTTTGTACCCGCAAAGGCTCCCGGACTAATCGACGCACCGACAGCGGACGCGTACCGAAAAATTCGCAAAAAAGGCGCGACGCTCAAGTTTCGATCGGGTCGGGATTCCGACCCGGACCCGGGGCGTTATTAATGAGCGAAAGTGTTTTAATTACCGACCGAAACCGAACTGGAAAAAGAATCGAAAAAACCACAAAGTTTCGCCTCCGAAAAGGTTTGCCGGTGGAGACGATTCTCGAAAAAGGCAGGGTTGCCAGGAGCAAATTAAGCCCCAAACCGCAGTGCGGGTTTTTAAACCGACCCGGATCTACGGAAGTCGGGGGGGTCAGAAATTCGGAAACGGGACAGACAGATTCAGGAGAGCATTTGCTTTCAGAAATTCGAAAAATCATTCCCGTACGACCATTAGAACTTAAAAAATCCTTTAAAAATCGATCAATAAAAAATAATTTTTTAATTCTTTCGGCGCGGCATGTCGAGACCGCAGACCGCCTGGAACGCAGATGTTTGGAAGGAAGAAAGAGCAAATTCACCTGACAGCTTTCATGTAATGCTCAAGTCCGTTTTCGAAAAACAATGAAAGAATTAATCTCTGGACCCCAAAATCGGCCATCACACGTAAAAAAAAATCCTGATTTCAACAAAAAAAAGATTGTACAATTCGACCAGCAAAATCGGAAGATATGAATTAAAAACCGGTTAATGAAGCAATCTATTTCTAATCATTTGTAACCAATGCAGAAAAACGACACGTGACCGGATATTTTCAGACAACAGGAATATTTTCAAGAGTAGAGTCGCAATTTTTTTACGGTGGTCACGTGACGTTCAATTGGGTTTTTTTCAGAGGGGTCCCAATCTCTGATTCTAAGAGGCGCAGAAATTCCAAACTTTGACAGGGCGACGCTAAATGGATTCTGCTTTCAGAATATCTAAAAATTATTGTCATATCTTCATTACGAGCCGATATATTATTTTATTGTATAATTAATCATCGTTATTTGTATAATTAAAGCAAAAGAAAGATTTCCATTACAGTGCCGGCTAGATATTACGATTTTAAGAAGTAGGCCGCGTCTAAAAACTGCATTACGAGTATTTTCAGTTTTTGTTTTAGAGTGACAACCACATATTATGATAGGAAAAAGCGGGCTTCGCCCGTTATCGATTTTTTTTTTTTTTTTTTTTTTTTTTTTAGTTTTAAGTTTTTCTACAGCTCACTGTCTTTGAACTAGAACTCAGGTAGTCTACATAAGTTGTTTCAGGAAAAGCAGTGTCATCGCCAACCCCCCCCCCCCCCCCCGCTTTTCTCTTTTAACTGTGGTCCGTTTCTATAACTAAGAAACTATGTTACGGATGTCCACCAAACTGATTCCAAACATCATAATTAAAGTAATAAGGACCCCCTATCCAGATATTATGATAGGGAAAAGCGGGCTTCGCCCGTTATCGATTTTTTTTTTTTTTTTTTTTTTTTGTTTTAAGTTTTTCTACAGCTCACTGTCTTTGAACTAGAACTCAGGTAGTCTACATAAGTTGTTTCAGGAAAAGCAGTGTCATCGCCAACCCCCCCCCCCCCCCGCTTTTCTCTTTTAACTGTGGTCCGTTTCTATAACTAAGAAACTATGTTACGGATGTCCACCAAACTGATTCCAAACATCATAATTAAAGTAATAAGGACCCCCTATCCAGATATTATGATAGGGAAAAGCGGGCTTCGCCCGTTATCGATTTTTTTTTTTTTAAGTTTTAAGTTTTTCTACAGGTCCCTGTCTTTGAACTAGAACTCAGGTAGTCTAAATCAATTCGACTCGACATCGATAGAGCTTACCGATTTTATTTCGTTTTTTCACCACTAGGGGGCGCTTTCCTATCTTCGGTTCTACGGGCATGAAAACGACGGGGTATGGCTCATTCGACTCGACATCGAAAGTCTTAACGATTTCAGTTATGATCATATAAACAGATTGCGCCACCTGGTGGCGGAAGGTGGAACTAACGTATACTGCAGCGCGTGCGCAGCACGACTGCTATACGGTGCCGCAGGCAGCGGGGACCCGAGCCGCAGGTTCGTTCAGTTAGAGGTTTATACTATTCCATGTGCAATTTAAGGGATTATCCGGTGCATGCGTAGCACGACCGTCATACGGTGCCGAAGGCAGCGGGGACCAGGGTCGGAACGACTGCTATACGGTGCCGCAGGCAGCGGGGACCCGAGCCGGAGGTTCATTCAGTTAGAGGTTTATACTATTCTATGTGCAATTTAAGGGATTATCCGGTGCCGAAGGCAGCGGGGACCAGGGTCGGAGGTTCGTTCGGTTAGAGGTTTGTACACGTCAATGTGCTAATTAAGGGATTACCCGGTGCGTGCGTAGCACGACCGGTATACGGTGCCGAAGGCAGCGGGGACCCGGGTAGGCGGTTCGTCCGGTTTGAGGTTTTACAAGATTCGAGATTTTCTACAATTCGAGGCACCGATGTAAATTAGGGGCCCGCTGGCGGGCGAAGCCAGCTAGTCCCTAATATTAAGCGCGGTAAACGTCTGTGTGTGTGTCTGTGCACTCCGCCTTTGTACCCGCAAAGGCTCCTGGACTAATCGACGCACCGACGGCGGACGCGGACCGAAAAATTCGCAAAAAAGGCGCGACGCTCAAGTTTCGATCGGGTCGGGATTCCGACCCGGACCCGGGGAGTTATTAATGAGCGAAAGTGTTTTAATTACCGACCGAAACCGAAGTGGGAAGAGAAGTCAAAACAGCGAAAAGTTCGCCTTCCGTTTTGATAATCGCAGACATCCAAATCGTCGCTTTTTAACGCATCATCGAATAAAAAAAAATGTACCGGAGGTATCGATCCAAAAATCGGGGTACACACGCGGCCGATTTTTGTCGTTGCAAAACGTCAAATTTTTTGAAATTCGGACCGTAACTTTTCTTTATTTCGGCCAAAAACTGACCAGACATCCAACATCGACCCCAGACGTAAAAAGAGGTTGCCGTAAAGAATGCAGGTCGACAGATCCGAGATCGAATCGCCCCAGTCCTTTTTGAAACAAGTGGAAATAATGACTCTACATTCGCGAAAATTTGCTAACACGTGTATAAAAAAATCGCGAATTCAACAAAAAAAAATTCGTAAAAATCGACCAGTAATTTTTGAAGATATCAATTAAAACTCATTAATGACACGGCAATAGAATTTATTTCTATTCCGAAGAGACAGCTTCTTTTTTATTTCAACATTCAACGGAGACAAATCGTCTGTGGATAAGTCATTTCTGAAAGAGATAAAATAGTCAACTGCGTTTTTTCAGAGGGGGGGGGGGCATTTCCGAATCTAAGGGGCGCATTAATTTCAAACTTTGACAGGGCGACTCAAAATGGATTCTGCTTTCAGAATATCTAAAAATTATTCTCATATCTTCATTAGGAGCCGATATATTATTTTAAAGTTTTAGTATTTTAAGTTTTTGTTTTAGAATGGCAACCAGATATCACGATAGGGAAAGCGGGTTATCGATTTTTTTTTTTTTTTTAGTTTTAAGTTTTTCTACAGCTCACTGTCTTTGAACTAGAACACAGGTAGTCTACATAAGTTGTTTGAGGAAAAGCAGTGTCATCGCCAACCCCCCCCCCCCCCCGCTTTTTCCTTTTAACTGTGGTCCGTTTCTATAACTAAGAAACTATGTTACGGATGTCCACCAAACTGATTCCAAACATCATAATTAAAGTAATAAGGACCCCCTATCCAGATATTATGATTGGGAAAAGCGGGCTTCGCCCGTTATCGATTTTTTTTTTTTAAGTTTTAAGTTTTTCTACAGGTCCCTGTCTTTGAACTGGAACTCAGGTAGTCTAAATATTCGACTCGACATCGATAGAGCTTACCGATTTTATTTCGTTTTTTCACCACTAGGGGGCGCTTTCCTATCTTCGGTTCTACGGGCATGAAAACGACGGGGTATGGCTCATTCGACTAGACATCGAAAGTCTTAACGATTTCAGTTATGATCATATAAACAGATTGCGCCACCTGGTGGCGGAAGGTGGAACTAACGTATACTGCAGCGCGTGCGCAGCACGACTGCTATACGGTGCCGCAGGCAGCGGGGACCCGAGCCGCAGGTTCGTTCAGTTAGAGGTTTATACTATTCCATGTGCAATTTAAGGGATTATCCGGTGCATGCGTAGCACGACCGTCATACGGTGCCGAAGGCAGCGGGGACCAGGGTCGGAATGACTGCTATACGGTGCCGCAGGCAGCGGGGACCGAAATCACCCACTCGTGGACAGCCACCCGTGAGGTATAGGAACAATAAGTCCACGAGGGAAAAAATAAACGCTACCCGGCACCGATAGCACCCATCCGTTCCAACCCCCACCGCAGGAGGCGCCTGTTTATTAGATTTGAAACAATGAATATAATTACATAACAATAATAAAATATAAAAGGTAAAAAATAACAATTTTTTGCAAATTGAAAGTTAAATATAAAATATTTTCGAAGTACTATAAGTTCATAATGTCCTAAATTTATGGTATTTTAGTTCAAGGCAGCGGGGACCGAAATCACCCACTCGTGGACAGCCACCCGTGAGGTATAGGAACAATAAGTCCACGAGGGGAAAAATAAACGCTACCCGGCACCGATAGCACCCATCCGTTCCAACCCCCACCGCAGGAGGCGCCTGTTTATTAGATTTGAAACAATGAATATAATTACATAACAATAATAAAATATAAAAGGTAAAGGCAGCGGGGACCCGAGCCGGAGGTTCGTTCAGTTAGAGGTTTATACTATTCTATGTGCAATTTAAGGGATTATCCGGTGCGTGCGCAGCACGACCGGTATACGGTGCCGAAGGCAGCAGGGACCAGGGTCGGAGGTTCGTTCGGTTAGTGGTTTGTATAATTCAATGTGCTAATTAAGGGATTACCCGGTGCGTGCGTAGCATGACCGGTATACGGTGCCGAAGGCAGCGGGTTCCCGGGTCGGCGGTTCGTCCGGTTTGAGGTTTTACAAGATTCGAGATTTTCTACAATTCGAGGCACCGATGTAAATTAGGGGCCCGCTGGCGGGCGAAGCCAGCTAGTCCCTAATATTAAGCGCGGTAAACGTCTGTGTGTGTGTGTGTGTGTCTGTGCACTCCACCTTTGTACCCGCAAAGGCTCCGGGACCAGGCGACGCACGGACGGCGGACGCGGACCGAAAAATTCGCAAAAAAGGCGCGACGCTCAAGTTTCGATCGGGTCGGGATTCCGACCCGGACCCGGGGAGTTATTAATGAGCGAAAGTGTTTTAATTACCGACCGAAACCGAAGTCGGAAGAGAAGTCAAAACAGCGAAAAGTTCGCCTCCGTCGAGGGTTGCCGGTACACGTCCGGTCCGGGAAGGAAAAGGCAGGGGGTTCCCAGGGAGCGATTTAAGCCCCAAACCGCAGCGCAGGTCCGACCCCTATCTCCGGAAGTCGGGGGGCCAGAAATTCGTAAGTCGCACATACGCAACCGGGACGTCGTCAGGTCTCATAAATTCGAAAAATCGTTTCCGTGCGACGATTAGAACCGTAAAAATCCTTTAAAAATCGATCGATAAAAAATTATTTTTCTTTTCTTTCCGAGCTGCGATTCCCAGATCGGAGACGCACGACCAGACGATTGTCTGGATCGGCATTTTCTTTGACGGAGGTGAGGTCACATGACGTTCAACTCAGGTTTTACAGAGGGGGGGGGCATCTCTGATTCTAAGAGGCGCAGAAATTCCAAACTTTGACAGGACGACGCTAAATGGATTCTGCTTTCAGAATATCTAAAAATTATTGTCATATCTTCATTACGAGCCGATATATTATTTTATTGTATAATTAATCATCGTTATTTGTATAATTAAAGCAAAAGAAAGATTTCCATTACAGTGCCGGCTAGATATTACGATTTTAAGAAGTAGGCCGCGTCTAAAAACTGCATTACGAGTATTTTCAGTTTTTGTTTTAGAGTGGCAACCAGATATTATGATAGGAAAAAGCGGGCTTCGCCCGTTATCGATTTTTTTTTTTTTTTAGTTTTAAGTTTTTCTACAGCTCACTGTCTTTGAACTAGAACTCAGGTAGTCTACATAAGTTGTTTGAGGAAAAGCAGTGTCATCGCCAACCCCCCCCCCCCCTCCCCCCGCTTTTTATGACAGTACCGGCTAGATATTAGGATTTTAAGAAGTAGGCCGCGTTTAAAAACTGCATTATTATTTTAAGTTTTAGTATTTTAAGTTTTTGTTTTAGACTGGCAACCAGATATTATGATAGGAAAAAGCGGGCTTCGCCCGTTATCGATTTTTTTTTTTTTTTTTTTAAGTTTTAAGTTTTTCTACAGCTCACTGTCTTTGAACTAGAACTCAGGTAGTCTACATAAGTTGTTTGAGGAAAAGCAGTGTCATCGCCAACCCCCCCCCCCCCTCCCCCCGCTTTTTATGACAGTGCCGGCTAGATATTAGGATTTTAAGAAGTAGGCCGCGTCTAAAAACTGCATTATTATTTTAAGTTTTTGTTTTAGAGTGGCAACCAGATATTACGATAGGGAAAAGCGGGCTTCGCCCGTTATCGATTTTTTTTTTTTTTTTTTTAGTTTTAAGTTTTTCTACAGCTCACTGTCTTTGAACTAGAACTCAGGTAGTCTACATAAGTTGTTTGAGGAAAAGCAGTGTCATCGCCAACCCCCCCCCTCCCCCCGCTTTTTATGACAGTACCGGCTAGATATTAGGATTTTAAGAAGTAGGCCGCGTTTAAAAACTGCATTATTATTTTAAGTTTTAGTATTTTAAGTTTTTGTTTTAGACTGGCAACCAGATATTATGATAGGAAAAAGCGGGCTTCGCCCGTTATCGATTTTTTTTTTTTTTTTTTTAAGTTTTAAGTTTTTCTACAGCTCACTGTCTTTGAACTAGAACTCAGGTAGTCTACATAAGTTGTTTGAGGAAAAGCAGTGTCATCGCCAACCCCCCCCCCCCTCCCCCCGCTTTTTATGACAGTGCCGGCTAGATATTAGGATTTTAAGAAGTAGGCCGCGTCTAAAAACTGCATTATTATTTTAAGTTTTTGTTTTAGAGTGGCAACCAGATATTACGATAGGGAAAAGCGGGCTTCGCCCGTTATCGATTTTTTTTTTCTTTTTAGTTTTAAGTTTTTCTACAGCTCACTGTCTTTGAACTAGAACACAGGTAGTCTATATAAGTTGTTTGAGGAAAAGCAGTCTCATCGCCAACCCCCCCCCCCCCCCCCCCGCTTTTTTCTTTTAACTGTGGTCCGTTTCTATAACTAAGAAACTATGTTACGGATGTCCACCAAACTGATTCCAAACATCATAATTAAAGTAATAAGGACCCCCTATACAGATATTATGATAGGGAAAAGCGGGCTTCGCCCGTTATCGATTTTTTTTCTTAAGTTTTAAGTTTTTCTACAGGTCCCTGTCTTTGAACTAGAACTCAGGTAGTCCAAATCAATTCGACTCGACATCGATAGAGCTTACCGATTTTATTTCGTTTTTTCACCACTAGGGGGCGCTTTCCTATCTTCGGTTCTACGGGCATGAAAACGACGGGGTATGGCTCATTCGACTCGACATCGAAAGTCTTAACGATTTCAGTTATGATCATATAAACAGATTGCGCCACCTGGTGGCGGAAGGTGGAACTAACGTATATTGCAGCGCGTGCGCAGCACGACTGCTATACGGTGCCGCAGGCAGCGGGGACCCGAGCCGCAGGTTCGTTCAGTTAGAAGTTTATACTATTCCATGTGCAATTTAAAGGATTATCCGGTGCATGCGTAGCACGACCGTCATACGGTGCCGAAGGCAGCGGGGACCCGAGCCGGAGGTTCGTTCAGTTAGAGGTTTATACTATTCTATGTGCAATTTAAGGGATTATCCGGTACGTGCGCAGCACGACCGGTATACGGTGCCGAAGGCAGCGGGGACCGAAATCACCCACTCGTGGACAGCCACCCGTGAGGTATAGGAACAATAAGTCCACGAGGGGAAAAATAAACGCTACCCGGCACCGATAGCACCCATCCGTTCCAACCCCCACCGCAGGAGGCGTCTGTTTATTAGATTTGAAACAATGAATATAATTACATAACAATAATAAAATATAAAAGGTAAAAAATAACAATTTTTTGCAAATTGAAAGTTAGATATAAAATATCTTCGAAGTACTATAAGTTCATGATGTCCTAAAGTTATGGTATTTTTTTTTTAATTCTTTCGTAATGAAAGAGAAATTTTTATTGAGAATATTATAATTCTCTTTTAACTTTTGAGAGTTTGAAGGATTGAAAATGATATTACGAAGGTTATATCTGAGAGTTTCGTTCTTATCAAAAGGGAAGTGATGGATCATAAGAGGGCAGCATCCGAATGTTCGGTTAGAGGTTTGTACAATTCAATGTGCTAATTAAGGGATTACCCGGTGCGTGCGTAGCACGACCGGTATACGGTGCCGAAGGCAGCGGGGACCCGGGTCGGCGGTTCGTCCGGTTTGAGGTTTTACAAGATTCGAGATTTTCTACAATTCGAGGCACCGATGTAAATTAGGGGCCCGCTGGCGGGCGAAGCCAGCTAGTATGATAATAAAATTGGAAGAAAAAATATATGGATTAATTTTACATTAAGTATTCAAAATGTAATTGAAATGAAACATAGTAGAGATATTATAATGATTTCATCAGCAATGTTTATTTTAAAAATACGCCTTTTAATATTCTCAAAAGTTTAGGCACATTACAGACGTTAACAAATACTGGATAGGTTTCAACCACCAAACCGTTCTGACAACCGAACCGTTTTCCCTCAGCAGTATAACAACAGATATTTAATTTCCGTTTATTATTTAAGATTCCGAAAGCTACGGAAGTCACAAAAGAGAAAACTTTAAAGGTGTTTAAGTTGAAATTGAAAAATAAACCCGTATTGAATTTTCTAGAACATTAAATCGTTCAAAGGGAGGGATATACAGAGAAAATAACTAAAATAGATATAACTATTTCGACCAGAAACCGAGATGCGGATGACCACGTGTAATAGAGTTCAGACTCACCGAAAATTAGAAGATTGGTGTGAAAGAAAAATATGTCCATAAAGCTAATTAAAAATAATAATGTTGTCAATGTCTCAAAGGACATAATACATAGACGCATATGAGACTGCAACAACATAATTTTAAAGAAAATGTGTTATAAACCACACCTAAAATCACATCATAAAAAGGTAAAAATGGATTGGAATCGAAAGCACGTGTAGTACGGGGACAAATAGCGCACAGTGTTGTTTAAGTGCGAAAAGAAATGGAATCTGGATGGTCTTGATAGCTGGAATTGTTACTAGCACGATCTCAAGAAAAGCCGCAAACTTTCTTCAGTAGACGACAAGGCAGTAAGTCTCTTATGAGTTGTAATTTTCCAACTGGACGAAAAATGTCCGGGCCAGGATTTTCGAACCTGAGATCTCTTGGCTGAAGTTCCAGATTCGACCGGGATGGAACCCAACTGTCACCAAATGGCGGTAGATGTACTCTAGTGTGTCCTTATACAGTTCTCTCCAGTTGGTAGAGCATGGCAGCTTCAGCCAAGAAATCCCAGATTCGAATCCTGGCCCGGACATTTTTCATCCAGTTGGAAAATTACAACTCGTATGATTTCTTTACCAATTTGAATAATTGTGTTAAAATTAATCTAAGTCTCTTATGGTTTGAGGGGCGAATGGCTTTAATGGCCAAAACTGACGGGCTTTTCTACATGGGAAACAAAATTCAAAAAGTATCAGGACACACACATCTACCGCCATTTGGTGACATAATAGGGGAGTCCTGAGTGAAGACATCAGCACGACAATGCTTCAATCCACAACTTACATAGTACGAAAAGTGGCTTTTCGTCGGTATAGATTGTTCAACTTTTAAGCCCTAACTTAATCCCAATTGAAAACATTTGGAGTATTTTAACCCGTGAAGCATACAAGACTGGAAAGCAATATGACTCTACTAAAGGACTAAAGGTAGCCATTGTAAAAGCGTGGTATTCTCTGCCACCAATAATATTTCAAGAACTAAGTGATTCAATGGAAACATGATTATTTGAAGTTATTCGAAGCCAGGGCAAAACTATTAATAAATAGCATCATTGTAAAAGTGTTAAATGATGTATTTTCTTTCATCGTTCCTACACTTTTGAGACACTATATTATTACAGACTTTTATGATTTTTTATCAGTTATGATAATATGCTCATTTATTCATTTTGATATGATTTATTTGAATAATTTTACTGTATCTAATAATTAAATAATACGTTTTTCTTTAATTTTGTATTTTTATTTCATAAACGACATTTTCTTGTTGTGCCTAACTTTTGAGACAGACTGTATGGTGTATATGTACTATTACGCGTGTGTGCGTATTTAAAGTTGTATGTGTGTGCTCTATTTAGTATACAATGGTACTTTTCAACAGAAAAAAAACGTTGCAATAGCATGTTTAGGTTTTAAGATCATCTAAGTACGTTTAAAAACTTAAATTACGGATTGTCTAGCAAACAAAAAAACATTACATTATTTTACCCTTATGAAATTTACACAGGACTATCAAAAACGCATTTATTTTTTTCAAGGTAAAAAGAAAGTTATAAAAATATTTTCATGCATTTATTTAGTTATGTGTGAACTTAAATTATGTGTATAATAAATATAGCAATTTAATTAAATGACTGTTTCTTCGTAAAATATGTTTAAAAAATGAAATATGTCTGGGTATTCCCTTTCCATAATAATTTAAAATATTTTCGAAAACTTTTCTATTAAATTGAGACTTTAAAAAAATAAACAATATTCCCTGAAATATCATACTCTATGTTGTATTTGTGTAGTATAGTAACGTATAAAAATGAGAATAGTATAAAGATTAGGAATCGAAGTCATTGAAAATCCGTTGGATTACCGAAATTCGGTGATGACGATGGGAAATGCGCTTTTCCATGTCAGAAGAACACAATCAATTTCAATCATCACAGAAAAACGATGAATCACATTTCTCTATTGTGTCAGGATTACGCATTTCTTTTGTATCAAATAACAAGATTTTCTATCTGTGTATATGATACATAAGTAAGCACATATTCTCAAATTCTTTCTTACATTGAGAAACGTTAAGAGCATTACAGATTTATATACTTTTCTATTAATTTTTTCTGTTAATTTATTTACTTATAGTTTTAGCACGATTTGCCAATTATTCTTTTATATTATGAATAGTTATTTTGATAACAAAAATATATTTACTAATATTGATTTTTCGAATTATGCTATTTTTTTAAGGAAATTTTGTTTGTCGTGTTTATGATGATTCATTATTTTCTATATTAATATTACATCAATAATTCCATTCAGTTAATTTGTAAAACATAGAAAGTACTACTATTATATACAGGGTACCCCTCTTGATGTTGTCCAATTACTAATTCGCAAACCATTAATTTAGAAGTATAAATTCCAAAAATGTTCCAAATTCTGTCATTTTATCACCCTAAAACACGTTTACATCAATAAAGCTATTTTTATAAGAGTTGGGAAATTTAAATGTTATACTGTACTTCAGTTCTGTAAGTTATATTTATAAAAATCATTATCCATGTTCTAACAACTAAAACAAAATAGAAAGAAAGAAAGCAATTCATTTTGAAGAACCAAAATTTGCCGAGTTATAGCTAATCAAATTTATAGCACTAGGTAAAATATTTATAACGCTAGAATTAAATAAACATTTCTTTGTTTAAGTAGTTAAAAAAAATCAATATATCGTATGGATTCGCGTTTCTATGATAATTTAAAATCTTTTCGAAAACATTTATTTTATCAAAAATCCTTTTTTGAAAGCTTTTCTATTCAATCCAGACTTTTAAACAACAACAAAACAAATAATATTCCTTGAAATATAATACATTTCCTAAGATTTATGCAGTAGTAACAAATAAAAAATTACAATGGTATAAAGATTAGGAATCGAAATCATCGAAATCCGTTGCATTACGGAAATTCAGTGATGACGATGGGAAACGCGTTCCATGTCAGAAGAAAATAATCAATTTCAATCATCACAGAAAAACTATGAATCACATTTCTCTATTCTGTCAGGATTACGCATTTCTTATGCATCAAATAACGAGATTTTCTATCCGTATATCATTCATAAGTATAAGCACGATATTACTGAATTCTTTCTTACACAGAAAATATTTCGAGTACAGTAGATATGCATGGTTTTATTGTTTTTTCTTTCCCCATCATGTATTTATTTATAGTTTGGCGTGTTTTAGAAAATAAATGGTTTTTTCATAGTTTTTGTTAATTCTAAGATAAATTTCAAGTCGTTCGGTTAAGAAATTTAGTAATTGCCATATTTGTAAAATTTTGATATCGTAATATTAAATTAATTTTCATTTATATTTCCTACAGTAATTATTTTTCATACATTATCATATAGATGAATCATATACATGAATGATTTAAAAATAATCTTCTGAAAGAACTTTTAAACTAAGCCTGCGCGCTGAGAGAAAAATGGTGGATGTCGTAGGTGAATTTTTTTCAGCGACTATACGGTCCCCTGAATTTGAACACCAGTATAAGAAGGCAGAGACAAATTTTACAAAATAATGTTGTTCAGTTCAAGAGACCGTACAATCGCTGAAAAAAATCCGCCTAAGACATTCACAATTTCTCTCTCAGCGCGCAGGCCTGGTATTCAGGGGGCGGTGTTTAAAAGTTACAATGGTCATTTTCAAATGGAAAGTTTTGAAGTTTTTTTTTCATAATATATTCAAATATTTTTAAAGCGATTACAATAATTTTACGAATATTAGAGCATGAAATAGCAACCAGGACAGATAGATCTCATACACATTTCTCAAGTAGGTTATAAAATTT
Source organism: Maratus michaelseni (assembly GCA_963931845.1). Lineage (NCBI taxonomy): Eukaryota > Metazoa > Arthropoda > Arachnida > Araneae > Salticidae > Maratus > Maratus michaelseni. The sequence continues at coordinate 190,917,576 of OZ007588.1, read as the reverse complement.
TCACTGAGTTTGAAGCTGTCCAACAATGCTGCTAAATGCTCTAACGTGCATTGTAGTGTATCCCCATTGAAAATTGTCTATGTCTAACAGTTTTACAGAACCTTTACGGATGAATCTCAAAAACTATTTTCAGAAACCTCAATAATATTTCATTGATACTGTAAAAAGTTATTAACTGCACTAACGTTCTATTGCAATGTATCTTAATATACTACAGGGTGGTCATAAAGTCTTTTCCTGATTAAAAAAAAATATTACGAAATAACCATTGAATGTAATACTGTAAAATTTTTATTATGGAAAAGTTATGTTCTTAAGTTTTTTTAGGCCAGTCTCTACCGTCGTTTGTGAGTTCCTTGATGACAAATTTCCTGGTAGATGGATCGAACGGGATGGACCAACTCCAATAGATTTTTTCTTTTGGGGGTACTTATAGGACGGAGTGTTTGCAACACCAGTAAAATATATTTGATTTGATTTGATTGCCTAAGAGGGACTGCTCAGACAAGGAAACCAAGTCTGTACAGCATAGTATCCCTCCCGGTCTCTTTATTAAGGTCTTTAAAAAAAAGTTGCAATGTTCAGCCGCCGTTGGACAATATTTTTCCATATATCTTTAAGGCTTCATAAAATAATATCTATGCATCTAGATTGGTATTTTATAACGTGAATGTTCTCTCCTACAAATTATATTATTCGTTTAACTTATGCGGAATCTTTGGATTTTGAATTAAATTCATTTTTCTAATTAGTCTTTATTTAAATGTACAGTCAGCCAAAAAAAACAGAGCGAAAAAACACCCCATATATTTTAATCTCCAAATTTTCACAGAAAAAAAAACAGAACTAGCCATTCGACTGGAAATTATGTCTTCTTTCAATTTATCTCATAAAAATAGACCTAGGAGTCGTCTTCATAGTAAAATTGTGCAAAAGTCTGAAATTTTCAATACGAACGCATGATTTTAACATCATATTTGGTTTTCTTGGTTAATTTTACCTTGGGATACCAAACAGGAAATCATTCGGTCGAGTAGTTTAGAAATTACGAATGTTTAAAATTCGGAACTCCTAATGTTAAATTCAGTTGTTGCAAAACAGATTGCAATGCGAGTAGTTTTAGGTAGCTTTCATTGCAAAAAGTAAAAAGTTACCTATTGCAGCCGTTCGGAGGAAAGTAATTCAGGAAAATTTCGGTATATTTTCACCAATCATGACTCCCAGACGCCAAACCCACCCTCCGTTCAAATGTTGATTTATATATATATATATATATATATATGTGTGTGTGTGTCACGATTTCGACTCTCAGGTTTGATCGGTGCGTTGCAGTCGTAAAAGTTGTTGATAAACATTCACAAAACTGAACATGGTTTCCCATTTCAAACGCATCAGGTTTGCCGTGTGGTAGTAATTCACAGTTCACGCACAATTGAGTTGAAAGTAAAAAACTTTATTTACATTTTGAAGACGTCACTTCAGGAGGAATATTCGATGGATCAAAATTATACCGACTTTACGATATACTCCTCTTTGAGACTTACGATGTTTATTTAGATGAGTTGGATGTAGAAATTTGGCATTAAGCACCCATAAAAATATTGTTGAACTGTACATCACCGCATTATAAAGGACATATGAGGCAATTAGACGCCAATAAAAGTTTCACTCCTTCCTTCAGGTACCGCAAATCGTCAAATACTCTGCTGGGATCAAAGCGCGCATATCCTTTTAACTGAGCTTGCGTAAGATTACAAAACACGTCACATGACATTTTTGTTCCATTCGCAATCGTTTTAAAGTGATTTTAGTAATATTTCCGATTCATTAATTTTGAAGAAATCAGACTTCCTAGCGCCAGAATTGTTCTAGACATTTCTATAGCCTTGCCCTCAGATCATTGAAGTATAAACAAAACGAAATATCTGTTTTGAGATTGTAGTTAAAAATAGCTTCGAATTTAACACGCAATAGAGAAAAAAAAAGAAAATGAATCATTAATGTGGCGAAAACAAGTATGAGAGCATTTTGAAATATTGTAATAGACTATTTAATGATAGCATGTTTTTAAAAGAAATAGGGTTCTTTAGAGCGGAATAATTTTAAGAGATATGACATTTTAGCATTTAAATAAAGAATTTATAACGGTTTGATATACACGGGAATAATAATGAATTTTAATAGTGGATTAAAAATAAAAGTGTTCTATTTAAAGAATAAATTTAAGTAGTTAGCGGAATTTTTAGATTTAAATACTTTGGAATAATTATTATTAAGTAGATCTTATACCTTTACATATGGAGGTTGATATTGTTTAATTTAAGATGGGATTTTAATTTAATTAATCGGAATTATATATGGAATGTTATAAATAGGAAAAATTTTATAGAATAAAAGTTAATTATGGCGAAAAATAATAATTTTTGTAATAAATAAATAAATATATATATATATGTATGTAGTATATATATATCTGATCTATGTCATACGATAGCCCTCGTATTTATAAACCGATTTGGATATAACTAAGTGTATGTATTAAGTTCACCAATGTCTCAACCGAGTTCACTGGCCAGCTTGCTCCGCCACCTTGTTTCAAAATGGCGGCAACTAAAATATTTAAAACTAAAAAAATTTATACAAAAAAAATTAGAAATTCAAATTAATTTTTGTTCAAGTGTTAGGTCTTGATACAAGGATTCTGGAACATTTTCTGTTTTGCCTCTATCTTAAGAAAATAGCTGATATATAGCAGTTTGAATTTTTAGGGTGACTGACATTTTGAAACAAGAAAGCAGATTACAAAAAATCAGGGATTAGTGAACGTGATTTCTCTCAAATTATTATTTTTCATTGTTGTAATCATTTTCCCAATCATACGCATAAAAATATATATTCGTATCCGTTAACGTCAAATTCTCACCAAGCTTGGTGATACTTGGCGAAATATCGCCAAATTTGGCAACCAAAAATAAGTCTCTATAAATGAAGCCAACTTGGCTATAACTGACTAATTTTGAGAATTTCTTATCCAAATTCAGTATTAACGAATCTTCCGTAATCAGGTTATTTGCATTTTAGCTTACAGTTTTTGAGTAACATTAGTTACAATTTTAAAACGAAGATATAGAAAAGCTACCTTTTCCTTCCGGTACAGGCCGGAAGGACTTTTTAAACATAACTCAGAAACTACTCGGCAGAATGAGCTGTAATTTTGGATTCGCATATTTCAAACTACTAAGAATCGATTTCTGTTAAAAAATATTCATATATTACAAATTGTATTTTTTAGAAAATTTATTTAAAAATATGGATATTCTCGAAATTGATTTTCCAGAAAAATATTAATTGTAACATATATATATAATTTGACATAAATTGATTTCTGCAAGCTTCGCTAAGTACTTTTTTTGAATTATGCTTATAAAACTACCCGCATTGTATACTGTTTTGCAACGATTACAAATGAATTAAATACGGGAGTTCAGACTACTTAAAACCTTCATATTTTTTTAAGTACTTGACCGAATGACTTGCCGTTTGCTATACTAAGGTAAATTTTACCAAAAGAGCCAAAATATGATGTCAAACTTAGGTGTTCTTATTGAAATTTTCAGAATTTGGTACAATTTTTCTGCGAAGATCACTCCTAAACCTTTTTTTTTTTTTTTTTTTCTACATAAATTGAAAAAAGGCATAATTTTCAGTCGAATGGCTATTTCCGTTTTTGTCTCGGACAATTTGATAATTGAAATGTATTTTTTTTTCTACCGATTGTACTTTGTTTGAGCCGGATTTCGTTGATTTTTGCCCGGACCGAGCCTTGAATTGAAAAAAAAAAAACAGGACTCGGGGTCCTGGAGCTCGGTTGAACTTTTACCTTTTATATCAGACTATGCCGCGCCCGGACCTGAAATTTTCGGCTCGTGAAGACCTCTAAAACAAACAGAAAAAATAAAGGTAAATAAATCATAAACACTTTTCAACTATATTGAAAATGACTGAAATTTTTTCAGTGATCTTTTATCATTCAATTATCAACTTTATAATTAGTCTAATTTATCCCAGTACTTGCTTTAAAATTTCCAAAATATAATTTAAAATACATTTCATTATAACTAATTTATCATAATAACCATTAAAATTTAAGTCTGAACTTTGGAGAATATTAACTTAATATTTAAATTTTCTGATAAGTTTAAGTAATTTCAGTATGTTTTATTCCCTCTGCTGAAGATAATTAAATTTCCTTCAATATTCTTAATTCACTTTATGAAACTTATTAAATATTTCAAAAAGAAAATAATTATCTGATTTCATTTTGATAAGGTGTAGTTTAATTAAACTTTCTTCGATAACTTCTAAAAGTCGTGTGCTTAAATTTCTCTTGAGTATCGAAAAATTCCCTAAAAGGGAATATAATTGAAAAGACTGAAAGAAAGTGACCCATTTAAAACCACTCGATAAATTAAATATACTAATGTTACCAACTCGTGATGATGATCATTATACTATAACTATATTAAATTTAACTATATTAAATTTTTAAATTGGCATTTTGATTTTAATCAAATTTTAAAATAAAAAGCAAGTGAACATTTCAATTAAATTTATTTTTTGAATGACAAATTAGAAAAAAAAAAACAAAAAAAACAATGGCACTCCGGGAGTGCCGACAGAAGTGAAAACTTGAACAATTACGTGTGTATTTTTTGAATCGTCAGGAAATGTGTTATTGTGCAGGAAATACTTTTAAATGAAGTGGGTTTTTTATTCATTATTATAAACTACTACTACAAAAATTATATTACAATTTTCATTTAATGCACTATTGTACATGAAAAATAATGCATATTATTTTACATACAAAAATTGCAATCTATTGCTTAAAACGTAAATTTACAAATACATAAAATATGAAATTTAATTAATTGGTATTCTTTGAAATGAATACCAATGAAACTTATGAATTTTCATCCACAATTTTAACAACTCTCAATACATTCATCATTTCTTCCATGAGATGTAGTTTCATATCTTTTGTAATAACATTTATTTGCAAAATAGGGTTCCCGCTTCCTATCACTCCAAAAATTATGACTTCTTTGCTGCCTGTCTTGTTTACGGTATTCGTGAACATTATGCTTTTTTTCTATCTTCATACTGCGCGTATTGTTTGCGGTATCTACAATTTCTATCAACAAACTTTTCTTTTCTATAAAATGATTTCACTTCATTTCCGTATCAGTAACCACGTTTCTTAAAACTTTCGTGAAATATTTCCTTATTTTAATTTTTACTTTTTATATTACTTCCGACTATTTCTTTTCTCGTGCTAGTTAAATTATAATATTTTCCGTGTTTTGTTATTTCATTTTCATCTTTTGATTTGGTCTCGCGAGTTGAGTCACTTTTATCTGTTTTCACCGCGCGTGCTAAATTTATCTTGAAATAATTTTCGGAATTATTTTTATTCATAATACCAAACATTTCGTTTTCTGCACGTGAACTATTTCCTTTTGATACTTTCGCTTCATTGTATGAATTGGCAACATAATTTAATTTGGTGTCGGTAACAGTAACGGTAACGGTGTCGCGAATTCAATGTTTTTTTCCCATCTCAAAAAATGTCCAACGCGCCTAAAGAAGTTTTCACTTCAAAAATTCTACACTTCTAAACTGAAAAGAAAGTAACTTCATTATGCGCAATACGCATTTTTAACTAAATAACAGCAAAGAAGGTACAATTAATTCATTTGTATGCTTTTAGCGACAAAATCCTATTCTATCTTTCTCTATGGACTTTTCTGTCGTCTCAAAAAAAAAAAAAAAAAAAAAAAATCATAGTTCACTTACTTAGACTAAACACGGCTGCTAGAAATATATAACGATGGTGAAAACGGACTGCACTTTCATTTTTAGGTGCGTTCGTAATTATATAAATACGTCGCACCTATAGTCGTCGTCTGATCCGCCCGTCCGTCCGTCCGTCTGTCCGCATATAACAGCGCAAAAATTACCCAACCGAATGGTTTGAAATTTAAGATATATTATCTTTGCAGAATTTTGTCGAGACATTTCAAATTTTAGGAAAATCGAGTCAAAACTTTAGAAGATATTAATAAAAATATTTATTAAGAAATTTGAATTAAAAAAAAATCGGGGCTTTCTTGTTGTAGGAGCTTTTGAGGTTTAATCGTCAAGCGACCGAGATACTTATTTTATTACAGAAATGAATCTGCAGACGATATAATTTCACAGAATTAAAAATCATCAAGATCTGATTATTTATATAACTAGCTATAGTACGAACACACCTCGTTTGTCGCGTTTGACGTACAATTTCCAACTTGTTATTCTTACACAAAGTTCTGAATGCAGTTTTGATTAAAATATTTCAAAATCCAATAATTTTTTAATATGAGTTAATAAAATCTATTTTTGTCCGTAAGTAAATGATTCCTTAAATACGTATTAAATGTTAATCTAACCATTTTAGGTGCGTTCGTACTTATATAAATACGTAGCACCTATTGTCGTCGTGTGGTCCGTCCGTCCGTCCGTCTGTCCGCATATAACAACGCAAACACTACCCAATCGAATGGTTTGAAATTTAAAATATATTATCTTTGCAAAATTTTGTCGCGACATTTCAAATTTTATGCAAATCGAATCAAAACTTTAGAAGATCTTAATAAAAATATTTATTAAGAAATTTGAATTTTTTTTTATAAAAAAATCGGTGCTTTTTTGTTATAGGAGCTTCCGAGGTTTAATCGTCGAGCGACCGAGATACTTATTTTATTACAGAAATTAATCTGCAGACGATATAATTCATTTCGCAGAATTAAAAATCATCAAGATCTGAATATTTATATAACTAGCTATAGTACGAACGCTTATTTGTCACGTTTGACGTACAATTTCCAACTTGTTGATTTTATTGTTCCGACGCGACTTCTAAATATCGCATAATTTCAATTTTTACATCATTGAATAGGTAAAAAGTGTAGTTTCAAATTAAATTTGTTTGAAAATTGTAGCTCAAATTAGCGACTTTTTATGACTTTTTAATATATTTTTCAAACATATTTTTCTTTTGCTAAATCTACCTCAACAATGAATATTTGTGACAAAGTTACCAAATTTGGCAACAGATTGCCCAGAACAAATTGAAAAGGGGGTAAAAGGCAGATGAATCATAAGATCAGATTAAACATTCAGGTACCGCTCTTTCGCGCTAAACTAAAATCTGTCAACGACAAGACAGATTTTCATTTTATGTTGAATATAAAATTAATATCAAGTTAATTTAAATTGATTAAACGGTACGTTTCATCAGAATATGCTCAGAATTGTATTTCAGAATTTCTTTATGATAAACCCTGATCAGTACTTTTACAGTATAGGGGCCGCTTTTGTTTTTATATAATTTAAATTAAATTCCCCTCGTGAAATGTCAGCTTCTCTTCTCTACCCCCCCCCCCCCGTAACAATAAGTAAAAAATCTATCATCTAAATTACAACCCTTTTCTGTCCGAAATTTACGCTTTCCCCTCCCCCTGCCCCTCCCCTCCTCAGTATACCAAGTTTAAAATCTTAAAACTATTTATTTAAAAAAACTATGCTCTATTTGTTGCACTCTGGTACAAAAAATAAATAATCCGGCATTTTAATTGCCTATCTACTCACAAATAAATGTCTGCTCCCCCCCCCCCCTCTTGTCACCCACTACCAAAAAAATTAATCTTTAAAACTCTATTTACAAATAAATTCTTCTGTCCTATTTTTTGCTCTCTAGTAACAAAAACAATGTGTAAATATTCAATATTTTAAATTAAAAACCCCCTTTCTTAGAAATTTGTGTTTATCACTTATCCGTCCATCATAAGAAGTTTAAATTGTTAAAACTCTTATTTAAAAAAAATCTTCTGTCCTATTTATTGCTTTCTAGTAGCAATAAATAGATAATATGCTGCCTAAATTATCTCTCTATTTCTAAAATTAAAAAGTTTAAAAAAATTAAAGTTAAAACTCTTATTTTAAAAAAATCTTCTGTCCTATTTGTTGCTTTCTAGTAGCAATAAATAGATAATATGCTGCCTAAATTATCTCTCTATTTATAAAATGCTGCCCCTCCCCCCCCCCCCCCACCCCACCCCACCGCATACAAAATTTTAAATCTCTAAAGCTCTTTCTTAAAAAAATCCTCTGTTTGTTGCTCTCTAGTAACAACCAATGAATAATCAGTCATATAAATTATCCTCCTTTCCTCCAAAACGTTCCACTCCCTCTCTGCCCCCCCCGCCGCAAATAGTTTAAAATCTTTAATATTATTTTTTATTTTATTTTTTTATTATATGCTATTTCTCATTCCGTAGTAAAGTTAAGTATCACTCATCTAAAATCTTTTCCGTAATTTTTTTCTTTGTCCTTTCTCCCCAAGAGAGGAAATTCTAAATATGTGGAGAAAATGTAAAAATTTTCCTTTCTTTTGCAGTTTGTCTGTTCTCACCCCTGAATCACATGTATATTTTATGTTTTAAAATAAATATGTTCCCTAAAATAACCTTTCCACCCCTATTAACGAAATAACAGGGGTGGGAAAACTAAATTACAAAAAAAGGAAAATCTTCTCTCTGCCCCCCCCCCCTCCCCTTAGTCTACAAGTTCAACCCTTTTTTTTTTTAGGGTGGGGGAATGGAAATTAAGGAAAAAGTTAGATAATTATTTATTTATTGTTGCTATAAAGTTACAATAGAGCATAAAAATCTGTAAAAAAAAATAATAGAGTTTAAAATTTTTAAACTTTGTGTGCTTGTGTGCTTGGGAGGAGAGAAAGGGAGAAGCAGATTTTTTTTTTTTTTTTTTTTTTTTTTTTGGTGGAGGAGGGTAACTAAGATGATTATTGTTACAAAAAAGTTAAAATAGAACAAAAATATAAAGAATTGATTTTAAGATTTTAATCTGTGTGTGCAGTGGTGGGGGCAAAGGGAAAAAAAGAGGCTCTTTTTGGTGGGGGGGAGGCAATATAGATGACTATTTACTATTGTTATAATAAAACTACTAATAAAGCAGAAAAAATTGAAGAATTTTAAATACTTTAAACTTTATAAAACGCGGGGAGAACAGAGGGCAAGGAGAGAGAAGAAAAAAATTTGGGAGGAGGTGATCAATTAGGTGATAAATTAATTATTTATTGTTACCATATGCATAGTGTATTAAATAGAACAGGAAAATATTAAATTAAAGAGTTATAAAGGTTAAACTATGCGTATTTGGCACCAGAGGGTGACAAAGGCGTAAACGATGATTTCGGGGTGGGAGGATTTAGGTGATTGATTATTTATTTTGTTACTATAAAGTAACAAATAAAGCAGAAAATTTTGAAAAAAAAAGGATTTTTAAAGGTTTTAATTTTTGTGTGTTGATGATGAGGGAATTTTAAGAGATTTAGATTATTCTTTTTTTAAAAGAGGAAATCAGACGAAATGCGGAAGATTCTCATCCCTGTATTTACTTTTTTATTTCTTAATCAATTTTTAAAAACAGTTTCTTAATGAATTTTTCAAAAAAAAAAAAAAAAATCTTGATTAAAAGCCTTTTTTTTCACATTTAACTGTTTTTGTTTTTGAAAAATGGAAGTTTACAATCGGGATTTTACGGTAAAATTTCTGACAGATGTTTAAGCAATTTCAGGGTACTTTATTCCCGCTGCTGACGATAATTAAATTTCCTTCAATATTCGTAACTCTCTTTGTAAAAATGAATGCTCCAAGAAGAAAAAAAATCCGAATAACAATAAACCTAAGTAGACTTTTCATTTATTTTGCGTTATAATTTTTGAACTCTTATTTATTTTTACAACTCGTAGAAAATTACAATTTTAAATTAGAATGCCTATTTTAAAATTAAATGTAGTTATAACACAGTAGTATTACTAAACTAAAGCTATAAAAGTTTGTAAATTTGGTTGAAGTATGATTTTGTAAAATTAGAAACTAATCGAATGTTATCTAAATTTATCGAATGTTATTAAATGGGCCTTTTCCTTTCCGTCATTCCAATTATATTACTTTTTAGGAAGCTTTTCAATATTCGGGAGATTTGGATACTTTAAATTTTCTAATGTTACAGTCCTACATAGTGAAAGAAAAGAAAATACTTTCAATCCATGTAATGTCGTCGTTACGAAATTATTCGAATAGAAAAACATGTTAAAAGAAAACATAAACGCTTTTCAATGATTTTTTAAAAGTAAACAATGATCCTTTTTTATTCATGAAAGTTATTTCGAGTCTATTCAGCTCCTGTTTACTTTTTAATTTCTTAAACAAAACATTTTCAAATACTATCAATTACAGATGGTTTATCGTAATAACTATTAAAATTTAAATGTGAATGTGGGAAATTATTACTTTAATATTTAAATTATTGGCATGTTGAAGATTGTAAAATTTGCCAAAACGCTGTAGATTTTCAGAATTAAATTCTTCACAAATTTTACTAATCTCATAATCCAATCTATAAACTATAATAAAAACTTTTAGGTCACTTTCATTACAAAAAGCTACCTATTTCAGCAGTTCGGAGGAAAGCAATTCCAAAAAATTTGGTATATTTTCACCGATCATGACCCCTAGACCCCCGCCCCCCAAACCACCCTCCGTTCAACTGTTGATATATATATATATATATATATATATATATATATATGGTACATGTCAAGCTGCAACTCTCTTATTTATGAATCGATTTGGATGTGACTGAGTATGTGTGTAGGACATCCCCAGGTCTCGACCGAGTTCGTTGGCCAGCTTCCTCCGCCATCTTGTTTCAAAATGGCGGCCAGTTAAAAAAAAATATTTTTTTTTATTCAAAAAAAATGTACAAAAAAGTATAAATTGGAAAAATTGTTTCTGTTATGTGTTAGAACGTGATACAAGTATTCTGGAACAGTTTTTGTTTTGGCTATATCTTAAAAAATGGCTGAGATATGGCAGTTTGAAATTCTAGGATGGCTTACATTTTGAAACAATCTGATTTCTGTTCTGAAATTCGCATTCAAATTCAGTACTAACGAAAACCGGGATTGAATCTTTTATAATCGGGTTCGAAACATTCTAGCATCGGGTGTTTGAGTAAAATGAGTTGAATTTTAAAAAACATGGACAATGAAAGCTACCTTTTCCTCCCGGTCCAGGCTGGAAGGACTTTTTTGCTTATTTCTTGATTTTGACTATTTAAAGTTTATACGTAAGTATTAAGCCACAATATTTTGTTTATTTCTCATACATGATGAAGGATTTGGAAATCCTTCCTTACTACACACAAAAATACTTTTTAAAATAAATTTTATTAATGTTAATTTATCATAACTTTTAAATTTTAAGCCTGAACTTAGAAGAATATTAACGATATTTAAATTCTCCTGTAATTATAAGCAATTTCGCTGTACTTTATTCCCTCTGCTGGCGATAATTAAATTTCCTTTAATATTCTTAATTCACTCTGTCAAACGTGTTAATATTTCAAAAAGAAAATAATTATATGATTTCATTTTGATAAGGCATAGTTTAAATAAACTTTCTTCAATAAGTTCTAAAAGTTGGGTCCTTAAATTTTTCTTGAGCTTTCTAAAAGGGAATATAATTGCAAAGGCTGTCCATTCAACAGTATTCTATAAAAAGATTCTGGTAAAGATTCTAATTTTACAAATTCATGCCTTAAATAAATTTATAAACTAGTTATAGGTTTAGTATACTAATAATACTGTGCTAAAGCTACATTAAGTTTTAAAATGGGCATCCTGATTTAAATTGTGACTTTCTATGAGTCGAAGAAAGAAATAAGTGATCAAATGTAAGAACATAAAATAAATAAAAAGTCCACTTACATTTTATTTTTAAGATCAAAATCCAGATTTATTTTTCTTATTATTTTGGATTTTAAATTTAAAAAACAAAAAGAAATTATTTCATTTTCGTTCGTAAAATGATACTATGCAAAAGGTTTATTCATAATGCACTTTTTGCAAATATTTTTAAATCTTCCTTTCATTTTTCCTTTCCATAAAAAGAGAAAATTGGCGCCAGCTTCCAATCTAAATATTTAGTTTGGAATGAAGGAGATCCAATTCAAACCTACATTTCTATATGTTTCAGCTCAGATTATGTGGTTCATAGGTTCACACGTCCATACGTACCTACAAGGTGCGGGAAAAGTTTTGGATGGGCATAAAATCAATTATTTTCGAGAAAACCGTAAATGTCAACACTTTATTAACAAATATATTAAATTTTACATCATATAAATGGAAAAGTAGATTAAATCTCAAAGCATCCACTTTTTCTTTCATGCAAACCCTTAGCCGTTTTGGGACATCATTGACTACGGCACCAAGTATCTCATCGAGAAGATTGGTCCATTCCCTAATCAATTTTGCTTTCAGACCATCCAAACTTTGTTGGAAAGTAGCCAAGATCTTTGCCTTCAAAATTCCCCCAAATGGAAAAATCCATTGGATTGATGCCTGGCGAGTTAGCAAGCCATTCATCCGGAAAAATTAAGTCAATGTTATCCGCCCTAAGCCAGTCAAGAGTTTTGCGCACGCGATGGGTTGATGCAGAGTCTTGCTGAAACATCCATTTTCGACCAAAAAAGTGTAAAAGGCTGGAGCACTTTCTGAAAAATCTCGTCCTAATATTAAAGCCATCCAAAACTTTTTCTGCACCCTGTGTGTTAATAATAATACTTCAACAAAACAACATAGCTACTTTTAATTTTCGGATGTTGTAGTCCTAGTTCTAGATAGTTAAAGAAATTAACATACCTTCAATCCATGTAATGTCGACGTTGCGAAATTATTCGAAAAGAAAGACGTACGAAAAGAAACCATAAACGCTTTTCAACTAGGTTAAAAAAGTAACCAATGATCCTTTTTCATTCATGAAAGCTATTTCGAAGCTGCTCTGCTATTTACAATTAAATTTCTTAAACAAAACATTTTCGAATACTATCTATAAAATTATCTATAATTCACAGACAATTTTTCATAATAACTATTAAATTTTTAATCTGAATGTAAGATAATATATTACCTTAATATTTTAATTTTCCAATAAGTGTTTAGTAATTTCTGTGTACTTTATTCCCTCTGCTGAAAATAATTAAATTTCCTTCAATATTCTTAAATCACTTTGTGAAACTTATTAAATATTTGAAAAAGAAAGTAATTATCTGATTTCATTTTGATATGGTATAGTTTAATTAAACTTTCTTCGATAAGTTCTGAAACTCGGGTACTTAAATTTCTCATGAGTATTGAAAAACTCCCTAAAAGGTGAATGTAATTGGAAAGACTGAACGAAAATAACCCATTTAAAAACATTCGATAAATTACAGACACTAATATTACATATTCATGAAGATTATTATTGTACTAAAACTACATCAAAATTAAAACTGGCATTATGATTTAAATCTGCAATTTTCTATCAGATGAGGAAAATAATAAGTGTTCAAAATTTAGAACAAAAAGGCAAAATCTAGAAAAAGTTCTAGAATTTAAGTAAAAATGAAGTGCTTAATTTTGTGTAATGCGCATTTTTAACCGAATTCCATCTAAAGATGTTTTACATTATTTTTATATATCTACATTTATGTTCACGAATAACTTTTGAACAAATGCTCTGATTTTGATAATTATTTTTGGTGCTTTTATATTAGCCTTGCGCAAATCTCGCCAATAGCAGCTTCTATTTTTCACGTTTGTAAATTAGCGTTCGGCGTCTGTGTGCAAAACTTTAGACTTAGGCTTTAACCGAAAAAAATCCGAAAAAAACCCGAAAAAAATCATTTTATAAAAACTTATCAGCGAGCATAAATTAAATGCGGAATATATATTACTTATATGTTTATATATTTAATAAAAACTCAGAAATTACAAAAAGAATGTGTAAAAGAAAAAAAATACATTAAAAAAAAGAGTAGAAAATCAGAAAATAGAATAATTAACATCGTGTGGCCAAATAATCATTTAAATTTGAACCTTATATAGTTTTAAGTAAATTAATAGTTTTATTAAAATTCAGAAAATGACTTTAAGATGATTTAAAGTAGTTAAAATAGTTCGCTGGTAAACAGAAAACGAAAAAAAATAATTAAACTATAATAAAAAAAATAATTAAATACTTTCATTATTAATATTCACTGCATCACTGATTATTTAGATTTAGACTACTAGTTCAAAATGGCACATAAAATGCACGGGAATTACAGCCAACACCTGTTCTTTTTTTTTTAACTATATTTTTGCCACGTATCGGTAAATTTCTTCTTTCATTATTATGCTTTGAAACATTATCGAAACCCTGACCTCCAATATTTACGTCTAAATGAAATTTTATTTCACTAAAACGGTAATAAATACTGTCAGTCCAGCCTCTGCGGCATCTAAAATTGGATGCAATGCTTAAATGCTCAAGTTTTGTTTTTCTTTTGTAAGTTTCAAGTCAGACTTTATGTCCTGAATTGAAATTGAGTTCACATTCATTTTAAAGAATAATTCATTTAAGATAGTAATTCATTTGAGATAGATGTTTGGCGCCTTTATTATTCTCGCGCCTGCGTGTGCCGCAGACTTTGCACAATATAACGGCACGCCCCTGTGCGTAAAATACGGGGCGCAAATTAAGCGGGTATAATAGAGTAATTCAAACCGAAATTTTATGGATTTTTCACATAATACTCATAAACAGAAACACACTTCATAATTATAGATGTCTGAGAGACACGAATGAGATGTTGCATAAATGCAGGAAAAACTCTCGATTATCTGGCATTCAGTAGTAAGGGAAGACCGGGCAAAGTGGCCAAGGTGGGCAAAGTGGTCACCCAATACGTCACTAGAGCGCTGGTATTGCGTGGTTTGTGTTCAAACTATTTCGTTTGATGGTAGTGAGTAACCAGACAATCGTTGAACAAGGTGGTTCCATGTTTTACAATTTTAGAGCGGGTTTTCCAGTTTTTGAAGTTTGTTATCTAAGGTAAGTGACTTATATTACATACAATTAACAATAACCTGTTGTACTTGTATTTATTTATTAAATGTGTAAGGAAAGAGCATGTTTTCAGTTTCACATTGGTGGGTGAGTGGTCACTGACTGTTCATTAGTTTCCACTGTAGAACGAATTTTCTGTCATGGCTCCCAAACAGGAAAAGTGCTCAGGCAGTGTTCCCAGGTTGGCCATTTTTTTATAGTTCAAAAATTTCGAATTCTTACCGGAAATTCTGAAAGAAAAATTTTTACTTTAGGTATTCAGGAAATATCTATCATTGAATAAAAAAATAATATTGTAGGGAATTTCTGGTGTGAATGCAAAATTTCGAAATTAAAAAACGCCCAACTGGCAATCCTGTGATCAGGGTAGGGGCCGTTTGATTGAATCAAGTGCAATGTTTGTCACCTCTGGGCCCATGAGGCCTGTTCACTTCGCGAAGAAGATGACGCGGAGTTCATTTACGAAACATGCCGTGTTTGATTCTGATTTATAATTTTTTATTTGGGTTTGTCAAACTCTTATTGGATTTTCATACCATTTTCAATCTTTCATTATGTTTCATACGATTTGTTATGACAATAAAAATGTTCTATTCATTTAAATAGTGTTTTCAATCTTTTTACACCTGTTTGTGCAAAGTGGTCATGGAGTGACCTCTTTGCCCATCGAGGTCAGGCAAAGTGGTCATTTTGACCTTTTTTGGAAAAAATCAAATTCTCACTTCCACTTTTATTTCGTAAAAATTATAAATACCCTTACACTTCTAAGTAGTCACTCTAGTTCTGTGCAAATTGTCAGTTAAGTATATGTATTTTAAGGGGTAACAAAAAATCACAAAACCTTAGGGTGACCACTTTGCCCGGTCTTCCCCTACGTCGGAAAATTGAAATCGTCGAATAATTGGGAGTACATATTTTTCATACACATATCCGATAATCTATAGATTTCCGATTAGCCGACATTTACGAAACCATGAATGATACATAGAGAAGTGTCGGTTAACCGAGTGCGTTGCATAACTGAGTGTCGGATAATCGGGAGTCTAGTGTATCTCCAAGTTATTAGCACATATTCAAGTATGATAATACAAGTCAAGACAAACAATTTTTGTACCAGAAACCAGGGTAGCAATGAATTTATTTAATGAAAATAACGGCTGGGAGTCAATAAAATTTGGCTTGAAGTAGTAACTCACTCCAAGCTGAAACCATAATTTTATAATAATAAAGATATATTTGCAAAATTTTCAAAGAGTATCTTTACTTTGTACTAAATGTGATGACATCTCTAAAAGTACACCGAAATTTGGTCAGTGATACAAAATGTACTATCAACTATATTCTGAATTATGGAGCGTCTAGCTCAGTATTCTTTGGACGCGATTGGTGCTCATTTCCAACATTTTTTGTGATGTCATCACGTTTCACAGAAAGGAAAGGAAAGTCTGTTGACAATATCGTTACATCATACTCATCATTGGTGCACTGTAAAAAATGACCAATGTTTCTTATTTTATGAAAATATACTATACCCACGAACGAAAATGTAATATAATCTTCTGAGTTATCCGAAATTCCGAAAAGCGTGTTACATTGTCTTTTGAATCCCCAGAAACCAATACATTTCCAAAATTTAAAGAATTATTTATAAAAGCAAAGTATTTTTTTGCTGCCCGTATTTTTCAGAAACGTTCTGCCTGTAATACCTGATTTTCGAATGTCATTAATTATCAAGTAAACGTTTTCAGCTGCATAAGTTAATTTATACATGAAAGAGTAAAGAAATAATCTTCATTTTAATGTTAATGTTAACGCTGTTAATTTTGCATGTTTGTCTGTTAAACATATTTGTTGAACATGAAAATGTTCACTCGAGAAGTGATAGCATCGGAAAAAAACTATATTCCGGTTTTAGAAAACTGATTAATACGCTTTAAAAGCTACTCGTAAACGTTTCGAAAATTACGAGCAGCAAGATAAATTTTGTTTTTATAAATGATTCTTTAAATCTCGAAATGCCATTGATATCTGAGGTTTCTAAAGATAAAGAAACACTTTTCAGAATCATGGTTAACAAGGATGAGTTTATCTTATATATTTATTCGTGATTATATTATATTTTCGTAGATTAAGAAACATTTGTCACTTTTTACAGTGTAATGTTATGAACGAAAATCCGGTTTTGGCATGGTATTTTTTATAGACAACCTGTTATACCCGTTAGACACCCTGTATTTTTTGACTGAGTAAGTAGATTGCGACTCTGGTTTTTGATACTTAAAATTGTTTGTCTTGACATGTATTGTTACATCTAAACCTTCGTGCTAAAAGCATTTGAAACACACCTTATCCATAAATCTCATTTTCAAAGACTGTGTAGAAAATAATACAAAATTCTATAATAACACACAAAAAAAGTTTTAAAGCTAGAATTTCTCATTTTTTTACCTTAAAAAAAATGCTACAACCATAACGTGATATGGCTAACAAAAGTGAATTCGCCAGAAATATGCCTCTCAACTTCTTATAACTTGTGTATGAGAATCAATTAATCGAAATTTCTATGCATTTGATAGAGAGGAAAAAAAGTCTAATGATTTTCTTTCGTGCCAAGATTAATTCATTTTTCATCTCATTTCGAGGAATTTTCGAAGCTTAAGTGCCATAACCAGATCAAAATAACAGGATTTGAATTTGATTTCGAGCAATAAATTTTTCATCATTCTTGTTGGAAGAAAAGTCTAAAATTGATAGAAGTTAGAGACGAAAATTTCTTCGAAAACTTTCTTAAAAGAAAAGTTGAAAAGCTGTTAAAAATTTTCAGGTAATTAAATTTTTTTTTTATCTAACATTTTTAGTGGTAAAATGTTACTTTGAAGAACATAAAAAAGAAAAAAATAGAAATGGAAGAGAAATAAAAGAAAATTGTTTTAAAGTTTTAATCCATTTAAAGTTTTATATATATTATTCTGACTACAAGTTTCGGTAAATTAAAAGTCAATTAACACAATTAGTATGGACCACAGAGATGTCCAATTTTCATGATTTGTGCGGTTTTACTTTTGAGTACTACTATTTCCAAATAGTAATCTTCCTCTTTTTTAATCACAGAATTTGGGTCATTAAATAAGGCAAATACTATTCAGAAATTCTGGTGCTCAAAGTAAATAAGAAAGGAAAATCCTGCGTCAAGCACAGATTATGAAACACTTTCCAATACATTCAGAATACAGTAACAAAACTTCACAGTATAATATGATGAAAGATGATGTCTTAGTAGACAATTTGGAAAACGCATAACAAATGTCAAAACCCACTGCCAGCAATCACCGTTAATAGTCGTAAAAGTATCCGAATTCTTTTGTGCAACCTGTATAGGATCTATAGAGTTTTATATATACTAAATAGTATTTTAAAATTTACTACAGTTAGTACACTGAGAAAAATGACACTTTCATTTCTGAGTAAATAGATGTTTGCATTTTGTTATGAAACTTTTTTATTCAAATTTGACGACTCGGTGCTTTCAATTCTGAAATACCAGAAATACTCAGAATATTGAAACATGAACATACTCAAAACTGAGCACGAGGTTAGTTCATACTCATTTTTGAAACATGAACATACTCAAAAATGATTAGGGTCAGTTCATACTCATTTTTGACACATGGACTTACACAAAAATGAGCACATAGAAAGAAGTCAGTTCATACTCATTTTTGAAACATGGACATATTCAAATATGAGCACATAATGTTTTATTCCTAAGTGTGTGCATGTTTTCAGAAATGAATATATACATGTTTCAAACTTGAGTAATTTTGATTCGGAGCCATTTTGACTATGCGATATACTCAGATTTGAGTATTTTTTGCTCAGTTTCGAAAATGTCGTTTTTAGAGAGTAAACGCCATAGCACAGTTGAAAATTTTCCTACAGCAAATTCCGCCAATAAATAGAAATGTACTCGAAAACTTTTTTGCAGCCCTGTATAGAATCTACAGAATTTATTTACAGAAAGTAATATACAAAAAATGAGTAAAAACACGCACCACAACTCAAAACACACTTCCAGCAATTGTTATTTAATTATTATTGATAGACAGTACTGTAACCGAGTTATTTTGTGTGTCCTTGTAAATAAGCGATGAATGCTATGCACACCTTATTCTATAGTAAGCATCTTGTAATGCACCGCAGTGATATACAGTTGGACCACGTTATCCCGACACCGGTTTTTACGTCACTCCGCTTATCACGTCAGTTTTTCAAATTACCGATATTCTGTATATGATTTTAATAAAAATAAACTCCGGATTTTACGTCATTGAATAATTTTCAACTCCGGATATCCCGACGGTTTAGGAAAATTGTCCATTTTTCATAATCCATCTTAAAAGCACGGAAATTAAGCGGTAAGAAATGTCTTAGCCAAGCGTTTCACAAAAGTGTCTAAAATTCTTATTGAGATAAAGGATAAACTTTATTTTAATCCTTTATCTGAATAACAAACCCACACACTCTACGTATTTATTCCACGCTTCCTGTGCGTCCCCCCCCCCACGTTTACTCACCCACCATGAAAAGAGGGAAAAGAGCAGGTGTTGCTGGACCTGTCCTTCTGGAGCAGACGCAGATGCCCATTCGAACTGTAAAACATTTCATTTTCACACTTTATTCGTAGTGTTTAAAACTATTTATAGGAAAATGGTAAGTAAATTCGGTTCATGAACGCTGGATGAAAAATTAAAAATGATAAAAGACTATGTGATACACCTTTATAAATACCCTCTTTCCTTCGGGTTTCTACTCGTTCGCACTTTTTAAATTATTCAAAGGCAAAATTTTATGAATACCATTTTTGTTCTTCTGCTTTCATCATACCACAGGAATGCAGCCATTTTCTCGATTAAACACAAGTTTATTTACTAGGACGAAACATCACACAAAACATCACAAACATTGAAGAATAGGCACACAGATGTACACTAAGATGAATATTTATAGCAGCAGCAGCAGTTATATTACTACTCTTCTATCGACACAATTACTATAGTTTCATAACGTACCCACCGCACACATACATCCGAATCCTTTGGCCTCCCGCCAACAACTGCCCCCGTCTCTCCTACTCAGTAGTAGAAGAGGAAAAAAAAAAGGGTTGCCATAAACTTGTCGTCACCGGCATGACAGACTACGAAAAGTCTGGATTATTGAAGGCAGCATTTGCTAAAAAATAGGAATTCCAAAAGCGGCATTTGTAACTATACTTTCTTCAAAACAAAGGCTCGAAAATTCTTTTCGTGTTCAAGATGGAGTTAAACGGAAGAAAATGCGAAAATCAAACTACAAAGACGTTGAAAAAGCAGTTCTTAAATGGTTCACCTATGCAAGATCTCAAAATGTGCCGATTTCGGGTGTGCTTTTAAAAGAAACAGCAATAGAAATGTCGAGAGAAATGGGTGTTTTGAAGTTCTCAGCAAGTAATGGGTGGATTGAAAGATTCAAGGCGCGGAAAAAACTTTCTTCCAAAACAATGTGAGGCGAAGCAGCGTGAGTGAACCACAGTCAAGTCAATGATTGGAAAGTTTCTTCGTTGAAAGGTATATTGGAACGTTACACTTCAGATGATGTTTTTAATTTAAAAGAAACGGGTCTCTGTTTTCGACTCTTACCGGAAAAGACTGTGTTTTTAGTCTGATACTTGCTCAAGAGGTAAAAAGAGTAAAGAAAGGGTAACTGTTTTATTGGGAGCAAACATGTCAGGTTCCGAAAAGCTTAAGACATTAATTATCGGGAAAAGCAAAAAACCGCGTTGCTTTTGAAATGTGAAATCTTTGCCAGTAATCGAAAATCATGGATGTCATCCGAAATTTGAGAAAGTACTTTAAAATCTCTGGACAGAAAATTTCAGTCTATGAATCGAAAAGTAGCTTTCATAGTAGACAATTGTGGTGCACACGTTGAAGTACCAGGCCTAAACTCGATTGAACAGATTTACTTGCAGCCAAATGCTACTGCGATTTTGTAGCCATTAGACAAAGGCATCATTTTGAACATTAAGCAGAATTACCGTAAACTACTAGTTAAAGACTGGATAAAGGTCATTGATGAAGGGTGTGACTTCAAACCGTCTCTTCTAGATGCTCTAAAGTATGTTCATAAAAGTTGGGCTGATATATTTTCTAAGACAATTCATAACTGTTTCAGACATGCTGGCTTCACAGAAAATAATCAAAGTTCATCAGATTCAGAGTATATAGAAGGTAATGAAGAAGACATCCCTCTTCCAATATTGTTTAAAGAGTTGTTAGATCACGAAACAGATATAATGGGGGATGTCCAGATGTATATCGATTTTGATAAGGGTGTCACCACATCACCAGATGCAACGATTTCTTAAATTGTAAAAGAGATAAAATAGAAAAAGACAGACATTTCTTCAGATTCGGAGAGCGAAAGTGATATGGAACTGGAACAAAACAAGCCTCCGGCTAAAACCGAAGCATTGCACTCCAATGAAACAATCAGAAATTATCTAACATGCATTTCTGAAACAACGGATATTGATGACAATTCATTGTATAATATTGAATAAGGAATTGTAGGAATCACATCTAGGGATAAGCAAACCTTAATTCATCACTATTTCATGTGACAATAAAAAAGTAAGTCATCAGAATCTGCTTTTATTCTTTTCAATTTTGTTTTTGTGTTTATTTTGTTTAATAATAATGTTTTATTGCTTAAAAATGCAAGAACTGTTAGGAATTTAAAATTGTCTTAAATTAATTAAAAATACAGCTTTTTATAAACATATTTTTCTCCAACTCTGGTTACGCGACACTCCGCTTTTGACGACACTTTTTTCTGATCTTGAGAGTGTCGGAATAACAAGGTTCGACTATATATCAATTTCAATGTAATTTGAAATAGTGTAACATTATTAAAGTACACCGCAAGCGATTTTTCCCCATAGACCGTAATGCAATGTAATTCTTTTGAGTGTCCCTGTAAATGAACTATAAATGAAATTTTCAATACCGACAAGCCATAGTAAACTTCAATAATATATATCAATTGAATGGCAATCCGAGTATATTTACGCGAGGTAGAGCACGGACAGACGGCAGACAGACAAACCGATTCATAAACACATTTCAACTATGTTGGAAAGTGTTAAAAACGTACGAAAATCCGGAAATCACCATGGTTCTTCCTTATGTTAAAACACAGGGATGACACGATATTTGTTTAGAAAAACTTCCAGAAATAACAGAAGTTTACAAGAGCAAACAAACACTATTAAACAAACAAAAATTCGAAGAAATACCAATACCTCAGGCAAACAGTTTCACAGCTATAGTCAATATTGAGCACAAACGGGTCAGAAGTATACAAAACGAAATATTTATTATTAATATAATATTTATTATTATAAATATTCCGGGTAATTAAATATGCCACGAAATAATTATTTAAAAAATATATTTGCAATTGAAAATATGTTATAATGGAAACATGTTGCAGAATAAGCGAACAATAAATGTAAGTAAATGATAACGAAAATATTAATTTTCCATAAAAATAATGCGTCCAATGAATATGGCAAATCACAGGCCTGTGGGTCTGTCAGTGTCTTAGTTTGTATTAGTTTAAAGACCCAATAAGTTGTAAAAACTAGGGCTGTTTATTTGTACAGGGCCTGTTTACCGAATAGGCTCGTGAAGCCCATGCTTACCAACAGAAATACAAAGGGGTCTCCAAATTTACTTTTCAAATATTTGTTGTCCCTGCATTGTCTTAGCATGGACCAATGTTGCAATTTGTAAGGCGTAAAGGACATTTTGAAGTATAAATATTCACAACTATGTAGTTACATATTTGTGAATTCATTTACAAATATAATTTGTTATGTATAACTATGTATATAATAAAATAATTTGTCATATGTATATAGGTAGTAAGTTTCTGTTTAATATTAAAAGTGTCATTTACTCGAAATTTTGATGGCAAAATTTCAAGTTGTTGAAGTATATGTGTCATGCCGGTGACGTCAGGTTTATGGCAACCCTTTTTTTCTCTCTTCTACTGCGGAGTGAGGGAGAAGGTAGGAGAGTTTGGCGGAAGGCCAAGGTGTTAAGACGATGCGTGCGGCGGGCACGTTATGGAAATAAATATAGTAATTGTGTTGATAGAAGAAAATAATATTGTAACTACTGCTGCTACTGGTATTCTTTATATATCTATGTCTGTTCTCCATGTTCTGTGTGACGTGTTGTCCCAATAAACTGGTTTATTGTCAAATTAGCTGTATTCCTGTGTAAAACGAAAGTACAAGAACAATATGATAGTCGCAAAACATCGCCTTTAAATAATTTAAAAAGGTGTGAGCGAATGAGGAGAAACCGGAGGGAAGGTTATTTATTAAAGGTGTATTACACGCTCTATTACGTAGAACCAGTGACTGGATTTACGATTGGAGTAAGTCGCATGATTCTTTATGTTTCTTTATGATGTAAATAAAAAAAAAAGAACTTGCAGAATAGAATAATGTTTGAGAAATATTTATGAATGAAAACAATGTGTTAACTTTGATATTATGAGCTTTATTTGAAACGAGATAATATAGATATTTATAGAGTATATTTATAGTATTAATAAATAAGTGTTAAGAGTAAAAGTAAAATGTTTAATATTAAAGGGTTAAGGAAAGAAGACCTAGTTGCTGTTGCCACAGAATTGGGCATAAAAGTAGAAAGTGAGCACAGGATAATTGATTTGAAAGCATTAATTGAGGGAAGCGATCAGTATTCAAAAGATAGTGAATTTATAAAGGCATTTTTAAATACAACGGTGTCAGACCGCATAGAAAGAGAAAAGCATGAAGCAGAAGTCGCGAAATTCGACAAAGAAAAGTCGAAGTCGGAACAAGATACGTTATTGGAAATCGAAAAAACTAAGCTGGAATTAGTTAAAGCGCAGATAGAAATGGCAATAATGCAAAACGAGTATAGAAATTCTGATACAGGGGTAGATGGACCTAAACCTAATTCGTTAGAAGAACTAATCAAAAGCGTCAAAACTTTGACTATTACAGTCCCCAGCAGGCCTGAATCATGGAATTTATTTTTTACTTCGCTCGAGAAAGCATTCGAAATTAAAAATGTCGCAGAGGAATTAAAGTTTGAGATTTTGTTTAATTTGGTGGGAGCGGGCAGCACACTTGTTAGTGTACGCAAACACGGAAGAAATGAAAGATTACCAAAAGGTTAAGGCGTAAATCTTAAAAGAATTTCAACCCACATTAGAGGCCTGCCTCGAAAACTTTCTTTTTTGCAAAACGATCGAGAAATGAGAATCATATGCAATTCGCGAGTCGGCTCAGAGCCAATTGGGATTTCTATTGTGAACTGAGAAAAGTAAATGATTTTGACACGCTTAATGAGTTAATTGTCAGCGACAGATTATTAAGTTCACTAGATTCGGAGAAGCGAAGTTATGTCAGGATAAAACAATTAGATAATTGGTTAAAACCACGACAAATTTCCGAACTATGCGATAATTGGTTTACGTCAAATGGCAGAACATTTTCGGAATTATATGATAAACCGGCCACCCCATGTTAGAAATAATTTCAATTTTCGTAGCGATAGAAAATTAAACACATCAAAAGAATGTAGACTTTGTAAACAGACGACGCATTTGCGATTTTGTCCGAATAATAGAGAAAAAGATAGTTTTGCAAAATCAGCAAAAAAAGTTTGCAAAATCAAACGAAAAAAGATTCTTTTGTCGGAAAAAATAAGCAGGATGATAAAATAATCGCCCAGGTTGAAACACTCTGTTTTGGAAATGAGCCAATAAGTACGCAACCACTTCAATTTGAACATTTGTGGATAGGGGGAAAGGAGATCAAATGTATTTTAGATAGTGCTGCAGAAATACCCGTAATAAACTCTTAACCAATTACCGGATTCATTTAGAAATAATGAAAATTCAAAAATTCAGTTAATATCGGCTTTTGGAGAAAGAATAATTCCTAACATAATATAACATAAAAAATTGCTTGTGACATTACCCGTAGCTTTAAAATCCGGAGAGTCAAATTGTATATTTAACAACAGTGTAGATGTACTGTTTGCCGTTACGGATAAATTATATGGGACATGTATTGTAACACCGGCAGTTTATGAAATATTACAGTTAGCTAGTAACGAGGGGGGGAAGGAATGTTCTTTGGAAGATGAAAGACAGAAATGTTCTTTGGCACCAGTAAATGATACGCAATCGGAAAAAGGTAATGAAATTGAAAGGCAAAAGAGGGAAGGCAACCAACCAGAGGGGGATGATATAAATATTGAAAATTTATGCTGGCAAGGTGAAAATCAAAACGCGGAGAGAGAATTAATGATTAGTTGTATTGAAAGGAAAGATGATAACGGAGATTTGAATGCAGGTCAACGATCAGATGCAAGTATATACAGGGAGCAACAGAAGAGTTACGAAACATTACAGGGTGCTTTCAAAGACGCGGAAAAGGGTAAAAACGGGTTCGTTATAGTAGATAATTTGCTTTATCATAGAGAAAGAGTCACGGGGGATTGTGTTACGCATTTAGTTGTACCAAAGGTAAGGAGGGGGGAAATTTTAAAAATTGCGCATGAATCGATTTTTGCTAATCATCTTGGCATGAAAAAAACAAAAGAAAGAATTCGTTATTCATTTTATTGGCCGAATATGTCACGGGATGTGGAGGATTATTGTAAATCTTGTAAAGACTGTCAGTTACGGAGTAGAGAAAGGGCTAGCGATCAGATACCCATTGTCCCAATTGAGAGAACAACTTCCGTTCGACGTTGTAAATATTGACATAATTGGGAAAATTGAACCACCTTCAGCGCGTCGACATCAATATGTACTTACCTTAGTGGATCAGCATTCGCGGTGGCCGGAGGCGGTCCCGTTAAGAACAATTACGGCTAAAGCTACGTGCGATGCATTATTAGAAATATTTATGCGAACAGGGATACCCCGCGTAATAGCGAGTGACCAGGGCAGAAATTTTGTTTGAGGTTTAATACAGGAGTTTCATGCTAGGCTAGGAGCGGCTCCTAGATTTGCAACGCCAGGGCATCCGCAAAGCTCGGGATTAATGGAGCGATATAATCAGGTTCTGAAATGCATGCTACACCATATAATTCGGAGCTATTCCAAAAATTGGGATAAACACATCCCTTATTTATTATTTGCCTATAGAGAAATTCCGAATAGTACTACGGGAGTATCGCCATTCAAATTAATGTACGGAAG
This sequence comes from Maratus michaelseni, assembly GCA_963931845.1. NCBI lineage: Eukaryota > Metazoa > Arthropoda > Arachnida > Araneae > Salticidae > Maratus > Maratus michaelseni. The sequence goes on along the minus strand of OZ007588.1, from coordinate 190,891,201 downwards.
GGAGGCCAGGGGCCCGTTAGCAGTATTGAAATCTACATGGTCAGGGGAAATACCACTACCCATAAATCTTGGAAAGAGCGCAACCGAATATCTTCAGGAGTTAAAAATTAATTTAGAAAGGGCGGCGGAGCAAGTAGCAATAGTAGCGGAATTTAAACAAGGCTCGTATGCGAAGTACGCTAATCGGAGAGCGATTTAAAAGGAATTTAGACCAGGGGACCAGGTATACCTATTAATCCCGGATTCCACGAACAAACTTTATGCTAGGTGGACGGGACCAGCCGAAATTGTAGCACGCTGTAAGCCTGATTCTTACAGAGTAAAATTAATAAACTAGAATGTTAATAATATTCATGTAAATAAGAAAATTTATTCCTAGGGTACGGGCGGTGGGAGTAATCTTTGAAAATGAAGAAGAATTAGGAGAAGTCCATCCCACCCCCAGTGTGAAAGATAACTCAAATTTATTTGACATAGAAGAAGTAGATTTGAAGGATTTAGGAAATGTAGAAAGAAAAGAGATGTTACATTTATTATACAAATATAAAGATTTATTTTCAAAAAAGGTACAAATAGCTAAGGTAGGAGAGCACAAAATTAGATTAAACGGCGAAGAAATGAAAAAGCCATATGTTTATCGAATCCCAGAGGCGTTGAAGCCACAAGTAGATAAACAAATCGAAGAAATGCTAGAGTTAGGACTGATCGAAGAGAGTGATGTGGAGGCGCCACACCCGGTAGTGTGCGTGATGAAGAAAGATGGGGCCCTTCGACTGTGTGTAGATTTTAGAGCATTGAACGCAATCACAAAAACCGACGATTTCCCGATGGAAAACGCAACGGATCTTTTGTTCAATATTGGCAAGGCCAATGTAATAAGTACAATCGACTTGCTAAAAGGATATTGGGCCATACCACTGGAAGCAGAAAGCCAGAGGTTGGCATGTTTTAAGACTCACAGGGCTCAATATCGTTTCAAAGTGATGGCCTTTGGGCTCCGGAACGCAGCTGCGACCTTTCAGAGAGAAATAAATAAAGCACTTTCAAAATACAGGAACTTTGCTAGAGCGTATATAGATGATATAGCTGTTTTTTCGGAAACATGGTCTGAACACATTACGCATCTTGACACGATATTTTCTAAACTTCGAGAAATACGGTTCTCAGTCAATCTGAAGAAGTGTGCCTTTGCGAAAACCAGATTAAGTATTTAGGACATGTCATCGGGTCCGGCAGCCATCGAACCGACCCAGACAAAGTGGAAGCCATCCGAAAATTAGCTGTCCCACAGACCAAAAAACAACTTAAGAGTGTCCTTGGATTGTGTAATTACTACCGCGATTACCTGCCTAAGTATGACGAAACAGCATACCCATTGACAGAACTTACTAAAAAGAACAGTCCTGAGAAATTGTGCTGGTTGGAGGAACATAATAAAGCTTTCAACGAACTAAAGAGGGGTCTCGTTGAGGGACCTAGTCTTTATAAACCAGTTATTGGACTTTCTTTTACCATTCAATGTGACGCATCTGCAATAGGCATCGGTGCATGTTTACCTCAACAAAAAGATGAGAGACTATATCCAGTCAGTTATGCCAGTCAAAAGCTCACCAAAACTCAACAGGCTTGGCCAACCATTGAACGGGAGGTCTATGCGGTTATCTGGAGTCTAAAGAAGTTCGAGACTTGGATTTTTGGTTCGCCCGTGGAACTTATCACCGATCACAACCCACTGACTTTCATCACCAAAAATGCTCCCCAAACTTCCAAACTGCAGCGATGGGCATTGGCTTTGCAGAAGTATGACATCATTATTTCACATTGTCCTGGTGCAAAGTTGACGAAAGCGGATGCATTGTCTAGACTGGAGACAACGGAATAATAAAATGAATATTAACTTTCGATGAACAATTAATGACTGTTAAAAGCAAAAACTTTTTGATAATTCACTTTTGTTTATGCTGCAGCTATAATGTAATTTCATATTAACTTGTATTTTGTATTTCATTTGTTATTTGCATTTAGTATTATGTATTATGAAATATTAATTGTATATTTATATTGCAGTAGCCAGCGAGAGTTTCCAGAAATGGTTCAGAGAGGTTTAAGTATTTTTTTTTGTATTTCTTTTTATATATATATTGTAGTTTATTATTATTCATTAGTAGTTGACTGGTAGAGGATGAAATGTAGTGACGTCACCAGTCTGGATTTCAGATTGCAAATGTGGCATACCCCTTTTACAATCTTAGGTGGGGGGTGTCATGCCGGTGACGTCAGGTTTATGGCAACCCTTTTTTTCTCTCTCTTCTACTGCGGAGTGAGGGAGAAGGTAGGAGAGTTTGGCGGGAGGCCAAGGTGTTAAGACGATGCGTGCGGCGGGCACGTTACGGAAATAAATATAGTAATTGTGTTGATAGAAGAAAATAATATTGTAACTACTGCTGCTACTGGTATTCTTTATATATCTATGTGTGTTCTCCTTGTTCTGTGTGACGTGTTGTCCCAATAAACTGGTTTATTGTCAAATTAGCTGTATTCCTGTGTAAAACGAAAGTACAAGAACAATATGATAGTCGCAAAACATCGCCTTTAAATAATTTAAAAAGGTGTGAGCGAATGAGGAGAAATCGGAGGGAAGGTTATTTATTAAAGGTGTATTACAATATGAAAAATGGATTTAGTAAATGACAAACTAATTAGTAGAGGGATAGGGGAGCCCCTGTATGGCGTCGGATTTACCCTGCATCTAAGTCTTAGTTTACCCTACATCTAAGTCTTAGTTTACCCTACTTCTAAGCGGGCACTGTATTTACAGTTTTATTTTATAAGTAACTAATTTCAAAATAAATTGAGTCATATCCACGGACAAAAAATTAACAGCTGCTAAAATGCTCAACAGAAAGTAACAGTTGAACACTTTTTTCAGGATTTTTCGTAATATTACGGAAATTGCGCGATTTCGCTATCTAGCACAAACTCTGTCTAAAAGAACTGACTTTTCCCAGAGCATCCTTTATTCGGCTTGCAGAACAAATTACTGCATACCAGAGACCATTCTTTTCTTTAGATATTTTGGGTCGGAATTTTCGAAGAGCATTCAATGCCGTTTTTCTGTGTACGAAATTCGCAGGCAATATTCGCTCCGTAATTTGTCTTACATATAAAATTGATGATGGAATCTAATAAAGGATCCGCTGAATAATAAATTTTTTTATAATCATCCCCATGTGCATATTTTTAGAAGATGCATTCACGTCAGCGCCCTCCATTGGTGGCTTTTTTGAATTACAACCTATTTTTCTGTTACAAAAAATCCTGTATCTTGAAGTACCTGTAATTTCATGACAATGCTTTTAGTGCAAACTGCACTTCTGTATCATTATTTGTTTTTTTTTTAATGATTTTTTAAAGTTTATACTTTACAGGATACTGTAAAGTATACTGTACTTTACAAGTACAGGATTTTCTGTCCACCCTGTACAATTATATTTCTGATTCCTGTTTCAAAAGTCCGGAGCAAACCTACAACGGGATTAAAATAAAATAAACTTTTTAACCAAAAATAGAACCGACTTCTAAAACTACTACAAAGTAAAGAATATTTTTTTTACATAATAGTTAATAAGAAATTAAATTAAGAGCATTGTAATTTACCATGCATATTATTATATTTATGTACATTAATTTGATTTTTTGGAGTCGGTGCCAGCCAAGCCAAGTTTAAAATTCAAAACAAAATTTCCAATATAAATATTATATCTACATAAATATAATACCCAAAAAAAAAAAAAAAAAAAAAAAAAAAAAAAAAAAAACTTGAGTGCGTCAGAAGTGGATTGAAACTTCAAGGATAGAGGGATAGGAAATTTGTAGGGATTATCTATACTATTATATAAAGAGGAAACGGTGACTGACTGACTGACTCATCAACGCCCAGCCGAAACTACTAAAGTCAGGGTCACGCAATTTGGACTGTAAATTGCTGTTGTGGCCTAGGCAAGCAATAAGAAGGGATTTTTGAAAAGTCCCCCCCCCCCCCCGAAGGGGGGTTCGAATGTTTTAGGTCATTTTGCCATATCTCAGCAGCAGTTATAGGTAGGAGCTTGAAATTCCAGAAAACAAATCTACTAAAAAAATGATTAAACACCTATTTCAGCGATTTTAGAAATTCCCCCCCGAAGGGGGTTAAAGGGGGGTGGTCGAATGTTTTAGGTCATTTTTCCATATCTCAGCAGCAGTTATAGGTTAGAGCTTGAAATTCCAGAAAACAAATCTACTAAAAAAATGATTAAACACCTATTTCAGCGATTTTAGAAATTCCCCCCAGAAGAAGGTTAAAGGGGGGTGGTCGAATGTTTCAGGTCATTTTGCCGTATCTCAGCAGCAGTTATAGGTAGGAGCTTGAAATTCCAGAAAACAAATCTACTAAAAAAATTATTCAACACCTATTTCAGCGATTTTAGAAATTCCCCCCAGAAGGGGGTTAAAGGGGGGTGGTCGAATGTTTTAGGTCATTTTGCCATATCTCAGCAGCAGTTATAGGTAGAAGCGCGAAAATCAGGAAAACAAATCTACTAAAAAAATGATTGAACATGTATTTCAGTGATTTTAGAAATTCTCCCCGAAGGGTTTTAAAGGGTGTGGTTTCGAAAATTTTAGGACATTTCGACATATCTCAGCAGCTGTTTTATGTAGGTGCGCGAAATTCAGGAAAACAAATCTACTAAACAAATGATTAAACACGTATTTCAGTGAATTTAGAAATCCTCCCCCCCCCCTCGAATGTGGTTAAGGGGGGATTCGAAAGTTTTAGGTCATTTTGCCATATCTCAGCAGCAGTTATAGGTAGGAGCTTGAAATTCCAGAAAACAAATCTACTAAAAAAATGATTAAACACCTATTTCAGCGATTTTAGAAATTCCCCCCCGAAGGGGGTTAAAGGGGGGTGGTCGAATGTTTTAGGTCATTTTTCCATATCTCAGCAGCAGTTATAGGTTAGAGCTTGAAATTCCAGAAAACAAATCTACTAAAAAAATGATTAAACACCTATTTCAGCGATTTTAGAAATTCCCCCCAGAAGAAGGTTAAAGGGGGGTGCTCGAATGTTTCAGGTCATTTTGCCGTATCTCAGCAGCAGTTATAGGTAGGAGCTTGAAATTCCAGAAAACAAATCTACTAAAAAAATTATTCAACAACTATTTCAGCGATTTTAGAAATTCCCCCCAGAAGGGGGTTAAAGGGGGGTGGTCGAATGTTTTAGGTCATTTTGCCATATCTCAGCAGCAGTTATAGGTAGGAGCTTGAAATTCCAGAAAACAAATCTACTAAAAAAATGATTAAACATGTATTTCAGCGATTTTAGAAATTCCACCCAGAAGGGGGTTAAAGGGGGGTGCTCGAATGTCTTAGGTCACTTCGCCATATCTCAGCTGCAGTTATAGGTAGCAGCGCTAAAATCAGGAAAATAAATCTACTAAAAAAATGATTAAACATTTATTTCAACGATTTTAGAAATTCGGCACCCGAGGTGTTAAAGAGGGGGGTGGTCGAATGTTTTAGGTCATTTCGCCATATCTCAGCAGCAGTTATAGGTAGAAGCGCGAAAATCCGGAAAACAAATCTACTAAAAAAAATGATTAAACATGTATTTCAGCGATTTTAGAAATCCCCCCTCCCGAAGGGGTTAAAGGGGGGTGGTGGAATGTTTTAGGTCATTTCGTCATATCTCAGCAGCAGTTATAGGTAGAAGCGCGAAAATCAGGAAAACAAATCTACTAAAAAAATGATTGAACATGTATTTCAGTGATTTTAGAAATTCTCCCCGAAGGGTTTTAAAGGGTGTGGTTTCGAAAATTTTAGGACATTTCGACATATCTCAGCAGCTGTTTTATGTAGGTGCGCGAAATTCAGGAAAACAAATCTACTAAACAAATGATTAAACACGTATTTCAGTGAATTTAGAAATCCTCCCCCCCCCCTCGAATGTGGTTAAGGGGGGATTCGAAAGTTTTAGGTCATTTCGCCATATCTCAGCAACAGTTTTAGGTTGGAGCGCAAAATTCAGGAAAACGAATGTAATAAAAAAATTACATTGTCTACCCGTGCAAAGTCGGGACGGGCCGCTAGTTATAAATATTTGAAAGACGTGTAAGTAAGCTTTTGAAAACAGATCTTTATTACTTAACCCAAGATTCAGCTAAAACTTTGCAAAAAGGAATTCCATTCGCAGTCAATCAAATCTGAAAGCCTCCTGCATTTTAAAATCTGTGGTTGGCTACGATTTGTTTTGAAGAACTGCCTGAATAAACGCATTGACTTTATATTGACCTGGAGCTTTAATGCTTTTAAATATACAGTCGAACTCACTTATAGCGAGCGCGAAGGGACCGTGATATTTGCTCGTTATAACCGGGTGCTCGTAAAACACGGGTTCGTAAAAATGATAAAAATTCATGCATACTTACTTTATTATACATACTTCATTTATTTTTTTATTTCTGTACAGTGCAAAAGAAGTTGGTTAATTTGCTTTGAACTGTCTTATTGTCTCTTTCTTGTGTTATTGTTCTTCTGTGAATACTCATGGCCTGAAAAACATCGTCATTTATACCCCTGGTTTTGAAAAAGTTTGAAGTTTTTCTGCGCATTTAAAAAGCCATTAAGTATGTTGGGAGTGGTTCAGCTTAAAATTATTCACATTCGTCGTTATCATCTTCGCTTTCATAATTTTTTTCATCTTCTTTAGCTTCAATTTCAGCTACAATATCCTCGGGAATAGGTGTCTCGGAAGTGATAACATTGGCGTAAACAGATACATAATTTTCAAATTCTTCTCTACTCATCTCCAAATTTTTCAAGTTGTCTACTTCTTCTTCCTCAGCGATTTGCCCCTCTTGAGAAACGTCCAATCCAGCCTTACGGAAGCAATTGGTAACGCATGTTGATGCAACGTTTTCCCATGCATCGTTCATTAAACGTATCACTTTCAGTATGTTTACATTAGCATTTGAGGTGGTTCCTATTTTTTCTATTCTATCGAGAAGCATCAAAATCAAGTGCTTACGAAAGTTTCGGTTGACTGCGGAATGTTAAAAGAATTTTTCCAAGAAACTATTAGCTGAGCTGGAGTGGTGAAAGTCAATAGAAATTTTATGAACCACAAAAATATTGCTCGCTATAACCGGGGTTGGCTCATTAAAAGCGAGTTATGCTCCCATTGACTTAACATTGTACCAACCAAGTATTTCTGATTTCCTCGTTAAATCCGGGTTCTCGTTAAATCAGGGCTCGTTATAAGCGAGTTCGACTGTAATATAAAATCGGCGTTGATAAATACTTTTATTGCATTAAGCTCGAAGCTGAAGCGGTCGTCCGTTGATCTCACAGCCCCGAGCACAACCCTTCCTGCTTATCGAGTATTAATTTTAAAGAATTTACCCTTTACAAGTTTCCGGTATTGAATTCAGCTTTTAAAGAGTCCGGTCAACTTGTCGGGGTTAAGGATATGGGGATGTTGGAAGAACTCACGGTCGCTTTCTCCGCGAATTCGGCGGTAATCCGTTTAAGAAATGGTAATATTAAGAATGCTCAAAATAACTCATCAAATGGTAGAAAATACCATGGTTAAAATGATTAACTAGTTTCCAAAGCAATGTTTGTCGAAACATAGTTGCTGATCTCATTTGAAAATACATATTACATCAGATGAAATGTTTACAAATGGTAACATGGCTTTAACTTGGCTTGGCTTGGCTGGCACCGACTCCAAAAAATCAAATTAATGTACATAAATATAATAATATGCATGGCAAATACAATGCTCTTAATTTAATTTCTTATTAACTATTATGTAAAAAAAATATTTTTTACTTTGTAGTAGTTTTAGAAGTCGGTTCTATTTTTGGTTAAAAAGTTTATTTTTCGCTTTTAAGTAGTTTTTGAAGTCGGTTCTTTTTTTGGTTAAAAAGTTTATTTATTGTTATTTAGTATTGTTATTTATTGTTATTTATTATTGTTTATTCATTTATTGTTTATTTATTTATTTATTATTTTAGTGATATCCATATTTACATTAAACCATATTGTTGCTAATATATTTTTTATTTCACGCTAACCTTGGCAGTAGACTTGAGTATCGAAGATTAGAAAATTTATCATTATTCTCATCTAATGTCTTTAAAGCCTTTAATGATATCTATATTTACATTAAACCATATTGTTGCTAATATATTTTTTATTTCACGCTAACCTTGGCAGTAGACTCGATTACGGAAGATTAGAAAATTTATCATTATTCTCATCTAATGTCTTTAAAGCCTTTAATGATATCTATATTTATATTAAACCATATTGTTGCTAATATTTTTTTTTTATTTCACGCTAACCTTGGCAGTAGACTCGATTACGGAAGATTAGAAATTTTATCATTATTCTCACCTAATCGTCTTGATAATGTGTCATAATCGGGTTGTATACTACAGTTTTGATAACTGCGTAACTCACTGATTTCGGTGCTTATGCTTAATGTGTACTGATTTTTACGATCCGTACAAAATAAATACACTGCGCCAACAATGTCGCCTATAATACTATTTGGAGTAACACCTTTCTTTCTATATTGTCACTCTATAGTTAATATTAAGCAGTAGAAATATTAAAAGACAATTGCAGAAGCATTTATATACTACTGTATTGTATAATATAATATAGATAATTGGATATTTTAAAGGCAGTTTCCAACTAGTGCGCTGCAAGTGATAAATCGCCAATATTTTCTGTAACTCGTACATTTGTATGGTATTTGAAACAACAATGTATTTCATTATGCGCCAATAAACGCTCGTCAAAATATGCCAAACCGCTGTGAAACTGCAACAATGGAACTTTTAAAAGATTCAAAAGTAGATTTGTTGTGGCATAATTTATAGTTTTTATCCGTACGTTGTATTATATTTATCCAATTCACAATTTTATGCAATTTTGCTTTTCAAATTTGGCAACACTCAAAAGTTTTAGTTTTTGTTTGGATCAATATGTACACGTTTTGGTTTGGATCTTAAAAAGTTTGTTCTATGAAAATAAATCCGATAAGTTAAAGCTGATTTAAATATGTCAGTCTTTTTATTATTTGCAACCTGAAAGTCTTCTGCCCAACAACTGGTGACCCGGACGTAATAACTCTTGATAATATCCGATTTGCTTAAAATTTTGTATATACGTGATAAGACGCTTCTTTAATTAGTTTTGGGGATCATTGGTTAAGTATAAAGGGGGGAGAACAGTGGCTAATCCCCTCCTTTAATTTATTCATGCAGAATTATAATCCGATAAGTTAAAGCTGATTTAAATATGTCAGTCTTTTTATTTGCAAATTTGCGTAATAGAATAATTTAGGATATTAAATGAAAGTCGTCTGCCCAACAAATTAACTATTTTTAAAATGTTTATTTTTTTTTTTCATTTTTGTTGAAATTCTGAAAAAGTACTGAACCAATTTTCATAAAATTTAAATGGGACCAATTCGAGAGTATTCTCTTTCGAATAAAAAAAATCACATAAATAGGACGCATAGTTCCGGAGTAATCGGTGAACATACATTTAAAAAAAATTACATACACGTCGAATTGATAACCTCCTCTTTTTTTGAGTCGGTTAATAATAAAAATAGATCTAAAAGGGTCGGAATTAATATTCATCGTGATACGAGATTTTGTATGGTATGAACAGGAGCTAAGAGGTGGATTGACCGATTGACCGTGATAAAGACGATTATATACTTACTAGCTGTTACCCGTGACTTCGTTCACGTATCATTAAAATAAGAATAAATTCATTAATTAAGCAAAATATTTCATTCCCAATAATTAGAAACGTAAATAATTAACTAACTCTTGATCACATTCCATTGGAGACAATACAGTATTTCTATGTTATAGAGGCCTTGACATAACTAAGTTTTAAAAAAGTGAAATTTTGTGACAAATAATCACGAAAAGGAAACTGCAACCAACAAAAAAGGCGGGCCAAATAAAATCGTGGAAATCGGCAAATTGTGTAAAAACATATGTCAAGTTTACCTGGTAAACCATTTTACTTTTAACGCCTTTTTAAAACGTTTTAAAAGCCATCCTTCAAAGATAATGGAAATAGTATATTCTTTTCCATTAAATTCAATTCTTGTGAATAGGGAGCAATAATTGTAGACCTAAATGCATGGAGCTTAAATTTGCCTCCTTGATTTAATCTATAACTACAGCGCCTATATTCTAGGCGCTGTACTACAACTAAAAAAAAATTCTTTATTTCTAAATGAAAATATGTTGACAGACAATATTTGTTCTCTAGAATAAATTGACTCATGAAGTTTGAATATGTGAAAATACGTTTTTATTTTTAAAAAAATTTACTGTAATGAAGATTTTTTTTTTCTTTCACCATCTATTCAAATTGAAAATAAATTCTTTTTTTTTTTTTTTTCAATTTTAATGAGAAAAAATATAATATTCCGTTTCATTTCTTCTTTTTTATCCACAAAATTGGAATAATTCAGTTGCCATTTTTAGAGCAACTTGTTAAATTTATATATAAAAAATAATAATAATCATATCTCAAAATTTAAATCATATTTTTAAATTCTGAAAGTTTATGACATCCTCTGCGAAATACAAACAGGCGGTCAGATTTTAATATAATAGATTCGTAATTATTTTTATTTTCCTAATAATCATGGTGTAATTTTTGGCAAAAAACTCTCATCTGTATGTAACTGATATTCATGCATAATAATCGCTAGCTAAAAAAAAAGCTAAAAGAATATATTTAAATTTTTCGTTTTAAATATAACGTGAAACTCATGTACTTTCTAAACTTACCGATTCTTGTTTTATTAATGTAATGAATTGATTCACGCTCCTTCTAAAACACATTTGAAAATTCTCATTTTATTTCAAATATGACGTCACTTTTTCCTCAGAGAAATCTCTTTTAAATGGCACAATTCTTGTTAATTTTCTTTTTCTGGCAATCAGGACGTAAATTTTAGCGGAAAACTCACATTTGTGTGTAACTGGTATTAAAGCTAATTATTAATCAGTATCGATGAAAAATATTTCAGTTTTTCATCTTAAATATTACGTCCATTATCTATTTACTTTCATTATACATTGATATTCATGCTCCTTGTATTATTACGAATATTTGAAAATACATGTTTTATTTATGACGTCATATTTGTCCAAGCCGAGGGGGATCCTTTTCGTAGTTCCATGGTCCAAGCGAAATCTATTTTTTAATAATATAATTATTGTTGCACTTTTCCTTCTAATTATAACGCAGTTTTTGACAGAAAAATATCTTTTTATTTTAACCAATATTCATACTTCATGTATAATAACAAATACTCCATATTTTTGTTTCAAATATCACGGAAATTCACCTTCTTTTGAATTTTTTTTATTTTCAGTTTTCACGTGAAAATCGTTCAATTGAAAATTAGTTGTTGGGAAAAAATTATTTTTCCGTGTTTTTATTTTTGTGGCAACAATCAAAGTACCTAGCAACGATAAAGTAAAATGGTTAAATTGTATGGACAAATGTCCATTTATTCTCTATGAAAATAATGAAATTTTTAATTATTAAAGAAAATATTTGAATAAAATAAACAAAAACCAGCCTATGTTAATTTGAGGATTTTAATCAACCTATATGCAAAAATACAGGATCATTAAATGTTCCATTTTGACGCTGGCTTCAGCCTAACATTTGCACACAATGAGATTTATAATATTATTAGGATTAGGATATTAAATAAACTATTACTTTTTACGGTTCCGTACTTAAAGGGTAAAAACGAAACCATTATAAAATCACTCGTGTGTCTTGTCTGTCCGTCTGTCACGACAGTGTTTCTCGAAAACTATGGAACGTGAAAAGTTAAAACTTGGCAGAGTTATAAAGGCTATTGACCCACCCACATATTTATAAATTATTAGCCATTCACAAATATTTTAGGAAAAAATTATGAGGGGATGGGGGGGCTAATTAAATTACGTGAAAAAAATTACATTATTGCCGAAACGTCAGTGAAGACTTACTGTTGAGACCCGAAAAGTTTTTGGTTTCTGTCTGTTTGTTTGTCTGTCTGTCTGTCTGTCTGTTCATCGATAACTGCCGCAAAAAGGGTCCGATTAGGTTGATTTTTGGTGGGTATGTTGGCGAGGTACCCGGAATTAGCTGTATAATTTTTGGTTAAATTTGGTTCATTCGTTCGAAAAATATAGAACATTTTATTTTAAGTCATAATGCTTTTCAATGGGAAGTCAGACGATTTTTTTTATTTTAACATTCCGCGAAAAGAAAATCACGCATTGGGATAATTGTAAATGCTAAATTATGGATATTAAATTTACGAAATGGATATCTTAATTTAATTTGATAGGTTTGAAAATTTCCCAATATATTTATTAGAATTTCTAAATTAATTGTATAAATTATTGGGAAATTTTACGCATTAATTTGAAAGATATGAAATTTTTAATTTCTCATTTTTTACAAAAATTTTCAATGCATTTACTTTCTCTTTTTCATTAAATGGTTGTAAGCAACTGTATTTCAAAGAATATCAACAAAGGAAAATTCAAGTGAGTTATTTTGACGCGAAATGTTACTAACAAAATAGCTAATTTTCGGGTTATTTAATTTTTTAATATGCTTTTTCTAATGAAATAGATGAGAATTTATTTTAACTACTAAAGAAAGATGACCAAATCGGCTTTCCAAACGAAAAATATAAAAACGTTGAATGTGAAAATGGAATATAAGTCTCATAAGAGAAATTTACATTTGTATAAGCATCTTTTAATACACGGAATTTTATTCAATTTTAGCAACATATGATATTTAGTGATTGAAAAATAAGTATTCTTTTAAGGATAGGATAAAACCTCCTGTATAAAGATATGGTTAATTTTAATGAAATTAAAATAGTAAATGCACTCAGACATACACTCGATTAATGAAAGCGCACAATTACTGGAAATTGATAATATAAAATTAAAGTGACAACGGGGGGTTCAGGGGGGCGGAGCCCCCCTGAAGATATGTAATCTTATTCTGAAAAAAATACAGTAATAAGTAGTTTATCTTATCATTTATCCGACATAAAATTGTGTTTAATGTGATACTTCTAAAATTTTTGGACCTTTCAATAAACCTTATATTCTTATAAATGTATAAATAACGTTAAAAAGTTTAATTTTAAGCTATCAAATATTATGCAGATTATATTAAAAATTAGTGAGATTAATGAACAATGATTTGTAGAGCTGACGTTGAGGCTTCTGATCTGTAGATTTACTAGTATATATTGTGTGGTGTATCGTTCGAAAGATCTCGTAACAATGAGCTCAAAAATATATTTGTTTTAATTTTAGGTATTATATTTTCAAAGATATCGTCAAAAACTTACTGCAAAAATGTGCCTCCCCCCCCCCACACACACACACACACTATTTACGAATCTACTGAAACTAAAATTAGGAAAAAATTAGGAGTAATAGGAGTTTGTAAACCTTGCATGAAAGCTATAGCGATTATCCTAAGTCACATAGTTTTTGAGAAAGTCGAATTTTCCGTTACACACAAACTTTACTTTGGGGGCACTCAGCGGGGGAGTTGAGAGGCGCTCGAGGTACCTATCTATGCGGGTCATACAAGGATTGTTGATAATGATTTTCGAAAAAATTTGTCGGTGATTTGCCGAGATATTAATTAAAAACCTGTCCAGAAAAACGCAGCACGGACCAAAGCGGCGTTGCAACTTTGTGGCCTCTTTCGAAGCACGCTTGGCACAATGCCAAGTTTAAACTTTGTACAAGGTCTTTGTTTTATGTAATGCCAATCATAGTGATAAATAGTCAACATTTTTTATTCCAATTGAATTAAATTATTGAAAAATATTGTGCTGTCCTCTAAAAAAACACCATTTTTTGAAATTTTCTCTATATAAAGTCTAATAAAGAATTTTTTTTAATTAAACATGACTAAATTTTTACAGCTTGTTCTGACTAGATTTTAATGTTGGCATTTTTCATTTTATCACTTTATAACAAAATGGCAGCCAATTAAGCGAGAATGTGAAAAAAAAACACTTTTCCAAAAATTAACCCGTGTTACCTGAAAAAAAACCCACATCTGACATAATCAGCGGAAAATGAAACATTTTATTACATATTAATGGTTTAACTTTAAAAAAATAAAAATGTATGTAGATCATTCTAAAATTATATCATAACAAGAAAATCCGTAAAAATGAAGCTCGTGTTTTGCCAGAATTCTGCAATTGTTAATTTTAATTATTTTAAAACTAAATAAGCACTCCTTAGGCATTTTTAACTGTTTTTATTATTCTAAATGGTGCATAAAAACAGAACAAAACAAACAAGATTGACTTTAGTGAAATATTTGATCTAGTACTAGGGTGGGCTTTTTTTTAGAAAACATTTCACTGTGGGTTTTTTTAGAAGACAGCACAATAATTCGTAGAATAATTCCAAGAATTATCATATAAATTCAGTAGTTTTGAGACAACGATCGCCTATAACTCAATATGGAATTCATCATTACGAAAACATTTACCAGACCTTAGGGCAGATTCTATTATTGTTTCTTCACATGTTATCTTACTTATAGAATCATGGAGATGCCGTAACGATACATTTTATTTGGATAATTTTGAACAGGTGTGCAGAATAGATGGTCCTGCTATAACAGGCGCAAATCCGGTTTTTGGATCCATAGCGTATGTACACCGTGTATATTAATAACGTAATCAATGGCTCTGGTAAATGTTTCTATTTCCATAGTCCAGATAGTGCACACTGTGAATGTCTCCAGTTCAAATTATTTGATATGAGACTGATAACTGTTTATAGATCGCCAAGATGCTGAATAAACATCGCCATTGAATATATAAATAACGCCATATTTAAAAGCATAGGTCAAGAAACATTATGTCAAAATTTAATTACCGCAGGGGACTTCAATGTCAATTTCAAAAACAATATTAGAAATAAACTGTCGGAATGTTTTTTAACTCTTGGTCTAAATCCATTCGTTCAAGAATCTACTACCAGGGAAAACATAATTATTGACAGTGTATTCACTAACATCCCCAAGCAATGTGGCGTTATTAATTCCTTTTTTAATCATCATAAATACATTTGAATAAGGTTTTAAAAAATCATACGCAATAACGATATTTGTTACTATTTAGGCTTCATATCTCTCTGAACATACATCTATACTTTACTAGTATATATAGCTTGTAGTATTTTATGACTTCGCTACAATATCTCAAGCTTTAGTAAAGATGAAGTGGTAATGAGTTGTGATAAACTCTAAGCTGTTACACACTGCCATGTCAATATAATTTATTATTCGTGGTGAGATCGCAATCAGAGCACATTCTAGCAGTCATCGCGGCGAATTTAAAAAGCAGTAGAGATCTTAAACCTTCAGATTTCCTACTGGCACACAAATAATCATAATCAGTTGTGAAAAAGCATATATATTTAGCAGTTTACTCCATCATGATAAAGGACTCTCAGACCCTTTGATAATGCACTAAATTAAATCAACTGAGAACTGCGAAATTATTATCAAACAACGAAGAGAGAAAAGTTAACTTCAAAGGAATTTTAGCATATTCCACTCCTCCACTGATATTTACATTGTGTTACATTAGAGAAATCAACAGAAAAAAAATATCCAAGCTGGTGTAAACGTATCTAAAACCTCGGGCGCAAGGATACAAAAAAAAAAGAAATAAATAAGTAAAAAGGCACAAAAAGAGCGCGAAAAAACCTTCTACGATATTCTAGAAAGTCGTGGAAATCCCGAGATAAAAAAATCCCTGACGGCTCGGCCTACAGGCACAGGTAGATTTCGAAGACGCAGACCGTGGGGCGCCTGTCTGTCGGGAATTGCGGAAGAAATGACCTTTTTGCGATGATGCTGCAGTTGGAACCGCCTACTTCGAAACCAAACTTGTTTGCAGGCGGAGCCAGCAAGGATTTTTTTTTTTCTATAAGAGTTGGTCCTATAAAAAACATGCCAATATAAAAGTTTTAGATAATATTAAGAGGATTTATAATAAATTTAAGCGGATTTGAAATCTTGGGAATTGACGAAGTTATGAATTTTTTTTCTTCAAAAACCTCCCTCCCCCCCCCCCCTTAAGGCAATTTTTAATTATATCAAAAATCTGTCATACATAAATTTTCGGCCCTTCTCCTAGAAGTAATAATAACTTCAAACGGATTCGATACGTATCATAATTAAGAAATTATGGGGGGTTTTCTGTTTTCACAAAAAGTCCCCCCCCCCCTGGTTCGATTTTGCCCATTAACGAACTTGACCGAGATTTTATGCCCCTTGATTTTATGTACCAGTTTCGAAAAGAAGCGGGAGTTGGAACCACCTACTTCGAAAAATAACTTGTTTGCAGGCGGAGCCGGCAGGGATTTTTTTGTTTTTAATTTTTTTTTTTTTTTTTTGCTATAACGGTTGGTCCTATAAAAAATTTGTCACTATAAAAGTTTTAGATAATATTAAGAGGATTTATAATAAATTTAAGCGGATTTGAAATCTTGGGAATTGACGAAGTTCTGATTTTTTTTCTTCTAAAACTCCCCTTCCCTTCCCCCCTTAAGGCAATTTTTAATTATACAAGTTGTAAATTTCCAACTGGACGAAAAATGTCCGGGCCAGGATTCGAACCTGGGATCGCTTGGCTGAAGCCGCCACGCTCTACTACTCAGCCAAGCGATCCCAGGTTCGAATCCTGGCCCGGACATTTTTCGTCCAGTTGGAAATTTACAACTTGTCTGATTGCTTTACCAATTTGAAATAATTGTGTTAAAAAATAATCTAATTTTTAATTATATCAAAAATCTGTCATACATAAGTTTTTGCCCCTGTTCCTAGAAGTAATAATAACTTTAAACGGATTCGATACGTATCATAATTAAGAAATTATGTTTTTTTTCTGTTTTCACAAAAAGCCCCCCATCCTCCCCCCCCCCCCTTGGTTCGATTTTGCCCATTAACAAACTTGACCGAGATTTTATGCCCCTTGATTTTATGTATCAGTTTAGAAAAGATGCGGGAGTTGGAACCGCCTACTTCGAAAAATAACTTGTTTGCAGGCGGAGCCGGCAGGGATTTTTTTTGTTTTTAATTTTTTTTGCTATAACGGTTGGTCCTATAAAAAACTTGTCAATATAAAAGTTTTAGATAATACTAAGAGGATTAATAATAAATTTACGCGGATTTGATATCTTGTGAATTGACGAAGCTATGATTTTTTTTCTTCTGAAACACCCCTTTTTCCCCCCCTTGGGGCCATTTTTAATTATATCAAAAATCTGTCATACATAAATTTTTGGCCCTTTTCCTAGAAGTAATAATAACTTTAAACGGATTTGATACGTATAAAAATAAAGAAATTATGAGGGTTTTTCTGTTTTCACAAAAAGCCCCCCCATTCCCCCCCCCCCCTGGTTCGATTTTGCCCATTAACGAACTTGACCGAGATTTAATGACCCTTGATTTTATGTATCAGTTTGGGAGAGATTTATGCAGAAATTTTCCAGTTATCGTGGTCAGAAAAAAATGACATAGATAGATAGATAGATAGATAGATAGATAGATAGATAAAGTTTTGAACTGGGGGTGGTTTTGGGTTCTGGGAGTCATGATCGGCGTAGATCTGCAAAAATTTTTCAAAATTTCCAACTTAGGTGAGAATGTAATAGGTAGTATTTCTTACGAAATCTACCTAAAAAGATGATAAAATTAAAGGGAAAATTTAGAAAGGGAATTTTAAAGTAGGAAAAATATTGCTGGCGGAACGCCAAAAAAGCAATAGACATGTAGAAACACAAATAGATTTTTGAAGAGGAAAAATAAAAGGAATTTTAGTATTCTAAGACGAAATAAAAAGATTAAATGGAATAGATTTTAAGATAGGTTAAAAGTTTTAAAATCTTTAGCTATACCCAGTTCTACGTTGTATATTCTTTTACAAAGTCTTATTATTCTTTTAGCAACGATTTTGTGTAATATTGCAGTTAGTAATAAATTTATTGTACGGAACCCTTTGTGCATGACTAAAACTTGCACTTGACCGATTATTCTTTGTAAAAAAATGCAATTAAAAAATGGTTAGGTATCACCTGGCACGGGTCACTCCTCACAATAGAACCTCATTCTCAATCCCCCTCAATTTTACTCCAACTCGGAAACCCGATGGGGTACAGCTCTGTGAGAAGCTGCATATTAGGCAGTTTATCGCACTTTTGGCTAAATACTTTCCCCTGATAAATAGTACATCTTTAATAACGCAGAAATATGCTTAGAAATAACATTTCAGTTGTAGTAATCTTAATTGGAATTGCAGATATAGAATTGCATGCAACAAGTAAAATACTATTGATTATTATATTGTTAAAACTGAATATGTTTTCTGTTTTCTGTTTTAGAAATTTAATACATCCCAAATTTATAATATATATATATCTATATGTATTTACAATTGATAACAGAGTAAAAAAAAGACTTAAATAATTTAGAAAACAAAGTAATTTTTTAGCAGTTTTGTTTCCGAGAAAAAATTTCTATGTATGAATTTTATGACCTATAGTTATATAGACTTTCTTATATATAATTGATAAGAGAATTATATATTAAAGAGATGAAGAAATGCATAAAAATTGAACATGTTAAATAATTTATAAATTGCAATAATTTTTTAACAATTTTGTTTGTGAAAATTTCATTTAACTCATTTCAATTTTCAAGTACAATATGTTATATGAATCCATTTTTTCCCGACATTTAATATGAGAATATATAAAAACCAAGTACGTTAAATAATTTAGAATTTTCAATAATTCTTTAATATTTTCAGTGTTGAAATCAGGCATTTTTCTCAAGGGAGTATTTTGAAAGCTCCTGTGGTTGCGGAGAGGATTTGTACTTAAAGAATATTAATAAGCATTAAATTCAAAATTTTCCAGCGGGATTGCCCCCCCCCCCCCGCACACACATACATGCACCAAGGCTACCTCCTAAATTTGTCAATGAGCATTTTTGTTTTAAAATATTTTTAAAATATGCTTTACGTTAAGGAGACAAATGAAATCTTATGCTCTACAATAAAACAGCTAAAAGGGAACTATTGAAAAGTTAGATTGCAGTAATGTATGTTTTAATGTGTATGTGGGGCTTGTGAAGAGGGCTTTTATATTTTTAATTTGTAGTTAACATATTAGGGATGATAATTTAGTAGAAAGTTGGATTTAAAACACTTTTTTTCTTTCTTTTTTTTTTAACCTGTCATCTTTTATGCCAATAGAAAAATATTTATTAATAAAAAAAGGTGGGGAGGGGGGGGAGATGGCAGCAAATTTTACATATACTGTATTATATCTGTTTGGGCCGTATTACTGATTGTGTAATATTTCAGTTATATAAATATATTCTTTTTATCAGATATACAGAGATATTTTTTATAAGGGCTTTTTTTTTAGATTTTAGAAATGCAGGCAAAGCATAATTTTTATTTCTTTCATCAGGTTAAAAAGTAACCATTGTTACTGAAATAAAATATTGCAGTTTTAAAAAAATTATAAATTATTTATCCTGATAATTTTATTGGGGTTACAAGGAATCTTCAAAAAATTTTGACAATGGGTGTTTAAAACTAATTTTTGAGATATGTTTGTCGTGAAGAGGAAGTTTTATTCTATGTAATGGGCCTTACACTATTTAATAAGGCCTTATTCTAGGTGTATGTAATACTAATTTTTCCAAAATGAAATGATAAAAATCATTCTTGGCTGAATCGTGAAAACTTTTGCTCATAAAAAATATTCAGAAATTAAAATAATAATTGTTTGGGCAAAATTGCATTGAATTGTACTTTATCATATAAGATATTCACCTTCATTTAATTTTTTTTAATTTTATCTTTAAAATAAGCGTAACTTTCATTTGCTTTAAAATTAAATTAATTTCAGATTATTAAGTAAAAAAAAAAAAAAAAAATTAAATTTAACAAGCAAATAAACAAAAGTGGAGGGAGGAGGAGGTAGAAAAAAGTTTTAATATCACAGAATGCGAGGGTAATTTTTATATAATTTAAAATTAATTTAATTTCAAAATATTCAGTTCAAAGCAATGAACATTAATAATCTAATGAGAATAGTAATCTAATGAAATAGAATAATAGATTACTACTTTAAATATAAATATTTAAATTTAGTTACATTATTTACATTTAAATAATAAAAGTTAATTTCAATTATATGCATAATGGATGTTAAACGATATGCTATATTGCGTAAAAATGAACGTTATTTTGTTTAAAAAATCATAAATACATATTTATAAAATATTACATAAAAGGTAATTGAAAAATTTCACTTGAAATTTCATTCATAGCAGTGACAAATAATTAGATAACGTATTTAATAATAAAAGTTATATTAATTATGTTTTTTACGCATATTTTATTGCTTTAATTTAAAAAAAAAAAATCGCAACCTATGTTGACGTTGTCAGGCTTATAATCAGCAGAGAGAAAAATTCGACTCAGAGCTAGAAGTCTAAACTGACCGAACTTCCAGGCCCAGGCCCAAGCCGGTCCGAGCAAAAGCTATCTTGGCCTGGTCAGTGTAAACCCGGCCCGTTTGAAAGATCAGCTACCTTGGCGAAGCCCGTTCGATCATGGTTCGCCAAAGAAATAAGGTAGCAGTTCCGGTCAACTTTCACACCCCACACGACATGACCTTTGGAGAAGAAAAAGCAATTAAAGCGGGCCTCGTGAAACGCCGCGTTAAAAAATATAAACAAAAATTTTCATTTTGCAACTTTAATGTAAAAAAATTATAACATTTATTGTACGTATATTATTAAAGTTTTAATAGCATATTACTTTAATAAATATTATAGAAAATGTAAGAAAAAAATCACTGAAGAAAAATTTCAAGTATAACATAAATTTCACAAGGAATCACAATCGCAATTTTTTAACAAATTTGTATCAACATCACAAATAGCCTTGGGTTTAATAATGTCAAAATAAATAGTATAACTTTTATTAGGTTAGAAAATATATGTATTTCTACCCCCCCCCCCTTTCCACACACACAAAAAAGAAATAAAAAATAACTAATTTATTACATGCCTGGCAATACATGCATGCACAAGCAATACATTGCATAGATCTTTAATCATCACAATGTTGCCATTGAATTTAAAACAAATATATTTTGTTTTATCTTTATCGCAAGAGCAATAAGCAAAACATCTTTGCTTGTATATACATGTAATAATGCAAATGTATAAATGTAATAACAGCATCTCCCGAAATTCTCACACTGTTTGCTATTTCAGCCTTGTGTATATTTTTTTCATCATTATCAACTTCACTTTCCCTGTTGGAAATTTGATTTATACTTAACATATCTTCATCTGATCTGTTTGGCTGTTCTCACTGTAATTCTGGTGAATCTTAATTGGCTGACATTTGTTGACAGATCAATTCTGCTTTTCTTATACGCGAATTCATTATTCACATTTCTATGCTTTTTATGTATTTAAAACTTTTAAATACAACATATAAGAGAATATCATATAATTTCTAACAAATAATAGTGAAAAAAAAATCGAAAATTTACTTAAAATTAATTGACGGTTCATACTGAGGTTACAACCCCAAGATCTCTAATAACATCCATTTTGCAGAATTAAAGCTCTTTTTAGTTATAAACTTTTTTTCACAATATTTTCCCTTAATGCAATTAAAATAAAGATGCTATCAAAAAGTCAAGGCTGTAAAAATTATCTAAGCTGAGGAATATACCCCAGAATGCAGTCCTGGGTTGACCTGCAAATCGCAAATCTCTCCTACCCTTAGATTTTTTTTATCGCATTTTACTTTTCCCTAGAACTTTGAAACACCAGTTATACATACACTGACCAGATGAAAGTCCAATAAGCATGACGGCTGAAAAACAATTAAGAATTGTAAATAAAAAAAAAAATAATTATGTTTCTAAATTGCATAAAATTTGTTCGATATTAATATTGGAGTATTAGTGACTTAGTGGGTCACATTGTTTATATTATAGATTCCATTATTAAGACGTACTTTTGCCCACTTTTCTAAAAGATTTACCCACCTCAAGGGACAAAAATTAAACATTATTCCATTCAAGCTCTGTCATTAAAAGAAAGTCTACTATCTGAGCGACTACAGTAGCAGGGGCGCTATTTCAGAACTTTCTTGGGGGGGGGGGGGGGCAAAGTTTTTTTTAGGGTAGTGGCATAGCCAAGGGTGGAATTCGAGAGGCTGTACGCCAGCCCCCCCCCCCCCCCCCTCTCCGAACGAGAAACGTTTACTGAATCATAGATACAAAGACAGTAAAACTTCTAGTACGGAATCTCAAGGGACCTATGAAAAATTCCGTTTCAGACAGGCTTTCGTCTTAGCAAGTATAATTTTAAAATATTATAAAAGTCTTCAGTTAGAGGCCGGTACCGTTTTTTCAGATATTTTAAGACTGTTAAAACTTCCTTTCTATAGAGCACTTCTGAAGATCATAGGTGTATTACAGTGAAACTTGTCTAAGCGAAACCTGTCTATAATTCTTTCTCAAACGGGAAAAAAATAAAGTTTCGACGAAAAAAACACTGTACAATTATTCTTGCTAAGATGGAGACTTGTCTAAAATGGAGCTTTTTGCCAGTCCTTTTCAACTTCTTTGCAGATTTTACTGCAGGGGAGCCATTTCAAGAGTTTTTTCAGGAAAGCTGGGGGGAGGGCGGGAAGCAAGGTTTTTTTTTTTTTTTTTTTTTTTTTTTTTTAAGGACAGGGGTTAAAATAGTGTGCCCAAATCATGCATAAAATAGAAATACCCCCCCCCCCCTCCCAATTAAAAATACACTGTGTGATTTTGCCTCTTATCTTAACTTCTTTCATAAGCATGTGATTCTTTAGCGAATATTTTTTTATTTTCGTGGTAGTCCGCAATTTTTTTTTTCGTTTTTATGCAACACAATTCATCAACCGATCGCGGAACGCATTGCGAATTTTACGAATTGGATTTGGAAAAAAATAGTTAATTTGGTAAATTGGTCGCGGAAAGAATCGTTAATTTTTCAAACGACCGTGGAAAAATATTGCGAACTTCGCCAAAGACCGCTAAAACAAATAGTGATTTCCGTCAATCGGTCTCAGAAAAAAATCGCGAATTTCGTATAACCGATTGCGGAAAAATATCGCGAAATTCGTCAAAAGATTAAGTAAAAAAAAAAAGTCGCGTATTTAGTCAAACAGTCGCGAAAAAAAAAGAGGAATTTCGTCTGAGTTCACGCAAAAATAGCAATTTTTGTCAATCGGTTGCGGAAAAAGACTCCCGAATTTCAACAAAAGATCGTAAGAAAGAGTAATGAATTTCGTCTAAAGATCGCGAAAACAAATAGCGAATTTCGTCGATCGGTTGAAAAAAAAAATCGTGAATTTTGACAAATGGTCGCGGAAAAAAAATCTATTCCGTCAATGTTTCGCAGAAATATAACGAATTTTGAAAAATGATCACAGAAAAAAAAAAAAAGAGAGAGAGAGAGAATTTTATGAAACAATCAAGAAAAAAAATCATGAAATTTAATCGGTCACAAGGTAATCAGCACTCGAACACCATCAAGTATGTTACGAACTTTGCAAATTATGTTGTGATCCATAAGGACAAGAAAATTTTTATTAATGATTTTCTGTCAGTAAAAATTTTCCGCAATCATTTTCTGCCTTCCTCTTCAGACTATGATCTGAATTCCATACAATTCAGAAATCTGCAAAACCCTAGGTGTCAAGTCCCTTGCTCCTGCATTGGGTCGGGTAAAACGACCCAATCTGCAGTACGGATCGAGCCGAGTTGAAACGGCTTATTTTCGTTGCGGGTCAGGTTGAAACTTGGAACATTTCGGACATATGGTCGGGACATATATGTCCCAGTGGACTATTTTTTATTCTATTAGTACGACTTTTTGAAATCTAATATCTGTCATACACTTATATTAGGATATTTTCAAGTGAAATCTACCACAAGGAATTTTTTTGGAAATTGTAGAAAGATTCAATGCAAAATTAGTCGTCAAACCTTGCCTGTTATCAAAGGGGAAATTGTTTCGGATACAAGTTGGGTTTTCACTATTTTGAGTCGGGTTCGTGTTGTTCGATTTTTCAAAGAAATCCTAAATATTTTCAAATGAAAAAAACTCATTTTTCTACATAAAAGGTAAAATTGTTATTAGAGATATAATTGTAGATTTCCATAATCATATTGAAATATCAATTAATTTTCTTTTATTTCGGGTCTGGTTGCGGTCAATGAAAAATTTTTGGCTGTTTTCGGGTTTACTCGAAATTACAGTCCTGCATCGGCTACCCGAAACGCATTTCGGATTGGGTTTGGTTGATTCAATTTTCTTCATTGCGGGTCGAGTAAACTTCATGCATTTCGGGTTGTGCTTTGCCTCTTTCGGGTCGGGTTCGAGATGAACCGATTTTTCAAAAAAAGGTTCTGAATACTTTTCAAATGAAAAAAAAGCATATTTATATGAATATTAATGGGTGTATATGTGTTATTTTTTGTACATAAGCGATGAACTTGTACATTACTTTTCCATTAATGTATTAAAATATACATTCGTTTTCTTTCACTTCGGGTTCAGGTATGATTCGGTTTGAAGTCTGTCGGTTAAAAAAGTTAGGCTACAACCCATCTGGGCAGGACTCTAGTGTCAGGCTGTGGAGATTTCTAAGAGCATACTGTATAGTATATAATATCATTTAATAAAGCAAATGATTTAATAGCATTATAACGATTGGAATAAATATAATGTGACACTAATAAAACAAAATTAACAAGTGAAATAATTAGGAAATTGAATACACCTCCCCCCCCCCCCTAAAAGAGAAAATTTCCCTTTAAATTTTAGGCTAAAGAGAGAAATTTATCTCTAAAATTCTAAGCCTTGAGGGTGACGAGTTTTCTTTTAATCATGTTGTACACAGCTGAGAAGCAATAAATAGAGCTTTTCCTCACATATATTTCTAAAACTAGCCAAAATACTCATTAATGATAAATGTCTCACTTATAGAAAAGTTGCAAGAGCAAGGCTTAAAAAACATTTTTGATAATTATCAGTTTCAATGTTTAAAGTGTTTATTACTTTTTTCTGGCTTCACAAGAAAAAGTTATTGGATTTATGAAAATTTTCGAATTCTGGTTTTCGACAAATTTATACGTTTTAGAAGGTCCTGAACACGATTTGACTGTTTTTAGAAAATCTCTGTCTTTAAGTCTGTCTGTCTGTACGTGACAAAAATTTTGTGAGCACTCTATCTCCAGAACTAATGAAAGAAATTTAATAAAACTTTATATTCTGTTAGATCTTGATATAAACTGGGGCTAATTAGCTTTTGGTGTAAATGGCCCAACAGGCGCGGCTCTGCTATGCTACATTTTTCTTGATTTTTACGATAGCTATATCTCAAGAACTAATGCACAGAATGTCACCAAACTTCAGATTCCGTTAGACTTTGACATAAATAGACGTTGATTACGTTTTGGTATAAATCGCCCAACAGGTGGCGCTGCTATGCTACATTTTGCACGATTTTCATGATAGCTATATCTCAAGAACTAACGCACAGAATTTAATAAAACTTTAGATTCAGTTAGACCTTGATATAAATTGGCGCTGATTTGTTTTTGGTGTATGTAAAACCTGCATGAAATAGAAGTAAGTTTTGGGATTGGCACTTCCCACTAATTTTTTTATTTTAATCAAATCTGTGAAATCTGATGTTAATTTAGCTTTTGATCATATTTTGAATATATATATTTTTTTTTTTTTGTCTGATCTGTGATAACTGATAATTTTTTTGAAATTTCAAAATGGCGCCCCTGTACAGTAGGGAGCGGTACACCCCCGATCTCGATTACTTTTCAGCCTACCTTGATCACATTGTAGTTCGACAACTGGTGAAAACCAGCCTATCTTGATCACATGACAGCCGTGTAAGCACCGCGGTCCGTCTCTTTTGTAGGTTGCAACTCCAGACATCCAATCTCTTCTTCATTCTAAAACCGTTTTTCCGTATAATTATCGAAACATTTGTGTGTCAAGGATCTATGGCGTTTATATTTCAGACTAGCAGGCTGTGCCCGCTGCGCTGGTCAATTTTGCAAATGAACCTTGAATAAAACAAAATGGAGAATTCGACCATGTATTTTCAAGTAATTTGGACCTTCTCCTGGCAAATCCTCCCGCATTGTTCAATACAATGCGAAAGCCATTGCGCTATTATTTTACCTTAGGTGTTAGACAAAATTCAGGCTATTAAGAAGCAACTCTTTTATTACATCATTTATAGTAGAGTTTGGTAGACAAATGTGGCCGTTATGACCAATAGAAATTAAAATGAACTCTAGTCACCCTGCTACTAAAAAAGAGAGCAATCATTGCAGAGATTGACCACTGAATTAAAATAATTTTCGGGTTATTCATTTTCGTTTGTTATAGTTCTTGAACTCCGGGCCTCTCAGCTTGGCGCTATGCATGGTTTAGGTAGTTAAACTAAAATCTCACTCTACGTTACATTACATTTTGTAATATACGTCATCTTCTGGCAGATCTACTGCAGTTTTCTATCTTTGGATTCCAGCAGAGTAAATATAGTGAAAAAAGCAATAAATTACTTGCACATAAAGAACAGTGTTCAACTTTCATATTTAAAAGAAATATGAATCTTAAAAAAAGTGGGTTTTTAAAGACGAATTCTTTGAATAAAATTAAAATTACGTTACTTTTACTGTTTTTTCATTTTATATATCAGTTGCAATCATGTAACAATTAACCTGGAAAAAACCTCGAAATCTGATTCTGATAGAAAAATAATACTCTAGTTTGCATCAAATAAAGTCTTCCTAGTCTTCCGTAATCGGGCCCACAGACAAGTTGGAAGTCAAATCTTAGAAGTTTTTGCAGCGATATGGTTACAAATGTACCAGAATTAGCTACAAAACGAAGTTAATTACGTGCCAAACTACGTTCCATTAAATAATGTCAAACTGCTGTTGACTGAATTATAGATCGTTCACCAATAAAACTACTTGAGAATGATAAATAAAGTTAGTTATGCAAAATTGTTAGTAATAATTATTTTGGTGAATACTTCAACTGAAACTTTTTTCATTTCTTTAATGAGCATAACACGGAGGAATAAATAGTCTTGCAATTTCTTTTATTTTGAAGATTAGATAATTCAGTCTGTTGTCTAAATAAACCCTATAATGAACATAATCGATAATTTGTCACTAAGTTTAGAGGCTAGAGCTGTGCGTTAGCAGAAATTGCATTATAATGATCAAAAATGTATATAATCTGAATTTCAGGTACTTTTTTCTTATCTAGGCTAAAACGATAAATCAGGAAATATTGTTACTTGGCCACCATTGGCATGTCCAAGATTTTTTGGTACATGGCAAGTATTGCTTGTTTAGTGATAGTAAAATAACTGACAGTGAAAAAATATGTAATAGTAAATCTTCTTTTCTCCGTTTGCTTCATAATGAAAATACATAAATTTACTAATTGCTGAGTACAAATTGCGTGTAATCTTCTCCAATCGGATTTACCGTCCAAAGTAACCCATTTACCGTTCAAATATAAAAGAAATTTCGGTACAGATGTCGCAGACGCACCGGAGTATCCGTTTGGTGCAAAAATGGGGATTTTATGCCTGGGCAATCCGGCGATTTTGGTAAGATTTTGCTTCGTATGGAAATCCGGTAGAGCAGATTATATTGGTTTTATATTCAATTAAATAATGTGAGTTTCATAATAAATTAATCATTGTGTGTGTTTTAAAATAAAATAATTTTGTGTGTTTATACTAAAAATTGTGTGTGTTTCATAATAAAATCAGACTAACAGGCTGCTTTAGGAATTAACGCCTAACGGGTGCAAAAACCGGGTTTAGGTTTTTTTTTTTTTTTTTTTTTTTGGTCTGGGTTTTTTTTTTTAGCTAAAATGGCGAAAACAAATCTGGCGCCAACCCCGGCGCGTCTACGACAGTTGTTCCGAATTTTCCAACAATCTATACTAATATTATAAAGGAGTAAAGATTGTTTGTTTGTTTGTTTGTTTGTTTGTAGGGGGTAATCTCTGGAACTACCGAACCGATTTCAAAAGTGATGGTGGCAAATTGATGGTGACAACCCCTGCTCCAACATAGGCTATATTTTATGTCGGTGCCACTAACCCCAGGGGGTGCAGGAGCAAAAAACGTTCTAAAATTGCCATTTTTTAGCTATCAAACTGGCTATCAAGCCCTAAACGTTCTAAAATTGCCATTTTTAGCTATCAAACTGGCTATCAAGCCCTGAGAGCTTGCCAGCCGGTTCTGTATGTATGTATGTACGTACGTAATGCGATAACTCTTCATAGATATATCCGTTTTCCTTCAAATTTTGTTTATAGGTTCACTGTGTTAAGGCGCTTCCCTGATTAGTTTTCGGGATTGATTGGTTAAGTATAAAGGGGGGGGAACAAGGGGCTAATTCCCCCCCCCCCTTAATTTATATAAATGGGTTTTTCATGCAGAATTGTTCCGTTTTCCTTCAAAATTTGTTTATAGGTTCACTGAGTTAAGGCGCTTCCCTAATTAGTTTTCGGGATTGATTAGTTAAGTATAAAGGGGGGGGGGGGATCGGGGGGCTAATCCCCCCCCCCTTACTTTATATAAATGGGTTTTTCATGCAGAATTATTCCGTTTTCCTTCAAATTTTGTTTATAGGTTCATTGGGTTAAGACGCTTCCCTGATTACTTTTCGGGACTGATTGGTTAAGTATAAAAGGGGGAACGGGGGGCTAATCCCTCCTTAATTTATAAAAATGGGTTTTTCAAGCAGAATTATTCCGTTTTCCTTCAAATTTTGTTTATAGGTTCACTGTGTTAAGGCGCTTCCCTGATTTGTTTTTCGGGATTGATTGGTTAAGTATAAAGGGGGTAACGGGGGGCAAATACCCCCTTAATTTATATAAATGGGTTTTTCATGCAGAATTATCCCATTTCCTTCAAATTTTGGTTAAAGGTTCACTGTGTTAAGACGCTTCCCTAATTAGTTTTCGGGATTGATTGGTTCAGTATAAAGGGGGGAACGGGGGGCTAATCCCCCCTTATTTTATATAAATGGGTTTTTCATGCAGAATTATTCCGTTTTCCTTCAAATTTTGTTTATAGGTTCATTGGGTTAAGACGCTTCCCTGATTACTTTTCGGGACTGATTGGTTAAGTATAAAAGGGGGAACGGGGGGCTAATCCCTCCTTAATTTATAAAAATGGGTTTTTCAAGCAGAATTATTCCGTTTTCCTTCAAATTTTGTTTATAGGTTCACTGTGTTAAGGCGCTTCCCTGATTTGTTTTTCGGGATTGATTGGTTAAGTATAAAGGGGGTAACGGGGGGCAAATACCCCCTTAATTTATATAAATGGGTTTTTCATGCAGAATTATCCCATTTCCTTCAAATTTTGGTTAAAGGTTCACTGTGTTAAGACGCTTCCCTAATTAGTTTTCGGGATTGATTGGTTCAGTATAAAGGGGGGAACGGGGGGCTAATCCCCCCTTATTTTATATAAATGGGTTTTTTATGCAGAATTATTCCGTTTTCCTTCAAATTTTGCTTATAGGTTCACTGTGTTAAGGCGCTTCCCTGATTAGTTTCCGGGATTGATTGGTTAAGTATAAAGGGGGGAAACGGGGGGATAACCCCCCCCTTAATTTATATAAATGGGTTTTTCATGCAGAATTATCCCATTTCCTTCAAATTTTGTTTATAGGTTCACTGTGTTAAGGCGTTTCCCTGATTAGTTTTCGGGATTGATTGGTTAAGTATAAAGGGGGGGTGGGGGGAACGGGGGGGGGCTAATCCCCCCCCCTTAATTTATATAAATGGGTTTTTCATGCAGAATTATCCCATTTGCTTCAAAATTTGTTTATAGGTTCATTGGGTTAAGACGCTTCCCTGATTAGTTTTCGGGATTGATTGATTAAGTATAAAGGGGGGAACGGGGGCAAATACCCCCTTATTTTATATAAATGGGTTTTTCATGCAGAATTATTCCGTTTTCCTTCAAATTTTGTTTATAGGTTCACTGTGTTAAGGCACTTCCCTGATTAGTTTTCGGGATTGATTGGTTAAGTATAAAGGGGGGGGGCGAACGGGGGTCTAATCCCCCCCCTTAATTTATATAAATGGGTTTTTCATGCAGAATTATCCCATTTGCTTCAAAATTTATTTATAGGTTCATTGGGTTAAGACGCTTTCCTGATTAGTTTTCGGGATTGATTGGTTAAGTATAAAGGGGGGGGGGAACGGAGGGGGCTAATCCCGCCTTAATTTATATAAATGGGTTTTTCATGCAGAATTAACCGATTTTCTTCAAATTTTGTATATATATTCATTGTAATTAGAGATTTACCTGATTAGTTTAAGGGGTTCATTAGTTAACTATGAGGGGGGTAACGGGGGGATGACCCCCCCCCTTAATATATTGTTTATTTCTTTATTTTTTGATGGGCTTATTTCAAATTCTTTGAAATAAGAGTATAATATACAATTAGTGTGAATAGCCTGTGAACTCAATGCCCTCAGTTTAACTGGGCAGTTTTATTTTTATTTTTTATACTGAAGAGCTAGAAATTTGAAATTTGTCATTGTAGTTACTTATAAGATGTAAATGCTCTCTAAAAACAAAATAAAAAAGAAATAGAAATTTAAAAGGGTGAAATGAGCGAAAAGCGTTCTAAAAACAGTCTAAATTACAATTTCCTTGAAATCTCTGGAACTACAGAACCGATTTCAAAAGTAATGGTGGCAAATTGATGGGGACAATCCCTACTCCAACATAGGCTATATTTTATGTCGGTGCCACTAACATCAATGAGGTGCAGGATCGAAAAATGTTCGAAAATTGCGACTTTTTTATACTGAAGGGGCAAGAAATTTGAAATTTAGCATTGTAGTTACTTATAAGATGTAAATGCTCTCTAAGAATAAATTTTTTAAAAAATCGAAATTTAAATGGGTGAAATGAGCGAAAAGCGTTCTGAAGTCATTCTAAATTACAATTTCTATGGAATCTCTGGAACTACGGAACCGATTTCAAAAGTGATGGTGGCAAATTGGTGGTGACAATCCCTGCTCCAACAGCCTCTTTAATAAAAAACTATGCGTTGCTGACGACTGGGTTTTTTGCTAATTGTTGCAACAGATTAATCTCGGAAAATGAAACATTTGAAGTTACTGAAAAAAATGATAGCTCAAAAAGTATTTGTCAGAAAATTGTTAGACAAACTGCGTTTGAAAGGTAAAAAATTGTATTTTTCTTGATATAAATTTCAAATCTAATGATTATGCCGTTTTTCAAATATTGAATTTCAAAAATTACCAAATTTTCCAATGGAGTACCATAGCGAAACCTTCATGCGTAAAAAGATAATGATAAGGGCGACGTGTCCTGACGTGTATATTGGCTATAGCACGAGAAACAAATTATAGTAGCCTTATTATTCTGCTAAAATATAAAAGTTATTTATGAAATGTCAATATTTTGTTTGATTAAAGGTTCGTTAAAAGAAATTGAGCAGCGTAGCTTGCTAGTATAATATATATACGCTAATTGGCAGGAGACCAGATTGCGGAAGGTTATTCCAATGTCTTATAAAAACCTTCAAAAAGAAAAAAAAGGTATGCAAAGAAAGCTAAACTGAAACGTAATATCTATAAAGAGAATGGTGAAAAAAATTTTAAATATGTGTTAGAATTTACATTAAAATTTAAATATTTGACTTCATTTTTATAATATTAACTGATATTTATATAATATTAATATACAATCGAATATAAAAAATTACATTAAAAATGCTGTCGTATACTTGAAAAAACACCATTTGTTTTTTACATCGCTCAGACACATGTCACGCTTATGCCTTTTTGGCTTAAAATCAAATTGTTTGGCGACAAAAGTAAAATCAAAATCATAAATAAACAAATAAAATGTAACTCACAAATACAGTCATTTTTATAATTGCAGCTGCAAGTTTCTTCTGTAAGTCACATGATGGAGTTATATTTATTAAAAGTAAAATTTTAAAAAGAAGAACAAATCAAAAACAAAATTGTTACCCAGATTTTATCAAATAAAATTTTTAGAAGTATTTTTCTTAACCTGACGGAAAAGATAAATTGCCAAATATGGTTTTAATTGCAATATTTCTCATTAAATAATTTTGTAAGCATTACGAACATGCTTTTTCATGTATAAATTAAATATTTTCGTTTTACAACATTATTTGTCATCAAAACTGTTTTCGTTTTTTCCCCTTTTTTATTTTAAATAAAATTAGTAACTCTTTTCTTTTATTTTTCGATGTGTTTGTATTATTTTCTAAATTATATAGCAGTTTCAATTCTTTCACCAACGGTAATGGCCGCCAAAAAACGACCAATGGTAACCTTTTCGCCCAAAATAACAGAACTTTCCTTTTTGGCTTAAAATCAAATTGTTTGGCGACAAAAGTAAAATCAAAATCGTAAATAAACAAATAAAATGTAACTCACAAATACAGTCATTTTTATAATTGCAGCTGCAAGTTTCTTCTGTAAGTCACATGATGGAGTTATATTTATTAAAAGTAAAATTTTAAAAAGAAGAACAAATCAAAAACAAAATTGTTACCCAGATTTTATCAAATAAAATTTTTAGAAGTAATTTTCTTAACCTGACGGAAAAGATAAATTGCCAAATATGGTTTTAATTGCAATATTTCTCATTAAATAATTTTGTAAGCATTACGAACATGCTTTTTCATGTATAAATTAAATATTTTCGTTTTACAACATTATTTGTCATCAAAACTGTTTTCGTTTTTTCCCCTTTTTTATTTTAAATAAAATTAGTAACTCTTTTCTTTTATTTTTCGATGTGTTTGTATTATTTTCTAAATTATATAGCAGTTTCAATTCTTTCACCAACGGTAATGGCCGCCAAAAAACGACCAATGGTAACCTTTTCGTCCAAAATAACAGAACTTTCCATCATAATTCTATAACTAATCTACGTAGAACGTTGTGTTATATACTAAAATCTTCCCTGAAAAATTATCTATCGAACAATACAAGTTCCATCAAAATCCATTCAGCGGAACTTGAGTTATAAAATAACGAAACAAAATTTCCGTTTGTGTTTTATATATATAATAAATAAAACCTTATTTAATTATTAAATGATATTAATTCTATTTAATTCTCCTTTTTTTCTTAATAAGTTTTTTTTTATTTCTCATGTACACTCAACTGCTACTTTAACTCTCATTCTATTATCTTAATATGTTACGGTTATTTTAAGTGAAACAATATTTTTCTCATCTGTTAAAAATTTATTTTTATAATTTGTATAAATTAATTTTCTTCTGCTAATGTAAGCAATATTAATTTAATTACTTATTTCCCACTGTTTCCTTATTTAATCCTTATTTAAAGTAAATTCAGTCTTTATGGTCTTCTTAGTTCTCAGGACTATAGAGTACCGTGCCGGAGGTTCATTCGAAAAGACGTTTGTTTAAGGTGCAAACAGTGTGTAGACGTACTTCGGTTTCTTTTGTTGTGGTATATCGGAATCTTTGATCTTTTATGACTTTCCCAGGATGTCTGACAAGTTTGAGCAGGCGAGCTGTTGACAGTTCTATTACTTGAACCTGCGGAGATAATTACATAGAAAGCCTACCATTTGTATTGTGGCAGGCATTGGACATTTCCTTTCAAAGCAATAAAAAAAGGGTTACAATTGCTTTTTGGCTGAACTTTCACATGGAGTGGAAAATACGAGTTTAGATATTCGCAAAGTGTATTTTTCACGATACATATTTCTCTTTTTATTAGCAGGGACAGATTTAAGAAGTCGCAATCGCGAGGGGCCACGCATCTCAACCCCCCTCCCAAATTGTATTTTTTTAGTTCAAAAAGGAAAAGTGACTTAAAGAAGCGTTCTTCAATTTTTCTTAATTCTTAGCTTTATTAATTATCTTTAATTTTTCAACTACATTATTTTCTTGTAATAAATAGATTATTTTTTTTTACCATCTGTTTTTTCCAGAAATGTTTTAGTTTTCCACTATGTGGAGAAATGGGCTGGGATTCAAAGGACACAAACATACTTGGTCCTGAGTTGAAAGGAACCCTGTTAGAGACCTTTTATACCAAACGATTTAATTATACAGATTCAGGCCTGGTTAAATAATGGGCCGACTGGGCAAAGTCCCTGGGCACCCTGATTTTGGGCACTCCGAGGTATGCAATTTTCATAAAACTGATGTTTTAAAAAAATATCTAAATATATATTGATACATTCCCAGCTGTATTCTAAGACACAGAAAATGTTTTTTATTTCTTATGACAGGGACCAGAACAAATATCAGGTCCTGGGCCTGTCTTCGGCTTGATCAAACCTTGTACAAATCAAAGGACATGTAGGGAGGGGGGGGGGGGAGTGCAGAGAAATGGGTGGAGCTGGTACAAATAACTGATGCAATTTAGAACTGAATCAAAATTTTATATACCATGTGGTGTGTACAAAAATCTACAAATCATATATAAGGCTGCACAAAAGAATTCAAATACATTATCGTTTCTGGGTGATAATTACTGAAAGTGAATGTTCAACTGTATTACATTTTCAATATAATGTTTAATGAATGAACATACCTCATTAGGGCCTTTCTTCGCAACGCCTCATGGTACGAGTAAAACATAGCTTTTTCATTTTTTAATTATAGATGCAGAATTGGGAACCCACAGTTGCCTATAATAAAAATATTTCTTGCACTGGAATATTGGGTACGGGAAGATTCTGCATATGATCAATGCATATACTTTGCATAACTTTTCTAGTTTGTCTAAGCTCACTCTATGAACCCATTTAACTAAACTTGTTTATTTTGAAAACGGTGCTAGTCCAGGACACGTGCTCCATAACAGACATGTCGTACCTACAAAACAGTATGGTGACAAGTGCAATCTTTGGTGAAAATGTGCAGGTACTATAGGCAAATGTAACTGTATACTTAACTCGGTTTAGCGAAAATGTGTGATTTCCGTCTTTTTCAAAATAACACATTCAATTGTAGGACAACTACAGCTGTAACAGATCCATTTTTAACATCATCGTAAAAAGATTTCATTGTATTTTTTTTTTAACAAGCTCATCCCCGCCCTCTACAGAACAGCCATCCCTCCCCCTTGACATATAAATGGTAATTAAAAATTGAAGAAAAATCGCTTAGTAAAATATTAAAATTGTGTATTCTAGGGTTAAATCCCAAAATTATATCTCATATTTATCTATTACTTCTTTGACTCTGCCCCTGTACACTGAAAATATATTGAAAAAGCTTCTTTTTACTAAAATTTTACACAATGACTTGTTTACAAAGGTGGTTTCATTATTGCATCCTGGGTTCATACTCCTTCCCTCTCAAATAAATTCTCAAACCTCTCACACTCCGGATTAAATCTTTTCACACGACAGTCAAATATATCATAACTGTCAAAGACTAATCAAAGTTTCCCATAGTTTGAAACTAGTCAATTTTTTCAAATAATCAATTTTAGTCAAATGAAAATCTTTCCAAACAAACCTTAGCATTAAAGGCCCTGCTGCCTTCAACAGCGTACCACCCACGCCCTGTTTTGCTTTTGCAAACGAACCCCTAATTTGCATGAAATTATATTTTTAACAAATTTTTCCCAAATGAAGCTAGAGTTCTCGGTCGCACTGCCTTCAGCAATGCACATCCGGGAGTGCTACATACGCTCCGATCTGTTTTTGCATACGAACCTCAATTTTTTTTTTAATTTATGGATTTAAATGAAACTCTTTCCAAACAAACCTAGTGTCAGGGCTCCCACTGCCTTCGGCAACGCATACCTGGACGTGCTATGTACTCTCCAGTCTATATTTGCAAACGAAACTCAAATTTTTGTTTTTATATTTTTAAATGCAAATCTTTCAAAAAGAACATAGGGTTGGAGAACCCTGCTGTCTTTGGTAGCATACAGCGTGTTGCGCACACACCAGTCTGTCATTTTAACCTAACCTCAAATTTGTATAATTTTATAACTTTAAACTGATTTTGTATAAATTTATACCAACTGAGAAGACCGAGCTACGCTCGGTTAAAATTAGCTTTGTGTTCAACTCGATATAACACCGACGTTGTTGTGGCAGTTGCATTTCTTCAGCAGGTATGTGTTGTACGGAACAATGTCTGTGTTGCTCAAGAATGTTCTATGTATTCTGATTGATTGAATCATGCATATCATCTCCCATTGAGAATTTCTAGAAAATTTCTTCAGATTCTCAAAGTCAATTTTTTGCCAAATGTCACCAAAATTTGGAGAAAAATTACACACTTGGCGACTTTTTTTCATTTGACACCAAGCATGTATTTTGGTATTGGTAGAGTCAATTTTGCAGCCCAAATCTCAGCAATGTTGCCAAATATCATCAAATTTTGGCGAGATGTTGTCAATTTTGCACTTTGTTTACTGCCCACTGTTCAATAATTAAATAAATGTTTCAACCTTCATTCCCATTGAAATGCACCGACTCATAGTGACCCCAAAATAACCACTAACTGAGTTTTCTCGAACATGCGATCTAGTTCAATGCTCTTCTCATAACCCATAATATTTAATAAAAAAGTATTTCCCCCCACCTCCTCATATAACAAATACAAACGTTTCTTAATTACATCCATTATACCGCTAGCAGGCGAAATCCGCAAATGTCTATCTATATTATAAAGGACAAACGTGTCCGTGCATAACGCTGACGTCATTTTGCGAATGGCAACAGTGACGATGAAATTTCGGTTTTGCAATTTTTATTATTGCACTTTTTTTAATTTCTAAACATTGCATATTTTTAACGTTTATTCCGTTTTAAAGGGAAAAATATCTACTTTCAAATGCAATCTATATTATAAAGGACAAACGTGTCCGTGTGTAATGCTGACATCATTTTACGAATGGCATCAGTGACGATGAAATTTCGGTTTTGTAATTTTTATTATTGCACTTTTTTTAATTTCTAAACATCGCATATTTTTAATGTTTACTCCGTTTTAAAGGGAAAAATATCTACTTTCAAATGCAATTTTTTTAAAAACTGTATCTCTCAATTTACTCATTTATTATAGCTTAAAAATTAAATTTAAAGCATGATTTTCTTTTAAAATCTATCTCTTTCACTTGCAGACGATTACAAAATATTAATCTGTTTGCACTTTAAACAAAATAAAAAAAATTCAGCATGTGTTTCCAGCTAATATCCAATGCCGAAATTAAATTTTAATAAGCAATAAATAAAATAGAACAAATAAAACACAAATTTAACAGATATGTAATTGAAATAAGTGCGTAAAATCACTGAAATTATCAGAATAAATAAATAAAACTGCTGTGGAGAACGAAATTTTTAGAGATTTCTTAGGCTATTAACTAAGCCAATTCACGAAGCCAATACGAAATTATTTTTAATAAATTTCGAAACTGTATATGAATATATAATTGCTGTTAAGGGGGCAATCTATAAAAAATTATTAAACGTAAAAAATCTATGAGTTTTCATTTTTAAAAAAAATGGTTTTAACATATTCTCTACCCCGGTTGGATGCCCTAGTTGTAATAATATCTGTCACGTTGACTAAATGCAATATTTAATAAGAAGTCCTCTCCCCATCCCCACAAATATTAAATATGCAAACGTATCTTTAATTATTAAAGCCATTGCCAATTAGATATTTTTTCCATAAAAATCAGAATTTTTATAAAATAAAAACTTGCCAGTGTATTTTTTTTATTTTTAGAAAATCTTAATCAGCATATCAATTTGCACCTATATTCAAATTTTGAAATATGTATCTTATATATATATTTTAAAATATGTATGTACCTTATCACTGAGTTAAAATTGCTTAATTTAAAAACTGTCAGCCCGTGTTTCTGGCCACCCTTGACTTTCTTCATCATTGAACGACAGCTGTGCTTTTGACTTGGAAAAGATTTATTTTCATTTGTTTTTCCGCAGTCAATTTAATCAAATGTTAATTGATATCTGGTGTTCTAATTATCAGATCTTTACAAAAATGACATTTTTGGAATCAGCGTTAAGATATACGCATAGATGTACGATTTTCAAATCCATAAATGCAGTATTTTGAAATTTTTTAATGCAGCTTTAAGTGTCCAGTACTTTAAAATTCAGTGGCTTTATTCCAAATACGGAAATGAAAATTTCAGGATCCCGTTCGAAGAAGGCATCTCATCGGTTTGTTGCTAGCCTCTGCTCGAGGTACAAATCTAAGCAGAAATGTACTTTCTTTGTTCCGATAAAAGCGATCCTTTTTCTCTAATTTCTGATCGCATTTTTGCAATGTTTGATGAGTTTTTAATTAATATCTACACTAATTTTCAAAATATTAAAATTCCGATTCTCAGGTGCACCAGGAGAGGTTTTGGACTATCCTCACCTAAATTTTCAGACTTCTAGGTGTGGTAGATTTTTCTAGCCATCGCATACACACACACAGCAAAATTTTCTTTTATTAGTATATAGATATTAATAAACTCAAGCTTTACACTTTGGTACACATGCAGATTGTGCAAGGGATTGAATTCTAATGTAACATATTCAATATGGTGAATATGGTACTATTAGTAATACACTACATTCACTATACTCTAGTAATTTTAAAATAGTGTATTTAATACAAGGAAAATTTCTTAAAAAGGGAACAGTTCAAAATTTTTGAAATATAAATATAATTAGTTTATAAACCCCTCTCTTTGCCATGACTTTGGAAACTTCTAATTTATCTGGAGAGGTGGAGGCATTTCAATTTACTGGGCTACCTATTAATTCACCACTAGAACCAACATGAGGCTATAATATTCGAGATAGAAAGTCACTTTACATGAACTGGCAACTTTCAAACTGCGAGAAAGTGCCACAAATTTAATAACTTACTGAAAAAGTTCAAACTTTTGGATCAACAATGTTTTTATATGATTTTGCAATTTTTTTTTTCCCAGATTACTGTGATAGATAAATAATTACAGATCAATAAAAATTCCTAATATTTCCCACAATCACAGTGTATGCAAAAAAAACTGAACTTTCTTCTGTATTCCGTTCAAAATGTTTCTTCCTTTTTTTTTTTTTTTTGTTGTTGTTGTTGTTGTTGTTTTGTTTTTTCAACTAAGGGCATAAGGGCAATAATTATGATTCATCCTGCACATCTAATTTACATGAAGCTGTACAGAAGACACAATACGAGAAAAGATTTATAAATTCAAAAAATATTTTATTACATAAATAATGATTTTTACATTTTAGCATAAATAAAAAAGTATGTACAAAACATCCATATAATATACATTGTAAAACGTATCACTATTTGAAAACAGTTTTATATCAAACAAAAAAACACTGAGATTCAAAACATGCAAATATAAACTTTAAATAACATAAAATGATGCATAGTTAATTTTAGCATTTGCAATTTTATATAACTAGCTAATTGTTCACTAATGCTATGCACTGGAATCCATCATATAATTATCACAATCAAATGGAAGAAAATTTATTTTTTAAATAAATTCAATTTAAAATAGAATTAAAACATATAAAAAATTGCAATAATTTAAAACA
This sequence comes from Maratus michaelseni, assembly GCA_963931845.1. Classification (NCBI taxonomy): domain Eukaryota; kingdom Metazoa; phylum Arthropoda; class Arachnida; order Araneae; family Salticidae; genus Maratus; species Maratus michaelseni. The sequence goes on along the minus strand of OZ007588.1, from coordinate 190,851,294 downwards.
GAATTAAAGCTATTTATAAAGTAAAAGAAATTTAAAGATTTTATTCATGATCGATTATGTAGTTCTTTTTAATGAAATAATCGAAGTTTTATGTCTAAAGTAATGATTTGCAAATAGAGTTTTGAAAATGCAACTCAAACAAAACAAAAATATTTTGTACTAAAGATGTAGCATAAATAAATGAATGTGTGAAATAAAATGGTGCATTGTACGTTTACAAAAAATTAACAATACTCTAACAAAGTTGTACTAAATAATCTCCTTAAATAATAAGTGTTTCAAACAAAATTACATAAGAACAGCCTAGTAACAACTAATTAAAATAAATATGTTTAAGAAATAAGAAAAAGAATTGCTGAAAAACAGATACATTTATGAAAGAAATTATTTTAAATCATCATTTTAATTGAATGTAACACCCAATTTTAGAATTCATATGTATTTTTTAATTATTTGTCTGATCCTACAAAAATGAATTACTTTTAACATACTAAAATCCAATTGCGACTTCATATAAAAATAAGATCTGTACAGAACAGTGACACCAGCAGGATGTTTTTCAAGGATAAGCACACTCTTTATATCCTGAAAAAGATGTCCATTGTGTTTTAAATACACTTAAGTTATTATGTTTGCAACTAAACTTCGAGAGAATAATAATTTTAAGAATGGTGATAAAAAATTTCAATGTAGCCACAGCTTGGCTACATCACCTTGAACAATGAATATGGGGTCCAAGAGTACTTTTCTGATATTATATTGTATTTATGCCCATATAGAGCATAGACATAATGGTCTGTTTATTCTTACACTGTATTTAAGATTAAGGGGTTTTAAAGAGAGAGCTAAGAAACATGAACACATTGGATTAGATTGACTGACGTAAGGACTTAGTTGCAGAACAACTTTCTTCCTGAGCAGTTTGCCATAATTTATTAATGAAATTTTCAGATTGAGTTTTTTTTTTTTTTCCTAGCAAATTGCTTGATTTTATTGTTATTATTAAGTGGTTATTTTCCAAAGATACAATTTTCTTGAAGAGTTTCATCTTTTTGTGCATTTTTAATCATCTATTATTTTAACTGTTTTCATTATAATAATGAATACATTTGTAAAATATACAATTTCAAATTATCTTTTTTTTTCTAAATAGGAGACATTTTTTCCACTCTGGTGCCTAACTGATGGTATCCATGGTGCACAACATAAAATACTTAACCTTAGAGCAGCTGTCTCATAATTTTCTCATTCTTCAGTATAACTAATTGGTTGTATACAAAAACATTTTTAACAAAATTTTACATAGTAATGGTTTCAGATGAAGGAATAGTTTTATGGTATTTTAACACTAAATTGCCAAACAAAATTTTATTTTATGTACATATAACAAAGCCATTAAAGCTTAGAGGATTAAAATTTCACTACCATGTTAGAGTTACTGAATTACACATAATGCAGCATAACTTAACACATTTTAAAACATTAAAATTGCACATTTAAAGTACATATTAGTTATACAATATTTTTGGCAAAGTAAGTTACAGATCAGGGGAATGTTGTAAAAACAATATAACCTGAATTACAAAATTTACAATTTTTCGACACAATAACTTAAAAATTATTTCAAATCAACCAGCAGATAAATATATATCAAACAATTAAGTTTTTTATTTCCAAAACTCAAAAAAAAACCTGAAAAATGTGGTCTTCTCAAAATTATTATAATCTTTAATAGTTTAAATACTTCAACATGAAGTTCAATGAAAATTTTTGAATTCCTCATTATCTATAAGATAATATCTACGGGTAGAATTTTTAACTCTGTAAAGCCTCAACAACAATAGTTTCAGAATGTAAAAAATTATGATGAAAATTAGCAAATACTTTTTTAGACAAAAGTAGTCATGGTCAATTCATCATAACATAAAAGTATTTTTCATAATAAAACATATCCTAGTACAGTACTATTTTGGAAACTAATTCTTTATACAATTTAAGTGCTTAGTGCTAAAATGCTGTATGAAAAGAAGTGTTTTCAAGAAAAAGCAAAAAATCATTTGCAGTCATGTTCATATTGTTATTATCAACTCATTTCAAATATGGAACAAGTGAAATAAGGCATTTTGGCACTAAATATAAAGTGCCTTGAGTGATGGTGAGTCATAACTCAAAAACTGGAAAATTGTAGATTTTTGGCATTCTGTTGAATTTAAATATTATAAAAAATTTAGAACTTTAAATACAATAAAATGTATTTGGTTGTGTGAATCTATTTTCTATGTAACTTTTAAAACCATAAAAAGCTTTTTTTAAGATTAAAAAATATATACTAAACTTATAATCCTAAACTTATATTTATTATAAACTTTTAATATACATTTATTTTGATAGAAATTGAACTTTGGAAATATTATAAAGTAAATAGAAGTATAGATTTAGTTCAAATTTTAAAGAATAAATAACTATTCAAATAAGCTAAAAATACAAAAAGAAAAACAGGAAAGTTACGCAATAGAAAGAAAGTCTTATGATTAAATTTAATCTCTAACAAAAATAGAAATTTTCATAAAAAATTAGAAAAGTCATTAATAACAAGATGTGAGGATGAAAATAGTTAAAGTCTAAAATTGGTCTCTTAACTCCTGCTTTTCAATTTTTATTTCATGCAATAATAATGTTAAACATTTGATGATCACTTAAGGGAAATGAAGAAAATATATCAAAATTAAATAATCAAATTTCAAATCAAGAAATATTTCTTTTAAAAGGTTAGACTAATTAACTTAAATATGATTACATGTTTAGATATTCCAACAACAGATTACACTATTAAATATGTAATTTTGAAAACTGATATCAACTACTAAAAGACTAATTGATAATGAGGAATTGCAATTCAATTTAACGCTTTTTTACCATATAAAATATATAAGCAAATTATTTTGCCTCCCTTTACTGCTGTGACTCACCAAATGTTATGCTTACATTTTTGCAAGCAATGGGAGAAGCAACAACTTCTCTCAAATTTAATAAGGCTTAGAGTAACCCTGTATATTTCCAGGATAAGCCTAACGTTCTTATCTTGAAATAAACAGTCATTTATTCTGAAAAGGACCATTTTCTTTATCTGAAAAGCATATTAGAAACAAACACTGGAAAACAGTTGTAATAAAACTAATGCAGTGACAACTTGAGGTGTGAGGATATGTGGCTGAAATTTAAACAGGAACTAGAATTCAGTTATGCAAAATATAAAAACATTCTATAGCTTGTTTAACTAGCTGAAAACAGAATTCGAATTTTACTAAGCAACACTTTATATGAGAAAACTTCACCAACACCTTCAGAGAGAAACTTTATAATGTGTATAATTTTAAAGAATAATGGTTTGCTTTGATTTGGAGTACTGTGATCTTTTTTTTTTTTTTTTTTTTTTTTTTTTTTTAAACATTAAGGATAAATAGATCAGGACCTAAAGTGAATTCTGAACCAGCTCTGAACTGAAAATCAAACCCTCTACCTCTCTAGCTTGAAACTCTAATAAAATGCTGCAATAAAATATTGTCTAATGAAGCTGCAATAAAAAGTTAGGCATTCTTAAAATGCCTCTGTTAACTTTAGTAAAAAATTATCTTGATCTTTATTCAACATTATAAATTGGTGGCTCAAGGATAAATGGTTCAGTAATAGTAGAAACAACAGAACTGTATAATTTAAAATAGAATAACTCAAATTAAAAAATTATCTGGGGAGATATATTTAACAAGATCTGCTTTCTGTATATAGATAGCCTAAATATAAGAGACAAATTATTTTTTATGTAGAAAGAATATTTTCAATAATATATCACAAAAGAGCCATTTTTCTAATGCTAAGTATAACTAAAAGTTAAAACAACAGTATCAAAAATATCAAAGGCATTTTCACCCTAAAGGCTGTTTAATGTGAATGCAGTATACCAAAACAGCTAGCATTACTGAAATAATCAGTATTTTGTAAAATCATACAAAAATGTCAATTCTATACTTCATACACTAAGCTGTATTAAAAGCAAGTACCTTTTACAAAGAGAAACTTTCATTTGTCACTTTTAAAAATGTACATTTTTTGTACAAAACAATGCACCTGTTTATGAATGTTTATATTGCAAACAAATAAAAAAGCTTTGTTTCTTTCTCCAGGAAATTTTCATTAATAAAAGATTAAATCTAGTTGAACTAAATTAGTTTGTTGTAAACATACCATACACCTCTTTCTGATTTAAAATTTATTGACCAATATATTTGAAATAGCAATAAAATCACAACTAAATGACATCAATAATAAAATTGTCTTATAAGTTAACAGCATACTTTACTGAGCAAAGGTAATTTTAATACTTTTAAATTTAGGCTGTAATGGAATTTTACTATGCCGTGTACAAACATTACAATATCAAAGATATTGCAAAACTATTCAAAAAATGTATATATTTCATACTTATAAAAAGGGCAAATATTTTAACAAGTGCTAATAAATGAAGTTACAAACTTCTTTAGCCTTACGTCATTACTGATTGTCATCTCTGTGGAATTATCAAGATAATAATCATTGTGCTCTTATACCCCACAAAACAAATTAGTAATTAAAATACAAATTACAGCACAGAAGCCCATACTTTTACTGTTAAAAAAAAAGGAGAGACTGGAGAATAATTATGAATTCAAAAACTTAAAAAGACATGTGAGGAAAATTTTATAAATTTGTTTCTATTTTTTTCACAATTGTTGTTACAAGAAATGAATAATATCATCAAAATAACTTTTTATTAACATTTAAATAACATTCTGCATGTAACATTGTTTTCATCAACTGTGTAAGAATACATAGAATATACTGAAATTTAACCTTAAAGAACATGGACGTCATATTCTGTATGCTACAAAAACAGCTGGGAATTTCAGAATAATCACATGCCTCTTATTTACCCTTTTCTCACAGATCCTTTAGCATTGAAACAGTGTTTACAGTTGAAGGTTGCAATTTTTTCTGCTCTTTTCTTATTTTTTATTGAAAAGTCACCGCTGGTGTACAGAATACACATATTTCCAATTTTACATGTAAAAAACATTTTAAAATACATAATTGGACAACAAATCCTAATGTTTTGCCTAAATTGCCCCTTTTTCTGTAATTTTGAATTTTTTATTTGTTTTTGTTTTAAATTTGCAATGCTGCAGATTAATTGCCAAAGACATTGTATTTAATTGTATTAATTTTAATTACAATAGTTTTTTTAATTCAATGTTTATTACTTTTATACTATTATTCGACATTGAATTAAACAAGAATATCTGTAAAAATATATATTTTTTGGCTTTAAAAGACACTGCCCATGTTCTTAGAAAGTTAACAGCCAATAAAATTTTCTACACTATTACATTTTTACTTGACACTGTTAACTTTATATTCCATGCAGAAAACAAAGCATATAGATTCATCCTTAAGTTCTAATTTATACTAGATGGAACCCGTCAAAATTTGACGGCAAAAAACTTGATAGTACCATAAAAATAAAATTCATAGCTGCTTTAAAATGTTTGAAACTTTTGCAGAATAATTCAAATAAATAAAAAACCCACTTTGAATTAAAGCTAGGTTGAAGAACAGCAATTGGCTAAGTTTCACTGGCACATGCACTCGCGGAATTTCTTTCATTTGACACATTTAGCGCTGTTGTGCAAGTAAATGGTAAGTGCCCCCTTGGGGAGGGGGAAATGGCAGGATGGACCAAGGAGATGCATAACATGAATAAGCAGTCAAAGACCTTTCAAACGATATGTAACATGAGGGGTGTGTGCAAAATTAAAAAAAGTACCCCCTTGGGGGGGGTAAAGTAGGGGATGGACACGGTACATGCATAATATGATTAAGTGGTCACAGACCTTTCCAACGATATATAACATGAGGGTTGTGTGCAAAATTTAGAAAAGTACCTCTTTGGGGGGGGGGGGGCAAAGTGGGGAGATGGACATCAGAGATATGCATATGATTACGCAGTCACAGACCTTTCCAACGATATATGACATGAGGGTTGTCTGCAAAATTTAGAAAAGTACCCCCTTGGGGGAGGGGGGGCAAAGTGGGGAAATGGACATTGGAGATATGCATATGATTAAGCAGTCAGACCTTTCCAACGATATATGACATGAGGGTTGTCTGCAAAATTTAGAAAAGTACCCCCTTGGGGGGCAAAGTGGGGAGATGGACATTGGAGATGCATAATATGTTTAAGCAGTCACAGACCTTTCCAACAATATATGACATGAGGGTTGTGTGCAAAATTTAGAAAAGTACCTCTTTGGGGGGGGGGGGGGGGGCAAAGTGGGGAGATGGACATCAGAGATATGCATATGATTAAGCAGTCACAGACCTTTCCAACGATATATGACATGAGAGTTGTCTGCAAAATTTAGAAAAGTACCCCCTTGGGGGAGGGGGGGACAAATTGGGGAGATGGACATTGGAGATGCATAATATCATTAAGCGGTCACAGACCTTCCCAACAATATATGACATGAGGGGTGTCAACAAAATTTAGAAAATTGCCCCCTTGGGGGGGGGGGCAAAGTGGGGAAATGGACATTGGAGATATGCATATGATTAAGCAGTCAGACCTTTCCAACGATATATGACATGAGGGTTGTCTGCAAAATTTAGAAAAGTACCCCCTTGGGGGGGAAATGGCGGGATGGACCCCGGAGATGCATAACATGAATAAGCAGTCAAAGACCTTTCCAACAATACGTAACATGAAGGGTTTGTGCAAAATTTACAAAAGTACCCCCTTGGGGGGGGGCAAAGTGGGGTATGGACACCGGAGATGCATAATATGATTAAGCGGTCACAGATCTTTTTAACGATATATAACATGAGTGGTATGTGCAAAATTTAGAAAAGTGCCCCAATTGACGGGGGGGGGGGGGGGGGGATGGACCACACAGATGCATAACATGAAAAGGCAGTCACAGGCCTTTCGAACGATATATCATATGAGTGGTGTCAGCAAAGAAAAGTCTCTGCCCCGTGTGGGCAAAACATACTCCCCCCCGCCGCCATAATTATTGATGCAGACTCATTTTTTAAATTCGTTCGCACCCCTCTTCTCCCGCAAAATGTGAATTTTAAAAACTCCCCTTCCGAATTTTTTTATACCAAAAGCACTTATGTCCATCGTCTGCATGCAGAGTTTTGTGCTTACAGACACCAGACACAACAACACACACACAGACAGACGTTTACCGACATTAATAGCAGTGTTTCACCCAGACAGTTTCAGAAGGGTGCTGCACCCTGCCTGCCCTTTGGTTTGCAAAATAGCACCCTTCTTGCCCCTCATAAAAATAATTAGCACCCTTCTTGCCCCCTCCAGCAAAATAATTAGCACCCTTCTTGCTCTCAGTAAAAAAAGTGCCCTTTCTCCTTTTTGCATTAAAAAATTTGGTTTCATAATAAAAACTGACTCAATGTTGTCTTAAAAAGAGTGTTTTGACTTTGAAATATCAAAAGTGGCTTTAAAAACCAAAAGAATACCTTTAAGCTTTAACAATTAAAAAAGTGCCCTTAAGATTCTGAAAAGTGCCCTCAAAAATCCAAAAAGTGCCCTTAAGAATAAAAAAAGTGCCCTTTTTCTCACCAGCAGCACCTTGCCCCTTTTTAAACCTGGGGGAAACTCTGTTAATAGTATAGATGATACTCAGTGCCTACACATTTCACCCTTTATAATTCAGCCAATGAGTTGACAGTCGTTCATTTCCAGAAACGAAACAATAATTCTTTAGGATGAATTTTGTTTGTTTGGCGTCACAAACTTTTTAGGGCACCTGCAGACTAAAAACATATAATCAATCTTCGCGGGAAAAAAATCCTAGATTTCGTCAAATGATCACAGGAAAAACACTAATTTCATCAAAGGATCATGTAAAACGTGAATTTTGTTAAAAGGCCACAGAAAAACGTGATTTACGCAAAAGATGAGCAAATTTTGTCAAAGAATCGCAAAACAGGAAATTCCACCAAAAGATAGCGCTTTCTTGCCAAATTTCGTCTAAAAATTTGCGGAATAAAATGTATTTTATCAAAAAATCGCTGGAAAACGCACATTTCGTTAAAGTATCGCGAGAAAAATGCGAATTTCTTCAAAGATTGCTGAAAAAACGCGAATTTCATCGAAGGATTGCTGAAAATTCATGAATCTTATCAAAAGGCAGCAGAGAAAATGTGATTATTATCAAAGCATTGCGAAAAAAGAAAATTTCGTCTAAGGATCACAGAAAAACACAAATTTCATAAAAGAATCATGGAAAATAACGCAAATTTCGTGAAAAAAAAAAAAATCGCAGAAAAAACACAAATTTCGTCAAATTATCGTTGAAAAAAAAACACGAATTACGTCATAGGATAGCTGAAAAAATTGTGAATCTCGACAAAAAAAAGATACAGAAAAAAATGCGAATTTCATTAAAGAATCACGAAAAAAAATGCAAATTTTGTTAAAGGATTGCGCAAAGAATGTGAATTTTTTGAAAGGTTCTTGTGAAAAATGAAACTGTCTTTATTAAAAACAGCACACACACAAACATCTATACAAACCTCAATACACACAAACATATTATAGGCAGGGCTTGAAATTCAATTTTTCCAAGGACGGGAGTCTCCCTACCAACATTTTTAAATGGAGGGGAGTTGTAATGTTTGGGAGGGAGAAAAAAAAATTTTAAACCCCACTATTATTTTACGTGTTATTTAAAGAATTACATTAATGCAGACATGACAAAATACCATTGAAAAAATTAAGTCAACTGAGAATGATTATGTAAAATGTTTATTTTTATTATAAAAAAGGGAAGAATGTTAAGTTTTATATATGCAGTGTATTTTTCAAGTTCCATTAAATGTGTTAGGGACCCTTAACAATTAGGTTGTTAAATAAATTTCTGACTTTAGATTTTACTTGATTGAGATTCACCGATCGATCGTGGAAAAGACGCAAAGTTCATCGATCTGTCGCAGAAAAAACGCTAAGTTTGTCGATCAGTCGGGGGAAAAAAGCAAATTTCGTCGATCGATTGCAGAATAAACACAAAGTTCGTCGATCTGTCCCCAAAAAACGCAAGGTTCGTCGATCAGTCGCTTAAAAAACGCAATGTTCGTCTATCTGTCTCAGAAAAAACGCAAAGTTCGTTGATCTGTCGCGGAAAAAACGCAAAGTTCGTCGATCAGTTGCGGAAAAAAGCAAATTTCGTCGATCGATTGCGGAATAAATGCAAAGTTCGTCGATCAGTCAGGGAAAAAAGAAAAATTTTATCGATCGATTGTGGAATAAACGCAAACTTTGTCGATATGTCCCCAAAAAACGCAAGGTTCGTCGATCAGTCACTTAAAAAACGCAATGTTCGTTGATCTGTCGCGTTCGTTTGATGTCGTTGTTGAAAATTTATGAATTTCTATTATTAAAGTAATTTTTTCATTTTACCGTATTTATTTTATTTTTGTGTTGTATGTATTTTGCTACTTTGAATTTTTTTAAACTAACCCTTTTTTTTTTGGAGAGTGAGAGAGAGAGATTTAGTAATTTGGTGACACGAAGTTCCGCAAATTCTTAAAATCCACAAATCGTTTCCAATGTAAACAATGAAATTTACAATTAAGTTGCAAGTGCAAAATTTCAGTTTTTTAAAATTTTCATGTCATTCTGTACACATTTTAATATGTCATTCTGATCATTATACATATTTAGTTACGCATTATTAATTATTTACTTGACCTTTACTTTTAATATTTTAAATATTTCAAACTTACAGCTGAATGTAATTATTAAAACATTTGAAATACTGCATTCGAAAAATGAAATTTCAGCTTAGAAACGCGACAATTACTATTAGGTTAAAAAAATTTAAAGTAGAAAAGTACTTATGATATAAAAAGAAGAAAAAAAAATACACCAGAATTTATCTGTATTACGAAAGCGGGAGAAATGATTTTCTGTGCTATACGAAAAGATATCCAAATAACTCAATCATAAACATAGAAATAGGTATCGGTTTCTATGTTCATGTGCACTCAATCCAAACTTGAAACTTTTAAAAAGGTCATTGAATGAATGAAATTCATCTCCGCCTTTCACATCCAGAAAACTTGCTGTGTCGCCAATTATGTTTATATTTTATATATATATATAAAAAAATAATAATTCAGGCACTTTTCCGTTATACGGACACCATTGTCGCCAAACATACATACATACATACATTTTGGCATAGTGTCCGTATAACAGAAAAGTACTAAAGTTCATGGTTTAAAATCACAATAAAATATCATGAAATTTATGGATTAGTTGTGGGAAAATATCGGGGAAATAATGTGTTTTTCGTGAATTTTTTGTTTTGTTAACAATGTGGTTAGAGAGCCAGGGAGAAATCCAGAAAACTTGCTGTGTCGCCAATTATGTTCATATTTTATATATATATATATATATATAAAAATAATAATTCAGGCACTTTTCCGTTATACGTACACCATTGTCGCCAAACATACATACATACATTTACATACATACATACATTTTGGCATAGTGTCCGTAAAACAGAAAAGTACTAAAGTTCATGGTTTAAAATCGCAATAAAATATCATCAAATTTATTGATTAGTTGTGGGAAAATATCCGGGAAATAATGTGTTTTTGTGAAATTTTTTGGGCTTAGATGCTTTACACTCACGCTAAAAAAAAAAAAAAAATTAATCGGTTAAAAAAAAGAAAAAAGTCGCCAAATTTAGGGGATTTTTTCCTTTAATGGCAACCTAGCCATTGTATTAAGTTATTCGTTTGGCGCAGTCTTGGAAATCGCGCCAACCAAACAGTCGCCAATCTTTTGTTTACATTTTAGCGTGAGTGTAACACATCTGTTCCACTTTTTGTTTTGTGTTGTTGTGTTTAATTGTAAGCATTCATTATAATTTTCAGTGCATTATTAAATTGAAATTTTTGTTTAAAATATGTAAACAAAACAGTGACCAGAAACCTGCACAATTTCTAATATAGATAGATAGATAGATAGATGCATGCATGTAGTACTTTTAATTATTTGGTAAAAATACTGTGATCGTCACTGAAAAAACCTTAATTTAACCTAAAAGTAATTGTCGAGTGTTTAAGCTGAAATTTCATTTTATGAATACAGTATTTCAAATGTTTTAATAATTACATTCAGCTGTAAGTTTGAAATATTAAAAGTAAAGGCCAAGTAAATAATTAATAATGCATAACTAAAAGTAATTGTCGAGTGTTTAAGCTGAAATTTCATTTTACGAATACAATATTTCAAATGTTTTAATAGTTACATTCAACTGTAAGTTTGAAATATTAAAAGTAAAGGCCAAGTAAATAATTAATAATGCATAACTAAAAGTAATTGTCGAGTGTTTAAGCTAATTTCATTTTACGAATACAGTATTTCAAATGTTTTAATAGTTACATTCAGCTGTAAGTTTGAAATATTAAAATTAAAGGCCAAGTAAATAATTAATAATGCATAAGTAAAAGTAATTGTCGAGTGTTTAAGCTGAAATTTCATTTTACGAATACAGTATTTCAAATGTTTTAATAGTTACATTCAGCTGTAAGTTTGAAATATTAAAAGTAAAGGCCAAGTAAATAATTAATAATGCGTAACTAAATATGTATAATGATGAGATTTTTTTTTCTTGAATTATTCAGTGAAACTCGCCTTATAAATGTACGCAAATAATTCACATCAAAATCTTAAAATAACAAAGTTTTCTTTCGTGTTTAGCTATGCTTAATAACCAAAAAAGCTTGATTAATACAAAAAAATTTTCGTAAAAATACTGTGATCGTCGCTGAGAAAACCTGAATTTAATCATATCACACAGAATTACATATTAAAAGTTTAAAAAACTGAAATTTTACACTTGTTTACATCGGAAACGATTCGCGGAATTTCGTGCCACGAAATCTCTCTCTCTCTCTCAAAAAAAGGGTTAGTTATAAAAAATTCAAAGTAATAAAATACATACGACTTAAAAAGAAAATAAATACGGTAAAATGAAAAAATACCTTAATAAAAGAAATCCATAAAGTTTCAACAACCGAACAACCAAATGGAATCGTAGTAATCCACATACGCTTCTAGAGAGAGGAAAAAGCCTTCACCTCATTGGCTGAAATATCGCGTCTGAAGATAGTAAAAGCCTCTAGCTGATTAGCTGAATGCTCGCGCATGCCTATAAAAGGCATTTTTGCACGAAAAACTAAAAAGCAGGTTAGCTTTAAGTATATGGATTTACTGTTTATTATAATACAAAAGCAATTTCAAAAACGTATTTTCTAATTTTAGGCTGCTCAAAAAGCTTTGCTAATAATTAAGAAAATATGTAATTGTGACACATAGCTGTTTGACAAATGTGCAAAACATCAAAGTAATAATTTAAAAAAAAATAAAAAATAAATAATAAATAACTCCAAAGAAAAATATGTGAAAATAAATAATGCAACTAGAAAAAGTGAAAAGAATTATAATTCAGTGAAGAATATAATTATCTTATATTTAATATTTTAAACTAAGATGCATATTTTTATATAAAAAATTAAAGTTTCCACCATTAATCAATCATACTCTAAAATTTTTTTTAAAAATGTAATTATTACATTTACAAAAACTTATAAAGATACTGAAAACATGATTCTTATATTATTACATTTTCATAAAATTCTCGTATTATTATAACCTTTAAATTTTATCTAAATTACAAAATCACAATAATTTTAGCAATTTTCTATAAAAGAAAATTTCAGTTACAAAATCATTCTTTAAACAGTTCATAAAATCAATGAAATATCCAGTGATATGTTAATTTGAAAAATAAACACATAACCTTTTTTCAAAAATTAACAAAATTAATTTATAACATCATGATTAATAGTTAAAGTATTTAAAAAGCATATATTAACATATAACAAAAACTTTGTTTTTAAAGTATATATAAGCATCACAGTAATCTAGAAAAATAAAAAAGCTTTTTTTTTTTAATCAAAAGCAAACTTATGAAAGGAAATTATGGTGAGCAAATGATAAAACTTGCCAGTTTAAGAGATCCAGGAGTGATTTAGTTACAAAAGCAAACTTTCTTTACACCTTAACAGTAAAGACAATCTAAATTTCCTTTCTCCAATACAATAATGACTTCTGCCAACTTTTCATAGTTCAATCAACCTTTTGATCATAGCTAAACAGTCAACAAAAATTATAACTCTTGCGCATAACACAACACAATTTGAAATTTTCATCAAACTTCCAAATTTTAATAAATAAGTTCACAGAAGGAAGTTGTGAGAAACATATCAAATAAATATCTTTTAATGAATAGTTATTCACTTTTTTTTCCATTTGGAATCACAAAATTCTAAGATTAGCATTCTCAGAATAGGAAAAGTAACTTCTTACTCTAATGAGCATGAACATTAATGGGATGGCATGTTGAAATCTGCAATCTATTTTTCTGCACGGGTCATGATGTAGGAAGCTGAACATCACCATCAGGTTTTGCAATTTGATAAGTGATGAGATATTCTGGATATGCCTACAAAATCATAAAATTTATACAGCATGTAAGTGAAAATAAAATTACAATTGTCAACATCAAAATCCTTTTTGTAAAATTAATACCGTATTTACTCATCAATAATAAGAATCCCCACTTTTGATTGGGAAAATAGACAAAAATTATGTCTTGTTTATAATGTGCACCATAATGTTTCAATGTCAGAAAATCAAGGAATTAAAAAAAATCAATAGACATTCTGACTCAAAAAATAAATAAATAAATAGATAAATAGAGATTATCATTAAAAGTTTTAAAGTCACAGGAATATCAAACATGATAGATGGAGGTGAAGATGATATGATAAATGAAGATACAGACTGTGCTAGTGATAATTCCAGCAACAGTAGCAATAGGACAATAATTTGTGCCTTGTGACAGCTTTGATTATGAACTGTGTGTAGGTAATTTTGAGAATGTGGATATTTTTATACTGCTTTGGTTGTGTAATGCTAATTTAATAAAGATGTATGATGTATTTTTACTTGGTAAGTTTTGAATTTATTTTTCTAATATGCTAAATTAAAAAAGGATAAAATCCTTGCTTTTCTGTTCATTTGGGTAGAAAATGGAGTAATGGATAATTAATTACTTTATATTTGCTCACAATAAACAACTCAAACATGCAATTACTTCACTTATTTTTCTATGTTTGTACAACTGTATTACAATATCTACATGTTGTATTCAGTGACTTAAGGAAAGAATTATTGGCTTTACATGCTAAGTTATAATTCATTATTAACTACTTAAAAAAATGTGTATTATGTTGTATATTAACAAAAGCACTTAGGCAACAATATAGCTCAAAAATAACACTTCTCCAGCAAAATAAAAAAAGCTGACTATAAACACAATGAAAAAGAAAATCATAGTGGTTACTTAAACAGACAAAAATAAATAAACCAATGCTATACCTGTTCTCCTCGATATACCACATACTCTGGATAAAATAATCCTCCTACACTAGGACGACCAATCACAGAATGATGACCAGGAGGTGCATGAGCCATCTTCATTGCACTAAACTGGAGGAATGATTTTCCCAACGTAACACGACAGAGAAGAAGTTGCCTGAAATTCATTAACAGAAAAAAATTAAAAGAAGCTACAAACCACTCACAATAATCTTTTAATTTAGATTTAAAAATTACTCTATAACACATTGCATAATGGAATTTACATTGGAATATAAGAGATTGTTCTAAGTATGTCTTCATCTTTTACGCTTTCAAACTCAGAGAAAGCTGAATATAATATAATCACACAAATACTACTTTCGCAGAGCTGAATTTTAATCCAATTAAAAGACAATTTTTTTTCACTAATTTTAGCAGTATAGAAGTACAAAGAAGTAAAACATGATAAAACAAGCTAAGACAATCTATTTAGAAAAGAACTGAAAATTATAAAATTCGAATATTAATAATTCAAATAATTTTTGTTTTCTTAAAAAAGAAAAATGCAAAAATATTGTCTATTTAAAAAAAAAATTAAAAAAAAAATAAATAAAGGAATAAATAAGAGAGAGATATATAGAGAGAAAAAGAGACAAAAAACTGATTCTCAAAATGACACTTAACATTCAAATAAACTGCCAAAAATTCCTATAATTTTGCTGCATACACTTCCATATATACTGAACATAAATTTTTAAATGTGTTTAAAAAACTCATTTAATAAATCATTTCATACATTTAAATATTAGATAAGTAAAAACCTTCTTAATAAAACTAGAAGACATATTATACTAAACATTTTTTTGAATGATGAGAGGTAATAAAAATCTTTAAACCAGCTTAAGAGTAATGTGGATATCTGTGTGATTTGTTAAGCTTTATGTACAGTTTATTGATACAAAAATGTTTATATGATTTCCTTGCGAGGGTTCTTAAAAAAAAAAAAAAGAATGGAGCTTTTTTCGGAGACTGATCATACTTGGGGAGATTGTTTTCATAATCTGTAATTGTTCAGGTGCAGAGAAATTCAAAGAAATATAGAGCTACACTCAACTGAAATCACTGAAACAGAGATCGCTAACATGATGATTTTCTTGAACCAAACCGAGTACACTTAACATTTTTTTAGAAAAAACACACAGTATTACTCCAGCAGCAGAAACAATGCAGCCCGACAGTGGACACTGCAGATTATTTTAGACCTTTCAGATTAATCTAACACCTTTATAAAAATTGCTGGGCTTTAAAAAATTTTCTAAAAGTTTTTTGCATCTAGATTTATTGTATTTATTACATCTGTTTATTATGTTCTCTTTGTAAATGCAAATTTTGCTTATTTTATGAGTAACTGTTAGGTTGCTTTCAATACAAAAAAGTCCTTCTGGCCTGTACCGGGAGGAAAAGGTAGCTTTCCTATATCTTCGTTTTAAAATTTTAGCTAATGCAGGGCTGCCACTGCCAAATGGCATACAAAATAGTTGCTTTAGTAGCCTACAACGAAAAAAATAGTAGCCAAAATAGTAGCATTTGCACAAAAATAGTAGCCAAAATAGTTGCATGCTTACTTAAGAAAAGAGGGGCAAGAATCCTTATTTCCCATAAAAATAACATCATGAAAATCCACATTTTCCCTACTACATAACTGCCAACTAAATTTCATTGAAAATCAGAAGATTTTGGACCAAAAATCAGAAGAAATAAGGAAGATTTTGACAAAAAAATCAGAAGATTTTGACAAAAAATCAGAAGAAATAAGAAGATTTTAAAAATTTTATAAAACTTTCAACATGGATAAAATAAAACTAGCTGGGATCATAATAAATGAGCAAATTTAAAAGACAAGCAAGAGTAAAATAAAATAGTCACTAATTTGCAAGTAAAGAATGTATATTACAGACAGAAAAGAATAACTTCAATACATAAAAAAAATTACTACAAAAAAAAAAAAAAAAAAAAAAAAAAAAAAAAAAGAACATTGATAATAGATTTTTTACTTTTCATTAAAATACACTTAAAATTTCAGCTTCCTAACATTTAGTAACCAAGGATAACTGATGTTGATGCTGAGGGCCATGATTTGAACATTGGTGTTAAACTAGTTAACTGGTGGTGTTATGCAACACCACTTAAACAATTCAACCAGTAAAATATTTTTTGTTGCCATATACAACCAAAACTGAGTAAAAATATTTATATTATTCAAAATTGACAACACATGAACCATTAAAATATTTGCAATAAATACTGTATATTACAGTAGAGAGCCGCTAATCCGCAAACCTGTAATTCGCAAAGGTCTCTAATCCGCAATCAATTTATGAATGTAAACAAAGAAATTTAATTCTTGAAAAATGCTTCAATGGTGACAAAATTTTGAAAAAAAAATTTCACCAATTTTAACATTTTTCTTAGCTTTATATATAGTATTATATATCATATAACATTCTTCTTTATAGTTTAAAATGAAAGCACATTTAATTAGTATATTATTTTATATATTCATTTCTTCATACAATACTTGTAACATACAATTTGAGCTTTTGTGATATTTTTTTTATTTTTTAATGATAAAAAATCCTTACTTAGACAATATATTTTATAATTTATTTATTTTTTCATTAAATTGTAATTATAAAATTGAAAAACACATAAAAAAAAGTACATATCTATTGCTTTTGAACTCTTACTTAAAGATAAAATTCAACACTATAAATCAACTGTCTTAAAACAGACAACAATTGATGCCATATTTAAGATATTTAAAAAATATTTTTTTTTTACATAGTTATTACTTTATATATTAAAATGTGTAATTTATTGATTTTTTAGTATTAGCAATCTAAATTTGTCCAAAATATTAATTTAAAAAAAATGTAAACAAAGATTAAATAGACATGGCCTGTAATCCGCAAAAAGCCTCTAATCCGCACAACACTTGGAACCAAGCTTTGCGGATTAGTGGCTTTCTACTGTATATGATAGAAAAAAACACATGTGAATAGAAAATTTACTAAAACTTTATTATATATTACTAAAAAAAAAAAAAAAATGAGTAGAAAAAATTATTTTGACAACATGTTCATAGTAGATTGCTTAGCTTTTTTTAAAAAGTTATTAGAAAATTGTGCTTTATAACATTTATTGTCAGTAAATGATTTCGCTAACAAAATATTTTCTAGAGTTTTCGTCATCATTGATGAGCTGAACAGAGTCATATTTTTCTTAATCAAACTGAAAATACATTTGCATTCAGCACTGCTGTGAGGAATAGTCAATACAGCTTTTAATACTTTGCAAATCCTACCATATTTCAAAATTTCATCAATGGAACACATCTTTCCTAACATGGCAATGCACGAATTTGCATGTGCCATAATAGGTATTTTTTTTACATTTAAGTCTTGTGAACAGTTTCTGTAATAAGTTTCAGGCTACATCATCATCTTCATCATTTTATTTAAAAAATGGAAATTTTTCCACAAAAAAGAAAAAGTTACATTGTAAGATTTTTTTTTTTTTAATTCACTACTCCTATTTTAAATGAAAGCAAAGTAAACTTTATTTAAATCTGAATTCTTCTCCTTTTAGAAAACTAAAGGTAGTTTCATTTTTTAAGCAACTGATAAAAAAATTTCCTGTTAATAGATAATGTACCACTTGTTCTTCATTATTTAGATAAATTTGTTATCAAATAGATGATCTATTTTAATTTCGAAAATTTAAATTCAAAGTTCAGCAAATTTATTATTATTATTAAGAGAAAGCGTGCTAATGGTTATACTGGATCCTCTGCAAGCATCAGCTGAGAGACAGCTATCGAGTTTTCCTAACTTCAACATCATAATGATTGAAAATTCCACCCCCCCCCCCCCTCCTTCTTCCTATTGGCACCGAATTCCAAATATATACTATAAGTTGCTTTGGGGGCTGGGCTGCTAAATTTAACAGATGACAAGAAACAGCCACTAAACAAATTTACTTCTGCAATTTCTTCAAATATTTCTGAACACCATTTTTTCATTTAAAAAAGAAAAAAAAAATCAGAAGATTTCATCCTCTGATCAGAAAATCAGAAGGTAGAGTTGAAATTAAGAAGAATTCTGAAAAAATCAGAAGAGTTGGCAGGTATGCTACTACCATCCAAATTTTCTACTTTTTGTATCTACCCTATATATATAAAATCCTAATGAAACGAACTTGTGAAACGATTTTATGAAACGACTGATTAAACGACTGATTATGTTTCAGGGCTATTTTTAATAAAATATTAAACGCTTGATGGTGAAATTAATACCAATTGTCCATAAAAATCCGCGGATGTCAAAACAGGTAATAGAATTTTGAAATTGGAATTAGTTTTCGAGATATTAATTTTTTTCTAATTTTAATGACATTTCTGTAATGATGGCAACTAATTACACAGTTTTTTTGTGACAAAAAAGGGAAAAAAATTGAAAAGGATTCCGATAGGGATTATTGATTTCTTTTTATTCGTCATTTTCAAATTAAAATTGAATTTATCTTTTATTTCAATCAATAATGAAGACAAGATTGTGATTAAATTATTTTTTACAGGAAAATTTGAAAAAAAAAAAAATTACATTTTTATTGTCAGGATTCAATCGTCTGTCAGCATTTAATTTAATTTATAAACTGAAAATAATTTGAATAAATTCGTCCAAATGACGTCATTTATGTAAACGCAAAAGAAAGGGGAGGAAGGAATTAATAGTAATTATTATTTATTGATATCATTTTGTTATTTTTTTTGTAAAATTTAATTAAACGAATTTATAAAATCACTAATTCGGATATTTGAAACGAATATATAAAATAAAAATTTCCCAACTGAACGGAAGGAGAATAAAATATCTTTTTGAAGCTTGAATTACGCCAAACCTAAAAGCAAAGGATCCTATACTGGAAAAGTACCCGATTTTCTTATGGACAGTATTCAAGTGACATAACATGGTGTAAAATTATCGCGGATAGCAAATTTGTTTAAATATCTCATCAATTGATGCCGAATAAATGCAGGCATGCATGCACAAAATATTTAATTAATTTTGTATGATAAATAATTATTAGAAAATTCGTATATACATATTAATTAAAATAAATAATTTACATATTTAAAATAACATGAAAATATGCATGATGGTGCACTAAAATAGAGAGAACATTAAAACCTGTTACTGAAAATGTCTATAACATAGTACTTTTCATTACCGTGGTTCTTAATGTTATTCACAAGCAGATGGAATTTTTCTCATCCTTAAACGCAAAGGAAAAATAGAATACAGATCGTTGTTATAAAAGTCCGAGAGGTAGCCACAATTTAAACCTAACCATTTTATACAGGCTGGTTTTCAAGTTGTAATTGATTTTACTTATCAATCCCAAAAACAGTCGTCAGTTGTCGCAACAGCTGTGTATGAGGCCATGATAATCAAAAAATGCCCCATTAAAACATTAAAAGCATGGCAACCCAATTACAGATTTACCAATATTTTTAAAACAAAGCACTTTGTCATGTTTTTAGAGGCCTCGAAGTCTGAGCGGGGGTTGGCGAGTATAGCTCGCAGGGGGTAGGCCCCCTAGTTTTAATTATAAAATCACACACACAAACGAAAAGAAAGAAAGAAGAAATTTTTTAAATTATCATCTGAGATATACGATCAGAATGCAGTTTGGTTTTTCCAAACTAAATTGAATATATTCTTATCTTGAGCTTGAGCATTACTGTGAGGCAACTAAAAACAATACAATTTTTATTGCATGTTATTAGCTGCAATTTTAATTCCATTTTATAAACAAAAATTAACTGAACCAATTGAAAGTGGTTTTATCAAAAAAGGATGCATTTGATAAAGAAAATACGTGTACATACTAACCTATTCTTTACAAGAAATTTTTGTAAAATAAAATAGCAAAATCGTCCAAAAAAAATAAAGTATGATTTTATAGACACCAATGGGCCAAATAAAGCTATCTAAATAAGTAAAAAAGGCAATATTCTAAATGTTTTTCTCAACATTTTAAATCTGTTATTAAATTGAAAAACTGCGATAGAAAACAAGATTTTCTTATTTCTAAGTAGCATTTATTTCAGCTTGTTTATTAATTTAAATTTTTGGAATGAAGCATTTATACGAGGTTAGAAACAAATACAATTCACGCAGCATAGTGAACAAATCTACAGTTAATCGTTTGTGGTTCATACGACAGAAAGGGTTAAATGCCTTTAAAAACAATCAAAAATTGGACAAATATACTGTAAAGCATAAGGGTTATGGGTGGTAGCCAAACCAAAAATCAATAATTAGTTTTCCACTGAAATTTGGATGTTGGTATCTTTGCACTACATTTATATTGAAAGAGTATTTTTTTTTTTTTTTTTTCAAATGGAAGTTTTTACATACTTTAAGAATTGCATAAAAAACTTAAAAAATTTATACGGAAATATTAGATTGGGGTATTGGGTTAAAAAATTTGCAGTGCTGAGTTTTTTTTTTTTTTTTTACAAAAATAGTAGCTGGGACTAGAAAATAGTCTCCTTTTTTCTGGTTTTCTTCTAAAATAGTCGCTTTTGAAGGTTTTTGGGCTAAAATAGTAGCCATAGTTGCCTGATGCTGAAAATAGTCGCTTTTAGTAGCATTTTAGTTGCAAATGGCAGCCCTGCTAATGTTACACGAAAACAGAAAGTTAAAATGCAAAGAAACATTTACAAAAGATTCGTTAATACTGAATTTGAATAAGAAATTCGCCAAATTATTGAGCAATAGCCAAATTGGCTTCATTTATGAAGACTTATTTTAGTCGCCAATTTTGGCGAGAATTTGGCGCTAACGGATATGAATATATAGTTTTATGCGTATGATTGTGAAAATTATTACAACAATGAAAGAAAATAATTTGCGAGTAATCGCGTTAATGTGCTGTTTTGTTTCAAAATGTCAGCCACCCTAGAATTTCAAACTGCTCTATCTCAGCCATTTTTTAAGATAGAGGTAAACCAAAAAATGCTCTGGAATCCTTGTATCAAGGCCTAACACGTAATTAAAAAATAAATTTGAATTTTTAACTTTTTTGTATATTTATTTTAGTTTTAAATTTTTAAATGGCCGCCATCTTGAAACAAAATGGCGGAACAAGCTGGCCAACGAACTCGGTCAAGACATTGGTGAGCTTAATACACACAATTAGTTTCATCAAAATTGATTTATAAATACGAGCTTCATCATATGACATAGGTCAGATATATATATGGATATATATATATACTGTCGAGTCTCTATATAACTAAATCCATTGTTCCAGTAAAAAAAATTCGTTATATAGAGAAATTCGTTGTATAGAGAATGAGTAAAAATTCCTATTTAATGTGTAAATTTTGAACAAAAATTATTTTTGAAGTGTTAAATTAGGAATTTGAAATGGCCATTTCATCTGGGCGAGGGCGAGAGATGGCAGGCAAGCTGACACGTCTTAGGAGTTTTTAATTCGTTTTTACCTTTTGAATTGGCACTGAAGATGGAGCTTAAGGGCTTTGAAACAGCTGTTTGCCAGTATAAATGATTTTAATTTGTGCTATTTTAACGTTGTACATTTATTTTTAATGTAACGGCACAAAGTTTTAATCCACCTTTTAGATGTCAGTAGGATACTCTGCAATAGTGAGATTGTCATCCACTTCCAAAAAATCTGAGAGAGTAACATTTTCTTCGATATTTCCACGTTCCTTAATTAAGTTCCATTTCTCTTTTAAGTCTGCTAAAGCCACATTTTCTTCGTCCTCAGATTCTGCATTATTCATCATTTCAGAAAAGCAAGCCTTTTTGAAGCAATTGTAGATTGTTTTTTCAGTTACATCAAATCTCCAAGCTTTATAAAGTCCCGCAATGCACTTTCTAAGACTAATGATGTCCTGGGTAGAATCATTTTTTTCAATAGCAAACTATGATCCAACTCTTTAAGAATTCTTTTTATAATGCACCTATAGATTTTTTATTATTCCCAAGTCCATGGGCTGCAGTTTTGATGTGCAATTGGATGGTAATTTATTATTCCCAAGTCCATGGGCTGCAGTTTTGATGTGCAATTGGATGGTAAGAAAATAACCTCAACATTTTTTCCACAGTTTTGTGAGTGAGCTGGGCAATTATCAATAAGAAAAGCAATTTTTCGGTGTTGTTTTCTCATTTGATTGTCAAGTGATTTTAAAACCATTTGTCAAAAATTTCAGTGGTCATCCATGATTTTTTATTAAAGTCATAGTCCACTTTTAAGGATTTCACGCCTTTAAAACACCGAGGAGATTTACTTTTCCCAATGACTAACATCTTTAATTTTTCTTTCCCTGTCATGTTAGCACACAGAATAGTAATCCTTTGTTTGCCGTCAAAACATTTATCTTCTTTAAACGCCAGTGTCTCTCTTTTGGGAGACACTTGTAAAAGAGACCTGTTTCGTCAGCATTAATAATGTTTTCCTGAGCGAATTTTTTTAGAATTTCTGCTACTTTAAGACTCCATTTCTCACATGCTGTCACCGGAGCATCCGTACTTTCACTGCAGATAGTTTTCTGGGATAACCCATGTCTCTTTTTGAACTTTTCTAGCCAACCAATGCTGGCTTGGAAGACAGAGTGCACAAGAGATGAAGCATATTCTAGAGCCTTTTTTAAAATCATTGGTCCCAAAAGTGGTAGATTCCGGTCCCTTATCCCTTTAATCCACTTAAACATTGCTTCGTCTAAGTCCTCGTATTGGCACGTCCTCTTTCTTTTTCGCGCCGAACCAAGATCTGAATTCTGCTCAGTGATTGACTCTCTTGATTTTTATCATTGTTGACAGAGTGCTTGCCGGAATCCCAAACTTTTTTGCCACATATTTTTTTTTTTCAAACCCTTATCAATTTCTTTCAAAATCTTCACTTTATCACAGAGAGTTGTACAGTTCCTAGGAGACATTTTTTGCAGAAGCAGTTAAAAAAACGGACAAGTTTGTAAATCTTTCACGCTAAAGAAATTCAGAAACAATGAACATCTACTCTAAAAGTAAGGGTTGCGAGCTTTAGTTTGGATAGATGAAAACGTGTTCTAAATGGTGACAATGATCTCCTCTCGCAGCTGCAGATGTCGAAAGAAAATTTTCTATTCGACCAATTGTGTGCTTGCGCTTTTTTTATGGCGCGCATCAGGTCACGTGTCATGCTAGTGGATCTCGGGAGCTTAAGAAGGATGTTGGAAGGTATGGGGGAGGGGGGGAGGGGGGGGGGAGATGAATTCGTTGGACATTAAAAAACAAGGAGATTCAATGTAGAAAAGTAAGATAAAAAAAAACTTAGCATTGAACAATATATCAGGAATCGGTGATGGAAAATTGATTCTATATGATTTGGAAGCTTTTTTAAAACTGAATAAATAAAGAACATTTTATGAAAAAATTCCGTTATATGGAGATAGATAATTTGCTATATGGAGACTGATTTTATTGAGATCATGGGAAAAGGGGAACGTTCCTACAAAAATTCGTTATATAGAGAAATTCGATGTATGGAGTTTCATTATAGAGAGACTCGACTGTATATATATAAATCAACATTTGAAAGGAGGGTAGGGTGGTTTTGGGATCTGGGGGTCATGATCGGTGAAAATATATCGAAACTTTCCGGAACTGCTTTCCTCCGAACGGCTGCAATAGGTAGCTTTATACTTTTTTTTGTATTGAAAGCTACCTAAAAGTATAAAGCTACCTATTGCAGCCGTTCGAAGCAAAGCAATTCCGGAAAATTTCGATATATTTTCACTGATCATGACCCAAAGACGACAAAAATCAATTTGGATGAAACTAATTGTGTGTATTAAGAGACTACTTCACTCAGACGAAAACACCCGTCGCTAATGTTAATCCTATGGAGGAAATATTTTAAGATATTTCGTTCGCATTTCAATATTTTTAAATCATTTTTTTTTTTGCATTGGATAGCTGAGGGCAATTTCTACGCATGCTCCTTTGTACTTTTTTGATTTCGATTACAAGTTTTTTTTATTAAGATACTTTCACTTTCAGAACCGGTTTTAAAAGTAAAAGTATCCTCAATAAAAAAAACTGCAACAAAAATCGAAAAAGTAGAAAGGAGCGTGCATAGAGATTGACCTCAGCTATCCAATGCAAAAAAAAATCATTTAAAAATATTGAAATGCGAACGAGATATCTTAAAATATTTCCTTCATAGGATTAACATTAGCAAACAGGTATTTTCGTCTGAGTGAAGTAGCCTCTTAAGCTCACCAATGCCTCCACTAAGTTCATTGGCCAGCTTGGTCTGCCATCTTGTTTCAAAATGGCGACGTGGGTGCAAGTTAGAAATGTGGCCAGGACTAAAAATATTTTGACCTGTCCACCCCCCCCCCCCCTCCAAGCACACTCAACACATGTTTTGACTTTGAGATGTGGCACAAGACTGAAAATATTTTGAATTCTCCACCCAGACCTCCTCTCCAAATGCACAATGCACACACCATGCCCACTTAGACAAAACATCGAAAGATCTCGAAAAAACAGAAAAATTCGTCGAAGGATCTCGAAAAAATGGCAAAATTCGTCAAAAGATCTCAAGAAAACGGCAAAATTCGTCAAAGGATCTCGAAAAAATGGAAAATTTCGTCAAAGGATCTAAAAATAAGGAAAATTTCATCAAAGGATCTAAAAATAAAACGGCAAATTCCGTCGAAGAATCGTGGAAAACACGCGAATTTCATCTACAGGCCGAGGTAAAAACGGGAAATTCATTAAAGGATCACGAAAAATGGCTAATTTCGTTGACAGATCGCAAAAAAATGCAAATTTCTTCAAATGCCCGCTGAAAAAACGCCAATTTCGTCGAAGGATCGTGGAAAAAACTGCTAATTTTGTTGAAGGGTCACCGAAAAACGGGCAATTTCGTCGAAGAATCCGAAAAAATGGCGAATTCTGTCGAAGGATCGCAAAAAAATGTCAAGTTTCGTCGAAGGATCTCTGAAAAAGGCGAATTTAGTCGAAGGATCGCGGAAAAAACGCAAATTTTGTCCGAAGGCCAAGGAAAAAATGCGAAATTCATCAAGGATCACGGAAAATGGCTAATTTCGTTGACATATCGTGAAAAAAAAAAATTCATCAAAGGGCCGCAGGAAAATTGAATTTCGTCAAAAGACCGTTAAAAAAAAAAAAAACATGAGTTTCGTTGAAGGATCACAGGAAAATGCGAAGTTCGCCAAAGGGTCACAGAAAAAACAAAAATTTCGTCAAATGGCTGCAGAAAAGAACACCAATTTCGTCAAAGGTTTGTGGAAAAAAGTGCTAATTTCTTTGAAGGATCACGGAAAAACGGCCAATTTCATAGTAGGATCGTGAAAAAACAGTGAATTCTTTCAAAGGATCTCGAAAAAACGGCATATTTCATCGAAGGATTTTGAAAAAATGCATATTTTGTCGAAGGATCTCGAAAAAACGGCAAATTTTTTTCTGTCTTCCGTCTCGTTTCTGTCCTCGGAAATTTTCAAAAGACTGAATTCTGTCCTGTGGATGGAAAACTTGCACCCATGAATGGCGACCACTCAAAAATTTAAAATTAAAATAAATATACAAAAAAGTTAAAAATTCAAATTTATTTTTTGATTAAGTGTTAGGCTTTGATACAAGGATTCCAGAGCATTTTTTGTTTTACCTCTATCTTAAAAAATGGCTGAGATATAGCAGTTTGAAATTCTAGGGTAGCTGACATTTTGAAACAAGACAACACATTACCCAAAAAACCAATGATTAATTTATGAGTTTTAGTGAACGCGATTTCTCGCAAATTATTATATTTCATTGTTGTAATCATTTTCCCAATCATACGCATAAAACTAAATATTCATATCCGTTAGCGCCAAATTCTCACCAAACTTGGTGACATTTGGCAAAATATCTCCAAATTTGGCGACCAAAATAAGTTTTCTTAAATGAAACCAACTTGGCTATAGCTCAATAATTTGATGAATTTCTTATTCAAATTCAGTATTAACGAATCTTTTGTAATCGGTTTCTTTACATTTTAGCTTGCTGTTTTCAAGTAACATTAGCTAAAATTTTAAAACGAAGATATAGGAAAACTACCTTTTCCTCCCAGTACAGGCCAGAAGGACTTTTATATCTTATGATAGTAAGCTTGATACAGCATTGTTGGGTTCAGATAAATTTTAGTTTTCTGCAAATTAACACAGAAAATTCTGCTACTGTGTGCATTATAATGGAAACAATAAGAATATATATACACAGAAATAATTTTATTTTTAATTGATCTTCTAAATCTAGTTATTTTAAATACCTTTGACACACATAGCATGACCTATCTTTGTGAATAGGACAACCGGTGCCTCCTCCAATTCCATAAACATACTGGTTACTTTTAGAAGAATTTTCAGCAAAGTAAATACCTTAAAAAAATAATGATAATAGCAAATGAAAATAAGTCATACATAATAGAGGAAAGGGAAATATAAAAGTGATACTATATATAAAACTCACTATCACTTATTTAAATTATAAAGCAGAAACATGTCATTCAGTAATGCTGACATCATAACAATATTGGCAACAATGTGATTATACTTACAATTGTATACATTTTAAAAGATATTTAACAACAGTGTTTTTAAATTAATTGAAAATTAAAAAGTTATTTCTCACATGTCACAGGCTAAAATTGTGTACATTTAATCTTTTTTAATTTTTTAAGACATTAAAAGATAATGTTTAACTCTCATCTTTATATTTTCAATCATATGAAATCTATAGAACAATATTTTACAACATTTAAATGCAAAGCATAAAACATATAAAAGTTAGACTGGCGAATATTTCTAGTTATATTAAATTGCAAACCCATTAATAAAAATAGAATACAAGGCATTAGCAACACAAATAATAAATATGTAAAATTAAATTAAATACTGCATCGCTTAGAAACAAAATTATATTTATTTATATATATATATTATATTATATTACCTGCTCCAAACATGCCACCAATATATGCATGTCTTTCATCAAACCCTTTCTGTACAATGGCATTAATAAATGGAGAGCCATGAAACAACATACGTTCATTTGATTGAAAATGATTTTCTTCAGCAACTTCTTTCCGCCGATGACAGTACTTTTCCCATAATTTTTTATTTCGAATTTTTTGAATCTAAAAAGATAAAAAAGTGTACCAATTATTTTAAAGAAAGAAATATACTTTCAACTTCACATGATTTAAGAATAGTCTTAAAATGAATCAATTAACATTGGTGACAAATGTTTCAGAAATACAAATATTTCATTCAAAACTATCACGTATTTATTTATTATTTGTTTTCTATGTTTGTTCAGTGTTTAATTTAAAACAAGATCATTGAAAATAATCTTGACAACTGATGATTAATGCTACTTTTTTTTAATCCAATTTATCCTGAAAATAGATAACTAAATTCTTACCTGACCTAATCATGTTCTCTTATGGCATCAAAAGAAAATGTTTTTCACAAATATTTAAGCATCAGTAAGTACTGACAAGATGAAAAATTAGTGTTTTACTGCTAAACACAATCTTAGAAATTTAAGGAAGACATTCTTTTTCTTTTCTTACTTCAGTTTATCCTCAAAATAAGTCTTGCTTTAAAATAACTCCTCCATTTGTCATGTTAAGGTCAACATCATTGTCATTTGATGTTTATGTTTACTTTTATGTTTTGTACTGTTTAAATTACACATATTAATCCAGATATGATAGACAATTTTAATAAAAACTAGTACTTTTTAAAAATACTTTTTTTAAGTCATTTAAAATCTAAGATTCTAAAACTTTTAAAACATAATTCAAATCACTAGATTTTCACAAAATCATCCCAGGGATATCTAAAGTTTATTCCAGATGAAAAGAGATTGAAAATAAATAAAAATTTGTTCAAACTGGTAGTTTTTGCAATGCCTTAGCTAGAGTGCTATGTATAGGCTTGTAGCGGCTCTAAGGCATCCTTCAATGAAGGAACAGCTTTCTCTGGGGTATCTTCAAAACAAAAACAAATTTGCAGAGGTGTCAGTTAATACTCAGCCAAACATAAAATATAATCTAAAGATATTTTTATCAATACACCGATACATTTTTTTCTGTTTCACTTTCAACAACCTGTATGAATAATTCAAAATAAATCTATAAAAACTAAAAATAGATCAAAATCTGAGCCCAGAAAAAAAATTTTAATACATAATCAAAAACCTGTAAAAATGTGGTTGTCGACATGGATACCGCATGAAAATTACTTTGTAATTGGGATGAACCACAACCAAATAGAAAATGCAGATTCCAATTCTCTGGTTAACAAGTTTATTCCAGAAATCTCAAACCACCAAAACAAAAAAAAAATGAAAAAAACTAAAAATAGGCACTAATGATCCAAAAATTTTTGGTATCAAAGATAGTCTTTACAACTATGCCACAAAGAAAAGATGGAGAAAAGAATAGAAAAAACAGCCATGCTTTAAGAAAAAAACAATATTGTTAATGAGTTTTATGTTGGCGAAGTTATTATAAAGCTAAAAATTACTGCAAATGAATTTTTGTTATATGTTTTATAAAATTTTAGCTACCTTAATTTTTGGCAGCCTTGGGCGACCGCCCAGTTTGCCACCCTCTGAGTACAACCCTGCCAGGCTACAATCAATCATAATGTGAAAGAAATGATTTTATGTGGTTTTACTTTACTCACATAAAATTAAAAATGTTTTACTATTAATCTAACAGATTATATCTGATGATAGACCACAAAATAATTTAGAGTGAACCTCTTAGCTTTTGTATACCTTTCCCCACAAACAAAAATAAGACATCTTTTATAGCCTTAAATTTTACATTCACATTACAGTAAGAGGCTTTACAAATTAAACAATTCACATCTTGCTGATTATTGGTATAAAATATGATTCAGTACTTATTTTCAACAGATAGTAATTATTATTAAATGGATATTAAAATTAAATTAAAGCAAAAAAGGAAATCATTTTGAAACTCTTTTAAATCAATAAAAAATTTATTATATAATGATGCAATGAAGTGCAACAACCAGAAATTAAATATTTTTAGCTATTCCAAAAGAATAAAATTCATTGCTTTTAGACATAAATTTGCATGATACAGAATCTTGTTTTCAATAATAACATTCTACGAAATATATTATAGTAATTGTATATAGATTCTAAAATAAAATTAAATAAAATTATAATCTGTGATTTGCATTTTATAAAACTTTATATAATAACAATAATGTATATGGATTTTAAAAAAGGAGTGTAAAATTTGACTTAAAAATTCTCAACTCTTCAACACAAGGCTCCCAACAAATTATAGTCCTCCAAAAGGCGGAAAGGGGACCATTTTTATTTTAAAAAGGGGACTTTGGGGGCCATTTATATTAAAAAAGGGGACTTCGGGGACCATTTATATTAAAAAAGCCAACTGAAAAGGGACCACATGTCTAAAAATACTCACAAAGTTTTCCTAAATATGCAAAAAATTTTTTAATTACCTCAGAAAATTGATTATTTTTACAAAGATGTCATCAAATAATGTACATAGCTTTATTTAATACACTTAAATATCCTATGGCAAGATAGGTTATATTTAAAACAGCAAAAAATGATTTGAAATAAAATATAAACGGTAAAAATTAATGCATCTAAGAAAATATTAAATCAATCAATTGTTAGTGGAGTTACACATTAACAATTACAAAACTATAATGCATTTCTTGGAATTTAACATGTAGTTTCAGTAATTAGTGAATAAAAAAAACACAGCATAACAGTGCCTTCTGTTAAGCAATAAAATTAGATTAACATATATATTGTTAATTATTAGCTCAAACATAAAATTCAATTCCTTTCTATACAATAGAAGCTGAGATGCTATAATGTTCATCCGAAAAAGCATAGTATGGCAACGCCCCCTGGCGAGTGGTCAAAACCAATATTGAATCAATATTTGTAATCATCTTACATATTAAATTTGGTGAAATTCTATGCCAAACATATCGAGATCTGACTATCATTGAAATTGTTAAAAATGTGACCCAGTAGCATCACCTGTTGGGTGAAATACACCAATATCTAATCAGCATCAATTTATGGGAACAGATGTACCATTCGCCCTCAGTCTGCCATCTTGCTTTTTTTTAATCAAAACACATTTGTTTTGTTTCTCATTTCCAAAATAATTTTCATCCATATTTTTTACTTATTATAAACAAGTTATTTAATTGACTAATTTATTTATATTTAATAATAAAAGTTTAATAAAAAAAGAAAGAAAAAACAAGATGGCAGACTGAGGGCGAATGGTACATCTAAGCCAATTTATGTTAAGGGTTAACTGAATGTGAAGTTTGATGAAATTTCACCCAGGTTGCCTTATTAAAATAACCTCATTAAAATGTAAAAAATGCAGCATAACAGTGCCACCTGTTGGGCCATATATGCCACAACATAATCAGCACCTTTATGTGCTAAATTCTAATTAAATAGGGCATTTGATGAAATTCCATGCTTCAGTTTTTGATATAGAAGGGCTACAAAATGTGCATCACATACAGAGAGATTTTTAAAAAATTATCAAATTGTATTCAGGTCAACCTATAATGTTTAAATCCATTATTAAAAAAAAAAAAAAAAAAAAAAAAAAAAAATGGAAATTATTTTTAGAATTTCAATATTTTCTTCTAAAGACAAAAAGAAGTTTTAATTAAGGTTCCTTTAATAGCTGAGATATACATCTCCATCAAAACCAAATCCGAAACAACATCTATAATAAAGAGAAGTTTATCTGTGTGCTGAAGAGACTGTTGCACATAGAGCTACAAGATTAGGCACTTTAGACCCGTATGTCTAAAATTAGTTTTTTAATTTTTTTTATTAGAATTTTTTTTATTTAATGGTTCTTGCGATTTTTACATTTTCTTTTTTCATGTTTTATGGCGATTTTTTTATGCAAATTTCAGTTTTTTGACTTATGGTAATTTTTTGACATTTGTAAAAAGAATTTGGTTTCAAACTTTTATATTTTGTTCTTCTGCAATTTCGTTTTTTGATTTAAATATTTACCAATTTTTAGCTTTTTTTTTTTTTTCCCCCTACGTTCCGCGGTGATTTTTTGATGATTGTGAAAGAATTCTGGTTACATTGTTAAAAATAGTAAATTTTTCTTCTGTAATTTTTATACATTTCGCAAGGATTTTTTGCATAGTAAAAGGAATTTGGTTTTAATTTTTTTAGCCCAATATAGTAAATATTGTTCTCTTTTTAATAAAGTTTATTTGGAATTTGTGCAGCAATCTTTTAATTTTGCACAATTTACGTAATTTTTATTTTTATTTTTTTTTTATTTTTTTTTATATTTTTTTTGGCATTTTGCAACGATTTTTTGACAGTCTGAAAAGAATCCGGTTTCAATCTTTTAGCCCAGTTTAATAAATTTTGTCCTCTCCTTTCAATAAAATTTATTTGGAATTCGTGCGCAGCAATTTTTGATTTTTGGCTAATTTTTTTATGGAATTTGAGTTTTTTTGTGGCGATTTTATGACAGTAAATTTTGTCTTGTAGATTTTTGAATTTTTAGTGATTTTTAATGAGAATTCTAATGAGTTTTTTAACGTTTTTCTACATTCTGCAGCAATTTTTTTACATTCATGAAAGAATTCTGGTTTCAATATTTTAGCTCATTATAATCACAATTTTGTCCTCTAAGATTTTTAACTTTCTATTAAGCAATTTTTAAAGTTTTTATTTCATTTTGCGGCAATTTTTCCACATTAGCAATTTTTTTCAATCATAAAAAGGGGACTAAGGGGACCAAATCGCATAAAAGGGGACCTTTTTCTAAAAAAGGGAACTTTAGGGGGGGGGAAAGGGGACAATTTGGGAGCCCAATTTCAACACAATTTTTATGGTAATGCATTTTCTTTGATGAGTTTTATTTCTGTGGCGATTTCTATTACATTTTAGAAAGATACTAATATTTTATTGTAATTATCTTTCGTGAGTGCTCTATGGATTTTTTTCTCAGAAATTTTCTTTAAAAGCAGATTTGCACATGACACATGGGGATTTGGGTTTAAATATTCATGACTTCATTGAGAAAGTCCAGACATACACATCAACCATTTATTAAAGAATAGCTTTAAAATCAATAAATGGAGAATATGGTAAATGCTGCTCAAACAACACTAACAAGAAGTGTGAGAAAAATAAGCCTGGATTGTTTCTTAAACTAAAAATAAATATCCCTGTATGAAAGCTCATTCCAAAAGAAGCAATTACAGTAGAGTCCTGCTATTCTGAACTAATTGGGACCGATCACTGATCGGTTGAGCGGGAATTCAAAATAGGCAGATTTCATTAGTAATAATCAATGTATTGACTTGTTAAGGCATAAATTAAGTGCGGGGACATCTGCGAGTGTCACCTCTATGCAGCGTTGATCGGCTCGTAGTGAACAGGTTCAGTGAAAGTGGGAACGGAAAAGCAGTGACCTTCGACCACTCATCACCCCACCCACCCTACCTATCACTCTGGCTTACACAGACGTGGCAAATGCTCTTGACCTCACCTTACGCTACGTTGAACGACATGCTTAATCAACACCAAATGATGTTATGTTCATGCAACGTTGGTGGAACATTGTATCCTCAAGTCGATTCAGTGCTCTTCATTAGAAAAAAATCACTGACTTTACTTCTTAACTGTGTGTAAATTAGTTATTTTTTGTTTTTAGCAGTGATTAAAAATGATTCTACAGAATTGTATAAATGGGGCCAACATGTACTGTAAGTAACCAGCTTTCATTTCAATTTGGTTTCAGGCATTTTCATCAAGCTTAGGCTCTATATATGTCTCTATTTAACTTCTTTGTATAGCAATAAATGTACGTTTTTTCACGAGCGTCTTTTTAATTTTCCATGTTTTTAAGTTAGAAAAAATCGGTAATTTTCTGATCTCTGTTCGGAATAGGCAGATTTTCGGAATAGCGGGGTTCGAAATAGCGGGACTCTACTGTATTTAAAAAATGCAATTTTAATATTCTTGATGGCAATAAGAATTAGTTTTCTTCTGAGCATTAGACAATAAGTTTCACAGAAGAGAGCAAGAATGTTGTAGAAAATTTACTTATATTCAAAATATATTTTACTTTTGTTATTTTTTTTTATTCCTCTATCTCGTTATCTCAACACCGGTATAATATCACTTGAAATCAATTGAAGCAATTTTGCATTTAAATTTATGAAATCCTAAAGTGATATTCTGTGCATACTATGTAATTTTAATAACTTTTACATTTTAATAGAATAAAAACTTTTTCCTGGTTGTTTTCTTCAATTTTTTGAACATTTTTTTCATCATTAATATTTTTATTAAATCACATATTAATTCTTAAAAATGCAAGGTACTTCTTTCTCTAGGAGATATATGTATTCCTGTTGTTCGTTTGTTTGTTCTTAAATTGTGCATTTAAAAGATATAATTGCTCCTCTAAAATTAGAAGAAAAAAAAGTCATACAGCGATTGCAGGAGAAATGCTTAAAAAAATTTATTGTACATAAAGAAATAGGAAATCTATTTGATATGGAAATGAATATTAAACAGTTTTCTCTTTGTTCAAGAAATGACCAACAAATTCCTTCTTTAAAAAATAACTTTCCTCTTTCCGTGCTTAATTTGAATTTAATTACCTTTTGAAAACTGAGTTCAAATACAACATTTAATTGAAACAGATTCTTTAACTACAAATTTGCTAATAATATAGCTTTTTTTTTTTTTCATTTTATACACTATTTTAGTAGATTGCTTACGTGTGTTAGGTCAGATAAATATTCATGAAATTTGTCATGTCCGAATTAATATTATTAAAAGTATTAAATAATAGAACAGAAATTTTAATGAGTGATGCTTCATTATTCATATGGAATGTGTTAAATAAAAAAATAATGAATGACATCTGAAACAATACCTTTAATATATTATATCTTGAAAATATCCCTCCAGCATGGCCATTATCTCTGTGTTCTCTAATAGTGGCTTGCATCTAAATTAAAAACACAATTAATATTTAAATATCATTGCAAAGAAAACATACAAATAAAATATTAAATTTTCAAAATTAGCAAAATTTACCTCTTCATCAACAGCTTGATATTCTTTATCTTCTGGGCCCAATTCAACTAATAATGTGCCTGGTTTGTTAGGCATAAATGATGAAGCAGCTAAAATAAAGATAGGTATCATTAATAATCAACCTTATCAAAATAATATCAAAACATAATATTTTAAAAATCTCTAGTATGCTACAAAACATATTTTTTAAATCTCTAGTATGCGACAACACAAAGTATTTTTTTTAAAACATCACTAAGCCAAATTTAACAGAAAGCAAGAAATTTCATGAAACTAAAATTGCAGTTATTCTTAAGTTACCAGATAAAATTTGTGACCCTGGTGATGTTAGCTTTCTAAGCACAAGTCCTCGTGAGTTATGTGACGTTTCAGATATACAGGTAAAAACATTTTTTGTAAAAGACAATTTCATTTCACCCCCCCCCCCCCACACACACACAAACACACACAAAAAAAAAGTGGAAGTTTAGTGGTTTATCGAAATTTAGCAAAAGTACTTTACTTTTTAGCTCATGTGTAACTGATAGATATAAAGGGTGTCCAAAAAAGATTGAAACACACTTTATTTGTTTACTTATTGGAGATTATCAAACAAGGTAAATTGAAAAAAATGTTTTAAAAAAAGTTAGGGAATAAGATTATATTAATGAATTAGTCCTGTCACATCTGTATCTTTAAAACTGAATGAGTTATGCTTAATTAAAAATTGACCATCCTAAAAAACCTTACATCAAATTAGAAAAAAAAAAAATCTGAGATATTGGAAATAGAGGTCTGCACGGGCCGAAATTTCCAGGCCCGAGCCCGGCCCGACCCATACAAAAAAAAAATTTGGCCCGGCCCGATACAAAAATTAAAAGTTCGGCCCGAGCCCGGCCCGGCCCGAACAAAAAAAATATTGGCCCGGCCCGGCCCGATTTAAAAGTTAAAAGTTCGGCCCGAGCCCGGCCCGGCCCGAAAAAAAGTTAAAATCTCGGCCCGAGTAAATTTCTACAAAACATAATTTTTACGTCAATTTGGTTAAAAATTTGCCTCGTAGGAGGAGATCTAAATAAAAATTTCTATCTTAGCCTTTTTTTTTTCATGTTTATAATCTTCATTTTTATCGAGGTGCCGCAAGCTGGAATGTTTATTTTTTTAATAAATCTCTATTTGTTGTATGTATGTGTTTAAGTTATCATCAATATTGTTAATACATATTCCATTTATTGAAGTGTTAAAAATCAGAAAAATGCTATACAGTAAAATCTTCTAAGATGGAATTGCATAGGGAAGAAAAAATGAGTTATAGACAATTTGCCTTCTTATCAGGTGTAAATGTATTATATATTCTTTTCTTACGTATTAGTATATTCATTTTTAATGGATCAACACATTTTTCAATTTAAGACAGGATTCCGCCATAAACAGGTTCTTTTTCACACGTTTTACTATATTTTAATTTAGCCATATTTTAATAAGTGTATAAATCTACTATTCTTTAAAAAGAATAAATTTTAATGTTTAATTATAAAATAATGGCGATTTAAAACTGTATGCATGTTTTGCAATGATTTTTATGCCAGATCTTATTTTACTGACCTTCGAAAGGACCAGGCACGTCGAGATAATGACTTTCATACGGATCAAAACCAGGACTAAAAATTTTGAGGCGTGAAGACTAGGAAAAATGAAACCAGTCCCGGCTCTGTACGGAAAAAATAACTTAAGGCACGGCCTTATACTTCAAGAAAAAAGTAAGGCCCGGCCCGTAAAAAGTAATCACTCGGCCCGGCCCGGCCCGAATATTCAGAAAAAAATATGGCCCGGGCCCGGGCCGAGTACGGGCTTCGGGCCTTGGCCCGGCCCGTACAGATCTCTAATTGGAGAAAAAAAAAAAAAAAAAAAGAAACAGAAACTCAGACATATGCAGTTAACCTTAAACAAAAGATAATCAATGTTTGCAATAATATTAGTGGTGAAGAACACCAAAATAGTTAAAAGAGCTGAGAGAAAAAACTTTTAAAATACTTTGTGAATTGCTTTTTATTATTATTATTATGCTTTTAGTGTTTTTAAATCTTACATTTGTCTCTTTACATGATATCTTACCCATGTTATGCTTTATTTGGAAATTTAGATGCAATTTTTTCACCCTAGTTAATGTCTTTCTGATCTAAAAGACATCATCAACAAATTGTGAAATCTATATTTTTACTGATGAAATAGGTTTTAAATGGTACCAAAAAGTGGTATAAGTCAGGATTTTTTTTTCCTTTATCAATTAATTTTAATGATACAAGTATGCAGGGAGGGTTTTTTGTAATGACCTTGTTGGAGGAAAAAGAAAATTTTTCTATTTGACTAATTTTGTCTAGGAGGGTCATACAAAAAAACAAAAAAACGTAACTTTTTGAAAATTATTGGGAGAATATTTCATTAACAATATTTTTATTTCCTACCTTATTTTGAACACTTTGCAATTTACATTGCTTATTTATTTACAACGGGGAAATAATAAAAGTATGTTTCAGCCTTTTTAGGATGTCCTGTATAAAATCATGCATTATCTTTTCAAATAAAAAAAATTGCAAAATTTTTGTCTTTACTTTTTGATATATCGATCACTGAGCAATTCCAGAATTTCCTGTACATAAACAAGCAATTATAATTAGCATTACAATTATATAACTGCCTTTGAATTTTGTTATAAATATATAAGTTTAGATTCAAACAAAATCATTTTCAAAGAAGCACAATAATGCTACAATAGCAAGAGATGTTTCATTTTCACTTTTTTAACACAATCTCTTCATAAAGGCTATGTGCAACAAATTTTCCTTAAAATTTCTTCAATTATTTTATGTTTTAATCAAATTCTATCAAAATTCTACTTTTTTAATTCTGCATTTTTAAAACATTTTAACACTTCCCAATATAGTTGGAAAAGTGTTTATGAATTTATTTTGCTTGGAAGTTTGTCTGTACTCTAAATCACAAAATATACTCTAATTGCCTTATAATTGATAAATGTAATTGAGATTTACCATGGCATGTTCGATATTGAAGTGTGCAACATTTATAGTTCATTTACAGGGACACTCAAAAGAATTCCATTGCATTATGATTTAGGGAAAAATAGTTTGCAGTGTATTTTAATGATGCTATACTATTTCCGGCACATTGAAATTGATATACATCACTGAAATGCACTACCAGATACATCTAATAGAATATGGTGTGTATACCATTTATAGATTCATTTAAAGGGGTACTCAAAAGAATTCTGTCATAGTACTCCTAACTGAACTAAATTTTTTTCATACTATGTATTATATATACAAATCTACAGATCATAGAGAGGCTGCACAAAACAATTCAAATATTTTTCTGACTATAGATGGTAATTGCTGAAATTGGATTTTCAAATGTGTTATGCATTTTCCAAATCATTTACTTAGACATCACCTTTCACCTTATAAAATGGTGAAGTTTTGTTACAGAATTCTGAAAGAATTCGAAAATGTTTCGTGATCTATGCTTGATGCTTCTTTCTTCTTTGGCTTTCACTTTGGTTATAATACTCCTTAAAATTGTAAGACAATATTTTAAGCAATAAATGGCATTTTCCCCTTAATATATTTATTATTGCATGAGTAAAATGCAAAAAAATGAAATAATTAAATACAAAACTGCATTATCTTATACCAATTTTGCCAGAGAATTTTTTTTTTTTTTTTTTTTAGATCTTTAAACAAGTTGCAAGATAAATAAAAATTATGTCTGTATATGTGAACATCATGAATTAAATTGACATACAGATCAGAGAATCTAAAGAGAGGCTAAGAGATCTCAATAAAAGTCATTCATGCCAGAAACATCTTTATTTTCCTCTCAATTTCTCTCTTTTAAACTCTAAAATTCTTAAGATAATTCTGACCGAAGGAACAATGGACTTGTACAACATAGTTTTTAATGTATGTTAAAACTTTTAATATTTCTTGAATAATGATGTCTCTGGGCGTAATGTAAATAATGTTAAAACATTAATATTTATTATCTCAAAAAAATTTATTTTCTAAAGGTCTTTTCCTTTTTTCTGCTTTTAAAAATCGTAATTGCCAGGGCCAAAATTGAATTAAAAATATATATATACTAATGGAAAGACAGTACTTTTTTCTTCTTGAATGTACTTTTCGTCTAAAAAGATAGGAATATTTACTACTTCAAAAAAAATATTTTCTGGAGATTGTTTTCATATTATCAGTTTTTTCTGAATTCTCATTTAGTTTTTTCTGCAGGGACCTGAAGACTCCAACATATTTATAAGAAAAAAATTATAAAATAAAATATCTACGCTTAAACAGTACCACCTTCTTCTCAATGGTACCTTTAGATAAAAAAAATATGAATATTTAATATTTCAAAAACATTATTTTCTGGAGGTTGTTTTCATATCTTTTGCATTTTATTCAAAAGAGCCCAAGGGCCTGGATGGAGCAAAAATACCAACATTTAAATGGTACCTTTATGGTACTGATGTTGAGCTACCAATTTGTTTATGAAGATGTGTTTTTGCATTTTGGTACAGTTTTTTTTCCCCCGCTTATCAATTAAATAGTGTGTTGTTTTCTGTTTTTGGTAAAATTGCCTTAACAGACCTTTAACTTATTACCACTTTTCAATTAAATTCTGTTTTTATTTTTATTGTTGCACTCGGTAAAGTGTCTACATGGCCCGGGCCAATCTTGATGTTTGAACCCAGAGTGGCCTCTAAGCCAATTTTTATTCTTTGGAGTGGAGCGAGACCTGGCTTAATTTTTTTCGACAGACTTGGACTGGGCAGGTCTGATAAATTAAGGTAATATGTCTATAGTGGAATCCTGTCTTAAACGGAAAAATCTGCATGATCAAGGCAGAAGTACCATACAATAAAACCCACCATACAATAATGTACCATACAATAATGTTAAGACAGAAACCTGTCTAAAAGGAAATTATTTTCTAATCCCCAGTGATTATGTTTTTCCAAGTTTTGCTGTACTTGAAATATTATAGATTTTAAAGATAAAAATTGATACTCACTGTGACCAGTGTATAATTTTTCGATGCCTTTCAATAGCTTATGTCGATGTCCATATGCATTGACTCCAATCTGTTTTAACTCTTCATGACCCATTTCAGCAAGAATATCAAGTGTAATCTAAGGGGGTGTTTGAGTAAATGTAAATAAATGAATAGGAAAATGCAACATCTACTAAGTTTCTACAAAGAAGAAATATATTTTACAAAGTAGCTGTTTCCAAATACTTTGTGGAAGTTTATCACTTCCTTACAAAATGATTAAAACATTAAAAGAGAGAGATCTTGCATTTGAAATGTTCTATCATATTTAAAAATGTTTTATTACAAAAAATGAAAAGATGTAAGAAAGCTTAGACCAATTTAAGACATTTTTCTAGATTGTTGAGAACTGTGATTATAAGTACCAATATTAAGATGGGACATGTGTTTCTTAAATTCGTCTAAGCTTTCTTACTAAATAAATACCAGTATTAAAAATTGTTTAAATTATAGTTATTCAATGTATTAAAATATATGTAGAACAAACATATACACATAAAATAAAACATAGCATTTACATCATAAATTTTACAAAATAATATTTTCCTATCAAATCATTTTTATATAAGAATTTAATGCTCTATATACTAAAAATCCATAAAAATAAATATTTGTAGATGGACAAATATGTTCTAAATATGTACATACTTGTTCTTTCTCAAATATGTCTAATAAGTGATCCAGACCAAGGTTAGCAAGGAAACCAGACATGCTAATGTTCTCCATTGTTGGATCAGGAGCTTCAGCTCTGTCAAAGTCCATACAACCATCTCCATGTTGTATGCCAGGCACTGGTACAGCAGGTAGCTTTTGTGACGAAAGCAAATTTAAAGAAAGTGGAATATCTTCCTCCAGACCAACAACTGAGTAACTTGATACAGGAGATGATGAGGTAACACTAAAAATGAGATATTAAAAACATGATACTGTGAACAACTATAAAATCATTTTAAATTATGTCAATTAAATGCTATCAAAATATCAATTTAGGGGTTTTATAATAATCATGTAGTTTAGGGTCAATTGAGAAAGTATTAGAGGTTGTGTAGAGGAGATTCTGGATCTGAGAAAGAAAACAGGAATTCTTGAGTTTCTGGATAGATTAGATTTCTATGCAAGCAAAAATACTGGAGATTGTAAAGCAGTGCAATGTATATTCGCATGCATTGGCACAGGCAAGAACCACAGCATTCTCTTCTGGAGGATGTTCAAATTTAAAAACACTGAGAAGTCAAATCCGCGGAAACTATTTTTATTACAACACATAACAATGAATAAAGGGTGGCCTCTGTGTTTTAGACGATAATTTGATGTTTCTAGATCAAAAGTCAAAGATGATATGCTCACATTTTCATGACCTTTACTTCACAAACATAAATTTTAGATCAAACTAGGGCACAGAGTTATTTACAACTGTTTGAGAGACTGCAATGCTAATTTTGAATGGTAGACATGCCAAGAAAACCCATAATTGACAGGCTAGCAAAACTCAGTGAAATGGCACGGCAATCCAGACACCATCTGCAAATGAGTGGGAGCTGTGGTTTTTTTACAGAATAGTATATTGTACTTATCATTACAATAGGAAAAAGCAGATGTTAAAATTACAAAGGAGTGACATTTGTTCACACTCTGAACAAAGCATAAAAGACTTTCATACAAGCAAAATGGAGCTGTAAAAACCCACAAAACAGATTGCATACATTTACTGTGATGTATCTATCAAATAAGGTTTTATCGAGGAAAACCACAAAATGCGGCCTGCAATGTTAAAAACTGAATACAGCATAAGATATATTTAACGGGTATGAAATTAATATAATGATAAAAGGAAAAGACTTTTTGAATAAAGGATTTAGTGCGGAAACGAATAAATAATTTAGCTCATCCTATTTAATATTTAAAAAAGGAGAGAAATATAATTTTGAATAAAATAAAGAACATATGGGCAATGCCATATATTTCTCCCCTTCGACAATGAAGAAATGTGCTAGATTCTGCATAATGTCTGTTCCATGGTACTTAGTGTAACTCATAAAAGCTGCATTTAGTTTAATATTATTCTAACAGCTCAATACAAGATTTTTAATTGCATGCCAATTTTAGCGCTCAAACACTAATACTTTGAACATGAAACTTTAAATTTTTATATAGTTAAAAATATGCCACTAAAAAATTGTAGTTCTACAATTTTTCAGCGGTATGAATGAATTAAAATGATTATAAAAAATATTAATAATTTTCATTTACATTTGGAGATATTTTTAAATTATATTGATGCAATGTCCCACCTCAAAACAATTGATGATGTGTCAATTTTTGGAAAAAATTCCAGATGTCTTTTTCAAATAATCCAAAACTGCTATAGAAATATTCAAATTTTGCACCTATCAAGATGTGTCACTTCCTGACAAACCTGTAAGCTCTAAACTATTACGATAATTTGTTTATGCCAACTATCATGAAGAGCAGTAAAATCAGCTGATTTCCAAGTTATAATAGTGATCTAAAGGATTTCATCAAATTTGTCAAATGCATTTTGGATAAATTTGACCATTATACCAAAAGAAAAAAATCAGGGTATTGATGACATTTCTTACAAAATGTAACATTTTTCTTTCCTTTACTTGTTATTTTTAAAATTGTAATCTAAATTACTTTTCAGATTTCCGTTAATTATGGCAAATAATTTAAATTAGGTTTTACATTCATGATCTATATTTTAATTTTTGAGTTCTAAATTCTGATGTAAAAGTACTCTAAAACATGCTAACGATCTCATTCAGAAAATTCACAAAATGCTTTATCTTAAATATAATATTTAAACGATCTTTTCACTTAATTAAAATTAAAAAACAATAGTTTCCAATGTTTTCTAAATAAATTTAAATGCTAACAATCTCATTATTTAATTGAGAAAATTCATAATATGCTCTATCTTAAATACAATATTCAAACGATCTGTTAACTTAATTCAAATTAAAAAATTAATCATTTCCGATGTCATTTAAATAAAATTAATTCTAAAGTGATTTCTATTATTTAATATTAAGTATTAAATAAGCATATTTCATTTTAGTTCAATATAACTTCAGCAAAAATTTATCTAAAATTATTCATTTTCAAAATTAAAACTCTCAATATTTTTCACTTAAAATCATTGTTAATACTTATTCTATTTATTAACATTAATTATCTGTCGTCTATTGATTGTTTTAATATTTCTATTATTGTAGAATAATTATTGTAGATTATTGTAGAATAATTAAGATTATTGTAGAATAATAAGATTACTGTAGGATAATAAGATTATTGTAAAATAATTCCAGTAATAGATTTCTCTTCAGCGACAGTATGTTTGTTGAGCTTGAGGATAAACTGATTGGTACTAATAGAAACAAAAATAGACCAGTTCCTTACAAATCTTCTTGAATTTCTTTAAAATATCATGTTAAATCATCCACTATTTATCGGAAATCAATTCTGGCATCTGTACTAATATTATAAAGTAGTAAAGATTGTTTGTTTGTTTGTTTGTTTGTTTGTAGGGGGTAATCTCTGGAACTACTGAAGCGATTTCAAAAGTGATGGTGACAAATTGATGGTGACAATCCCTGCTCCAACATAGATTATATTTTATGTTGTTGCCACTACCCTCAGGAGGGTGCAGGAGCAAAAAACGTTCTAAAATTTCGATTTTTTTTTATACTGAAAGAGCTAGGAACATGAAATTTGGCATGGTAGTTACTTATAAGATGTAAATGCTTTCTAAGAACAAATTCTAAAAAAAATTGAAAATTAAAAAGGGTGAGATTAGCAAAAAACGTTCTAAAAACATTCTAAATTACAATTTTTATGAAATTTCTGGAACTGCAAAACCATTTTCAAAAGTGATGGTGGTAAAGTGATAGTAACAATCCCTGCTCCAACATAGGCTATATTTTATGTCGGTACCACTACCCCCAAGGGGGTGCAGGAGTGAAAAACGTTCTAAAATTTTGATTTTTTTTATACTGAAGGAACTAGAAACATGAAATTTCGCATGGTAGTTACTTATAAAGTGTAAATGCTCTCTAAGAACAAATTCTAAAAAATCTGAAATTTAAAAGGGTGAGATGAGCGAAAAGCGGTCTAAAAACATTCTAAATTACAATTTCTATGGAATCTCTGGAACTACAGAACCATTTTCAAAAGTGATGATAACAGTCCCTGCTGTAACATAGGCTGTATTTTATATCGGTTACACTACCACAGGTGTGAGCGGGGGGTGAAAAAGCAAAAAAGTTCTAAATTTCGATTTTTTTTTCGCTATTAGTCTGGCTTAATTAGCAATATCTGAATTATCTGTGGCAGTAAAATTTTCTCTAATGAAAATAGCCCAACGAATACCACTTGGCATTTTTCAAGAATTATGCAAGCAAAGCCGCTGGTTTTGCTAGTATAAAATAAATAAATGTATCGATACGAGATGATGTTAGCTTGAAGAAAATATTAAAAATAATATGTAGAAGATGATAAAAAAATGAAGAACATATTAAAAAAATAATAATAATGATAATACTGCAGGGATGTTTTTCTTCGTCACCTACAGTCTTCTATCAAAAATTTACATTCTAACTTCGGGTGGCCGGACCACCTTCTATTTAAGGGTCCGACCTCCCGAAAAAACATACGTTGATCTTCCTCTGCTAATCCCTCAGACTGACACATATTCTGCAGAAGTCCCCCTCATCTCCAACCGACTATATTATCAAACTTTTAGCCAATAAAAATGCGTATTGTTGTGGCTAGATCCATTAAACATCACGAACTTT
The DNA here is from genome assembly GCA_963931845.1 of Maratus michaelseni. Lineage (NCBI taxonomy): Eukaryota > Metazoa > Arthropoda > Arachnida > Araneae > Salticidae > Maratus > Maratus michaelseni. The sequence goes on along the minus strand of OZ007588.1, from coordinate 190,806,532 downwards.
TCATAAACCGTGGTTGATGGGTTACTTAAAACACACACAGACATGTGCAGTTACGTTCAATACCAATAACCGTCAACTTACACTAGCAATCTGAAAGATTCTCCCCTATTATTACACAGATTGGCAACAGTCTGACCCAAAGGAATTTTGTTTACAAGCGTGGGTGGCCTGAAAATATGCCAAAAGTGATGCAGAGTTCAATGAACCGGTACACAAAATGTCTGTTAAACTCTCAGGACAAGCCAGAAAGATGTTTCATTACAAAACGAAGTTTAAGAAAGATGTCGGATTTCTAAATGCCATATTTTAGGCAGCGCGTGCTTCGAAAATCGTAAAAGATAGCAAATGTATTTTTGCATTTGATTGAGCTTAAAATTGATTTAAATGCATGAAAATTTTGTCTAATGAATGGTTATTTTAATTTTATTGCTAGAAAATAAGATAAAAGCGATAAATATATTATTAACTAAGATTTTGAATAAAAATGAATAACTTTGAAAATTACAAGCTTATTTTCCAGCTGAAGCATATATTGAAATAAAGATTGTTTAGATATAATAAAAATAATTATTGAAATATTAAAACGATCGATAGACGACAAATAATTTACGTTAATAAATAGAATAAGTATTAACAATGATTTTAAGTGAAAAATATTGAGAGTTTAAATTTGGAAAATGAATAATTCGAGATCAATTTTTGCTGAAGTTATATTGAACTAAAATGAAATATGCTTATTTAATACTTAATATTTAATAATAGAAATCACTTTAGAGTTAATTTTATTTAAATGACATCGGAAACGATTATTTTTTTAATTTGAATTAAGTTAAAAGATCATTTGAATATTGTACTTAAGATAGAGCATATTATGAATTTTCTGAATTAAATAATGAGATTGTTAGCATTTAAATTTATTTAGACGACATCAGAAACAATTATTTTTTAATTTGAATTAAATGAGAAGGTCGTTTAAATATTATATCTATACTTATAACTTATAAAAGAGTAGCTTGATTTTCTCATAATCAATGCCGAGCCTCAACCGTTTATCCTAGAACAATGAAATTTGGAAGACATGTTCTTTACACAATGTAGGCGCATACTAAGAAAGGATTTTTGAAAATTCACAGCAAAAGAGGATCAAATGGGAGGGTCGAAAGTTTTAGATAATTTCGTCTTTTCGACATATCTCAGCAGGAGTTTTAAATAGAAGCTTGAAATTTGGGATAACAATTCTACTAAAGAATAGTTAAACATGTATTTCAGGCAATTTTAGAAATTCAACCACTAAGTGGGTTAAATGGGGGGTCAAAAATTTTCGGTGATTTCACATTTTCACCATATCTCAGCTGCAGTTTCAGATAGGAACCTGAAATTCAGGATAACAAATCTACTAAAAAAATAATTAAACACATATTTCAGCGATTTTAAAAATTCATCCATCAAGGGGGTTAAATGGGGAGGGGTGGTTGAAAGTTTTATGTCATTTTACCTGTTCGCCATATCTCAGCAGCATTTTTAGTTAGGAGTTCGGAATTCGGGATAACAAATCTACAAACAATATAGGTAAACATATATTTCAGCAATTTTAGAAATTCAGCAACTAAGGGGGCTTAAATAGGAAGTCAAATATTTTAGGTTACTTTGCCATATCTCAGTAGAAATTATAGGTAGAATCATGAAACTCAGGATAACAAATCTACAAAAAATATAGTTAAACACGTATTTCAGCGATTTTAGAAATTCAGACACTAAGGGGGGTTAAATGGGGGTCGAATGTTTTACGCCATTTTGCCATATCTCAGTAGAAGTTATAGTTAGGAGCATGAATTTCAGGATAACAAATCTACTAAAGAATAGTTAAACATGTATTTTAGGCTATTTTGGAAATTCAACTACTAAGGGGGTTAAATGGGGTGGGGGGGGGTCGATAATTTTCGATGATTTCACCTTTTCACCATATCTCATCAGTAGTTTTGCATAAGAGCGTGAAATTCAGGATAACAAATCTGCTATAAAAATAATTAAACATATATTTCAGCGATTTTAGAAATTCACCCATTAAGGGGACTAAATGATGGTCGAAAATTTTAGGTCATTTCGAATGTTTGCCTTATCTCAGCAGCATTTTTAGTTATGAGCTTGAAATCACAGATTCAGGATTTCCGTGATTTTAGAAATTCAGAACCTAAAGAGGGTTATGGGGGTTGAATTTCTTATGTTATTTTGCAATATCTCAGTAATAGGTAGGAGTGTTAAATATAGGATAACAAATGTACTAGAAAATAGTTAAATATGTATTTCAGCAATTTTAGATAGTAATCCATCAAGAGGTTCACACTGTGTGTCGAAAGTTTTAGGTAATTGTGCCATATCTCAGCAGCAGTTTTAAGTAAGAATGTGAAACTCCGCTTTACAAATCTAAAAAAAAAAGTAGTTAATCATATATTTCAGCGATTTTAGAGCTTGCGAGTTCGTGGGCAACATTGGCTGTGAACCTGATTGTGGAAGATTAGACAGAAAAGAGAACTATTGCTGATTTTTTATTGTATACTAGCCAGTCGCTTCTGAGTGGGGCCCAGATACAATGTACTACTTGGGCCCTACCCCTAGATAATCACGGGTAGAGCCCAGTAGTATTTTGTCAGGAGGCTCATAAAAAAAATATTTATGTCGCGAAATCTTTATTTAAATGCTTTTTTTATATTCTTATTAGTTATTTTCGTATAATTTTAATTTAAAGTATTTTATTTATATTTTTCTGGTTGCATGTAAAATGTACTTTCTGGGCCCCAAGCGAAGTCAGAGTGGTGCGCTGCACTTTGTATCTGGGCCCCACTCGGAAACGACCGGCTAGACGGGCGAATACCGGCTAGTTTAAGATAAAGCATTTTGTGAATTTTCTAAATGAGATCACATTAGCGTTTTTGAAAATTTAGAACTCAAAAATTGAAATATAGATCAGGAATGTAATGAAATTTCTGAATTTAAAAGCTAATTTAAATTATTTGCCACTAGCCGGTCCCGCGCAGAGTATCTGCACTCTAGTGCCTACTCTTTTAAATACTATATGCATATTAGAATACACGAATTTCAGCATTATATGTATAAATATCATATATAAAAACGTCTCCCACTTAGGATTGGGTACTTTGAAGTAAAAAATATATACACATCATAAGATATGGACACCATTTAGCAATATGAAAACAGAGGTATTTTTTCAGCATTGTGCATATAAAAACCTTTGCATGCACACATAGTCGCTGGATACTCTTTAAAATTAAAAAAGTGTATACACATTATATTGAAAATATGTACACCATTCACAATTAGGAAAATTTTTCTTTTTTTAATTTTCTGCATTGAAAATGTCTATATACACAATTGTAAATTTCAGATCTCGGAGATATTATTATTAATTCCAATTGACAAATTGTTTCTCATTATTAGTATGGCTCATCCTTTAAGCTTTTGAGGTGTCACCATTAAAAAATCAATGTTACTGAAAAGGTACTGCACTGGATCTTGCATATCTGGATAGCAAGATTGGGGGCAATTTAATAGTTTCGGCACTTTGACATTTGCAAACCTATAACAGCCAACTTGCTAACTCTCTCTCTGTTTGAAGGGCACGCATATTTTCTGTAAGTTGCATAATGAAAAATCTTCTCTTCTTAATGCAACTTGAAACTGTTAGTGATCTTGAACCTCTAAAAATGACAGGTAGGACTGACTTGATGGAAATCTCCTCCCAATAAGATTATTTCATTCATTTATTATTATTATTTATATGTTATATATGTTATTACTCAATCTATATTATAAATAACAAATATGTGCATCCGTAACATTGACGTCATAACGATACGGACAACAATGAGGTTAAACTGCATAAGGTACAATGGAGTCAATGTTTTAATTAATAATAAAATGGCGTGTTTCTTGGTTTGATTTCACACTTTATTTTCTTTCTTTTTTAGAAAGTAGCTAGTTTTTTTAAATAAATAAGAAAAATTAACGGCCAATTTTTACAAAAATTGTATTTTCGGATGCAAAACAATTTTCTACATATGTGTGGTGACTTTTAAATCGATACCTCAAATACTTTTCTTAATATTTGCAAATTAGTGAAAACAAACCTCTCCGTTGCCATTGGCAAATGATAAATAATTGCGATTTCTGTGCCACATACGATAGCGTAATATATATATATATGTATATATATAGATAATTAGCGAAAATCTGAAAAGCAATTTATATTACAATTTTAAAAATAACAAGTAAAGGAAAGAAAAATGTTACATTTTGTAACAAAGATACATCAATGATTTCCCTAAGGAAATATTTTAAGAATTTAATTTCTAATTTTTTATCTTTCATAACGCAAGAAATTCTATCAACTAACACTATAAAAAACACTAAAGCCTTCTACGATGTGTGAGTGCCAGAGTTTGGATGAATATATTTACTTTATTTGAATTTATTATTCATTATTCCATCTTTAATTGACTTTAAATTTTAACTATTAAATTAATTGATTATCCAATATCCCAGATTCACATTTCATATCAACATTATAAAAAAAAAGCTGAAAAGTTTTGATCTATATTTCCATGGTCAGATGTTTCTGGAAAACACTCATCATCCACATTCACTTCTGAGACATTCTCAGAATATATCAGTGATTTTCCTTTAGCCTTACAAATGTTGACAAGGATACACATGCCTTTGAATATAAAGAGCTCTGTTTTTGGATACAGAATAAAATAGCTGAAAGCCGGGATAAAGGCTCACTTTGTGACTTCCAAAAGCTTTATAAATTAGCTATGCTAGAGTTGAAAAATAAGTTGTCTCTTATTTTAAAATTTTTCATGTTCCATCCCAGTGTCAGAAGCCATATGTGAGAGAGCTGGGGATCTGCAATTGCTAATGTAATGCTTAAAATGACCAAGAGGCAATGATGGTTTTAGGTAGCTTTCAATACAAAAAAGTATAAAGCTACCTATAGCAGCCGTTCGGAGGAAAGCAGTTCCGGAAAATTTCGATATATTTTCACCGATCATGACCCCCAGACCCCAAAACCACCCTCCGTTCAAATGTTGATTTATATATATATATATATATATATATATATATATATATATATATATATATATATATATATATCTGACCTATGTCATACGACAACGCTCGTATTTATAAATCAATTTTGATGTAACTAATTGTTTGTATTAAGCTAACCAATGTCTCGACCGAGTTCGTTGGCCAGCTTGGTCCGCCATTTTGTTTCAAGATGGCGGCCATTTAAAAATTTAAAATTAAAATAAATATACAAAAAAGTTAAAAATTCAAATTTATTTTTTAATTACGTGTTAGGCCTTGATACAAGGATTCCAGAGCATTTTTTGGTTTACCTCTATCTTAAAAAATGGCTGAGATACAGCAGTTTGAAATTCTAGGGTGGCTGATATTTTGAAACAAAACAGCACATTAACGCGATTACTCGCAAATTATTTTCTTTCATTGTTGTAATAATTTTCCCAATCATACGCATAAAACTATATATTCATATCCGTTAGTGCCAAAATTGTTAAAATTGGCGACATTTGGTGAAATATCGCCAAATTTGGCGACCAAAATAAGTCTTCATAAATGAAGCCAATTTGGCTATTGCTCAATAATTTGGCGAATTTCTTATTCAATTTCAGTATTAACGAATCTTTTGTAAACGTTTCTTTGCATTTTAACTTGCTGTTTTCGTGTAACATTAGCTAAAATTTTAAAACGAAGATATAGGAAAGCTACTTTTTCCTCCCGGTACAGGCCGGAAGGACTTTTTTTTAAGATATTGGCACGTCTGACATGTGTGTGTTTTATTATGCTCAATGGTCCTGAAAGTAGATTTAAGTATATACGCAAATTTTTGAAAGTTGCATTGGTTGAGAAGCACGATTTGTCATACTTCAAACATTTTAAACATGTTTCTACAAATGTTGCTATTAAACAATCTGTTACTTCAAAAGTAGCGCAGTTAGTAATGAACAACTGTTTACCATTTTTTCACTAAGAAAGTAATAAAATAAATTATTTTAAAAGATTAAACTGACTTTAAGTTATTTTTTTAAACTTTTAATGTACCTTTATCTTAGTATATCACGTTAACTAAACTGCAGATTTTTTTTTTTTTTGAGTGTGTGTGTGTATATACATATCATTATCATCTACCTGATATTTGTAAAAGCAAATTTTTATTTCTAATACGAGTTAAGAATTACTATAATTTTATATTATAATAAGCCTGGCTCCACGTTATTGGGAGTCGCATATAAATTTTAGCTAAATTTAATAAATTAAAAACAAACGCCGCTTCTATATAATAAATAATGGATAGCCCAACCTGACATTGTAACTAATTCTTGCCTCCAACTCCAAACCGGACTCATTTTTATTTAAAGTGTTCCAGTTCTATGTGTCGGTCTTATACTGGTGCTTCAGATTGATACAGAAAATTCTGCTACTGGGGTGTAATGTAACAATACTTTTAGCTTTCAATAAAAATTCTTCATAGAATTTTAGTCAAATTTGTGGTTCTATTATGAAATTTTATGAAATATTATCTGTTTTTTTTTTAAATACTCAAGAAAAAGGAAAAAATATTTTAATGCAAGGCAAACAGTGTCAAAATAAGAGAGTCTTCCTTGTATAAAAGGAGATGACAGATATGTACACATATGTATTAGTTAATAATTTGAAAATCTTTTAAAACTATTATAAATTAATAAATAAACAATCAATTACCCAGGAGAAGATATAGCAGGCAAAGCAGATGCTCCAATAGCACTGCTCTTTGTACTTGGTGGTAAAGAAGGAGGAGGCATGGCATCAACAAGTAAACATTTCACATCTTCAGCCTGGAAGAAATTTAAGGGAGGGAAATGATTTATTAACAAATATAAATAACCTAATACTTTTTATACAAGTTTAGAGCAAAACAATAATGGTAAAAAATGGAAGTAACCAATTTGTTATATTTTCACTTTTATCTAATGAACTAATTAGAAGGAAGCCCTCGTTAAAGTAATAAGTACCATAAAAAATTAACATGATACTAAATAAATAACTGGTCATGAATAAATCCTTTAATCACTTTTACTTGGCAACAGAGAATATAGTGAAAGGAAAGAATTATAAGTTATTTTTCACCAAATGAAGTAGTAAAGATTCTTTTTTCTATCTGATTATAGTCCTCAAATAAAGATTTTTTTTTTACTTCATTTATAGTAGTCGATATGGATTAACTTTAATACTAGAAAGACGTACGGGGCCAATTTGGCCCCTATCGATGTTTGCGAATATGTATTTCCTATACTATTGAAGTATATATTTCTGTATTTCATGACTTTTGCTTATTTGGCTTCTAGTCCATATATCTGAAATAACTTTTTTCAAACTTACATAGAATCCTGTATTTCGAACAGTATACCTAGAAAGACGGGAAGGGCCAAACTGGCCCTCACTAATCACTCCCTGCATTCGCGTCGCACCGTTTCATTCTTAGTATTATGACCTTGGAAATAGCATTCCCAGTCATTTGAGTACATTTTCTACCTTTACATTCTGTTTGCTTCTCCCCCCCCCCCCCCTTACGCAAAATGGCTTTTACCGATAGAGTGGCACAACTGAGTTACGCGCCTAAAGCTTTACCCACGTGACCAAAAGAATGATAACGTATTGTCAGTTGCTTTAGTAGTAAAGAACAGAAGAGATGTCTCGTAAACGCGGTCTCACTCATGAAGAGATTTTGAAAGAGTTGCAACGATTAGATGAAATGGAGTCAGGCGATAATGATAACAGCAGTGTAGATGAAGATAAAGAATATATTCCTTAAGAAGAAGACACAGAAAGTAGCAGTTCCAGTGATGATAAAATTGAAATGATTTCTCAAAATATTTTTTCCGTACAAAAGTCACAAGAATGTAGATATGAGATTAGGATAGAAGAATTGAAGAAAAAATACAGGAAAAAAAATTCATATTTCTGATAATTCTGTATCACCTAAATTGCAGTCGGTAGAAAACAAAGTTATCCATGAAAGTGATTTAGATTGTGATTTTTCCAGAAATTATTCCCGGCCTTCGACATCTAAGGCAAGAGGACGAATGTTTTTTCGTAGGCATGGTCGAAAATTTTGTCAGAAAACATTTGTTGGTCTTCTTGATGCACCTTCTGTTGGTCATGAAGAAACTGCCGTCGATGGGACAGTTTGGAAAGTGATTGAACATTCTGCGACTAAAGGACATCGTGCACCACAGAACGTATTGCGGGAATCTCAAGGCCAACCTCATATGCAAAAAGGAATATAAATGCAGATAATGTGATTAGTGCGTGGCATCTAATGTTCAGTCATAAAATTGTATGCCATATAAAACAATGTACAGAAGCAGAAGCTCACCGTCAACTTAAAGATGACACATGGACAGTATCATTAGATGAATTGGACGCTGTGTTTTCTATTATGTATGCAAGAGGATTATATGGGGAAAAAAATTTCCCAGTAAATACATTATGGTCATCAGTTTGGGGACCGACAGTTTTTTCACAAACTATGCCAAGAGATCGTTTCAAAGATATTCCATTTTTTTGTTTTGATTTGAAAACAGAAAGATCAGAGATATTGAAGACGGATAAGTTTGCATTGGCATCGACACTGTGGCATTCGTTCATTGAAAACTGTGCAGCTTGCTACAATCCAGAAGAAAATCTCACAGTTGATGAACAATTGTTGCCATCAAAGGCCAAATGTCCTTTTACTCAGTACATTCCAAATAAACCTGACAAATTCGGCATAAAATTTTGGCTAATTGTCTGTGTAGATTCAAAATATATCCTCAATGGATTACCGTATACTGGTCAGGATATCAGCAGACCTAACTGATCAAGCTGTACATGAACATGTAGTGATGAAGCTCACTGAAGGATATTTAGGAAAAGGTAGAAATATAACTACAGACAATTATTTTACATCGCTAAAAATGTGTGAAAAATTGAAAGCCAATTCAACAAGCTTAGTCTGAACACTTAGACAAGATCGTAAAGAAGTACCACCAACGGCCAAGATAAGAAAACAAGCATCATACTCTACAACTTTATTCAAGAAGGACAATGATATAGCGATCACATCGTATCAAGGAAAGAAGAATAAACACGTTTTGATACTAAGTTCCCTCCATCCTAATGTAGCCATTGACAATGAGAAAAAGACATCTGAGACAGTTCAGTTTTATAACCAGACAAAGTATGGAGTGGACATTGTAGACCAAATGTTATGCCTGTATACCACCAAATCTGGAACACGTCATTGGCCTATGCACGCCTTTTATAATGTTTTAGATATGTCTGCACTGAATGCTTGGATTTTATATAAAGAAGTGACGGGAAAGGAGAAACTTAGTCGGAGAAATTTTATTCTGCAACTATGTGAAGATCTGCGAGCTTCATATTTAGAATCCCCAGGTTGTACAGCGTCTAATATGACTCCAGCAAATTATATAAAAGACATCAGCGGAATGAAAAGGTTCAAATGTAAAGTTAAATCAAGTTGCAAAGGAAACCATACAAGGAACACTTGTATCGAATGTACAAAACCAGTTTGTGGCAAATGCGGATATACAGAAGTTTGATGTACTCATTGCCTTAAGAAAACATAAAATGTGCAATTTAAAGAAATAAAGGTCAGTATAAAATTTATTCGCATATTCTATAATTTTCCTCATTTTTCTTCTTATTATTTACATTTTACCTTTGTTAAGATATCAAGAATAATCGAAGGGCCAAATTGGCCTTTTTCGTCTTTCTAGGTATAAGGCAACTTGCCGTCTTTCTAGTGTTAATATAAGATTTAAATAAAAATTACAACAGAAAAAAGGTCTTCAAAAAATTATATTTGATTTTTTTTTCATATTTTTAATGTTTCAGGAATGTGCCCAATCACGGGTTAATACCAATAATGAAATTATAATATTTTCATTTCTTTATGCAAACATGCTAAACAAAATATACTTTTTAAACAATCTTTCTGGAAATTATATTTGATGAAAATTTTAATTAAAAATCTAATTTGAAGAAGTAATTGATGAAGCTTACTGGTTAAAAATAATTATATTTAACATAAATTAAAATTACTATACAATCGAAGCTAAATCGCCCAGTTATATCAAAGTACTGGATAAATCAAACTTTTTAAATTTTCTTTCAAATCACAATATGTTGTAAGGGAACCCGAATATAATGAAGTCTCTCTTCAGCTTTGTCATAAGCGGTTCTGAAAATAAATGTTTCAATTCAATGCTATCTTAAATGCTTTACAAGTTGTTCCAGACTTTACACTTGCCTTGTAGTTATATGGAAAAAAATCAAAGAAATCTGATATACTATCTTTTTAATAATATATCAGATTTCAGACATAAAAATCAGTGATACCTAATAAAAATCATCTGGACCAGTAGTGTAGTCGTAAAAAAAAAAACAGAGGATATATGCTATAGGAAGAGAGTATAAACTAGAGATAATACATTACAGCTACAGAGGGTATACTAAGTTTCTTTAAAAAATCCAGAAAGTACACGGCATATACCACCATATACCCTCCACTACATCTCTGATCAGGATTGTACAAATGGAAAATAAACATTTGTCAAAAATTAAACAAAATATAAGCTACTGTGTTAAATTCAAATTTATACTATTTCTATGTTAATACATTTTATATTGATAAAACTTTGCAATTATTTTTATTTTCATTCTTTTAACTTATCATGTTATAATTATTGATATACACATATATAATAACTCAACATTAATGACAGATGAAATGTCATTTTTATATTTTAGATACATGAAGAAATAGACTATCTTTTTTAATAAAAAAGTGCTATAAAAACTAGAGAAGAATCACTGACTATATAGAAGAAATAAATAGCTTAGATTTTTTGCTATACAGGCAACCCCCGACTTACGTATACTGCGATTTATGTAAATTCGCAGTTACGTAAAATTTTTTTGAAAATTACATTTATGAACTACCTAGCGCATTTGATACATGTTTGCATACTTTTGATAATTATTTTATAAAGAAAATATGTAGAAAAAAAATTATAACTATTATAATATAGTTTTATGTATTAGAGAGTTATATTTTTGTTGGGAATATACAGTATTATCATAACAATGAATCTTTATTGTTCGTTATTCATTGTTGTCATCTAATTCTTAATAAATACAATTTGTACTTATCAAGAATTATTTTATTTTGTGAGTACTGTTCATTTGTCTTGTCATCGAAAATTCGTGGAGAAGAGGTAAGTCAGTCCTCTTTAATAATTTCTTATTTTTATAGTCATTTGAAGTAATCTCAAAATTGTTATAAATCACTCCATCAACGTTAAATTTATAAATTCCAAATTCCACAAGATATTTTTATTTGAAAAGTGTTTTTTCAGTTTACCTTTATATTTTTTCATACTTGTATAATTTATATCCGAGTAAATACTGCTGCATGATGCTTTTTTTAAAAATTAATACTGCATAAATAATCCATATATATATATATATATATATATATATATTGCAGTTTCTTACGAAATTTTACTTACGCAAATTGCACATTCGACTTACGTAAAAGTCTGTGGAACGCATTAATTACGTAAGTGGGGGGATGCCTATAGTTAAATAAAACACATTAATGACATTTACTAATGTATGTAACTCAAATTTATTCAAACTTGGCTCATAATTTAAATAATAGTGAGAAAATTTGAGTTACAGATATTCAGTTTAGAATAAACAATAACTTCCCTCGCTGAAATATCCAGTACTAAGTGCAATTTAAATATAAGTGTTACAACTTCAAACAAAATACTTACTGTAGCTAAATCAAAAGGTGTCTGTCCTTCATGGTTTTTCATTGTGGGATCAGCTCCATGTGCTAACTATATAGAAAAAATACCGAGAAAATATTTATTAAAATAAACATCAATGCATCATTTAAAAATAAAAATTGAGAAAAAAAATTTTTTTTAATCGATCAAAGGAAAATACATTTTTAAATGAAACAAAGATTCTTACCAAAAGTGCACACAGCTGTGTCCTCCCTTTTTGTGCTGCTTCATGAAGAGGCGTAAATCCCCAGCGATCAGTGGCATTGACGACAGTATTGTATTTAATTAATAAAGCAGCTATGTCAAGGTGCTGAAAATTATATTTTTACAGAGAGAAGCTGATTATTTTAAAGACGATAATACATTAAAAGAAGTAAAACATTAAATAAAATTAATTGCTTCACAAACTAACATAATAAGGTATTTACATTTTAAATAAAAACTCTTGAAATTGCATGATGCCAAAAGAAATAAATTTATTTACCTTGAGCTGTATTAAAAATTTCAATAAATTATGAAGAATGCTGTATTTTCAGATTTATCTGATTTTATAACTGAAATACAACTTTTTTGTTTGTTTGCTTGTTTGTTTATTTATTTTTACAATTACAATGCTGTTTTATTAAATTGAAGAAGAAAATTTAATTTATTACTGTTGCTATAAAGTAAAAATAAATTCTGTGCAATATATAGCTTATAATAAAGGATCAACAGAAAAATCAAAAGTAAACATTTAAAAACAATTGATTTTTGATGTGCTGCAACTATTCTGAGTTAGAACTTCCAGTTTATTTTAAAGAAGACATTGTATAAGAAACATCAGTAAATTTGCTAATTGCTTAAAAGATCAAAACGTCTTTTTAGTATGTCCTAGCCATAGATACCGTTGATTTAAAAAAAAAATAAAATAAACTGACTTTTGGGCAATAATTTGGGTGCTTACCAGCATGGATGTTTGCATAAATTATAATTAAATAATTTTAAAACATTTTCCAAATTTTATTAAGCATAATTTTGTTAAATCTTGCAAACACTTAAAATAATTTAAAATTTCTGAAAATCTTAATATAATACAGTAAAAATTTGCAATTCTGGACACTTGTCGGTATAATAGTGGTGTTCTTCTATTTATTCAAACTTGAAAATCAAATATGATGGTAATCACATTTTAATTATTTTATTAATTTTAAGTATTGCAATTTTATTTTTACTTATTTTTGTTAACAGATCAGATATAGTAAGATATCCCAAATAAAAATAGGATTTCTTAAGTTTTCAAAATTTTTATTTCATAACAAAATAAAAATTAAAAATTTATATATATATATATATATATATAAGCTCAAAAAAGATTTAAAATAAAAGTAAAAAATAATATATATACATTAATAGGGAATTTGTGAAATTCAGGTACACTAGATTCTTTAACCTTAGTAGCATTCTACAGTTAAAGAATCTTTGAAACATTAAAATAACTAAAATCTCTTACGCCATAAGAAGAAGCGTTGTGCAATGGAATCAAGCCTCCTTTGTCTTGAGCATTAACATCAGCACCATGTTCTAATAGGAATTCTGCTACTTCAAGATTATTATAGCCAGCTAAAACAGGGATAGATAGTTTTTAGCATACATAATAAAATATTAACAATGTTGTGTCTTTTTAGAAAAAAAAAATGCACAGTAAATTAACAGCTTATTTTTAAAAAAAGTCATTGACTGACCAGCAAGGTGCAAAGGAGTAGAATTTCTGCCCTGAGAATCTCTGCAATTAATATTTTCAGGAGACACTAACTTCAATACTCTACTTAGGTTGCCTTTTTTAGCTGCATCTAACAATGCTGCATCACCTAGAAAATGGTCATAAGAATAAGTATAGAGTACCAGAACAGCTTTTAAAATTATCAAAAGAAAAATACAAAGAAAATATACAAGTAATTTTCAATTTTTGTATAGCATTTAATTATTACCAAGTAGACCAACTAATTTTATATCTGTTATTAAATCATATTAAATATTATATCTGTTGGGTCATTCTACAGCAAATATTCGCTATTTGAAGAGCTTAAATGTAAAACAAGATAAATAACAAAATGAAAGTTTCAAGATATTCAATAAAAAAGTTTTCTATAAAAAAAATATATCCAAAATGGTTTGTTATGACTGAAACCTTCAATGACTAAAACCTTATATGCAAGATTTTTTTTTTTTTTTTTTGTCTGATAATTTCATTTTATTGAACTTAATGAATTTTAATAACAAAAACTCCTTGTAGCTTACTTAAAATTAATTTTTGATTATCACGACATAAATTGAATAATGAATAAACATAGAATTGAATAATTTTACATGAAAATCAGAAAAAAATATAAAAACTCAGTTACCATGTTTTACACCCAAGCATTCATTTATAAAAAAATGTGAAAAGAGACTTCAGAAATATTTTGAAAATTTTGTCTCAAAAATTGTAATACTCCATAAGTTAAAGACTTATGTTTATAAATCAATCTATTATAGCTATGAGCCAATCTTTTCACAATAAAATGTAACTTATGGACTGTCACTATAGACAAGTAAATAAATCCAAAGCATGCATACGATTTTGAATCTTTATACAATCTAAGTTTGAGAATTTTATTGAGATTTTTCGCTGATTTATTGAAATTAACATGACGTATGAATTAAATATTAAAATCTACTTCAATCTGATTCAACAGTTAAATATTAAAATCTACTTTTGAAAATATTTTAAAAATTTGGGAAATAGAAAAATGTGTGTTTTTTTTTTCTTTTAAAGATTTCTTTCAAACCTATTGGAATTCAACTTAACAGATTACATACCTCTCAGTAAGTCAGCAACATCTTGATCACCTTCTTTCACTAAATCTAAAGGTATATGACTATCACGATTCTTTTTGTTAGGGTCGGCTCCATGCTATAAGAAAAATCAATGAATGTATTTATTAAACTGCAAAACTAAATTTAAATTATACAAAGAAAGCAGAAATTCCTATAAAACAAAAGAACATTTTTCAATAATTATGATAAATTAATTGATAACATTTTGTTCGATTTTTATTTATTATTAATTTGTTTTAAAAAAAATATTTCATCTAATTTTCAGTAAATTTAAAAGTTGGATCATTCTACAGAAAACGTTATTTTGTGAACATAAAAAATTCAATTTAAAAAAATGTAAACCAAGAAATTTTATATTATTAACAATAGTTTATCTTTTACTTCTTTAAAGATTTATATGGGTGGTCGTATAACCATCTCATTACTTGGTGTTTAATTTATTTTCTAAAGATTTAGGGGGATAATTTTCTTAATATTGTAATGGAGGATACATCGACGAAGAAAATCACACAATGCTTTTGTTTTATAATGCCCTGCCTATTTAGGATGGGATATAAAACTTGGAATAAACATCTAAAAAAAAAAAAAACCTTTATGTATATGAATTAAAAACTTATTTTCATTATATAAAAGATACTTATGTTTTAATTCAAGAATGTAGGATACATAAAGTTCATGATCATTTCTAGTTCAGTAAGAATATTTTTAAATTAATGCAATATTTTTATTAGGTGACAAATGCTACTATTTTTATGAAAAAAATAATGCAAAATATCTTAAAACAAACTTATAAAATAGGTTACAAAAAATTCCAGCCACAGGATTATATGCATAAATATTCTAAAAAGAAAATCTGAAAACCCCTGCAGAGACCAATGCTGGTATCACGTCTACAAACTTTGGTTCAAACTCTTCATTTTGTGGTCAGCACACTAACTGGTGGGCTGAGTGAGCCCCTTATTAATGTAAGAAATAGAACACTAACCATATGCTAGTATATTTGTGCATTAAAATATTATATATATTACAGATATATAGACAGATAATTAAAGTTTTTAAGAAGGACATTAACAGAATTTGAGCAATGCAAAATACCCTTTTAAAAAGAAAGAGAGTCTTTTTATAGGTAATATTTGTCTCTCATTGGAGTATATTCCTGACAAATTTCGAATCTTCCATAATCCTAAATTACAACACAACAATCGATATAGCAATATTTATCCATAATCGAGTGTTTTTTTTTCATAAATAACAGATTTATTCAATTTTTGTGCGATTGAAAGCAACAAGCAACTAACTGTGCTGCTTAACAAACAAGCATTTAGGCTTTGAGAGTCTTTGGGGCATGATAACATTTGACATTGTTGGTAGATCTACAGCTGAGAAAAATATTGCACTGTTAAATAAAAATGCAATATGTGAGAGTTAAAGATGATTTATTTTTAAGCTTTTATGCTTCACCATGTTTTAATTTCCTTTTTAAATAGCATTTATCTTCCATTTTCAGAATGTGATGTGTTTTGGAATAGAAACATAATGTTGTTATGCTGATTTTTTTATTTCTCTAATCACATCAGAGTCATATTTGAAGTAACTTGTTAATTAACAAACTTACTCAAAAATATTTACTAACATAATCATTCTGAAAAATATTCTTTGACACAAAAACATAAATTAAATCAATATCCATGAACATAACAAATGTAAAATAAAATAATCAGAATTGATTAACTAGAATAACAAAGAAATAGGTTGGAGAAAACCAAAGCATGTGAAATTTCATGCACATGAAAGAAATTTAGATGATCTTATATATAAAAACATAAATATGAAAATTAGGATAATCAGAAATATTGCCTACTATAAAATGTGATAAAGAGTTGGTTATTTCTATATGTTTTTAATTTCAGGAGTGAGATTTTTTGCATAATAATGTATTGATTCTTCTTTAAATCTTACATGAATGAAGTCACAGGTAGCCACTAGTCGTTTATAGTTAAGTGCCTTTCATCAAAGTTCTACACTGCTTGCTGACAGACACAAAACTATTTAATTATTGTTATAAATTTTATCTAACAATGAATGAAGTGTTTGGTTTCATGAGTCAAAGATAAATTTTATAGTCAGCAAGTCATAAATTTTAATTACAAACAACAAAATATTTTATTTGTTACAAAAGTCAGTTGGCAGAATTCTTGATGAATACAGAATTTATTTTAAAACTTTCAGTAATTAGTAAAAATAAAATAAAAATTAAACGGCTATAAATTAATTTTTTATACATATTAAAAATCACTTTATGAATCGACATACTTTTAATAGCAACTTCACAATTTCATATTTTCCTTTAGCAGCAGCTTCATGCAATGGAGTGAACTTCCATAAATCAGCAACATTAACATTAGCACCATACTATAATGAAAAAAAAAAAATGTATCTATTTATTAAACAAAGTACAACAAATAAATACAAAGATTTTTTTCAAAAAGACCAGTCTAACTTTATGAAAAGAGTTTATTTACATACAAATAAAACTAATAATAATGTTATAAAAGAAAAACATATATAATTATGAAAGAAAAATATTTTTAAAAAAAATTTACAAAGTTGCATAAAATAATTTTTACACTTCAAGAGCTGCATATCATTAAAAAATTTTGTTTCATTATACTAATCAAAAAATATACTTAGATGTCATCTATGGTTGCAAAGTTACATTAATTCACTTGGAAAAAATTAATTTTCCAAAATAAGATTTTATTATGTTGTCTTTTTATATCCAAAATGAAGTCATCCAGAAAATCTAGATTTTTTCCACGTGGTTTTCAACCCTTTCAAAAAAATCTAATTAATTTTAAAAAAATTTAATTCCAAACAACATTTTGGGGTTTTCTTTTTTTTTTTTTTTTTTTTTCCAATTTTTAAAAATCTGCATCTGCTCTAGAAATTGAAATACTAAATCAAGAAAATACCAAACATATCTATATTCATTTTGCTTTCGAATGGTGTAGTCCATTTTAATAAATATCAATATTAACCCTTTCAAAAAAATTGTTTCCGAAAGTCACTTTTGCAATTTTTGTATTTTTCTCTGGTTTCTGTTTGGAAATCAAAATATGAAAAAACAAAAAATATCCATTTAATTAGCACATATTTTCCTTTATAACAACGTCTTCAGTTAAAAAAAATATTAAATACCAACTCTTTCAAAAAAATTTCTTTCTGTAACTTAATTTGTGATTTAATCAGACTGTTCTTTCTCAGAGAAAATAATTTTTTTCGCAGTATGCAATTCAAACGTTCTGTGATTTAGAATCAGAAGTAACAGGGCAGCCACAGAATTGTGTTGTAGAAATGAAAGATGAGAGGGTTATTATTTATATTTCTGCATGATGCATTGTTCAGAATAGGAAGTTTAATGTACCTAATTGTGACAAATTAAATCAGCAATCACTAGAATGGGGGACCCTGACTTTTGGAAAGATTTTCCTTTAAAACTATAAAATTATACAAATTCGAGGGTGCACGGTGCTAAAGATAGTGGGGGCCCTCGACGTCAGCATTAGGTTCGTTTGGAAATATTTCCATTTTAAAATATAAATTCATTCAACACTGATTTTAGGTATATTTTAAATTATTATCATAGGCCCGGGCTACGCCAGTCTTTTGTTTAAAAATAAAAAATCAAAACAGGCCGGAATGTGTGTCCAGTGTACACTGCTTAAGGCAGTAGGGCCCCAAACTGCAGGTTCACTTAGATAGATTTTCATTTAAAGATATAAAATAACAAAAATTCAAGGGTGTACACTGTCAAAGGCAGTAGAATCAGCCAGAGAAATTGGCCAGAGAAATAGATCTCTTTGTAGTTCAGTTTTTAATGAAAGCAGATCCCTGCTGAAACTTTCAGGGATTTTTTTCACTGGCGCCAGCAGATTTTTAGCAGTTTTTTGCATAAATTAAGAAAAAATTACCGGCCGAATTTTTCAAAAATCACATAGTCGGATGCAGAATTTTTTTTTTTACTTATGCTCAGTAATTTTCAAACTGATATCTTTATTAGTTTTCTTAAAATTCGCTAATTAGTAATTTCGGCAGTCTATCGCTTTATGAGAGGACTATCTTTCCATCAGGGCCAGAAAACATTTTCTGAGTGTCATCGGTGCCCGGGAGTCCAGGCCTCTCCTCTGCATATTATCAAATGCCTAAATTTTACCCGCTGTGAAATCTTGGAAAATCCAGCACTCTTTAATGATTTTCTGGAAGTCTTTGGTTTTGTGGAGATGGTTTAGCATAGCTAAACCATCTGGGATTAGAAACAACAACATAATTTCGAATTTGTTCATTTCTGCTTGCAAATCCACAATAGCAGTTCTTTTCTTTAGCCATTTTGATTTAAAAGATGAAATTTTCAATGCAATGTTTAATGATATTCTAATTAATATTTTGAGTAATTATCAAAATATTAAAATTCTGAGACTCAGGTGCACATCGACTATCCACTCCTAAATTTTCAGACTTCTAGGTGAGCTAGATTTTCCTAGCCATTGCCCACAGACACACAGAGCGAAACTTTATTTTATTAGTATAGATTTATTTATAGGAATGGTTGCCTCTCATAAATTCATTATTTATCAAAAAATTATTGTATAAAAAATATTCGAAATATTTTGCAACACTAGCCAAATGAAATAAAGGTAAAACAAAATATTTTAGCATTGATGGCTAAAATCTATTATATATTAGGGAGAATTTCAATAATGATTTTAAGAAAGCCCCTATAGCAGAAGCTCTTGAAGATAGCTGTTTTGTTTTGCTGTGAAAATTAATTACTTCAGCTTTCTGGAATACAAAGTAGTACTTGATTTAACAATGTATTCAACTTCAGTACGAATATGTTAAAAGAAAATCTCTAGAATTCACATATTAAATAAATTCAAAGTAAGCATATGTATTATGTAACGAGCAAAATTGCAACATAATACAAAAGGGGAAAAAATTATAACATTTTATAACTTATTATGAATTTAAGCAGCTTAACTACAACAAAATTAAAGGAAAGGAAACTTACTTTAACTAGTAATTCTGCAACTTCATAATGGCCATATGAACAAGCATTATGTAAAGGAACTAGGCCACTGAAAAAAAAAAATCTTTAAACATAAATTGTCTTTTGTGGTACAACTATTTAATTCTTAATATCGAAAAGAGAAAAAAAAGTAAAAGTAATAATAATGCAAAATTTCATGAAGCACTATGAATAGTGCTTCACTGTTTCAGAATATAAACAGGATAATGATGAAAAATTTAATTTAATTATTTTTCAGTAGAGAAAATGTTTTTTTTCTTTTTTAAACGTGTATTTTTCTGTTGACAATTTTTTTAAACAAAATCCATCATCAAATAGTCTGATTTAATTGCCAAAAATGATGAAAGAATCAGATTACCCTTTATTTAGTCAAAAAAACAACAAATATAAGTAAAATTATAGATGAAATACATGAATACCTATGATATTTTCAGAATACCTTTTTAGAAAGTTTTTTTATACAAACTTCTCTTAGGTATTTGTTCCAATTAATCAAAGCCTTGTTGATCAAATCTAGGGATATAATGAATATTCAACTTATACAGCCTCTTTCTGAATATTCGGTTGGTCGAATACTGAACACTAATTGGCTGAATATTGTTAAATATTTAGCCAGATAAATTCAAGATAATGATTATTTTCTTTCTTTCAATACTTTTTTCAAATCTAAATAGACTAATTTCTGACACAGTCATGAAGCTATTCTTAAATCCACAAAATTTACAGTTATTCTTACTCAGATACTAAGAAATCATATAGCATTTTCTTTTAAAGGCTAAGGATCTTTTACAAAATTGTGTCAAAATTGGAAATCTCAGCCAATTTTAGAGACAACTGTCAAGGAATGATCTTCATTAAGTAACAATCAATTACAGCTCAAGTTGCAATACATTTATATAAAAATGAAATATGCTATTTGATTCTAAAGCGCTTGGATATTAAATTAATGTTTACAAATTTCATGCACATATAAAAATGGTTTTTTGAATGTGTCAGGAAAGTACTCATTGTGTAATGGGGTTTCTTTTTTTTTTAACAGTCTTAAATATTTTTAATACAAAATAATGCAGTAGATTTAAGATCATTCATATTGTTTTTCTCAGTTTCTGTATGTATTTTCAATACCTGAGTAAGTTGTAGCACTTTCTATATTATTGTATACATGCTGTTTCAACTGTCAAACGTTTTAATTTAATTAAAACTGCCAAAGGTTTTAATCAAATATGTCATAGGTTTTAATTTCATTTAAAACTGTGAGCTAGTTTCAGAAAAAGATTCATTCCTACAAATTTGTTGATTAATAACGACACCAACTCATAACAATAAAATTTACTTGATCAAGGGTCTCCTTTTAGGAGGTATTTCATTGTGAATTATGGTGAAGAGTAAGCATTATAAGGGACTCGTTAATTTTAAATGCAAGAAAGGATAAAAGTATTATTGAACAGTAAAAATAAAGAATATTCTTTATATTTTTATGGAAATAACCTACCATCCTAAACTTACAGAAAGTCAATTTGATCTGTCTAAGTTCTCTCTATTCTAAAAAAAAACTAACAAACTAATGCTGCTGCTGCTGTAATTGAATTTGTGACCTTTTGATTTTCTTGTGTTATAATACAAAACTATTGTATATAAAAACATGAAAAATGGAGTTTTATAGCGAAATGTGTGATAAGCATGTTGAAGCAGACAGTTTTTAAATTGAAGAATTAGTTTAAGTGCTATTTAACATTGAAATCAGTCAATATAATTCAGTTACATAAGTTTTATAGGATCAAACTATGCACAGCAATTTAACCCTCTTTAGCAGATGTATACATGACTAGATTGTGGTGTGCAGTCCAGTCATTTTTTTTTAATGTTTAATTTTTTAAGGGTTTCCCCCCCACCCCCCGAAATTTTCATTCAAAATCTCATATTTTTAATAGAGATTTAATTTATATTTTGAAATAGCTGTTTTTTACCTACTGTTGCTATATTTTAAAAAAGCCAGAATTGTTAAAAAAAAAAACTTTAAATAATTAAATTATTACATACAAAAAGCATTTGAATGTGAAAATTATGTCATATTTAAAGCAATATATTTCAAACATGTTTAAAATGATTAATCTTATAATGTCTAAAAGAAAACTTTTCTTTTAAACATTATAAAAGTCTGGGAGCCACCAACATTTTTTACTTAACTATTTTTATACAAGCTGATTTTGAAATGTGTAATTGATCCTACTTAATAACGAAAATACCAGTCAGCTGTCATGACACCAGTGGATGCGGCCTTGGGTATAAAAAAAATCCCCCAGCCAAAGGGTAAGAAATGGCAACCCGATTACAGAAGATTGCCACTGGTCTGGTTGTGATAATATCATTCAATCTTCCATAATCCTATAAACTTTTAAAACAGAGCAAATTAGCGTGCTTTTTAGAACCTGCAGGGTCTGGACAGGTGTTGAGGGACATAGTTTGCAGAGGACAAAGCCCCCCTCCCCCCCAATAAAAAGAAATAAAGTGCAAATTCTAAATGTTTTGCACTGAACCAAGTTTTCTAAATTAAAAAATAAATGCTTTAAAAACATTTAACAGTGATAACGAGTTCCTATTTTAGATAAAATGTATATTAATTAAAAGTACCTATAGATAAAACTAAAAGTACACTATTGGCCAAAATTTAGCCGAATACTTGATATTTGGCTATTTGACCAAATCACTATTCAATTCTTTCCCTATTTAATCAGTGTTAATTATTTTAACTAACTTAAAATAAATCTTAATGCAGTCACAATTGTAATTTTCAAGCTGCCAAACCACATTCCTTTTTATTAAATATTTTTTGTCACAATTTTCTACATTGCATCACCAGTGTTTATCTGTTTATAAATAAATTCTCATACTGTGCCCATTAATGCAGACTTTTTTATGAGCAAATCCTGCAATTTTGAAAATACTTCAGCAGATGTTGTTCCACAGATGAAAAATCTCAAATCCTTGTCATTTCTTCAAAATGAAAAAAAAAAAAAAAAAAAAAGTGAAATAGCATTTAATAACTTTTGTTATACAAAAACTAAAATAACTTGTCCACAAAATAAATAAATAAAATTAGAATATATACATTACATGAGATATGCAGTGATTACAGAGTTTGCTTACTAAAAATGATTGACAGGAAAGTGGGCAGCAACTATTTTCATAATATTTCTTCTAACATAAATAAATGATTTGACAGTAAAATTAAATAGCTCAATCTAGGAATGAATATGTGGATTAAAACAATAATCCTACAAACAAATCTCTACACTAATAATGGTTATAAAATAAGTAGACAAAAACCTTAGAATTAAAACAAAAATTTTACCCTTTATCTTTAGCATGAACATCAGCTCCATGTTGCAAGAGATATTCAACAACAGATACTCTGTTGTAACCGGCTGCAAAATGCAAAGGTGTAGACTGTCTTCCATCTACATCTCGACAATTTACAACTGGTAAATGTGTAGCTAATATTCTCTGAAAAAAAGACAAAAATTAATTTTAATAACAGAAAAGATTATAGCAATTATATACTCAACAAAGAAAAAAAAATCTAAAAATTATTCCTACGTTGTCAATGGTTTCCTTAAAAGAACCTCTTTCAGAGTAATATTTACTTGAGGAAAAACAGTATAAGTCATAATTTCACAAAACTGTCAATAGATAGCACAAAAAGAAATCCTACCACATTAGAATTCATAACATTTCTAGTAAATCCTTTGTTTTTGATCATTTAAAAATATATATCTATAACTTTAATAGTCCTTATAATAGAGTTTAATTAATTCACAGTAATACAATAAAGCTTCTAGCTGTATATCACATATTATTTTTGCGTTGTATTTATGAATAATAGCTACATTTCTGTAATGAAATATATGGAAATCAGATCATCTGAACAAAATTAATAATTCAATACATGGTATTTTGTTTTACTATTTGTGTTTTAATTATTTAAATCTAGTTTTACTTATGTAGATGAACCAAATTTAACAAAATTCATTGAGATACTGTTTATAAATACCAGTATATTTTAAAACATAAAATAAATGAGATAACATTGACAATCAGAAAAATAACTAACAGTTATCTTCTTCTTTGTTTACTTTGTGAAAAAATAATAATAATACTTCACAGATAAAGAATAAGCAACATAATTAAATCAGTCATTCAATAAATCTCATCTTAAGATCAAGCAAAATCTTTCTCAAAATCAAAGGAGAAAAAAGCATTTAGAAAGAAATCTTGACAAGAAGGTTATCTAGTTGCACTTAGCTTGTCACAATGAAGACAGAAATTGCTCACTTTTGCTTCTTTTACAAAATGACTACAGTTGACTAAATTCTTTGAATAGTCTTGAATTAGCATACTTGCCTTATTACAATAATTAATTATGTATGGGTAAAACTGTAAAACTAATGAGACAAATTTTCTTTTTTTTTTCTTTGTGTGTGTGTTATTTAAAAAAAAAAAAAGAGGGTGAGAGAGAAGAAAAGAAAAGAATGATTGCAGACACATTTTATCACATAATTTGAAATATTAGAAAATTATTCAACTGTTCAATTATAAGTGTAAAGAATTTTCATATGATTTTTTAGACAATATTTAAAGTCTAAATGTGTGAACATAATAATAACCTTATTAACTTTTATCACTTTTACCAATTTAACCTATAAAAACAAATGTTAACAAAACAATAAAAAATTTCAAAACTTTTTTTAATAGTTTGGCAGTATGTTTTTAAAATTAGACACATTATTCATTAATGAAAAATGTGTTTCACTTTGAGAATGTTGCAATAGCAAGGCTTTGGCAAATATTGATTATTATTAATTTTTGTGCTTAAAATGTTTATTTAATGCTAATGCTTCTATTTTGGTCAAATCTGACAAGTTATTTAACTTTTGAGCAATTTCTGAAAAAAGTTTTTGAATTTGACCTGTGATGATGTTTTGTCAGAGTTACATTCTGAAATAACAAATTTCTTGGGAGGGAGGGATGATGCCCCCTCTCCCCCCAGTTTCCCCCCCCCCCCCAAATGGTGCCCTTGATGACAAATTTCTTAACCTATACTTTCAGTTTTCCAGAATCAAATAATAATTAGTCTGACAATTCTATCAAAGAAACAGTTTACTATATAACAGACCATGTATGAACAGTAAAGAAAGCAAAATTATCTTTTATCCAGCAGTACTTCTGATTTTAGAAAATTAGATTTTAAACAGTTAAAGATAACTATGAAAGTTGAAAATTATCAAACACTTTTGCAATCACAGAAAAGTCTACTTTATAATCATGTAATTATTTTTTTTACAATTTACTAATTCAGTATTCTGACCCTTCCTTCAACAACAAAAAGAAAAACAAATCTTTCAAGTCTTTTTCAGACACTTTTGAATTTTGATATATATTTTTTTATATTATGATATTATTTTTAATCAAATAATCATAATCTGAACCGGAAAAAAAATATTTAATTAATTAATTAGTATTAATAATTTTTTAATTAATTTTTTTTGTTAATGAAATTTCTGATTTGAGTCACTGATTTGAAACAAAAAGGAAGGTTTGCTGCAGCTTTGCTATCTGGATTAATGAACGTGTGTCTCAGGCCACACATTAGAGGTCCTCAGGTGGGCCACAGATTGAGTATGGCTGTATGATAAGGAAGATAATGAACTTTAGCTGTTTAGCTTCTGTAAAAAACACTTTTGCTGATTGACTACAAAAATAACTTTTATAATTCTGTACATTGCTGACTAAAGTTTGTATTAATAAGAATGTACGATAAAAGAATAAGAAAATATACATTACTTAAATTAGGAATGACTAAATATCACTTGTAACAATGCAAAAAAAATAAATTGACATATTTTCAAAAAGAAAGAAAACCAACATTTCTAAAATTTTGCAGAGATTATAAAAGTAAGTGATACCAACCTTAACAACTTCTATATCCCCTGCTTTGGCAGCTTCAAGTAGTTGGTACTCAATGTCAATTCCAACAGAGGTAGGTTCTATGAATTAAAAATAATTAAATAATATAAAATATATTTCTGACATTCATATTACAATTGGCAACTTTTTATTATTATTATTATTATCTTCACTATTAATTGAAATCCTAAATCAATGCATTTGACAATACAGGATGCTTCAAAATAATGTATACACAATTTATTCACTAATAACTGGCATGATGTTAGTTTCCTTTCAGGTTTAACTAACTTGAAATAATAAATGAAACCAGACTAAGCTTTGAGAGAAAGAAATCTATCCTAAAATGTTACAGGAAATTTGAAAATGTAGCTGAAGTGAAGAGACAATTTTGGAGAGAATTTAAAAGCAGATTCTCTTAAGCTATTTACAATCGCTATAATTAGAGAAAAATTTGATGCATATGGAACTGTTCAAACTGTGCACAAACAACTTCTGGAGACATCACAGTCATCAACGAGCAATGAAAAGAGTATAATAAATCTGATCAACAGGCAGCAGGCAAGACAGGACTTTCAAAATCAAGTGCCCAATGCATTTTAAAGTGTCTACATTGCAAAAGTTACATTCCACAATTAGTCTACCATCACAATAAAGATGATTTGGACCTTTATAATCTGTAACATTAAATTAAATTTATTCATTTAAATTGTGTACACATTTTTTGAAAAAACCTGTATTTAAGAAAAAGTCAAGCTTGGATTAAAAACAAAAAATTACATTAAACTATAGTTTAAATAAACACACAATTATTCTGAAAATAAGACATTTTTTAATTTTTTGGTTTAATTAATTTCAAGATGTAAAATAAGAGGAAGTTAGAGGATCAAAACAATAACTATTTAAACACACCACTTAAAAGTTTCTGGACACTTTCGTTTGCTACTTGAGCTGCAGTGTAACCTTGTAAACTAACAATTGAAGTGTCTACATCATAGGACAGCAAAATTCTACAAGCTTGAATATTACCCTCTCTTGCACATCTGTGAAGGGCAGTCTGACCTAAGCCATCAAGAGCATTAACCTAAAAAAAGAAAGAAAAATACATAAATTTACAGCTTATTCATTTAATCCTTTTCCATTGGAGTCATCTTATATATTTTGCAGACAAAATGCACTAAGATTTAGGGCAAATACACATATTTTGTAAATATAGAATTTATTAAAAACAGAGAAAAAATATGATAGGAAAATTAAGATAATTTGTTCCTTATTGTTAAAAGAAAAGAGAGAATTTGTGTTAAAGTAACATGAATTGAATGAGATGAGGTTCGGGGTCATTTGCCAGGGCACCCATGGTGCTGACACTTTCTGCTTTGAAGAGTGTTGTGGATGATCAGATGAGGTTGTGAATGGCAGATTCAAAGTTCTTCATCGATATCATTGATGGTTATATGCCTATTCACCTTAATCATGTCATCCACCTACCTGATGTTTTCATCTGTAATGTTTTGTTTGCATCCATCCAGGTCTTGGTGTGTCCAGCATTTGCTCATGCCCCTCACTCAATTGGCGGCAACATCTCTGCACAATTTGTTTCGACATCACGTCTGACCTATACACTTCCAATAGTCAGTTATGGATTTCTGCTCCTAATACTATACAATCTATGTGCATTTAAAGCAGACAATTGCTCCCAGTTTCTCCTTTGATCACGAATTAAAAATGCACCTTCTCTTCATATCTGTCAGGCCAAGACTGAGAAACTCATCTATTCTTTGTGAAATCGCCATCTGATGGATCGGGGTCATATAATAAAATATTTTGAATCAATAACTTTCAAGTTCAACTGTTGCCTGGATGCCATGGCTGTATGATTTCCTGGAAAAAACTAGAGGGAAAACACATTTTCAGACTCCCGTGGTGCATTTTAATCAAGGAATCTTCCACAATGTGAATGTTCTATAATTTTTTATAATGATGCTTTTTCAACAGATGAAAATAATAGTCACTTTGTCACAAAAAAGTAGGATTCTTTAAAAATCTAATGTCATTTTTCTGATGACTGAAAATAATAATAACAGCTACTCTGTCACTAAAAACTTGTGTTAAGATAACATGAGTGTGATAAACAACTTCACTAATTTTAAAACGAATAACTCAAAATTTAAACGAATTAAAATAGTAAATTAATCAAACTGAAATGCAAATTAAATATAAGTGGAAATTCAATTTATTTTTTTATTTTAACTGAAAGTATTAAAACATAAAATTTTAATTTAGGATAAAAGTTAAACTTTACTTAGAAAATTATGATGAATTACCTTTGCTCCATGTTTTAACAAACAGTCCATAACATCAAAATGGGATTTGTCCGCAGCCACATGGAGAGGAGTTAAAAACCTATAAAAAAACAATGAAAAATACATTCAAAGAAATAGATATTGATAATTTGGCAAAGTTTGAATTATTTTTCTATCATACAATGATAAACAAATTTTTTAAAAAGTTGTATTAAACAATTTTAATATACTCATATTAAAAACTGCATATTATTATTTCACATAAAAAGTTTTGATATTTTTTGACATACTTACTCTTTAGTTTTTTCATTCAGATTGGCCCCTTTTCTGATTAAAATTTCTGCAACATGTTTTCGCTTTGGATACAGAGAACTAACAGCACAATGCTAAGAAAATTATAAGAAAATATTTTAAATGCAAACTGAAAGAAATACATAGAAACTTTTATAAATTTCTCAGGCAACTTATCCATAACAAAACTTTTAAATGTTACATATTAAATAAAGGCCATATATTCAAATAAAATATATTAAAGAAATTCAATTAGAACATTTCTTTTTTCAAGAATTAAATAATTTAAATAGCCAATGTTCTTTAAATTAATGCTCCAGCTCCCAATGTACCTGTTTCAGGGTGTACTTCTATTTTGCTCCATAATTCTTGAAAAAAAAAAAGAATCACTATAGTTCAGGCTCATCTATTGGCTTTTTATAATACTAATGAAAGAGTTGATCATAAGAATAGTAATTTTTCCAACTGACAAGGAGAGGGCCAAGCTTGGTAATCACAGACTTTGATTATTTTTATATATGTTGTAGGGTCTCAGGTTCACCGGATTTCATACAATGCTCCTTAGTTCGAGAAATAGGGGGTCTAATATAATAACACAACTTAAAAACTTACTTTGTACCAAAATTGCTGAATTGGTCGTAGCTCAGTTGTTATGGCGATTGCTCGTTGATCCGAGGGCCCGGGTTCGAGACCGGAACACGCTACATTTGTTTTTCTCATTTTTTGTTTTATAAATACACTTGTAATTATAATTTAATAATCTCAATTAAAAATTTTGATATCGTACATTGATTATAATGTTAACATATTTTAATTTTAATTTTTTATTTTTAAGCCATTATTAAACATTTCTCATCATTTAAAAATATTTTTTTTAAATAAATCCATTGTTGACTAGTAAAAATTCCAAAATTTTTACAAAATTATACCTTCTTTTATTAATTATAAATAAATTCAAAGCGCAAGCATACGTGTTACAAATTAAAAAAAATTTAATATGCAAAATAATATGTTATAATTTAATTCTTTTATTTATTACTTTAAAAACAGAGTAGAATTATCATCGCATTGACTTCCTTTGTTAAGGCAATATATAAATGCAGTTTCCTTAAAATCATGAATTGACACAATTGTTCAATGTCATTGCATCGATAAAGCACATTTGAAATACATTTTTAAAAGTGATTAAAAAAAAAAACTGTTTAATGATGTTTTATACAACAATTTAGTTACAAATAAAAAAAATAAATAGGTTAACATTATAACTATGTACAATATTATAATTTTTAATTAGGATTATTAAATAATAATTACAAGTATGTTTATAAAACAAAAAATGAGAAAAACAAACGTAGCGTGTTCCGGTTGCAAACCCAGGCCCACAGATCAACGAGCAGACGCCTATAACAACTAAGCTACGACCAACATAGAAATTTCATTACAAAGTAAGTATTTAAGTTGTGTTAAAATATTAGACCCCCTATTTCTTGAGAATTAAGGAGCATTGTATAAAATCCGTTGAACATGAGACTAAGGGGCTTCTACCCTACAACATATATAAAAATAATCAAAATCTGTGATTACCAAGCTTGGCACTCTCCTTGCGAGTGAAAATATGTCCAGGTCAGGACTCTAACCCTGAACCTTTGTCTTTAATTACCAATGCTCTTCCATTTGAGCTATATGGACGACATCCAGGCCAGCACAATTCACTCAGGCAACCATTTGGTAATGGCATCTGGTTTGTTATTTAAAACAGCTCAACAGAATAAACTGCAGGTAAAGAAACTCCAATAAACTATGGATACATAATTACACATTTATTACTTTAACCCAAATTGATTGATAAATAAATCATTACCAAATGGTTGTTTGAGTGAATTGTGCTGGCTGGAATGTCATCCAGATAGCTCAATTGGAAGAGCATTGGCAATTAAAGCCAAAGGTTCTGGGTTCAAGTCCTGTACACATTTTCACTCAGTTGGAAAAATTACTATTTGTATGATTTATTTACCAAATCAGTTTGATTGTGTTAAAATAATAAAAGTAAAATGTTGATATATGAACAACACTTGCTCGTATAAGCAGCTGCTTTTTATAACTTTCAACACTTCCTTGTGCCTTTTTGACTTGAGACACTTCAATGTTGCCCAAGTTTTGTGTTTACTTTTTTAAAAAGTTAGTGCTGAAATTTTATCATGGCTTATCATTAGAAGAATAGTTTTAGAAGTCTTGTGTATGGAAATTGTCAAGGAATTGCTAATCCAGTGCCCAATGCACACAGTATGCAATACTATAACAACCAAAAAATAAATATATTTCTATATATTTGTATAATAATTAAAAACAATTGGGAAAAAAATTTAATTTATTAAATCTTATGTAATAACTGGAGAGTTAAGAGATTTTTAATTCCTTAATTTGCAGATAAAGAGAAAATTTTGACATAAGCAAGGATAGATTTGTAAGGCAAAAGACTGCATATTTGAAAGAATTGCCAAGTCATTTTCTAAATTAAAAATAAAGCACCTTCATTAA
This sequence comes from Maratus michaelseni, assembly GCA_963931845.1. Taxonomy (NCBI): domain Eukaryota; kingdom Metazoa; phylum Arthropoda; class Arachnida; order Araneae; family Salticidae; genus Maratus; species Maratus michaelseni. The sequence goes on along the minus strand of OZ007588.1, from coordinate 190,775,552 downwards.
TATACAAAAATTTGCTTCAGAATTGCATAGTAGTTGAATTTGTGAACTAGTAACACTGACCAGCAGCAAGAAAGTATAACGTTAATTCATAAAAATCTTAATACATATTAAAAACCTAGCAGAATATACAGTGTGTTTTGCACTGCCCAATAAGGCTTGCTGGCAAGCATCACCTACTATCTGTTTTGTAAACCATTTTAATCCTGTAATGGAGGTCTAAGAAATTTATATTAAATTAATAAATATTTTATCGCTGGCCTTCTTAAATAATTATCAATTTCCTTTTAAAACAGTATTGGTAATTGTTTAAACTTCGTAAGTTTACAATTTAATATGTTTATAGAAAATACTATGCTAATAGCGTAACTAAAATTTGAATTTCTTTAAATCATTGTATAAATATACTTTCAGCATTAAGAGGAGGATTCAAAAAGTATGAGTCCCTCACTTCATAAACCTGCCCCATAATTTTTTTTCAGTCAAATGTATGAAATCTGCATAGCTTGAGACTGAAGGTTTGGTGAAACATATAATTTCGCTGATTATAGGCCATTGTTTTGTTTACATATATTTTGTTTACGCATATTTTCTTTTAGTCTGATTATATGTTAGCAATATTGTATGAAAAATAGAAAAAAGAAACATATTGCAAGAATCACTTATTTAAAACAAAACTATATGCAAATTTAAATTTTTAAATAATGACACAATGGTAATTTTGGTTTATAATGAATATTGCTTTTTTTTCTGTATACTATAACTAGTTATCCGATGTATTAAATGCACTTTACAAATAAATACTTTGCTTAGACTAATTCTTAGACTTAATGGTAAATATTTCTGCAACAACAGTGCTTTCATTAATATAAGAGCTTAAAACTGTAATTGCTCTTTTAATGTAATAGATTTTGTTTATTTTTCCTTAGCAAAAATTACTTTTAATAATACAATCTGTAAAATATATTAAAATTTTTAAAACACAATGAATTTCTTTGAAAAATTGATAATCGATGAAATCACTACCATATTAAATTTGTTTTAAGGACCTAAGTGTTAATCATGTTTCTTGTTTACATTCAAAAATGAATGGTGGGTTTTAGAGAATGACAAATTATACAATGGCAAATGGGTATGTGATTTTTTTTTTCTTTTAATACAAATTAAAAATGTCAGATTTATTTGATTTGAACCAGATTTTTTTATTTTATTTTTAAAGAAATTATTAATTAGCTTACATTTATAAGCATAATTAAAAAATTATATTTTTTAAAATATATAAAAACATATTTCAAGCTATTACTAACCATGAAACTATTTTATTGTTATATGTGTGCATATATATATATATATGATTACTACAAGATGAGAGCAAAGGAATACATGAGAAAAGGAAGAGTGGTAGAATGAATGTAGATTTTGAAAGTATGGCAGAGGATCTTTGTAACCATCTTAAACAAAATGTTGTTGTTGCTCTTGCGATATTGGATACAAGGAGTAGAAATCAAGACAACGGTAAGAGCTGGCTAAATGAAGAAATTCTTAAAGGAATTCAAGAAAAGAAAGACGCACTTTTAAACTGGTTAAATAAAAATGATGGTAATAGTTTAGAAACATACAAAAGAAAGAAAAAAAGAGATATTCAAAGAAATTAGACAATAAAAGAATGAAGTTGGGAAAGAGAGTGTGCTAGCATAAATTGCCAACTAGAATTTAAAAAAGACTCAGAAGCCTACAAGATTTAAAGGGATTGCAAACTGCTACTCATCATACAACGACACTTGAAATGATTAAGATTAGTACTTAGAGGTCATATTTTGATAAACTCCTCAAGGAGAACAGGGAGGAATTTAAAGATTCAAATGCGTTTAAGCACCAAAATGTTAGATTTCAAATCACAAGTGCAGATATCGAAAAAAGCACGCTGTGAGGGAAAAATAGTAGACAACCTGGATCTGGTGTAGTAAATTCTTGAACTGCAAAAATTTGGTGGTAAAAGAATATTAACCCAATTGTACAATAGGATCTTAGCAGAAGATCCAATACCACAAGAATTAAAAGAAGGATTTTTAATACAAATTTTCAAGAAATGAGACAAAAACTCTGCAGCAACTACAAAGGAATATGTATTATAAGTCCAATAATAAAATTATTCAGATTGAATTTTAAGAAATAGACTTGATGACAAATACGAAGGAATTGAAGAACAAAGTGGCTTTTTAGCAGGTAGATCTTACATCAATGACATTTTTGCCCAAAAACAAATTCACGAAAACAGAGAGACAAGGAAAGAGCAACAGAACTTATATTTTGGATCTTGAAAACGCTTATGGCAGTGTACCAAGAAGTTTGGATTTAGTTTGGAAAGTACTTAAAATAGCAAATATAAATAAAAGCTGATCAATATCATTAAAACAATTTATTACAGAAACAGCTGTGAAGTTAAAAGTTGAAAATAAGTTGTCTAAACCTTTCATCACTAGTAAAGGCCATCTGCAAGGTTGTTGTCTGTTACCAATTTTATTTAAAATATATATTGATATCTGCCTAAGAGAATGGACGAGGAAATGTCATAAAATGGATTTGAAACTGAATGATAGTAAATATATCCATCATTTGCTATTTGTGGATGATTAAGTTATAAACTAGTCGTTGGGAGCCACCGTAATACTTACCCATCATGGATATGAATAATGTAAAATATTAAAATAAAAATGTGTAAACTACTTATAAAATGCATTGCAATTCAAATAAAATCATGGCTTGATGACTTCACAAACTTTAAAGGCTCGATTACTGAATTGCTTGAAAGAAACATCCTTATAACTCCAAAAATAATAATCCTATTCACTAGCGGTTTATTGCATCTGATTAAGCGTCAAATTTCCAATTAAAATATATCTTTGAAGTGAAATTTGGATGAAATACAGGGTCATGAAAAATCGAAGAGTGTGGAAAATAGGATTCCAAATATCTCGGCAACTCATTATACGATCAACTTCATGCTTTATGCAAAATTTATGTTTTTTTATTGTCTTTTATATTCATTTCTTAAAATAAAAAGTCCAAAAAAAATTGTTTCGGTTAATCGAGGTTATTGAAATTAAATAGGCTTCTTTCCATTATTACATACTAAGTACATACCAAATTGCAAGTCTCTATCTCAATTTTTTTGGGAGATAGAGCATTTACAGACACACAGACACACAGACGGACGGCAAAAATTTTTTCTAAAAATATGTTTTTCGGAATCTCCAGTGTCTGAAACGTGTAAATCCGTCAAAAAAAAATTTTCGATTTTTAAAACGATTACAAGATTTACCCTATACTACATATGATGGGTAAGTAAAAAGAGATACAATAAATGGGAATTAGAGTTAAATGTGGGCAAAACTGAGCAAATAACAAGTCTGAAAGCTGATATTTTATTGGATGATATACATATAAAAAAGGCTGAGAAATTCAAATCCTTTAGATCTATCATTCATCAAGATAGATCATTCCAAAGAGATGCAGAAAAGAATTGTTGAAGGCACAAAAGCAATTGTAACGTTGAATTCTGTTCTGTGTAGTAGTAATATTCTCTCCAAAAACTAAATGACCGATTTATTGTGCAATTGTGCAAAGCATTTTACTGTATGGTTTGCAGACATGGACCTTAAATCGCTCCCTAAAAAAGAAACTGTTTAATGGAGTTCTGGCAAAGATCAGCAAGAACATGGCTAGAAAAAATTAAAAATTCAAGAATATGTAAAATCATGCAAGTAAAACAGGATGTTGTACAGACAATCGACCATAAGCTTAAATGGTATGGGCATGTTCGCAAAATAAAAGAAGAGTGCCTTAAAAATAATCCTTTTAGAATGGAGCCTAAAAGGGAGACCAAGGAGAGGAAGACCAAGGATGACTTAGAAAAATTCTGTTGAAGAGTCACTGAAGGCTTATAAGTTAAGTGGTGTTCTTGCTCTGGACAAGAAATTGTTTCTATTTCTGGAAATAGAAAATAACTCCAAAAAGACTTTTATTGGTCAAGGAAACACACTGCTCAGTCGAAACTCCTAAGGATGATGATGATGATTAGGGCTAGATTATTTATTAATATATCGGTCAAATATTGAAATTTTTTAAATATCGTTCCAAACTCACATGACTACATTTGTATCATTGCTCTGGATTAAATAAATAAGTTCAGTCAACAAAGAGGTTCACAAATCCAATTATTTCCAGCATCTTAAAGTATGTTTCATCCTATCAACATCTGCTACATTCCTTACATATATATAAACCCTTTTTAATGCAAATTATTTAAATGAAATTTAGCATTTAATACAAATGAAGTAATAGTACAATATAATGAAATAATAATAAACTACTACAACATATTAAGTTTTGGTTAAATATTTAAGATATATATAATAAAATAAAACTGTGTATCATAACTACTAAAAATATAAAGCAAATAAAATATTTTTGTAGATCTGATGAAAGTAAAAGAAGCCAAGCTACTTTGTCAGTTCCCAAGTGCTTCCTATGTTTTATATGTACCAAGCCAAAAGCAGGAAACATTCGCTCTATAATGGGTGATGAAGCTAAAACAATATCAGATTAATTATTTATTCCATATTTTGTTTCATGTAGTCATTTTCAATACTTGCTTACTACATGTCTTCCACCAGTCTAATGGACTATTTTCTATCATAAAATTTATTTAGCACAAAAACTCATTAAACTCTTCAGATTTGGCTAAACTGCTGGGCATTAACTAAAGAGTAATATTTCTCTTTCAGAAAAAATAATGCTGATGTTGAATTTAATTTTTTTCTTGCATAGTGTAGAACCAATAGATATGAAAAAAGTAGAGCTGGATCCAATAATTGTTTGTACCTTTCATCAAATCTTTTACATACCACACATTTAAATTTATCATTAGTTTATTTTCCAAATTATTCCATAAATAAACTGCACTGGAAAGTTGACAATTTGTTATTTGCATATGAACAAGGACAGCAAAAATTGTAATGAAAACTTTAGCATAAATATCAATAAAAAATATTTTTGATAGACTATATTTGTTCTAAGATTGAGGTATTTTTAATAGGTAAATAAATACATGCATTAGTCTTTTGACATTTTTAAGCTGAGATTCTCTATTTTTAATTTAGGATTTCTAAAGTTTGATATTTGATTTAAATAAAATTTTAAAAGTTTGGTTTCTCAGTCTCTTGCACTCCTAAAATTTGAAAGGTATAATTTTTGACAAAGCTGAATTTTTATTACAATATAATTTAACCTAAATTTAAAATAGAAATTTTCAAAAAGTTGATTTAAATCAATGATTTTTTTTTAATCAGTTGATTAAAATAAAGCTGGTTTAAATCAATAAACTCTGAGTGGCAATGGCAAATTTCAGAGTATCGACTATATTTAATAATTTTTTTTAATCATTCTATACGCAGGTCATTTCATATCTTATGCCTTCGAAAATTTTAAGAATTCAATGAATATATAATCTTATATAAAGAGAAAAAGCACTAATTAGACATCAAATTTGGAGATCCAAGATGGAATTAATTACAAAAACTAAATACAAGTTTACACATACTTAAATTAGTCATAACAGCACGGTATAAAACACATACTTAGATCCATCATAACAGAACAGTAGAAAAAAGAAAAAAAAAATTACAAAACATTAAAATATAACATTAACAGTTTTCAGAGTTATAATCAATAACATGAGAAGCCAAATTAAACCAAGCAAAGGTCAAATAAAACGTACGAGAGGGGTATCACCACTAAATGGATGTTTAAAACTTAGGACATCCAAGGATAAGAATTTTTTTACACGAGCTGGATCAGCCAGTCTTGCAGCATCCAACAAACAATGCCCTTTAAATTCATCTAAAAGGAGAGTAAAAAAAATAATTTCATTGACAAAATCATAATAACCCATTTTTGGCCAAAGGAGCGTAAATGCACTATTTCAATAAATATATTTTTATTAACACTGTGGCATATATTTTCCATTAATTTTATTTTTCTGCTATTTTTAAGGGTTTTGAAGACATCTATAAAATATTAGTAATTCAATTGGAGTAAACACTTTCTGCTGAGAAATTTTCAAAATATGCTAGTTTTTTAACTTGAAACAGTTATTGACAAATTCGACTTTTTGAAAATGTATAATTATTCCACTTGGAATTAATCATATGTTTTTATAAATGATTAAAGTTACAAGTTCTGTAAATAAAATAAAAATCAAACAGATGCCATAAAAAAACTTAATTTTTTTAATTTAAATTTAATGGTGCGTTAACGCACCATTGGCCAAATGCATAAAAAATAGGCACAAATTGAAAACCCACTTTTTATGCAATGTTTAAGAGTTTTATTGCAAATTTAGTGTGATTTCTTTTAAATTTACACCGTAGGTAAACAAATAATAATGAACAATAAGTGTAGAAAAACAACTACTAAAGATAATAAGAAGCAAATAAATCAAAAATATTGCCTAAATGGGAAAAAGAAACATTCATCCAACGTATTCTACTTCATCATGCGATGAAAAAGAGCAATCTGAAATGATGATTCAAAAACTTGATGGCAAATCACCAATAGAAATATTTGAGATGTTTACGGATGAAGAAATTCTTAGTGAAATGGTTGACAAAAAAACTACTTTTACAAAAAACTACTAAAGATAATAAGAAGCAAATAAATCAAAAATATTGCCTAAATGGGAAAAAGAAACATTCATCCAACGTATTCTACTTCATCATGCGATGAAAAAGAGCAATCTGAAATGATGATTCAAAAACTTGATGGCAAATCACCAATAGAAATATTTGAGATGTTTACGGATGAAGAAATTCTTAGTGAAATGGTTGCTTTTACAAAAAAATATGCTGATAAGAATAATCGTCCTGATTTCCAATTTTCTGCAACCAATTTGAAAAGATTTTTAGGTATACTAATTCTTTCTGGATACCATACACTTCCTAAAATAAATATGTTTTGGTCTTTAAATGAGGATAAAGGACAGCCAATAATTCGGAAAAGCATGAGTCGAAACAGATTTAAAAACATAAAATAAAATATCTATTTGTCGTATCATTTGCTAGATTGTCGTATAATTTGCAGACAAATTTGCTAAATTACGCCCATTGTTTATGAACATAAATCAAAAGTATCAACAATTTGGAATATTTTCTCAACATTTGTCAATTGACGAAGAGATGGTGCTTTATTTTGGAAGGTATTCATAAAAAATGTTCATAAAAGGGAAGCCAATAAGCTTTGGATTCAAACTTTGGTGTTTGTGCTTATCTGACGGATACCGTTTCCAATTCATTCCTTATGAAGGTTTTGATACTGGCAGTGATCTACAAAATATGCCATTAGGAACAATTGTTATTCTGAAGTTACATAACGTTCTTCCAAACCCTGAAATGCACAAAATTTATTTTGATAACTTTTCTCTTCCTACAGTTTATTCGAAATTTTGAAAGAAAAGGGTTTCTTTGCATCTGGAACAGCTCGCAAAAATCTCATATCTGGTTGTATATTGGTTGACTCCAAAAATATGAAAAAAAATCTCGTGGTTCCTAAGATTTTGCATTCAACAAGGATGCAGAAACATGCACTATCAAATGGATCGACAATGCTGTGGTAACGGTTGTTACTAATAATGAGACAATTTTGCCCCTTATAAATGCAAAACGATACAATCGCAAAGAAACTAAGGAAGTTGTGATTTCACAACCGAACGTTATTTCGGATTACAATAAGCATATGGAAAGTGTTGACCTACAGGACAATTTCATAGCTAATTACCGCATAAAGATTCAAGGTAAGAAATATTGGTGGCCATTATTTCTTATCAAATATCATTAATAGCGTTATATTAAATTCATGGAAGCTGCATAGAATTTCTACTAACACAAAAATGACACTTATAGACTTTAGATCATATATAGCGACACATACTTAAACTTAAAAATTAATTTTGATTGTCAGTCTTTTAAAAACGTGTTTTTAAAAAGCCTTTAGTAATGGTAAATATAAATTCAATAATTTCAGCCTTAAAATAAGATAAGTTAAAATAATTTCAGTTTCATATAAAATTTAACAATTTCTGTTATTTAAACCTGTCTACACATTTTCAGAAATATACATTGCATATCAATAATCATCTATGTATTTAAAACACAAGGCTGTTTTTTTTAGTCATCTGCACTAACTTTCTACAGAATCGCTTTTAATAATTTTTTTTTTTTTTAATTAAAACTGTTCATACGTACTGCTATTTTGTGCCTGCACTAGCTTTTTTTTTTTTTTAAATATTCCCATTTTTATATTTTAAATGTATTTTTAAAAGTATTTTATCAATTTCTTCAAAATGACGACAATTGAATTACTTCCATTGTTGCAGAGAAGAGAAATCATGGGGTGTGTATTAATCTGTATTGATTATGTCTTTGATACCCTTATTGGTGTTATTTTCACATTACAATTAAAAGTAACTTTAAAAAAATTTGAACAGAAAATGACGTCTCACTTTAAAAAACGAGAATTTTTCCTGATAAAGGTGTTGCATTTCACTAATTTTTTCATTCCGCTGATACTGGGTTTAAGGACTACTCAAAATACTTTAGTCAATGAAAATGATGTCATATTTAAAAGAAAACAATAATTTTCTTTGATAAAACAAAATATTTTACCACAAAGGTTGGCAAGTTTCTTCCAAAGTGGAAAAAAACACCGGAAAAACTATAGAAAATTACTTTTAAACATTCTTCGTCCCAAGATGTCTCACTACATTATCCCAAAGCAGCATATTCAAATTTTAACCAGTTTGGTTATTATGACGTTTCGTACCTTTTCATTTGAACACCCTTGTGTGTGTGTGTATATATATATATATATATATATATATTAAATGCACAAAATCTGTTAAAGTTTTCAATTAAAAGAATGGGTTTCATCTATATTTTGTATCTCGGGAAGCCCGTGTCGGATCACATAGTATTATATAAACTCTGTAACACATCATTGTACTCTGTATTATACTTTGTTACTCTGTAACACATATAAAAAAACTAGCAAGCTACGCCCGCTGCGCTGGTCAGTTTCTACAAATGAACCTTGAAGCAAACAAAATATATCGTTTAATTTGACCTTGTATTTGAAAGCAATCTGTATATTTACCTGGAATATCCTTCCACATTACTGAAAAATGACGTGATTGCGCTATTATATTTTCTAATGTGCAGTCAAAATTTTAGCTGTTAAGGACCAACTCTTTTATTTGGTCATTTACAGTTAAGGTTTGCTAAAGAATGATAAAACTATATGCAATATACTAAAACCATCACTAAAAATTATCGAACAATGCAAAGAAATTAACAAAATCCATTCAGTAGAAGTTTTTATAAAGGCTAATCTTTTATAATCGGGTTCATCTGATTATAGAACTTTTCCACGTAATTCTAAAACAGAACAATATAAAATATACTAAAACCATCCTTACAAATTATCTACTTAACAATGCAAGTCGCAAAAAATACGCCCAGTAAAAACTTTCAAAAAGGCTAATCTTTCGGAATCGGGTTCTCCTGACTGTATAACCTTCACACAACTGTTTGACTAAGCAGCGTAGAACAATATGCAGTACATTAAAACCATTCCTGAAATAGCATCTGACTAACAATACAATTCTCATCAAAATCCGTCCAGTAGAACTTTTTCAGAAGGCTAATCTTTCATAATCCGAATCAAATACTGAAAAAGCTAATATTTGATAAAAAAAAATATCACCTGATTTTCGAATTTCCCCCTATAATTCTAGAACTAAGCAACGTAGAATGATATGTTATATAATAAAACTTTCCCTAGAAAGTTATCTAACAGTGTAGGTTTCATCGAAATCCATTCGGCAAAATCTTTTAAAAAGGCTAATATTTCATAAACGGATTGATCTGATTATAGAACTTCCCAGAATAATTCTATAACTAAGCTACGCAGAACGGTATGTTATACAATAAAACCTTCCCTGAAAAATTATCTTATACAGTTTAAGCTCTACGAAAATCCATTCAGCAGAACTCGAGTTATAAGCAGCCGGAACGAAATTTCATATATGTAGAAGTAAATAGAAGTATATTGCCATTAATATAGTTTGCATTTGAATTTAAAAAAAGGTACTTTTCGGTTAGCCGGGCGCCAGTGATCGTACACTTGAAAAAAAAAAGCACCTTTTGGCTTAAAATCTCTCATCAAAACTGTTTTTCTTTTCTTTCTTTTTTTTAAATAAAATTAATAACAGCTTTTTCTTTTATTTTTCCAGCTGTATAGCCATTTCAATTCTTTCTGCATCAAAAAAGACACCTTTTGGCTTAAAATCAAATTGTTTAGGATCAAAAGTAAAATCAAAATCGCCAAAAACAAAAGATAAATCGCGAAATATTGTTTCGATAGCAATCTTGCCCCTTGAATAATTTTTTAAGCATTGCGAACATTCCCAATCATGTTTAAATTAAATATTTTCGTTTTATAATATTCTCTCATCATAACTCTTTTTTCTTTCTTTTTTTTTTTTTTTTAATTAATTTAACACAGTTTTTCTTTTATTTTTGGAGATGTATAGCCTTTTCATTTCTTTCTGCAACAATAATGATCGCCAAAAAAATAGCAATGGTAACCTTTTCGGCCAAAATAACAAATGTAAAAAATGAAATTATTTACGACATCACATTAAAAACCTCAAAAATAACAGTATTTCTCCACTGTTTAATGGATGTTATTATACATATAAACCTTCCTCTTGAATCACTCTATCTATTAAAAAACGCATCAAAATCTGTTGCGTAGTTTTAAAGATTTAAGCGTACATAGGGATATAGGGACAGAAAAAGCGACTTTGTTTTATACTATGTAGTGATTAACTGCCACAAATCAAAAAAGTAACATTTTCTATAGAATAACCCGCAAAATGAAACTTTACCTTAATCATAAGTTTTTAAAAAATAATAATAATTTAAATTCTGTATACATCATATATTCTAAATTCTAATACGATCAAATTTTGTGTGATATATATATATATAAGCTCAAGAAAGATCAAAAATAAAACTAAAAATTAAAATTAAATCCATGCGATAAGCGCTATAGCTGCAGATAACCACACAAATTAGATATAGCACTTTATGTATTAAATGCATTCGGCAGACCCAGAATCTCGCACCATAATTAAGCTAAGAATAAACAAGAAACAACAAAGAAATTCCAACAAATAAAACCTAAACAAAAAAAAAAAAAAAAAAACCTGTGGCCTCATCAGCAGTGGGCATGTTTTAAAAGCACAGCAATGTTTCAGATTAATTACCATACACAACAAACTATTACTCAATAGTGGGGGTGGGTTTTGGCCAGAGCGTCGTAAAGCATAAATCAAATGCATAAAAACAATTGAAAGCATATCATGAACGGTGGGGGAGCCACTGCTAACAAGGCCACAGCTTTTTGTTTGTTGTTGTTTTTTTTTTTGGTTTTTTCTTGTTCAGGTTTTATTTGCTGGAATTTCTTTGTTATTTCTTGTTTATTCTTAGTTTAATTATGGTGCGAGATTCTGGGTCTGCCGAATGCATTTAATACATAATGTGCTATATAAATACCATGCAAATTTTATCATAAAAACGGCTCTAACGATTTTGACAAAATTTTGTATCCTACTGTTTTGGAGCAGCAGTAAACCATTGGGTTAGGTCACATATTAGAGAAAATTCGATTAGTGGGTCATTTTGGGTCACCATGGGTCAGGATCAAGCTAATTGTATCTAAAAAATGGCTCAAATGATTTTGACTAAATTTTGTATCCTACCATTTTCGGGCACGAGAAGACTATTGGGCTGGGTCACATGTTCGAGAACTTTTGATTAGTGGGTCATTTTTGGGTCAACACAGGTCAAGTTAATTTGATCTAAAAAACGGGTCTAACAATTTTGATTAAATTTTGTTTCTTACGAGTTTCGGGCACGAGAAAATCATTGGGCTATGTCACATGTCTACGAAAATTAGATTAGTGGGTCATTTTTTGGTCACTGTGGGTCAAGTTAATTTTATATAAAAAACAACTCAGACTATTTAGACTAAATTTTGCATCCTATGGTTTTCAGGCATCAGAAAACTGTTGGGCTAGGTCACATGTTCAAGAAAATTAGATTAGTGGGTCATTTTGGTCATGTGTCATTATGGGTCAAGCTATTTTTATCTTAAAAACGGCACAGAGGATTTGAACTAAATTTACTATCCCACAGTTTTAGGGAACGAGAAGACTATTGGGCTAGGACACATGTTTGAGAAATTTTGATTAGTGGATCATTTTGATCATGGGTCATTATGGGTCAAGCTATTTTTATCTTAAAAACGGCTCAAACGATTTGAACTAAATTTTTTTATCATATGGTTTTTGACCACGAGAAAATCCTTGGGCTAGGTCACATGCTCAAGAAAATCCGATTAGTAAGTCATTGTTGGGTCACTGCGGGTCAAGCTAATTTTATCTAAAAAACAGCTCAGACTATTTAGACTAAATTTTGCATCCTATCTATGGTTTTCGGGCACAAGAAGACTGTTGGGCTAGGTCACATGTTCGAGAAAATTCAATTAGTGAGTCATTTTGGTCATGTGTCATTATGGGTCAAGCTATTTTTATCTTAAAAACGGCACAGAGGATTTGAACTAAATTTACTATCCCACAGTTTTAGGGAACGAGAAGACTATTGGGCTAGGACACATGTTTGAGAAATTTTGATTAGTGGATCATTTTGATCATGGGTCATTATGGGTCAAGCTATTTTTATCTTAAAAACGGCTCAAACGATTTGAACTAAATTTTTTTATCATATGGTTTTTGACCACGAGAAAATCCTTGGGCTAGGTCACATGCTCAAGAAAATCCGATTAGTAAGTCATTGTTGGGTCACTGCGGGTCAAGCTAATTTTATCTAAAAAACAGCTCAGACTATTTAGACTAAATTTTGCATCCTATCTATGGTTTTCGGGCACAAGAAGACTGTTGGGCTAGGTCACATGTTCGAGAAAATTCAATTAGTGAGTCATTTTGGTCATATGTCATAATATTTGAAATCAAAGCTAATTTTCAGAAAAGAAGAGCTCCCACAACTACTCTTGAAGTCAGATTATAGAGTATGATATCATTTTTGTTTTATATCGAGTAAACATCGAAATACTCTCCTAACCTCCAGGGTGTGGGGACCTAGGATGTTTTCAATCCCCATTAGTCTAGGACCACCTATATCCAGCTGTCATTCACTCCTTTATTTTTAAAACTATGTTTGATAAGATCTTCTGTATTCCATTGGCCATCCCGCAATGGGTCTATGAATCCTCCCTTTGTCAGATTCTTGTCTGAGCCTGGGAAAATGACCCTTGAACTTCCTAGCTGTTTTATTGCCTAAACTTGAAGTGCAGTCATAAACTAAATTTCTGTTGTATTCAGCTAACTTGTCACTTTAGGTGCCTCAATTCTGACTGTCATAAATCTGTTATGCCTCTCTGTAATTACTTCTGTCACCCGTAACAGATTTCCTTATAATTGGACCACCCAATAACGTTGTAATGAAAGTTAACAGAAAAAAAATACATGTTTACTATCTATGCAAATATATATATATACCAAATTCAAAGTAATAAATATTTACAATAAACCCAATCTTGGTTAAACAATATTACATTCTTCTTTGTAATTAATAGCCAGGGATGAGATTGACAAAAAAGCAAAAAAGCTGAAAATTGTGCAAACGACATTTCAGCAATAATAGTTATGAATTTCAAGCGCAACAAATATTATAATTGCCGTTAATATATATATATATATATATATATATATATATATATATATCATCATCATCATCATCATCAACCGTTTTCAATCCACTGCTGGATGTAGGTCTCCCCTAGATTTTTCCATTGTTACCTGTCTAGTGCTTTAGTCATCCAATTAACACCGGCCACTTTTCTGATTTCGTCACTCCATCTTACTTGAGGTCGTCTTCATATATATATATATATATATATATATATATTACATACAATATATATATATATACTTTGATTAGCTTCTATATATTATATATATATATTACATCAATTTAGCTTTCAGTAAATTAAAAAGAAATTATCTACTGACTCTAATAAAAAGTATATTTTACCAAGATACAGCACATCAATAAAACCTTTCATTGGCTTTAACATTTTTGAATTGAAATTTTGAAAATAGTAAGACACTTTTCTTGAAACAGCAAATCAAGTATATGCTAATAATTGCAACCACCTTAAATAAATGATAGACCAGAGTTCCCACTCTGCTGGTCCGATCTGTCCCACTCAGGCATTAAATCCTTTCAGAAAATTTGAGTTTTTTCAGCAATCCCTTGACGAAATTTGCGATCTTTAGTCCAATTTTGCGGGTTTTTTCGCTATCTTTTGGCGAATTTTGCATTTTTTCAGCGATTCTTTGACAAAATACGTGTTTTTTCAGCGATGCTTTTGAAGAAATTCGCGTTTTACACGTGATCTTTTGACAAAATTAGCATTATTTTCGCGATCTTTTGACGAAATTAGTGTTATTTTTGCAATCTTTTGACGAAATTAGCGTTATTTTCGCGATCTTTTGACGAAATTAGCATTATTTTCGCGATCTTTTGATGAAACTAGCATTATTTTCGCGATCTTTTGACGAAATTAATGTTATTTTCGCAATCTTCTGACGAAATTAGTGTTATTTTCGCAATCTTCTGACGAAATTAGCGTTATTTTCGCAATCTTTTGACAAAATTAGCATTATTTTCGCGATCTTTTGACTAAATTAGCATTATTTTCGTGATCTTTTGACGAAATTAGCATTACTTCTGCGATTTTTTGACGAAATTAATGTTATTTCTGCGATCTTTTGACGAAATTAGAGTGAATTCTGCGATCTTTTGACGAAATTAAGAGTTATTTTTCAGCGATTCTTTGACAAAATACGTGTTTTTTCAGCGATGCTTTTGAAGAAATTCGCGTTTTACACGATCGTTTGATGATTTTCACGATCTTTTGACGAAATTAGCATTATTTTCGCGATCTTTAGACAAAATTATCGCTGTTTTTGCTATCTTTTGACGAAATCAGCGTTTTTTCATGATCTTTTCATGAAATTCTTGTTTTTCTTCGCGACATTTTGTTGAATTTTTCATTTTTTGCAATCTTTTGGCGAATTTCACATTTTTCACACAATATTTTTATGAAATTCGAGTTTTTTCTGCGATCTTTTGACAAAATTTGTGTTTTTTTCACAATCCTTTGATGAAATTCACGGTCTTTAGGTGAATCTCGCATTTTTTCCACGATCTCTTGACGAATTTCAGGTTTTTCACACGATCTTTTGACGAAATACGCATTTTTTTCCCCACGTTCCTTTGGTGAAATTAGTGTTTTTTTTCGCGATCTTTAGGCAAATTTCAAGTTTTCCGGAAAAGCAGAAAATGGCAAAAAATCAGAAAAAAGAGGAAAATGATAAAAACGGAAATCCGCAAAAGAATTGCATGCCTGTTAATAGCAGGGTTGTAAAAAACTAGGGCCCGGGCGGGTACCCGGGCAGCTACCCACTACAACCCTGGTTAATAGCCCATTAATGTAGAAAAGCTCATGTTGCTTTTTGAGTAAGTGGGGATAGTGTGATACATTTAAAATGGCATAGTATACACATAACATTGCAGATACTTCATGGAAATATCATTTGGACCAAAGCCAAAATAAGTTGTATAATTATGCTCATGCATGAAAGATTACTATAAATTTAAAAGTATATACATACAAGTGAGTCTTTCAGGGAGTTCCCTAGCTGATGCTACGTCAATTGCACTTTTGGAATGACAGTTGAGCAGTGTTGGATCAGCTCCATGACTAAGAAGGAGAGAGCACACTTCAACACGGGCTTTAGAAGCAGCTTCATGCAGAGGTGTAAACTGCCACAAATCCATGGCATTTACATTGGCACCATGCTAAAAAATATAAGAGCAATTATGTAAGTAATAAAAAATATATACATTTTAAAAATACATAAACTATCATACTACTTTAACTAACTATAAAATTTATGAGTTTTAAATAACAGACTTTAATTTTCCATGATTTCAGTAAAATAGCTTGAATTTATTAAGACAATACTCAGTATATTAACCCATCAATCCCTAAATATAAAATGTACTTTTTTTTTTTAATATACATGTATGTAGATAACATGGTTAAATAATTTAGAAACTTTTCTTTTTGTAAAACAAAACAACATTGGAAACATACTTTCAAAATGCAGTAAAACCTCCACATAAGACACCGCTATTTAACATACACTTTTTCAATCTCCACTCCTAAATCTGTATATTTGTATGTTTTTTCTCTGAATAGCAGACACTCCGAATACTGGACAATAATTTTGGGCACAAAAGATGGAAAACGATCCTGAGATCATTTCTCATGAGAAATGAAAATTTGAAGGAAAAAAAAAAAATCACTGAAGTCCAGTATGAGTTCTATTGTTTACTTGGGGGGGGGGGGGGGATTTTTGATATAAAATGTGATTAATGCATCATGATAAAGCTCTGGAATCCGGTAATGGCACATCTCTTTCAAAACCATTTGTGGAGAAGCACAATCTGTAGCTCATAAAGAAATAAGAAGACTAGAGTGAAAAATTAAAATGAATTTTTGGAATCTATGGAGAAACATTTATAATGCTAATGAAACTGGATAGTTCTTCAGATTTTTTATAAATTTCTAGTGGGACCTAATATGCATATGCACAATTTATTTCACTGTCAAAATATTAAGATTTGTAACATTATTTTAATATTGGAAAGTATCAAACTATGCTTAAAACAATATTTTTCTTTCTTGTTTTAAATATGCATCTGATAATCACATTTATAATTGGTTTGACTTTTCAGAATGGATATGCTGATTATTTTAGAGTGTGTAAGTGTGTTGAGAATGTGATAAGGATGCTCTAAAATTTTATTTTCTTCATCTTGAAAAATGTTTTATATAACATTAAAATGTTTCCAAAGAAAGAAAAAGGAACAAATTCCCATTTTTCCTAGAAAATAACCTACATTCTCAAAATCCAAACATAAAGTACATTTGAACAATTATACTTGTATTATAACCAGTACTTGAACAATTACACATGAATGTGTAGCATACAAGCAGTTGATGTCATATGGCACCACAGTTCACACTGCTAGCAGAGGTTGATGCAATGTAAATAAGAAATAAAATATGTTGGCACTCAAAGCCTAACATGCAATTTTTTTTATGAAATAAAGAAAAGTTTTTTTAATAATTCTAATTTAAATTGCTTTTTATTTGAATTCTTACACCAATTATGATACTGATTTTTTCGAGACAGGTAAGTGCCAAATAAGGTACCACATTTAACAATGTACTTTGTATCATTTACTGTTTGATTTGTAAAACTTAATTCATATACAAATTACATTTTTTTAAAGTGCCAAAATATGTCTGCACCTTTTTTTTTTCATTCTTAAAGAATACTGAATTCTTCATATTCTGAATTTAGTGTCTTTTTTGTTTCATGTTTTGAGAAAGGCCACAAAAAGAAAGTGATTAATTTTAAAAGGAAATATTGAAAAATCTAACTTTTTCAGTCAAAAAAAAAAAAAAAAAAAAAAAAAAAAAAATCAAGTTTACGCATACTTGAAAAATGCTTAGTAAAATATGGGTGGAAGGGATCTTGGGAAATAAAGAAAGAATCTGTGGATAACTAATGACAACAGCAAAACTGTGAAATTGAAGAAAACCAGTATCAGCAACATTGATTCTATAATTCTAAGCTGGTCTCTGAACTTGCATTAAATAATTTGGCTGGCAAGTTCCAGTTTTGACTCATCGCTTTCAAAATGATGTGTAGAAGCACATCTATAGCTTGTAAAGAAATAGAACACTGGAATACAAAATTTAAATGAATTTTTGGAAAAGAAACATTTATCATGCTAATGAAACCAGACAGTTCTCCAGATTTTTTTTTTTTTCAAAAATCATCTTTTTCACTAACTTTTTTTTTTTTCTACCAACTTCTGAGGACTTCCAGCTACAACTTGAATGACAGGAAAATTTCTTGGACCTCAGCTACCACCAATTTTGAATACTAATCTCCTTCTTGGGGACCTTTGTGCAACTTATTTAAAAATGATCTGATTCTCTTGCAATTTTCATTAACATAGTTCTAGGGTACTCCAGCTACTTTATAAACTACTAAACATTTCCTTAGACCACCAACTACCACTTTTTTTGAAAATATTAATCTTCCTTTTCAGCATCAACTTACGTGTACTCACTACAGCCGTAAATTAAAAAAATCTTCTTACTGTTAAAGATAAGTGGTTAAGTTTAGAGAAAGGCGGGGAATTTCATCCGTAAATTAAATATTGCATTAATGTTAAAGGAAATTCATTAAATTTACAGGGGGCACATTCCACTGCCTGGGGGCTCATTCTTTTCTTGGGTTTTATGGGTTCAATTTCAACAGGGTTAGGGTCATTCGACTGAATATAGAAAACTTGAGGGATTTTTTTTAATTTATTATCACGGGCCCGGGCAATGCCAGGTGGCTCAGCTATTACCTATATATTCATTAACCCTTTTAGTGCAGGAGTCGACAAAAGTCAACATAAGGGTCCGAGTGCTTTAGTCGACATAAGGGTCCGAGTGCAGGAGTTAGACTACACTAAGCGTCGACAAAAGTCGCCTAGGCGTTCACGGCGTGTATTGTGCTCACTGTAGTGAGTCATGGGCTTAGCAGGAAAAAAAAAAAAATCCACACTGAAAGGGTTAAAACACTGCATAAGTGTAATATCAATGAAAAATTACAAAGAAACTTCAATTATCTCGACAAATGTGCTCGATTGAACTGGATATGCAAAAATGCAGATAATTAATAGGGAAAAATCTTGACTATTTGTTTTACTTGTTTCTACCACATCTACTATATATATAAAACACAAACGGAAATTTTGTTCCGTTCCGTTATAACTCGAGTTCTGCCGAATGGATTTTGATGGAACTTGCACTGTTCGATAGATATTTTTTCAGGGAAGGTTTTAGTATATAACATATCCTTCTACGTATATTAGTTATGGAATTATGATAGAAAGTTCTGTTATTTTGGCCAAAAAGGTTACCATTGCTAATATTTTGGCGACCATTATTGTTGCAGAAAGAATTGAAAAGGCTATACATCTCGAAAAATAAAAGAAAAAAACTGTTCTAATTTTATTAAAAAAATAAAAGAAAGAAAAAAAGAAAGAAAAGAAAAAAAAGAGGAAAAACAGTTTTGATGAGAGATAATATTATAAAACGAAGATATTTAATTTAAACATGATTGCGAATATTCGTAATGCTTAAAAAATTATTCAATGGGCAAGATTGCTATTGAAAAAATATTCGGCGATTTATCTTTTGTTTTTGGCGATTTTGATTTTACTTTTGACCCCAAATAATTTGATTTTAAGCCAAAAGGTGTTTTTTTTTGTTGCAGAAAGAATTAAAATGGCTATACATCTTGAAAAATAAAAGAAAAAACTGTTACTAATTTTATTTTAAAAAAAAGAAAGAAAAAAAAAGAAAAATAGTTTTGATGAGAGATTTTAATCCAAAAGATGTTTTTTCAAGTGTACGACATTTTTGCAGTATTTTTTTTTTTTTTTTGGTACTTTTCGGTTAGCCGGGCACCAGTGATATATATACATGTATACACACACACACACATATATATATATACACATATATCTACACATATACATATATATACATACATATATATATATATACACTTATATGTATGAAGATATATATACATATGTATATACATATATATTTATATATGCACATATATCACTGGCGCCCGGCTAACCGAAAAGTACCCTTTTTTTTAATTCAAATGTAAACTATATTAATAGCAATATACTTCTATTTACTTCTACCTTAAATATGAAATTTCGTTCCGGCTGCTCATAACTCGAGTTCTGCTGAATGGATTTTTGTAGAACTTAAACTGTAAGATAGATAATTTTTCAGGGAAGGTTTTATTGTATAACATATCGTTCTACGTAGCTTAGTTATAGAATTATTATGAGAAGTTCTATAATCAGATCAATCCGATTCTGCCGAATGGATTTCGATGAAACCTATACCATTAGCTAGATAATTTTGTAGGGAAAGTTTTATTATAACATATCATTCTACGTTGCTTAGTTCTAGAATTATAGGGGGAAATTCAAAATTCGGGTGACCTTTTTTTTATCAAATATTAGCATTTTTAATATTTGATTCCGATTATGAAAGATTAGCCTTCTGAAAAAGTTCTACTGGACGGATTTTGATGACAATTGTATTGTTAGTTAGATGCTATTTCAGGAATGGTTTTAGTGTACTACATATTATTCTACGTTGCTTAGTCAAACAGTTATGTGTGAAGGTTATATAGTCAGGTGAACCAGATTCCAAAAGATTAGCCTTTTTGAAAGTTTTTACTGGGCGTATTTTTTGTGACTTGCATTGTTAAGTATATAATTTTTAAGGAGGGTTTTAGTATATTTCATATCGTTCTATGTTAGTTTTAGAATTATGTGGAAAAGTTCTATAATCAGATGAACCAGATTATGAATGATTAGCCTTTATAAAAACTTCTACTGGATGTCTTTTGTTAGTTAATTTGTTTGCATTGTTAGTTCGATAATTTTTAGGGATTGTTTTAATATATTGCATACAGTTTTATCGTTCTTTAGCAAACCCTAACTGTAAATTACCAAATAAAACAGTTGGTCCTTAACAGCTAAAATTTTGACTGCACATTAGAAAATATAATAGCGCAATGGCGTCATTTTTCAGTAATGTGGAAGGATATTCCAGGTAAATATACAGATTGCTTTCAAATACAAGGTCAAATTAAACGATATATTTCGCTTGATTCAAAGTTCATTTGTAGAAACCGACCAGCGCATCGGGCGTAGCTTGCTAGTCTTTTTATAAAATTCAACACTACACCTGCTTTTCACTTAAAAGTGCAGTTACAAATTCTAAAATAAAGTGAATTCTTCAGATTTACTTAGAATATAAGAATAGAAAAATGAAATCTGTAAGATACTGACAGAATTTATAAAATATAGACTGAGTATTGAATATTCCAATTAAGCATGCACTTAAACATTGGTTTAATAGGAATTTCGAGGAAATTATATTTTTATGAGCAAGGAACGAGTAAATACAATTTGTATTCCCATAAGGTTTGACTTCTTTTATGAGATTGAAATTTTTCGTTTCCTGAAATTGATCCAGATATTTGACAATCGGGATAACTGGAGTTTTACTGTACCTATTTTTTTTATTGAATAACAAGTTATTAATCTAACAATTAAAAAGATAAACAACAACTTTTAAATAATGTGACATTCTATTCTTTATAAAAGTTTATAAAGACTAACATTTATAAAATAATATTCTGATAAGCATTAAAGAAAATTAAAATATTTTTGTAAAAATATTAAATCAAAAATACTAAATACTAAATTTTACATGATTAAAAATTTGTATTTATATACATACTTTTATTAAAATTTCTGTAACTTCAAAATGTCCATATGAACAGGCATTATGTAAAGGAACAAGACCTCTGTAAAATGTGAATAAAGGAAGGAACTGATTATTTAAGCAGATATCTAAGCAAAGTCACATTATATCAAACATTTAGTTCAATTCAAATAAATTTTCAAAATTTAGTAAATATATATTTTTTTTTTATGTAGAAAAATAAATACCCTTTGTCTTTGGCATGAACATCAGCTCCATGTTGAAGAAGAAGCTGTACTATCCTTATTCGATTGTAACCAGCAGCTAAATGCAAAGGTGTTGACTAGAAAAAGAACAGAAATAATTTTTCAAATACTTATTAAAAAGAAATATTAGAAACTAAAATTTATGAAATTTTCAGACACTTTCTTGTTACCGCAATTATGATTACTCCAAAGTTGCAGTTACGATTTTGCCAAGCTTATACAGTTATATACACCATATATATCTGTCATATATACAAAATATTTACTAGTGGTGGCTTGTGCCATATTCTATTGGTAGGGCATCTACCATATTTTGATGGTATTATAAGTGGGAGAGCAGTACAAACCTGTAAGGCGAGTCATATATACCAGGGCTGTCCAACACGGCACCCTTTCGAATACAGATGGAGAGGAGAGTAGAGTTAAAATTTTACAATACAGTTTTTCTCCCAATAGGGGGTGCTACAGTAGAGCTTAGTCTAGCTATTTCTGCTTCTGCAATGCTTTTTAATGAGAAAAGCATTCATTTTTCAATGTTTTTAATGGAAATTTTTAACTTTAAGAAAGTTAAACAAGTAGAAATTTCATTATATACAGTTTTCTTCACAAACCATGCAGATACTTTTGAAGATATTTGGTGTTTCAATTGCTTCTTAAAACTTTTTAAAATTAATAAGAGCTCATTATGACAAAAAGCAAAGGGAAAGTGATTTAAAAACAAATATCATGGATATTGTACCTCCATGAAGAAATATGGAATGGACATACAATTTTTAGAGATTAAAAGTATTATTCAAATTTTCTGGAATAAATTTTAGTCTTGCATATATATTGATGACCTTTGAATAATTTAATAACTCATAATTTTTTATATTTATGCAATTAATACATGTACAGTTTTAAAAAAATTATCATTTGGGAAAGAAAATTTGAGTAAATAATAGGGTCTATTAACTAATTTTTGCAAAAATCATAAAGAATGACTTTAATATAATGTTAGTTATGAATAGTCCAAAAACTCTCTTTTTTTTTCATACATAAATGCTTCCCCTTCATACACATTGCTACAGATAGAAAAGGTAACATGCTTTCCTGACAATTTGAAAATACAATTATTAAAAACCATATACAGTTGAACCTGCATTTAACAAAGTCGCTAAATCCCGGAAAAAAGTTCGTTATATAGAAAATTCGTTAAATAGAGATTCACTTTAAAAAATATTTTAAACAACATAACACATATTTTAAATTCATAAACACTAAATATTATTAAAAAAAGAGTATTTATTTATTTATTTATTGTATAGATAACATCGATTTGCTTTATTTATTTTACCCAAAAAAAGGAATCTGCAAGGAAAACAAGAATAAAACAAAACATTCTATGGGAATACACTCTATTTTCAGTTAAGAAAATAGTTTTAAATTAAAATTAATGAATCATTGTCGTATTTATTATAACAAAGAATTTTAAGCATACATTACCGATTAGCACTGTGCGTCCTTAAATTTAATTACTGAAAAAGTCTGTTAATTTTGTCTGAGTTTTTTGTTTGAAAAAGTGTTTTCTCTCATAATACGTCTCGCATCTCTGCAATGCACCAAAAACCCCTTCAGGCATATTTTCTTCAAACTGTAATCCACGTCGGATTGTTTCAAATGATTTTATCATTTCATCATACGAAGGTTTGTTGATTTCTGCATCATGATCATTTCCATCTTCATCATCTTCATTTTCTTCGCAATTCATTGCTGGATTGTTTTTATTTTTTACACTGTCCAAAATATCCAATTCAGTTACCGTTTCTGAGGTCTCAACTTCGGAATCAAGTGAAAGAAAATCATCAATCAGCACATCATCGTTAATTTCTTCTTTTTCTCTCAGCTGCATCCACATTTTTTTAAGTTCTTCTAAGGGAATATCATCTTCGTCTTCCGTACTTGCCGAATTTTCATTGCTGACAAAGAATCCAGCTTTGGCTAAACTATTGCGTATAGTACGATCTGTGACATCATAGTTCCATGCTTTGGAAATTTCTGATATACTTTCCCGTAAGTTGATCTTTGGCATAGATTGATTGTTCTCAAGTGCAGTGATAACTTTTCGCATTATTCTCTTGCGATACTGTATTTTGAAGCTTTTGATCACTCCTTGATCCATTGGCTGCAGTTTTGATGTAGTGTTAGGTGGTAAGTAAAAAACTGTAACATTTTTCAGTTTTTGGTTGATTTCCTTCGGATGGGCGGGACAATTGTCAAAAACGAGAGCAATTTGGCGACACTCTGCAATCATACGTTTGTCCAACTTTTTAATCCATTTTTCACAAATTTCTGACGTCATCCAAGACTTTTTGTTAAAGTCATAATCAACCTCCAAAGATTTTACGCCTTTTAAACATCTTGGGTTCTTGCTTCTTCCGATAACTAATGGTTTCAGTTTCTGATCTCCAGTCATATTCGCACCTAACATGACAGATATTCTTGCTGTACTTTTTTTTCCACCAAAGCATTTTTCCTTTTTAAATGTTAATGTCTTTTGAGGCAAACATTGAAAAAATAAAGCAGTCTCATCCACATTAAAGATGTTTTCAGGCTTATAGTCTTTTAAAATTTTACTCAGTGTCCCCGTTATCCAGTTTTCACTATCATTATCATCAACGTCTTTATTTTCTCCAGATATTACTTTTGCTGCAATTCCGTGTCTTCTCTTAAATTTTTCAAGCCACCCACTGCTTCCTCGAAATTCCTCGTATCCCAATGATTTCGCAAATTTAAGTGCTTTCTCAATTATGAAAGGCCTAGAGATCGGAACATTTTTATCTCGCATTGTGTGTATCCACTTCAAAACTGCCTCATCCACATCTTCATAGACACATGTTTTTAAACGTTTTGAGCAAGAATTCCATGAAACATAATTTTGCAACTTATCACGATTTTTTATTATGGTTGATAAGCTATTTGGAGGAATACCAAATTTGAAAGCAATATCCTTTTTCTTCACTCCTTCATCTACCTGATCAAGAATTAAATTTTTTTCTTTTATACTCAAACACTTTCGCTTTGACATTTTCGAGCTATAAGAACCGAAAAAACTAGCACGACTAATCAAAAATCTAGAATACAGGAGACTCTAATTCAAGAACACGGGGCAGATCCATTGAAGGTGAAAGGGAGGGGGGTATTGAAAGTCTGCACTTCCGGGATGATGAAATGCAAAGCAGACAGCGATTTTACTGCACTCAGTGAATTAGGCGCCTTGGTAAAACAAATTCAAGGTCACTGATCATCATAAAATAAGCTTAAAGAAAGAATAAGTTGGAAATGTTCGGAAATATTTTGAGAAATAAGGAGAAAAAAAAAATTAGGTCACAAGAAAAAGTTCGTTAAATAGAGAATGCACTTTGCTATTTGGAGGTTATTTTACAAAGAAATTCGCAAAATGTACTTGGTTTCAAGAAAAATTTCATAAAATAGAGAAATTCACAAAATAGAGGTCCGTTAAATAGAGGTTCGACTGTATACTTAAACCCTTTTTTCTTTGAGAATATTAAATTTCGTATTTAAATGAATTATTTTTCCTATTATTTTCATAATTTATAATCAATCAGTGGCGCAGCCATGGGGGGAGATAAAAGGGCTGAATCCCTCCCAAAGGCTGAGACAGACAACAATTTAAGTTTCTTAAAATTATGAAGGGTTATTTAATTTTTAAAAATCCCAAGGACCTTTTTTTTCAAAATTTTGAAAAATATTAACTTTGTTTCTGAATTATATTTTAAAAGGTTATTTTTAAATAAAATATATGAACACATTTAATATATGCTAATTATTATTTTATGTATATATTTAATTTAATATGTTAAAGAAAAAAAAATCATATGTTAAATTTACTCTTTCTCACATTCATAACTGCAATAATATGACTGGTCGAGTAATTTTATGGATTAAATATATTATCTATTACCTTTAATTGATTTCTGTTTAAATTAACAGATACAAGTTGATAATGTTTTCCTTTAAAATGTTATAAAAATAGCTTCATTTTGCTTAATTTTAATTGACTGTCAGCTGATCATTGATCGTCTGCTCGCGAGTTTCATGTAAATACAGTGGTCTACACAGTCGGGCCGGCCCAGAGGACAGCTATCTTTGCCTGACACTGGCCCAGTGTAAAAGCGTCTGAGCAAAAATCAGTAAAATCAGCACTTTCTCATTTTTTAATTTTTTAAAAACCCTATACTTCTTAATCAAGATACCTACAATTTGAAAATTACTTTAAAAAGAATATTGTATACACATTTATACAAATATTTTAAAGTGCATCATTTTTCCGATTATATGTTCGCAAAATATTGTATATGAAATTCAGATATTAATGGCTTTTTTATAAGTATAGGTAACATAGACAAAAAAATTTAACATAGTTTAGAAGAAAAGAAAAATATTGCAGTTTTGAATCTATATAAAGGAATGAATATACAATTTTTTTTTAAAAATATTTGTCTTGTATTTATTAAACCAAAATAAAATTTCTACAGATTCCGTTAACAAATGTAAAATAGGGCCATTTTCGAAATTCACTTACATATGCTGTCCCAGAAGAAAAAGAAGAAATTGAAAAACATACATTAATATTTAATGTTTAATTTGAACTATGCATTATATAAAGAAGACTATATTAAATATTTCTAGCATTAAAATTTTTAAAAATTAATGAAAATTGTTGAGATATAAATAGTTATAAATGGATTAGTGTCAAATCTGTTACCATACAAAATTACTGAAAATAGTCACCTTTAAAAATCAACTTACTTTGAAGTGACTTATGTCCCTAAATTTCAGAACATGATACTTAACAATAATACTTAAATTAAATTGAAATGAGAGACATTTATAGCCACAAATTTTGACCACATAGACATAAAAATTTATACAAAACTTTTTCTAATAATAACAATATATATTGTTGTAAATTATTGAATTTTAAGAAAATTACATCTCTATTTCTTAGTTGAAAGAAAAATAACAATAGAAAGGTGAAAAAATTATATTAATGTTAAAATACATTAAAAAAATGTGTGATAACGGACTTGACATTTTATAACAGATTTGACATTAAACCTTTTATACTGATTTATATCAACAATTTTTATTGATTGTTTAATTTTTAATGCTAGAAATATTTAATATAGTCTTCTTTATATAACGCATAGCTCAAATTAAACATTAAATATTAATGTATGTTTCAATTTTCATCTTTTTTTTTTCTGGTACAGCATATGTAAGAGAATTTTGAAAATGGCCCAATAACACTATAAAAACTGCTAATTTGACGCAGTTAAGAAATAATGAAGTCCAAGCCTGAGTCTGATGAAAGAAAAATAGCCTGCTGAGCCAATCTGTACAGACATCTAAAAATCTAGCCCCTCCCAAGGCCCCTCCCTAGATGCACTATTGCAATCAATAAAATCTTTTGATTTAATTGAACAGCTAAGTAATCAAATTTTTAAATTGCACTTATGAGAGGGGCAAATCGTTTTTTTTTTTTCTTATAAAATAAGTTCTTACACTTGCATTTCTGAATGAAGCCCCAAAATACTTTTTACTTTACAAATGAATTAAATTCATGGATAAAATAATGATTCTGGTGGGACCAAAACTGGTCCATACTCTTCATCATTTTTTTTTAAACACAGTTTCATCAAACTAAGAGCACATTTTAAGCCATTCTTTCTTTGATTAAGATGAAATTTTTAGACCCCCCCCCCCCCTTTCCATGCGCAATAATAATAATAAATATTTAACTCCTTACAAATACCTCTAACTAATTCAGTTTTAAATGTAATTTTATATTTTTTCTGTTATAACTGCCTCTTTTTTTCTATGTAACATTAAATCCTTTGATTGAACTGAAAAGCTAAGTAATCAAATTAAATTTTTAAATTGCACTTACATGAATTTAATAAGAACAATATTTTTCTAAATAGCTGCTTTTAATTAATTTCATTTTTTAATTTTAAGCAAGATTAATATTTTTTAAACTCTACCTTTCATATTTTATAATCTGGCAATCATACAAATCAATGAGGAAGAAGAGATTAATGTTCAAGGATATAGACAAAAGAGGTGCTCATGTAATATCCATTCAAATAAAGACAAATTTTTAAAAATCTATTGTTTTTAGTTTTAAATATTTTATTATTCCTCTCTAACTAAACAACTCTGTACATAAAAAATACTTTAAATATTAATTAGATTTATTGTAGAAATGAAATTAGTAAAGTAGAAACCCATTTTTTGCAGTTACTACCTATTGTCGGTAATATATTCAAATTCTTTTGTGTAGCTTTGTCTACAGATTTTTATACATACCATAAAGTATACTAAAATTTAATTTAGCTCAGGGTTGGCAAAAACCCAGGTTTTTGTGTGTTTTAGTTATTTTTCTGTATATTTGTATATTTATATAATATATGTGTGTACTCATTTAAAAATATATTTATTAATTTACATTTTTAGGGTTTCGTTTATCTCACGAAACCCTATTACTCCCGCTCCATTGTCTGTCCGTCACAGAGCCATTCTCATAAACTATGCAACTTACAGAGTTGAAACTTTGCATATATATAGCTGAATACCAGCTATGAAGCTCAAAATATTAAAATTTGAAACAATCATATTATTTTAATAAATAGAAATATAAAACCAAAATTCTAACAGCCTTTTCCTATTAAATTTGAACATTTTTCGTTATAGCAGTTGCCAAAAATTAAAAATCCACAATGAAATTCTTTTTACAATAATTAATTTTCTATTGAACAATTTCCACGTGAAAAATGAAAATGAAATAAAAAGTTTCACCAATTGAAAAAAAGATTAATATGAAATAAAACTGATTGACGTCATAGTGGTAATAAAACGGAAATTTTCAAAGATTTCTCAATAATACAAGGAAAGGAGTATGAGTACGTGTATGTACATAAAGCAGATTAATATCACGTCATTAGAGAATTAAAAAGAAAATCTGATGTCATATTGGAAGTGTAACGAATTTTTCAATTGTTTGAGAATAATACAAAGCGAGTATCAATATCAGTAATAAAGAATAGCAAATATATGAGTTAGAGAAACATATTGAATCATGATAAAAATCCGATTATGGAAATATTCGCATATTTTAACATTTTGAAGGTGTACATGTTTATTTGGAAATTATTCTTTTTAAATATCGCATTTAGTCCGCATGACAGATATTATTATGACAGATATTATTACGACAGAATATAATAGCAGGCTGGTTTAGATATTAGAAAAAAACGAAAAAATAGACCGGTAAATTTTTACTTTATAAAAAACATGACCTTTTTTTTTTCTTTCTTTTGCTAAATGAAATTTATTTGGATTTATTAAAGAAAGAATAAAATGTTTTGAAAGGGATATTAAACGAAACCCTTTGAGCAATCTTCGATCACACTTACCCACTTGTTTTAAATTACATTTGATCTATTTTTTACTAATTAATATTATCTATAATATCAGTTAATAAATTTATTCTATTCTGATATTAGTATTAACTTAATATTAATATCAGAAAAAAATTATTAACTGATATTATAAAATAATATTAATCCTCTTTAATAAAAAGCTATGCGTTGCTGATGACTGGGATTTTCGCTAATCGTTGCCACACATTAATCTCGGAAAATGAAACATTTGAAGTTACTGAAAAAATTAATTGCTCGAAAAGTATTTGTCAGAAAATTGTTAAACAAACTGCGTTAGAAAGGTAAAAAATTACATTTTCCTTGATATAAATTTCAAATCCACTGATTATGCCATTTTTCAAATATTGAATTTCAAAGATTACCAAATTTCACAATGGAGTACTATAGTGAAACTTTCACGCATAAAAAGATAATGATAACGTCAATGTGTCCTGACGTATGTATATTGATTATAGCACGAGTCACAAATTATAGTAGCCTTATTATTCTGTTAAAATATAAAAATGAATTATGATGTCACGAGTGCATGATTTTTATTTAATTCTCGACAAATAGCATATTTTAGTCCACCTCAGTGAGGCATATCAATTTCATTATATTTGAAGTATTGTAACTTTATTAAAATCCAACGGAAATTATTTTTCCCCATAAACACCATAATGTAACACAATTATTCTTTTTTTTTTTTTTTTAAGCTGACCTATTCCATAATAGAGTCTACAGGGAATTGGCCTAATTTGGAACGAAGGTTTTTGGATACCTTTTGGTACATTTCCGTTATACCAATATCATGCCAAAATGTATGCTAATGTGCCATTTATTTTAACCCTGAATGTGCAAATAATTTTTATTTCAAACCGTGGCAAGCACTGTGACTTGCTATTTATTCAACACGAATATCTTTTTTTGAAAATTATTATTTAATTTTAAGCATGCAAAACATTTTAATTTACTATTTTTTGAATCGTAAATACTTTTTATTGAGTTATAACTCACATTTTTCGCTGATTCAAAAATGAAATGTTTATTAAACTTAAGGAATGGATTTTGGCGGGACTTGCACTGTTAGTTATAATTTATCAGAGATGATTTTAGTATCTTGCACATTGTTCTACTTTGCTTAGTTATACATTTATAGGGGGAAAGTTTTATAATCAGACGAATCCGATTAAGAAAGATTAGCCTTTTAGAAATAATCTGCCGAATGAATTTTGACGGAACCTTCACTGTTAGTTAGATGAGTTTTCAAGGATGGTTATAGTATATAGCATATATTTTTATCGCTCTTTACCAAATCCTACTGTAAGTGATCAACGAAAAGAGTTTGTCCTTAACAGCCCAAATTTTGTATGACGCATTAAAAATGTAATAACGCAATGACGTTCGTATCGTTTTCAGAAATGCAGAAGGACATTCCAAGTAAAGGTCCATATGGTTTTAAAACACAAGGTCAAATTCAAGGTCAATATTTCGTTTGATTAAAAGTGCGTTAAGAGAAATTGACCAGTGTAGCGGGCGTAGTTTGCTAGTACTATTAATAATTAATATTAATTATTAATACTATTATTAATTATTATTAATACTACTTTTAATAGTGTTATTAATTAATAATAATAATGATGATGATATTACTATTATAATTAACTTAATATTATTAAGAGATAAAAGTGAGTTCTTATCTTATCATTTTTAAATACATTTTAGTTATCATAATGAATAATTAATTTTCATTTTTGTAGTAACTATAATAATTAAAGTTGCTATAATAATTAAATATTAAACCCATTTTTGAAACAGTAATACAGAATAAATTACATCCAAAACACACTTAACTAAAATAATATTTAGTTTCTGATTAAAGCATTAGATGACGTGACTTGACTATCAACAGTGAACTGGTCTTTCAGGATGCTTTGCTTTAGTCATCCAATCACAGACAATTACTAAGGCTGACCAATGAAAAGAATCTTTAGCCATTTCTTGAATGAATGTTCACAGTAGCACATGGTTTAAGTCAAAACTGCAGTTACTCTTGCTCTTTTTATAGTATAAATTTTATGCTTTGATTTTAGTTTGTGTTTTGGAGTTTGTGTAATAACTTTTTTCATTCAAAATGTCAAATAATGATGGAGGAAGGAGAACAGCAACTGAATAGTCTGAAGTTGTTAATTTGAAGAATGACACAAGAGTAATGTGTAAATATTGCAAAGAGATGGTATCAAGAAAAACTGAAAGAGTGAGAAATCACTTGAAAAAGTGCAAGGCCAGAGAAAGGCAGAATGAAGTACAAAATACAGATAACAACTGTGTTGCTGATCAAAATAGATCTGCCACTGAAAAAGATTCTGCTGATGCTGATGATATTACTGGTTGTGTGAATCCAGATCAGAAAAAAACGAATTATTCAAGGTTCCATATTTCATTTTGTAGTGAAAACTTCAAAAGAAGAACAAAGCATTATTGACAGGAAAATTGCAGCATTTTTCTACTCTGCAAATATTTCATTTAGTATTGTAGAAAGCCCCCAGTTTATTGACATGATTGCTTCATTGATACCAGGACATTCTTTGCCTAGTCACAAACAGTTAGGAGGGACTCTATTAAATGAAGCATCTGAAAAAAATAGAGCAAAAAATGAAATGGATGGAGCTAGTGTAAGAAATGACTCGGTCATCAGTTACAGCTTGCATACAGGTAAGGATACATACCTGCTCAATATTACAGATGCGGGGTCTAAAAAAATAATGCTGAATACTGCACAGAAATCACATTGAAATCAATAGAAGAATGCAATTCAAAGTTTGGGAAAGATATTTTTGCTGTGTGTACAGACAACGAGTATAAAATGGAAAAAATGAGAGATCTTATTAAGGAACAACATCCTAATATACTTATGTTTGGATGTTCCGCACATTTTAAAAATCTTAGTGGGACAAGATATTTTTTGCCTACTAGCATTTTGAACCAAGTTGTCGAGGTTCAAAATATTTCCGTAATCATCATCAACCTCATGGATGGCTCAAACATTGTGATAGCCACAAATACCTAGCAATACACATTAGAATTCGCAGAGAGAGTGCATTTCAAGCTTTTTAAAGAATTATCATAAATATGCAACAATCTCATCTCAGCACCAAAATGAATTTAAGACACAAATTGCAAAAATATTGGATAATGTTGAAATTTACAAGGAGTGTTTGAATTTAAACAAACAGCTCATAATTATATCTTCAGCTCTTGATGAACTGCAAAAAGATACAACCACACTGTCATGTTCTGTTGAGATTTGGAAAAATTTGGTAGAATCTGAAGAACTGAAACAACACAAGGAAGTTATACTGAAATACTATCAACAGATTATCAGGCCTGAGTATTTTTTAGCTAATATAATAGAAGCAAAATTTAGAGCGAAAAGACTTAATTCAACGGAAGAGGAAGAAGCTGAAGCATGGATAATGCAGTATCATTCAGAGTGGTTACTGCAATATTGGCATTTAAAATTTAAGACATAGACTATTTTCCTAAATCACTTTTCCCAGAAAATACTGTGTCACAATTTTCAGCTTCAAAATGATTGGAAATTCTTAAAGAAAAAGTACAGAAAAAGATAAACCACAAGTTAGATTCTGATTTTTGTAGTTTTTTTTTTTCCAATCTCTGCATTCTGTTCCATCTAGCTCTATTTCCATCGAGAGGATTTTCTCTACATTTGGATTCATATGGTCTAAATTACAGAGCAGTGTGAAAAACTAGTAAAGAGTTATAAATATTACCATAAAAATCAAAGTGAATGTAATTTTGATTGGTAAACTATAAAAAAAATCAATTATAATTATTTTAAATATATTACATCAATGTAATATATTTAAAATAATTATAATTGATTTTTTTTGGTAAATTTGATTTTATTTGGTTTTTGATTTTATTTAGTGTAAATTATTTGAAATATATATTTTTTAAAATAAATATTCTGAAATAAACTACCACCTGATTACCACAAATACGACTGATTTTTATTTATTTTTATGTAATTTTGATAAAAAGAAGCCACCTAGGTTTTGGGCTTAAAAGGTAAACTTGTATTTTGTATTTCTAAATACTATAGTGGGGATTTGCAGACTCAGAAATGATTTTTAGCAAAAATCCAGGTGGGTTTTTGTTGGTGGATCCGCCCAGAAAAACCCACCCGGGTTTTTCTGGGCTGGATTCACTTTGCCAACCCTGATTTAGCTGGAAAACACATAACACAACTGAAAACACTAACAGTAACTACCATCCATACACAACAATATATCCAATATCCTTTTGTGCAGCCATGTATATGAAATTATATTGTACTTGTAATTTATAGTATGGTAAAATAAAATGTAGTTTAGCTGAAAAACAGACAATAAAATTGGAAATGCACTTTCAGCAGTTCCCATCAACAAAAGATAATTAATTCCAATTCTTTTGGGCACACATGTATATAATCAATAGAATTTATACACACCACATGATACAGAATGTCACAAAAAAGTTAAAACATGTTTTACTTTTTTACCTGAAGAGTTCAGTTATGTATTGGAGATGAGAAAAAATACTTTGAGAATTTCTCTTTTTATTATTATTATTTTTCTAGGATTTAAAACAACATTTGTCTGTTTACATAATCTCTCCTAATGTAATGCTTCATTTAGTTGCAATTTTTCTTACTTGTTATCATATTGTTTATCTAAAGAATGCCATTGCCAATTTACTGATTAACCTTATTTTTACTGATGAAAGAGCATCTTAAATAGTACAAAAAGTAGTATAAGATATATAAAAATATCGAATATTGTGTTATTTTAATAGTCTTATAAACATATTTTCATAAAAATAAACATTAAAGCCATTCAGTAACAATATTTCATAAGAAAATTGGGTACTTTTCGGTTAGCCGGGCGCCAGTGATATATATGCATGTATATATACGCACACACACACATATACACATATCTACGTATACATATAGATACATACAGATATATATACATATATGTATGTATATGTATACATATATACATATGTATTTATATATGTACATATATCACTGGCACCCGGCTAACCGAAAAGTACCGAAAATTGGGTACTGGGCAATTCCACCATTACGTGTGTGACTTTTAGAGAGTGTTTTTTTGCAAATTGAGACAAATTTGGAACTGCAATTATTTAGATAACATTTTACTTCTTTTATTGCTATTACAGGACGCATACAGAATCATTTTTGTAGCGACACCTTTAGTCTGAAGTAATAACAATTTTGTTTAAAAAATAGAAAAGTCGCTGTTACGTGTGTGATTCAGAAAAATCACACACGTAACAACGACGTTACTATTTTTTTTTAAAAATTGTTACTACTTTAGACTAAAGGTGTCACTACAAAAATGATTCTGTATGTGTCCTGTAATAGCAATAAAAATAATAAAATGTTATCTAAATAATTTCCCCTCCAAATTTGTCTCAATTTGCAAAAAAACTCTCTCTAAAAGTCACACACGTAACAGTGGAATCACCCTACTTTTTTATTGTCCATTAAAAAAAACTATTGCCAAACTATAACACCAAAGCCAATACACAAATGAATAAAAAGAAAAGTGCCCAGTTAAACTGATGGCATTGAGCTCACAGGCTATTCACAATAATTGTGTATTATACTCTTATTTCAAAGAATAATACCCTCAAAATATAAAAAAAGTCGATAATAAATTAAGGGGGGATTAACCCCCCCCCCCTGTTCCCCCCTTTATACTTAACCAGTGGACCCCCAAAACTAACCAGGGAAGTGCCTTATCACAATGAACCTATATACAAAATTTGAATAAAATCAGATAATTCTGTTTGAAAAATCAATTTATCTAACTTAAGGGTGGGGGGATCAGCCCTCCGTCCCCCCCCCCTTTATAGTTAACCAATGATCCTCCTAACTAATCAGGGAAGCGCCTTATCACAATGAACTTATATACAAAATTTGAAGCAAATAGGATGATTCTGCATGCAAAACCCATTTATCTAAATTAAGGGGGGAATTAGCCCCCGTTCCCCTCTTTATACTTAACAAATGATACCCCTAAACTAATCAGGGAAGCGCCTTATCACAATGAACCTATAACCAAAATTTTAAACAAATCAGATATTTCTATCAAGAGTTATCGCTTCACGTACGTACATACATACATACAGAACGGATGGGCACATTAGCTCTCAGGCTTTGATAGCCTGTGAGCTAAAAAATGTTGACATTAGAATCTCAAAATAAATAAATAAATTCGGATATCATCTGAATAAAGCATCAACTGTAAGAAACTTTAAGCAATGAAATTTACAATATATTAATGAAAGCAAAAACAAAATAATCTTGGCTATTTCCATTATTTTTCTTAATTATTCCTCTCAGCTGGTGGATAAATGCTTGTGACGTCAGTTGAAATTGATATATTTATCGTACATAACTAAGCATCACAACATTTTTTCAATGCTTTTTCTCTTTTAATATCATGATGTCGCTGTTTAATGACATAATTGTTATTTTAATTAACGAAATACTTAATAAATGAGTAAAACATCATTAAAAATACAGATAAATGTCTAATTAAAAATCACTCGATGACATACCAAACACGTGTAACGCATCTAACGTCAAGTGAATGTGGTGTCATAAAATTATCTTTGTTAGCTAAACTACAATTAATTCAACAAAACACATTTGCTTAAATGTGTCTACTTGGCAAGGATCCCCATTAAGAACATTTTTTGTATTATATTAAAGCAAGACTCTGATATTGAGTCCAATTAAATTATCTGAATTTCATGTATTGATTCTTCTTTCCCCCTTCAAAATGGTATTAAATTTATTGTCACACTTTAAAGATGAAATAACTTACTTTCCTTCCATCACTTGCATGGCAGTTGACGTTTAATGGTGTTAATAATGCCATTAGTTTGTCTTCATTACCACTACGAGCTGCTTCCAATAATTCATCCTTCCTATATTCACCAGTTAGAACAGCACGAGCTGAAGGATCAGCAAGATCGAGAGCAGTTTTACCATCAGTATTTCGTATAGAGGGATCTGCTCCATGTTGCAGTAAAACTGTAAAATATTTTTAAATAATATTCAAAACAAATTAATAATTCTTCTACACAAATAATCAGGCAAAATTTAATTTAACAACTAATACATCAAAATTTTCATTACTAGTTTTATTAGCATCAATTATAAAATAACTTTGAAACAAACTAAGATTGTACAATAAATAACTTTTACACTACTTGAAATATGAAACAAGACTAGATTTAGGCGCCGGCAACAACTCTCCCACCCCCACTTCCATACATATAAATTTTCACAAATTGTTTCTTAAATTAAAAAATAAAATTTAAAGTTTAAAATTGAAATCACAATACAGTAAATTCTCGCTACAACAATAACTCCCTCTACTGCAATAATATTTCGTGGTCCCGGTGAATTCGCATACAAACTAATGTTAACCTCCTTTCAATATTGCGATATTCTCTAGAGCAATAATCCCCCATAGAACGATTTTTCTTTTTAAATTTCAACATTTTCTCCCTTTAAAAGGGTATTTTGGTTTTCAAATACTGAAAAAAAAAATCTTATCTTTTGCCATTGTTTACGTCTATTCTGGCAACAGAAGATATCACTGTTGA
Source organism: Maratus michaelseni (assembly GCA_963931845.1). Lineage (NCBI taxonomy): Eukaryota > Metazoa > Arthropoda > Arachnida > Araneae > Salticidae > Maratus > Maratus michaelseni. The sequence goes on along the minus strand of OZ007588.1, from coordinate 190,738,447 downwards.
TTTTCAACTTATCCTTTTAATGTAAGAATGGCTATTGTTCCGATTTCAAAAAAGGTGGCGACCACCTAAAGCCCTTCTAGGAAATGGATGGGGGGGGGGGGGGGAAGTCTGATGGAGAAGCTGAAATGTATGTGTAGTCTTACATCTCAACCCTGAGCTTTGGAATCCTGATAATGTTGGAGAGCGAGTGTCTTCGATCAGGAGAAGATGAGCATGTCTGGTCATACCATAGAACTTAGTGTCAAATACACTTTTAAACACATGGATTCAGGCCCGTAGCTAGACTACATATCCAGGTAGGGCAAACGTTTTTCCAGGGAGGGCAGATTATTTCTTCAGTTTTTCCCCGTCACTTATTTATAGTTCTTCAAAAATATGTACTGCAATTTTAAGGTAAATGTTTCTCATTTAAAATATAAGATTTTTCTAAACTCCGTATAATTTTTTTTTTTTTTCTTCCAAGGGCACAATACAAATGTGTCAGAAAAAATTTTTTACAGTCTTCCCGCGATTTTGAAGTCCATGTTCCAATTTTTTTAATCTTCATTGTTTTTTACACTCCTTATTGCATTCATTCTCCATTTTACATGAAGCAAAAAAATATTTAAAAAACTTAAAAGTTATAATTAAAATATCCAAAAATATCTAAGTACTAAAGGGTGCTAGACAGTTTGGCTGCTTAATGATTCTTGTGAGAGGCGATCTCTTTTCAGTCTTGAAGCTAGGCAATCTTAACTATAAGCATTACAAATGTGACAAACTGATGTGGGGGGGGGGGGGGGGGAGAGGAGGAAAGAAGCTTGCAAGTGGGGGCAAATTCAAAGTTGTACACGGGCGTTCTAGTTTTTTTTTTAAGTAGATCAAGTTTTCTAAATTCTCATGCTTGTGTTCAAGACTTAATACAAACCAGTGCCCTCTCAGTTTCAGAATAAACAATGGCATATTTTGCTTGCTCTGTGCTAAATTTTATTAAAACTAAACAATATTTATACAATTTAGTGTTTAGAGCAGAAGTGTCTGTGCAAATATAAAATATTTTTTAATTTATATTTTCACTTGTCCATTTCCCATAAAGGATCAATATTTCTTTAATTTAATTTTAAAAGATAGATATATGTATTGTTTATACTTAAGACTGTTGTCTGCTCGGTTTACATTCATCCATAATTATTTCATATACCCTCCATGAGGTTAAAAAAAACGAATAGCGATTTTTTTGTTAATATTTTCTTATCAAAAGAATGTATTTTTCAGAAAATGCTGGTTAAGTGTCAATCTTTAAACTGATTTTTGTTGCATAAATCAGGGCTCCCACTTGCGCATAGTTTTACAAAAATGGTGCCAATAAAATATAAAAATTGGCGCAAGTGAGAGTCCTGATAAATATTACAAAAGGGTAGTCATCATAAAGAAATCATCACATAATAAATGAAAACATTATTCGATTGTTTATAATATTAATGAGGAGTTTTAAAAATTCATGTATGGAGGGGAGGGAGGCTATTTTATGTGTATGTATATATATACAGTGAAATCTGTCTAAGGCGGAATCGCTTGGGATTGAAATAAAATTCCGCCTTTAACAGATTTCCGGCTTAGACAGAAATACTTTATAGACATCCCGTTCACAGAGTATTAAACATTTCTTTGACTAAAAATTAAAACTAACGTATCTTTCAAATTTTTTTTAATTAAAAAAACATGAAATCTTGGTACATATTTTTATATATTTATAGTAATATTAATTTACATTACAAACTGATAGTGCACAAACAGACTGTTATAAATCAAAATTACAGGTTTTAGTGAAAATAAAGTTATATTTACCTTAATAAATGCCTTAAAATTCTATTATCTTAAACTTATTTAGAAAAAAAAAAAATCGAGTATTGTTTTTTTGTCACTGTCATCAATCAGTGAGGCACCTTTCTGAAATCTGGGAATTGGACTGAACAATACATGTCATTATGAAAGAAAAATATCAGGTTTCTTTCCATTTATATTTCCAAGCGGAATTTTCTTCCATCTTAAATAGTAATTTTGCTACATGGGACCCCAAAATGAATGTCCGGTTCCACGTTACACAGATTGTTTCCGTCTTAGACAGATTTCTCGAAAATATCTATGTTTAAAAATGTGGGTCTCTGAAATTTTTTTGCCTTAGACAGATTTCACTGCATATATATATGTAAGTAATATATACGGGGTGCTCTGTTTCGGGGGCGACGACTACAGGGCGCTTTTTAGCATAGTGGCCCGCTCCGGAATCCCGTTACTGTGCAGCGGGGATTTACAGTCTGTGTCTGGTTCGTTGAATTGACATTTCTGGTAGTTGTGGCATTTTCATTGTGAGTAGATAGGAATCAAATAAAATGGAGATAGAGTTCGTTGGGACCTGGTTTTATTTTTCCTTTTAATTACAGGTTGTCTTTTGAAAAACCAGGTCCAGTCCAGTTGCTTTGAGTGTTGTCGCGGCCCGAATTCCAAAATGCGCTGTCGAGTGGCGATAGTTTATTTAGCAAATCATGGTCGTAAAAAGCCACGGGTTTTTCGTTGTCCCATTTTAAATATGGAATGTTTCCGCTACAGTGCGACACTAAAGAAATAGGAGTGATCTCATTTAATAGGCTAAAAAATATTCAGGCATCATGACGTTTTATGGGTTTGGCAAATCTGGGCTTTAGCTCTAACCACAAGAAATGAGAATTGCATCAAGTCAACATTTTTACTCTTAAAGATCGAACAATTTTGAAGTATGAAAGTAATAAATGTTGGATTGGAAAACAAAGTTAACAGGGGCAAATCAGATTTAGAATACGGCATTTCAAAAGTTAGATAAAATTTGGGACTGTTAAATTTTGAACTTTTACTTTTAAATTTTAAAAAGGCTTAACTTTTAAAAAAGGGTTAATCTTTATCCTTTCATATATATAATGTTAAAAAATATTTATATTTGCATATACTTTTCGGACTGGAATCGAATGCCGACTTTCACTTTTCGGTAAATGTATTACACTTTGAGTTGTAATCTATTTCTATCTTATGATGGCCTTTATCCGGTTGTCGCGTCAAAGAATTTGCTTATAATAGCATCTTTGGCGACATTTTCTGGAAACTGATTTGCCTTTACGAAAATGTAGAAAAGTCTATTCAATTTCTTTGTTTCTTAATAAGAGCACACATAAAATTTTTGAATTTAAAAATGAAAATTACCTTGTGAATCTGCCAGTAAGTAACCAATGTAGCCCGACAAATTATATTACTTAAATACAAAATAAAAATTGGTTTATTTTAGAAGTGCCGACTTTTTAAAATTTCAGAGGAAAGGAGACAATCAAAGAGACGAAGGGACAGACCTTCTATTATCTATTTCTTATTTTCACGAAGGGGGGAGGTTCTCTTCTGAAATTTTCTAGGATGATTTCCAGATGATTTATTTTTCCATGTACACCCAAACGCTTGTAGTCAGCGCTTACGATGGACTTAATTTGTTATGCTGTTCGTTAGTTGGGTTGGGTTGGGTTGACTATTGACGGCCAATTATCTACACATGGGATATAGGCCCGGGGGGAGTGCCCTTCGTGGGGGTCTTTCTTAGGGAACCTAACCCGTATTTACGCATGGATAAATCCACGGCTCGAAGAAAACCACGAAAACTCCGAACGATTAGGTTGACGGGCGCGATTGGGATCGAACCCAGCACCTCCCGTCTACCAGCTTCGAGAGCACAACCTCTCAGCCCGCTGCTGTTCGTTAGTAAAAAGTCTTTTTAAACTGTAAGCAAAAATATGAAATTTTGTTTAACCTACTTGAATTATATTATTATCGGCACATAATTCCCTTTAAAAAATATGAAAAAAAAAGTAATATTATTTGCAAGGGAAAACTTTGTATTATAAAATCAAAGTGTAGTTATTTAAATCTTATCAAAACTTTTTCCCTTTTATCCCTTGATTTATTATTTCGTTCCTTTCAGATTTGTTTTTAGTTTAAGATGAAAAGTTATGTTATGTTACATAAAATTTATTTAAAGTGAAATTCATGGAAAAGTGTCACACGGTAATTGCTAAAAGTCACGTAAATCCGTAAAAAGAATGAAAAGTTTAAAACACGTGTATATTAAAAACAATTTTAAGAAAATTCTGTAAATTTCTTGGTTGAAACTTAAATTTATATCAGTTAATGCAAATTTTGATATTCTATTGCTTAAAGGTAATATTTTCAATATAATGACATTTCTCCTACAGAAAAATTTTGAGAGGTTTGTTTGCCAAATTTTTATTATACCTTAATATGCAATAAAAATTGCGAAAAATGAAATAAAGAGCGTATTGGGTTTAGTTGACCCCTCTTCCCAGAGCAAACAAGTAAACATACATGACAAAAGAAAAAAGTCCATATGCTTGAAAGTTGGAATACGAAGTTTCATGGAATCCGATCAATTTTCGGTGAAACAAGCAGAAGCACAGTAAGTAGAACACATGTATTGTAAGTACCCTGAGCAGAACTGTCAGGTACAGCTTATTGAAGTTAACGAAGTAATATTGTAAGGTCTATGAGGCTGTTTCATTGTAATTTCAGAAGCCTTTGGTTTCAACCCCGCCTTCCTTCGATCAATTTTGTATGGTGACAATTGTACAAAGAAAGCAAGTTTTACGGATATAAGGTAATCCAGATTTCTTTGTGAGGCGGTGGTGACGACTGTGGAATAATTTCTACAAAGCAAAAAAGACAGGAATTACCTCAGTAAAGATACTTATATGAGAAGTCTGTGGGAAATGGCGCCAATGCCACAGTTTCCGACAGGCCAAGAGAAAGAGAGAAAAAAAAGTGTAGATGAAATTTTTGTTTGCCGGTCTAAAAACGAAATAGAGGGATAGAGGGTGAGGGGGTTTTCTTTGATTAGGTCTGGCATGAAGGAGGAAAAAATGGAAATTTAATGCTGTATTATATAAAAGTTATTTGAAATGAAATAGTGGGTGATAATGTGATCGAAATCTCTAGCTAGTTCATGGTAGGTAGGACAAAAATTTGAAAAAAGAAATAGAAATTTATATTGGTTGTTTATATTGGAATGTAGAGTCTCGTGCTAGGTCGGGCAAAAAATTTTCCAGGTCGGGCTTTGCCCGACCTGGCCCTCACCTAGCTACGGGCCTGCATGGATTCATTAACATTCATTCATATTTCACCTTTATTTACATTCATTTAATCTCAGTATAAAGTTCATAAACAGCACATATAACAATATATCTTTATTATAAAAACGTAATTACTACAATCAAAATATATTTAACTTACACATATTTCTCTATTTTCTGTTCAATATTAATACACTTTTTTAAAAGTATTTATTGTATACTTTACAATAGTTGATAAATTATATTTATTTCATAAACATTCAAACGCCATGTTTCAGTTATGTTTTGCTATTCTCATTCACGGCATACGGCGATGTTCGATTGAAACAGTAATCGAACAATCGATTGGCGTAGTACGCTTTCGTTCCAAGAGATGGCGGCAGACAAGTCTTTGTCTGATTCCCCAATCTCGGGATTATTCATGTTTTGGCACAATGAAAAGGGTTTTCATTAGCACGTGTATGTTTGGCAATGTTATATATACTTCTTACCTCAATTGTTTAAAGCGAGGTTTTTGTTTTGATTAACTAATCAATCTCGTAAGCAGTCGTCTTAAAAATGGCTGTGTTATATATTTAAATATGGAATCTTATCAGTTAAAACCGGCAGCTTGGTATTCGATTATGGTATGTTTTATTTATGTTCTGTTTACCTTTATGATTTACAATAAACCAAGAATGTGTTTTTCTAAAGGGAAATTCAATAATTTTTAATTAGTAATTCAAGCCTAATCTTCTTCAAAGCATCGATCTTCAAAGTAAGCATAGACAATTTTGTTAAATTGAATTTTTCGTAAGAGTTCTTTTCCTATTGTATTTTAAGATAACCTATGTTTTATTATTAATTCATATGTCTTGTAAGATTTTATCGTTATTCTTGTTACTTTTAATCCAATTTTGCCGATCGTTTTTTATAGTGACTATTTCATTTTTACCGATTTTTCAATGATGCAGCGCTTACTTGTATATTTGTTTTTTTTTTTGTACCGATTTTTCAATGATGCGGCGCATATTCCCAAAAATACGGTACTCTTCTTAAATTATGTCTCATTCTTAGTTGACAAAATAATATCTAAAATATATACAAAATATATACAGTGCAGGACCCATTATCCAGAAACCTCGGGACCAAAGGCTTTCTGGATATCGAGTACTTTTGAAATTCAGAATCCTCTTTCCCCCAAATTTCATGCTTTGTTTTTACGCTCTTGATGAAATTCACGATTTTTTCCGAGACGGTTTGACAAATTTCAGGATTTTTTTCCCGCATGAATCAAGATTGTTTCCTCGACAGATTGACGAAATTTGCAATTTTATTCTGCGACACTTCACAAAATTCGCAATTGTTTTTTGCAATTGTCTGACGAAATTCTTGATTTTTTTGTTCGCAATCGAATGACGGAATTCACAATTTTATCTACGACTGATTTACGAAAAGAATTTTTTTTTTGCAACCAGTTGATGAAATTTGAGAATTTTCTTTCCTGCGACCTCTTGATGAAATTCGAGATTTTTTTCGGCGATCGTTCAATGAAATTCGTTATTTGTTTCCGCGGCAGTTTTTTAAAATTCGTAATCATTTTCTACAATTGTTTGACAAAATTGTCGATTTTTTTTTTGCCACAACTGTTTGACTAAATTTACGAATTTAGCGATTTTTTTCAGAGATCTTTCGATGAAATTTCAGATTTTTTTTTTTTCTGCAACCGAAGAATTTTTTTTTTTTTTTCCTGACCAATTGAAACTTTTCCCATGATAATTCTTGCTCGTTTTTGAAAATTCTGCCGGAAAAAAACTGAAAACTGTGGGCAGATTGTTCTGGAATGTATGAGAATGGGGGTGGGGAGCATAGGCAAATAAGTAGAACTGTACTATTCTACGTTCATTCAAGTAACATAGCAGCATAGCCAGGAAATATTTTTTAAATGGGGGGGAGGGGACAAAATTTCTGACGAATTTTTTTTTAACAGAATATTATATAAATTTTAAACTAAAATTTGTCAGAAAAATTATATTCTAATTTCAGGGAGGGGGTCTCTATAGTCTCCCGCCAAAAGAACTGAAGTAGCATATTATTTTAGTGGTTAGCACACTGAAGCAATGGACTTAAAAAATTAGGAATCCATAAAATTTTCGAATAATTTCATGTATCTGTAAAATTTTAGTAAAAATTTACCAATTCAAAAAATTTTTGAATTAAATTTTTTTTGGATTTTGGAATTTTAGATAATGGGTCCTATACTGTACTTAATTTTATTTGAAGTGTTAAAAACTTACTCACAGCTCGTCAGATTTTAACACAAAAAATATTTAATTAAACGTATATTTTAGAAATATTTTGACAACTAACAAAAAAAAAAATATATCAATTAAGAAGATCACAAAGAAAAAAAGTTTAAAATAGGAATTTCCGTAGGAGCTATTTTAAATATATGAATGCATTTTACACCCATACATTTAACATTAGCGAGGAAAATTGGGGAATTGACTGACCAACAGCCTCAAGTACATTGATAAAATGAAAGATTTTTCAAGAGTACCTATGCAAACATCAGTTTTTCCTTTGATCGCTGCTTCATGTAGAGGTGTGTAGTTCCAATTATCACGAGCATTAGGATCGGCGCCATGTTTTAAAAGAAGCTGAACAACTTCTGCATGACCAAATGAACAAGCATTATGTAAAGGTATTAGTCCACCGTCATCTCGAGCATGAACATTTGCTCCATTTTGCAATAAATGTTCTACTACATCTCGACGACCAAATCCTAAAAGATAAATGTAAAAATTTAAGGAAATTTGTGTAAAAATACATATTTTTAACTAATAAGAACGTTACAAGATAATTTTTAAAAAACTTTTGATAATAGTCAAAATTTGGCTATGATGTCATACACTCACGCAGTTTTTTTTTTTTTTTTAATCGGTTATAAAAAGGAAAAAAGTCGCCAAATTTAGGGGATTTTTTCCTTTAATGGCAACCTAGCAATTGTATTAAGTTATTTGTTTGGGGCGGACTTGAAAATCGGGCCAACCAAAAATTGCCAAACAACGCTGCGTGAGTGTAAAGCATCTGTTCCAAAATTTTCTTCATTCATGGGATAAAAACCAAAAATAGTGAATCTAAGAATAACACAATCCTTACATAACATCTTCAGCATAATACATAACCCCTTTTTTTTATTATTATTATTTCTTTATGCATTAAAATCATAATTAGAGAACTTGTTCTACAGATAATTTAATATACGATACAAATAAGTATCAAAGTAAAAATAGCTTTTTTAAAAAAATTCAATGTTAATCTTAAAGTACAATCATAAAGCACTGATGCACGAAAGGGTGATTTGGGAATTCAAACCTAAACTAGAATACAAAAATTGGTAAACTAATTTTACTTACCCATCATACGTAGTATAGGGTAAGTCTTGTAATCGTTTTGAAAATCGGAAAAAAATTTTTGACGGATTTACACGTTTCAGACACTGGAGATTCCGAAAAACATATTTTTAGAAAAAATTTTTTGCCGTCCGTCTATGTGTGTGTCTGTAAACGCTCTATCTCCCGAAAAAATTGAGATAGAGACTTGCAATTTGGTATGTACTTAGTATGTAATAATGGGAAGAAGCCTATTTCATTTCAATAACCTCGATTAACCGGAACTATTTTTTTCGGACTCTCGAAATATTCGTTCTGATAAAAGGTATATAAAAATTTTCGAAATTGTTTAGTTTAAGAAATGAATATAAAAGACAATAAAAAAACATAAATTTTACATAAAGCATGAAGTCGATCGGATAATTAGTTGCCGAGATATTTGGAATCCTATTTTCCACACTCTTCGATTTTTCATGACCCTGTATTTCATCCAAATTTCACTTTAAAGATATATTTTAATTGGAAATTTGACGCTTAATCAGATGCAATAAACCGCTAGTTAATAGGATTATTATTTTTGGAGTTATAAGGAAAAACCTCTTTCAAGCAATTCAGTAACCGAGTCTTTAAAGTTTATGACGTCATCAAGCCACGATTTTATTTGAATTGCAATGCATTTTATTAGTTTACACATTTTTATTTTAATATCCATGATGGGTAAGTATTACGGTGGCCCCCAACGACTAGTTTTCTTTTGTTTCAACGAATATGAGAAGTTCAAAAATTAACATAAAGGAAAGTAGAAACAACAAGAATAAATTTAATGTACAGTTATTTGAAGTTTCAAATAAAGAACAGCAATGTAGTATTACATATTGCAGCTCAGCAATTTGTTATTCTTTCTTTTTCCTAGTTTATGAACTAAACAAAGGGAGAAGGGGAGCCTTTTAAACTGGTTTTCACACTTCAAGTTACTCACTAAGAAACTATTTTTCAAGATCTACAAAACCACAAATTTGTTCATTTTTGGTACTTTTTATGCAGAAAAGTAATTTGAAAGTTCTCTGAGACAAAGATCCTAATTATGCCACTGATAAGAGTGATAATTTTGACATTTTGAAAAAACAGGACAAGTATAAAGCAGAAAAGTTAGTTACTGATATTACTGGAGTTGAAAGAAAAAAAACTTATTATGTTAGCTATATATCCATTTAAATTCTATAGATTTCAATACTGTTAAAACTGGTGTGAATGTTTCCTTATAAAGCATTGTGCTTATATGTTTACAACAGTAAAATTCCTATATTATTTGCTAGGCATCCCCTGAGTTGTATTTCCCTGAAAATTATTAACAAAATTCAACACCTTATCAATGGTGTCAATAAATAAATAAAACATTGAAACTCATGTCATTGATACTCAAAATCTCAATAAACTAATCAGCATAAAAAAGGATCGCACAAAATCTATTCAATATAAACAGATTTCAATATCCACACTTTTTACAAATAAGAAAGATGAAATTAATTTTATTTTCAGGGGTATATTATATATTAAAATCAAACAGGAAAACGAAACCTACCAGCAGCAAAATGTAATGGTGTAGATTTGCGACCAGCAGCATCTCGAGAGTTAACATTTTGTGTTGTAACTAATTTTCTAACTCTTGAAACATCACCATATCGACATGCATCAAAAAGTTCACGTCCAATATCACAAATATGTGAATTTTCATTAGTACTTGGTAGGCCTGGACGCCTGGCCATGATCCATGTTTTTATGATGTCGATCAAACACACAAATCCATCATAAAACCCAAACCAGTTTTACAAAAAACTACAAACTCGTCTGCTTAGTTGTAAAATTATCCGCCGGACCCTTTTTAAACCAATGAGTATTGGGACTTAAAAAGGTCTACAGAAGGCGCTAATGGCAGCTGCTGGTACAGGAAAATTATTCTCCCCTTTAATTAAAACTAAAGTGCATTAAGAAATCATTATTTCTTGTAAACGCATTTGAAAGTGTTAGATATTTAAATTCGGATAATTTTTACCTTATCACATAAACACTGAGTACTGATGTTACATGAAATCTGAAATTGTGCAAAAAAAAAAAAATTATTATGAACAAATTAAAAATACGTGTAATGCAATGCTTGCACGGGATTTTCCTGAAGCGAGAAGTTACATATTTTCTCCACCAGATGATGTATTCACGTGCTTGAATGTTATAGTGTTTTGAAATTTCGCACTTTATGGGGAAATCTTTTAATTTTTGGCAAAAACAAAAAACGCTGTAGAAGTAAAATCAGCCTCATACTTTTTTGAGAAATTCTTTTGAATCATTGTCAGTTGCAATCAACTGTACTTCAATTAGAGGTCTGGGTAGTCCCACCAATCAGAACTGCATATTTGTATAGTGTGTTACCTCCAGTATGACGAAAGCAACACTGCCCGATATCATGAACATAGAAATAGATAAGAACTTCTAACGAAATAGCCTTTCAAGGAAAAAACCATTCCTCGAAAAACGTTTCAAAATGTAGAAGTTTCTGTGTAGAGGTTCTATGCTACTACTGTACTACTACTGTGTAGGACAGTTGCTCTATAGCGCAGTTTAGGGCTGGGATTGCGGTGCCTCGCTTAAGATCAATCTTGAGCGTAAGTCTGACTTACGACATAAACAAACCATAATCGGTATTGCAGTGCCTCGCGTTCTTACGCTAACCAGAAAGCTATCTTACGACGAAGCGCAAGTGTATGCGCGCGCAACCATAACAAATCGAACTATCGCCTCTGATTAGCTAACTGCAGGAGGACTTACGTTTAAGCAGGAGGACTTACCATGAGGCACCGCAATACGAAGTTAAGATAGATCGTAGGAACGCCCATCCTAAGATCGAGCGTAAGATTTAGGAAAGCGAGGCACCGCAATCCCAGCCTAAAACTCCTATTGGTACCCGAATTGCAGCCCAGTCGAAAAACCAAGCTAATCAGAACCGGTTCAGCCAATCAGAACCGAGTCTTAGGTAACCTCAAGTACAGTGCCTAGAAGTAAGTAGTGTGCTTATCGCCAATACAACCGCAATAAAAAAAATGTCTCTAACAGGAGGAAAACCAGATTCTCCGCGAGAGGGCGTCGAGTTCCCACCGCCGTTATTAACGTTTGAAGTTTCATTTAACAGGCTTGATCCTAATGTTAGTTTCAATGTAATTAACGCTGTATTTTCAAACAAACTATACGAATGTTTCTAATTCTATAATATTTTAAAGTAAACATATATTATGCCTGTTTAATGATAAATCAGTATGGATAAATCTGCAAATACTAAGAAAAGAAAAGCTGATCGAACATGCTCCGGGCTTAATTTCTAAGAAAAAAAGTGCCGGAGCCCTAATATTCTGCGGTACTAACACGCACCCCCCCCCCCCCCCACCGTCACTCCAGTCTGCCTATTTATATTTCATACATTATCTTCAAAATTTAAAACTTTTTTTTTTTTTTTTTTTTTTTAGCAAAATAAAAATAATTAAATACATCTATCTGCGTATACTTAGATATCAACTGTTCCATTTTTTTGTTATTACTACTTCCAAATAGAAACCTTTGCTTTACCTAATCTTAATGTTAATTAATCGCAGAATTCTGCGATTAAATAAGCTCAGGATTATGATTCGGAAATAGTGTTAACACAAAAAATAATAGTTCGCAGCTATGCGGAATAGAAAAAAGACTATTTCTGTTTACTCGTTATTCTGATCAAAATAGCATTAAAATGATTTGAAATGGAAATAAATAAAGTTTGAATTTAAGACAGATTGAGTTCAAGCCTCCCAAGACTGATATAAAAACCGAGCCCGTTTTATCTCAATCTCTTACGTGAGCGACACATTACCTCACTTACAAGTGTTTTGATACAAAAGCAGGCAAAAAATTGGGGATGAGAGGGAAAGGAAAGGGTAATTTAGAATTCGTTTTTCGGAAGCGTTATTGCACTGGGCTCCGGAGCGCAGTGTTTATGAGCCCCGGTGAATTCTGGCCAATATTTAAACATTTACTAAAAATAGAGAAGTACCGGAGCTGAGGTCTGGTGGGCTCCGGCGCAAATTAAGCCCTGAACATGCTTCGTTCCCGGATATACTAGTGGATATAAAAGCAACAAAACTAACATAACTCTATCCCCCCCTCCCCCCCAAAGACTAAAACTAATTTGAAAAATGGTTAAAAGTCATTCCTCGTGCCGACAAAGATCTGAACCAACATTCAGTTGCATGTGAATTAGAGTCCTGCACGGGTCGGGTTGTACCCGACCCGAACCCGCAAATTTCATTTGAAGTCAACTAGCAACCCGACCCGAACCCAACAAAAAATTTACCTCGATTTCCTTAATCTGAAAAAATATTGGACATTCTTTTGAAAAAGCGGGTCATCCCGAACCCGACCCGCAAGAGTAAAAACCCAACCCGAACCCGAAAAAGTGAATGTCAACCGGACCCGCAGCAAAAAGTAGAAGTCAACCCGACCCGAACCTCAACAAAAAAAAAGAGCGCCAACCCGACCCGATGCAGGACTCTAATGTGAATCGCATTTTCATGAGCGATTTATTGAGAGAAATTACAAATACACTATTGAAGGGAAAGAAGATTTGCTCAATTATTTTTAATTTAGTATTTTAATTTTTCTATCTAAAATAATTAAAATATTTATCTTGTGATAATGACAATAAATAATTTAAACAATGAATATTATCATAAATATTTTATTAATTATTGATATCCTAACTTTAAAATTTATTTTAACATGGTTTTAAATACATTCACAAAATCAATGTATTACTTTTTGTAGGGTGTCTATTACTCGAAAAAAACTGGAAAGTGTTTGATTTATTTCTGTTATTAAAATTTTGATTCACATTTGAGAAATGTGAGTATGAGAATGGTTAAATATTGTTGATAACTTAATGTAATAATAATAATAATAATAATAATATAATAATAACTATTAATAAAAAATAATTTTTAAATAATTTTTTAAGGATGATTGGCGCATCTACCCTAATTTAAAGAAAATGCATTCTTGTCATACTTTCAGGAGAGTAATTATTTTTTTTTTCTAGATTTGAAATTATCATTAATTTAATGTTTGATGTTTGCTAGTATACCTTAAATTATTTTACTCAAAACTAAAGCTCCGAAATGTCAGAAATTTTTAACAACTCAATTTACTCTTAGTTTGTTAACAGGATGTAAACAAGTTATGTAATAATGAATACCGATTAAAAAGTTGTCAAAATAGGGACATGTTTTTGCAAGAATTCATCATAGTATAATGTATTTATCCAATATATTGTATTTATCCAATTTTAGAAATAACTAAATATTGTAGGAAGAAAAACATTGTCCTATGATAAAGTTTGTAACTGTTTGAGTTCATTACAATTAGTTGTTATGAAATCAATTACATTTCTCTTCAACTGTATTTTCATTATTAGAATTTTTTTTCCTTGTTTATTTTTTATCTAGAGCATTTTAAAGTACTGATTTATACAGAAAAAAATAGATTTAAAATGAGGTGTACGTAAAAACGAAAGTTACCATAGCCGCGGCGAGAACACTGGCGCCATCTATCGGCTTCCTCTATTTCTGAAGTATAATATTGACGCCGATAACAACACTATATACTTCTAGGCACTGTACCTCAAGCTCAACTCTAGCTGCGGTAGATTGATGCTGAGTTGCGTACCAATAATCCGAAACAAAATGGATATGCGTCAGCTCCTATTATAAGTAAAGGGCATGTTTACAAACAAACAGTTTCATCAACCAATCTGCCACGCCACCGAAGTGATTACGTCACTCGTGTGTTTTCGTCTGCTATGGGCCACAAATGGCTGAGTTTCTAGTGATAGATAACACGAGAAATTCTGTAAAAAAATCGTATTAAAATAAATATTTTGTTTCTGAAATTTTCATTTCTTGATTTACATACATTGATAGAGGTATCGTTTGCTGAAATTGATTAAATTATTTGTAGCTCAAATTTATGTTTTTTAGTTTTAAAATTTAAAAACGCCAAAGTTCCTAGCAATTTAAGATTTAGGGGTAGCGCCATCTAGGATCAGTAATCTCAAAGAAAGTACAATCAATCTCGGATATTTTTCATATTTTTACACATTATATGTATTTATTAATTTGTTTATGATCGATTTAAATGATTTTTTAAATACTTATTTACATATATATTTTTTTACTGAATATTTAAGTTTTTGAATCATTTAAAATTTTTATAGAACAGAATTAATATTTTAATGATCTAATCATAAAATACAAATTTATTTACTTTGCAATGATAGAAAATTTTGTATTTAGTAAAAACCTTAGGAACTAAAAAGTGTTAATGTCATATTGCTTTTCCATACATATATTTATAAATATGACAGTCAGATTAGAAATGTGAGAATGTTAAAATTCAGCGATAATTTTATATTTTGTAAAATCACGTTTGCTTATAAAATTTCTTTTGATAGTTATTTTGGGTAGATTATAGCTTTTTTTTTTTTTTTTAATTAAAGATTATGACATTAGTAAATTATTTTTTATGTTACGGTAGTTTGAGGGGGAGGGGGATAAAGTGTTTATGAGGTTCTAAAGTGTGAAGATTTTAAAAATGTTTTAGCAGTTTATATACATATATTTGAGGCATATTTCTGTACTGTAAATTAATTATTATTTCTATTGCTCAAATCTGATATAGGTATCCCGAAGATATTTTTTTATAAGCAAACGTGATTTTTTTTTTAGCATGTTAAATTGTTAAATAAAAAATTTGCTTGTTAAAAAATATATATATATATATATATATATTTAAATATATTGTTTATATATATACATATATAAAGTTTTTTTATGAATATTTTGGATAAAATAGATTTTTTTCACGTTTTTAATTAAAGATTATGACATACTATCAAACTATTTTCTTTCTTACTCTCTTTGTCTCTATATATAATTATCACTATTTAGTTTTCTGAGTTTCTTATTAAACAACAAATTTTGCATAGTACACAAGATAAATAAATTATACTTAATGATCAGATTAATAAAAATATTAATTTTCTACTACTCTATAAAACATTTTAAATGATTGAAAATCATAAATATTTAGTAAATAAAAATCTAGTTAAATAAGTTATTTTAAAATATCACATAAATAAGAGAATGATGACCTTTACTAATCATAGATGGCGCCACTCCTGAACCGTATTTCACGGTGTCTTAGATTGAGACATTACCGTTTTGAAATTTTAAAATTACACAAATTTGAGCTAAAAATACGTTAATTACACTTACGCAAATGATACTTCTTATATCAAAGTATCCTAATCAAGGGATAAAAGTTTTAGATAAATAACATTTGTTTTAATATGATTTTTTAAATTAATTTCCCTATGCGTCTACGTGTCTCGCGTGGCCGGAGCAGACGACAAGTGATAAATGACGTCACACTTCGATAGGGTATTGCAGGAATCGTCATAGCGACGTAGGCCAATCATATTATAGACCAGGTTCACATAGTCAATCAAATTTCCCCCATTTAATGTGTACAGTAGGAGTCATAAAGAACAAACAGGTTTTTCTTGCTAACCAACCGTAATTGAACCAACAGTGACGTCAGGTGCCGTCAGTTTTACAAACAGTCACGCGTAGAGCGATTGAAGGCGGTGTCGAATGGTGATTGGCTAAAAGATGGGTATGTAAATATTGAGGGGAGGAGTTAAAACGTATGAAATTAAAAAGTTTCTTAAAAACTAATAATTTTTGTATCCGATCTAGTCTAGTGGTTAAAGCACCAGACTCGTAATTTTAATGTTAGAAGCTCTGTCCTTGCTTTTTTTTTTTTTTTTTTTTTAGTTTAGTTTTGATCTTTACTGAATTAATTAATAAAGAATATTTATTAACAGTGCTTCTTAAGCACTGATATAAAGAAAGTTGATTTTTATCAGTTGCTCAATATTTTGTTGTCAATTAGATAATTAAATTTTAATTAGAATTAAGTTAAACAAAATTATAATTATAATTAGGTTAAATAAAATTTAAATTTTTATTACATAAAATAAAATTTAATATTAGATAAATTTCAAGAATTAAATTAGATTTTAATTCATATAGGCTATATTTTAATAACTATACGAACATTTATTAAAATGCAATAAGTTCTAAGCTTTCATTAAAAATACCTTTATATTAGAACTTTAGTAACAGATTATTATTAAATTAGCAGAATTAATTAATTAAAGTTTACATCTTTCAAAATTTTAATTATTATATTAATTATAATATCAAAATTCAATTATAATTATAATTAGGTTAAATAAAATTAAAAAATTTTGTTACATAAAATAAAATTTAATATTATTAGATAAATTATTTTGGTACATTTAGGCTAAAAGCAATAACAACCAAACTAAATAAATATAAATGGATTAAATAAAGCATACAATGGTATCATTTCATAACTATATTACAGATAATAATGGTGAAAATAAAGGATATAAATGTATCTAACACTAGAAATAATAAATATAGTTATCCTTATTTTAATTTTGAGGGAGGAAAATGTTGAATCATAAAAATTTTAAAATCACAGCATGTCTTTTTTTATGTTATAATTAATTTTAATAATAGATAATATTATTAGATAAATTTCAATGATTAAAAAATGATGATATGATTATGAAATGATGATTTCGATGATGATATATTAAATTAAATTTTAATTCATATAGGCTATTTATTAATAATTATACGAACATTTATTAAAATGCAATAACTCCTAAACTTTCATTAAAAATATTTTTATATTAGAACTTAGTAACAGATTGTTATCAAATTAGCAGAATTAATTAATTGAAGTTTCCATCTTTTAAAATTAAGAATTATTCTTAAAAATCTCTATTAATTTACTAAAATTCTTTGTACCAATTACTGGTTGATCTGTATTTATAAAGTTGTGGAAGATCACCATATTTTTTAAGCTATTATTTTGTTATTTAAATTTTTAATTAATATTTATATTTAAATAAATATAATTAATATTTTTAATATATACAATTAATATTAATAAGTATTATTATTTAAGCATATAATTAATATTAATAAATATTATTATTTAAATATATAATTAATATTATTATTAAAATATATAATCAATATTTTTGCTTAGCAGTTTGTTATACATTCTCTTGTGATTAATTAGCAAGATTAAAACTATGAGAAAAATAAACCAATCTATGTTAAAGAAAAACTAGGATTTTTTTGGACATAGCTTGAAATATGATCTTTTGTTTCAGATGATACACTTTGTATAAGCCCAACCATTACATGTATATGTAAATGTTTTGTTATTAATAATGCGTAATGGAAAAAAAAACTTCATTGATCACTATTAAAATCGGGAATCTATGACTTTTTGTTTTCATTATGACTTTTTTTTTTTTGTATGTATATGTTGTCTACATTAGTAATATACTTTAATGTCATTGAGATCTCAAGAATTTTATGAAAATTGGAATAGCAGATATATCAAATCATATACAGGGAATGCGTTGATTTCAAGATTTTACATGTTAATTTTGGTACATTTAGGCTAAAAACAATAACAACCAAACTATATAAATTAATATAAATGGATTAAATAAATCATAATTTATATTTTTGTTTTAATGCTTCATTTTATTGACAGATGGCGACACTACACATTTTGTGAGTATTTTTTATTAAATATTCGAGAGTTTGTTTCATAATAAACCATTTAAATTATTTAAATAAAAAATGAATATACATGTGTCTGTGTGTGTGTATTTGTAACGGCTTAGAAGTTTTATGGGTTTTAGGCGTTCGAGTGTACTTTGTATAGCTTTTTTAATTATTTAATTACTGAATGAGTTTTTTTTTTCAGTTAAATTTCGCCGTGGATACATGAATTCTTTGCAAGTTTTTAATTGTAAAAAGAAAAAATAATTAAATATATTTCAAAAAATTAAATGAATTTGTATGACAAATTTTGTATTTTACGCTGTCTTGACTTAAAGATATATAGAAAATAGTTGTTTAATAAGCATTTAAGTTAAATAAAAAAGTATTTTATTTGCTATTTCAAATTATACTTGTACATATGGATTGTTTTCTTTTAATTGGATTTAGTTAATAATTTTTTGGTAGACACGTTTAATATGTCCTAAGCATCATTAAAAATAAACAAAACATGAATATGAAAGCTCAGACGATCTTATGAATCTTCAGCGAAATAAAAAAAAACCTTCAAGCGCATTAAGCCCCTCCTACAACGTCTCGGGCAATCGACCAATCACCATTCGACAAAGCCTTTAATCGCTCTACGCGTGACTGTTTGTAAAATCGCGCCCTTTCCCGGGGCTAACGAAAAAGAAAGGCTACCGCGGTCCTTTACGCGTATCTTTTTTTACAGACCGCGGGAGTCACGTGATGTTCGAATCCACCAATGCAAGTGTACGAAAAGAGCACACGTCACTCTAGCGGTCTGTAAAAAAAGATAAGTGGAATGTACCGCGGTAGCCTGTCTTTTACGTTAGCCTCGCCCTTTCCTTATAGGAGTTTCAGCGCAGTTGCAATAGACGTCATGTTGGAGGTCACACACTACAAATAGGCAGTTCTGATTGGTTTAACCATGAACCTAGATACATGGACCGGAATCCATAGTGGGGATTTAGCTTGAAAAGTAGTCCTGGAAATTTAGTTTAACTATAAGCCATCAGAGGGCGCAGCGATAGCAGATTTACATGCAAAGTATAGGAGAAGTTACAATTTTTTCTAATTTTAATTAATTTAAAGAGCTCTTAAACACATTATAGCCAGAAATTGTTTTGCTCCGGGTTGTGAATTTTATGATTTACACTATAATGCAACAGTAACTCTTAATATTAGTTATAAAAAGCTGCAAGTTAATATTATGTATTTAAACGATTGGAATTATTATATCTATTTTTAAGATTGGGAGGGGAGAAAAGTATGGAAATAATCCAATTTTGTTTTATACAGGTATTTTAGGAAATATTTTGAGTAGAAAATACAACTTACATCATCAAAAAAAAAAAAAAAAAAAAAGAATCATTTAAATAAATTTTATGTTGCATGAGAAACTATAATTGATAAAGATAGTAAATATATTTTATCTTATCTTTTAGAAAGAAATTAATGTTAGATGATAATTCACATTTAAAACTTACAAAACAGACTTCATGCTAAAAAGTTTGTGTTGAATATAACCTACTTTACTTTACTAATTTTAAATTATTTCGGTTTTTGTGTTTAAAATTATTTAATTGTTTACTCAATAAAAATGTTGAAGTAAACAATCTGACTTTATCTAAAACTTTTCTTGCAAATAATAATAATAATAATAATAATAATAATAATAATAAAAGTCATAATTCATTGTTCTGGAAGTAAAGGGAAGCATAAGCTAAATAGTTTCTTGGAATATAAATTTCAGGAAAGTCTAAAATATGTTTTTCTTCTCAAATTCATGCATTTATTTTACTTTTAAAATGATTAATTTGATAATGTTAATTTTATGAGAAAAAACTCAGTAGATGGCGCTGCGCCCCATAGCGATAGTTTCGACGTTTGTCGATGTTGAAAGAGGACTATATCTGTAACGTTGGAGTCCGGTCCATCTCTTCTAGGTTCATGGGTTTAACTACCCTGATCTCCAATTGAAGTATAAGGAAAGGGCGAGGCTAACGAAAAAGACAGGCTACCGCGGTGCATTCCACTTATCTTTTTTTACAGACCGTTAGTGTGACGTGTGCTCTTTTCGTACACCTGCATTGGTGGATTCGAGCATCACATGACTCCTGCGGTCTGTAAAAAAAGCACCGCGGTAGCCTTTTTTTTCGTTAGCCTCGAGGAAAGGGTAACTGACGTCACTGTTGGTTCAATTACGGTTGGTTAGCAAGAAAAACCTGTTTGTTCTTTATGACTCCTACTGTACACATGAAATGAGGAAATTTGATTGGTCTACGTTAAACTGGTTTATAATGTGATTGACCTACGTCGCCATGACGATTCCTGCTATGATAGCTACGACAAAAATGAAGTGGTAGATTGGTTGATGGAACTGTTTGTATGCCCTTTCCTTATAATGGTTGATCAGCTGATTGCAACTTCCCTATACGTCATCAGTTCGTCTACTTCTTGAAATCGTCTGGTGAGTATCCGATATACAGTTTTGGTTTGTTGTTGTAGGTGACGTTACCTTAGCAGAGATGCTCGCCGGGTGCGCAGAACCGTGCACGTAGCTGCTATTAAATTCGAAAGTCGCGACACTATAGACTATTTCATTTCATGTCCTTATCTGTTTCTATGTTCATATCTCCTATCTCTTCCCATAAGTACAGAAAACAAACACCGGCTAGCAGGCTACTAAAGCAAGTTACCTTCATAGAAGTAGATTGGTACGCGTTTTCATGCATGCCACGAAGTTTGATTGATTACTGTAAGTAATAATAAACTAGATGGAACCCGTCAAAACTTGACGAAAAAAATAATACTGTAACAATATCAGTAAAATAAGCTTCTTTATTATTTAAGAAGGGGTGCGTATGAAATAGTCTTTCAAATATTATATTTTAAATTTTTTTTTCCAGTCAAATACAGTACTATTTCCGAAGCAAACTGCAAACAAACAATCCGTAAACAACTGTGACATTATCGCCATATTCCCCACGGCAAAAAAAAAAAAAAAAAAAAAAAAAAAAAAATTCATAGACCTATGAAGAATCATACAAATAATATATTCCTACGTTCATTTCATATTCAGTAAATAAAAGAACATAGTAAATAAAGTACACATCTCTCCCTCCCCCTTCCCCCTGTGATAATGCAACCGAATGAGCTCCTATGCGCAGGAGCATTGCATCTACACAACAGCACAATAGAAATTCGATGTTAAAAAAGTTTTAAAATGTGTAAATTAAAAGTTTTAAAATGTCCTCTTTAATCATTATTCGTTACAAATCCATATCCTCTAAAACGCATCCATTATTTTAAGCTAAGTTTTCAAGTGTAATTTGTTTGTATGGTTTCTTCAGTTTCTTTACATAATCAAGATAATTATTCCTTTTCCATCATAGTCGGGGATATTTTTCCTCTTATACAATTGGCAAATGGATCTAAAAAAAAAAAAAAATGCAATTTCTAGCATATTCTGATATTTGCTGGAACATATACATCAACGAATTCAGCATATCAATTTTATGTTCAACATAAACTAAAATTAGTTTTTTTTTTTTTTTTTTTTTTTTTTTTGACAGATTTTCGTTTAGCGCCAAAATGCTCTATCTTATGGATGGATAATCTGATCTTATGATTTATCACTGTTTTTATTATTATTATTATTATTATTCACTTTTTATGATGGTTAGGGAAATCCATTTTCAATTGTGGCAACTTTCCCAGGGGCTATTTTACATTATTGAAGCAAACTGGTGGTCACTGATAAAATAGACTTAAAAAACTTTTCATGCTTGAAAATTATTTAAAAAGTCGTTAAATTAAGCGGCAGTTATCAAATAAATTTTTTTCTGAAGCTAATTTTATTTCTAATTGATGATGTAAGAATTTAAATTATAAAATGTAGTCAAATGTAGTAAAAAATAGAAATTTGTAGTACTTAGAATTGATGTAAGCGCGATGAAAGCTAAAGCGATAGTGTCGTTTGTTGTCACAACCGTTTTACATTTCTAAAAAATTGCCACTGTATTTTGGCTGGCGACCCAAAGTAGAAAACCATTTTTTACATCGAAAGAGGAATTCACAGTGAAAGAAATAGGACTTTGTTCTAATAAGGAACTGTTAAATGATTTATAATAAATCTACCAAAATAATTCCTATGAAATATTAGACTTACATTGTCTATTCTACCTAAAAATACAATCATTATTTCAAGTTTTTTTTTTCTACCGTTATACCCTGTTCACATCGGACATTTAAGATAACTTAGACCGCCATTTTTGAGGTGGTACCTCCCCGGAACTGAATACCTGACCACACCGCCAAACGCATTTAAGATAACTGACTCAACATCACCGTGTCCAGTACGCATGCGCATATGTTAAAAGCAAACTCAACAGCCAATCGGCCTCCAGAGCCAATCAGAGTGAGCGGTGCTGACTGTATCTAGCAATGGAAAGTTCGAACTCACTAAGTGAGTTTCTGGAACTCACTCAGTGAGTTCAGCGGTCTAAGATATCTTAACTATCCGATCTGAACGTTGTATAACATTATTTTTAATAATTTTAAATTTCCTGAAATCCTTTACTTCTGTGATTTTTTTAAATTAAAAAATGAAGTTTTCTAATCTATAATTTAAAAAAAGTAATTGGTAACATCTAATCAAGGTATGCAATCAAGATGAAGCAACCAATAAAGGCTCCAGTTCTAATCTTTAAAATAAAAAATTGAAAAATCAGTTAAAAATACGTCATGTTGACACAATCATATAAATTTTTCTTTTGACTTTTATCAATGTTAAAATGCATTTCAAGCTAAGCATAACATCCTTTTCACCAGCGCAAACTTTACGCGTTTTCCTTTGTATACGTTACTTTTATGCTTAAACACCATGTTAAAAAATAAAAATATATTTTGTATTTAATGGTAATGAAAAAATGGCATCAACAAAATTATAATGTATAATGATAAAATAAACGCAATGGACAATATTCCCGTGACGTCACAATAATTATGAATTTTTATTTGCTTATAATACACGCGAATAAATATTTTTACCGGAATTTAACTTGCAAATTAAAAAATTCGGCCTAAAAGCCACGTGATTTTAATATTTATTATTCCTCTTTTATCCTCGGAACCACAGAGCTTAGAGAATAAACTCTGTATCTTGCAACAGTGGGCGTTAATGGATTATGACGTCATTAGCAGATGTAAAAGTTTAATTGAAAATTACGGCTAATTAATTAAATTTTCGAACAAACGAATGCACGATAACAAATCTGTGCCCAAATATCTTTCATTTTAAAAAAAAATGATGTAATTTCATGCAGTAGTTTGTTCTCACGAATTGTCGAAAGAAATCGTTTAGCGTTTTAAATATATAGATAATATTACCTAAGAAATAATAAATAATGCCAACCTGGAAAGTAAAAATATTAACAAGTTTCATAAAAACAAAAGGTAAATAAAAGTTACATTGAGAAAAGATTAAGAGATTAAATATTAGAAACACATATCAAAACAGTAGTCATAGATAGCGACATCGCATCCACCAGTGGCGGCGCTAGACGAAACGTGGACGTCGGCGACATAAGCTCCGATCTACGTTATACACGGCCGGTGCATGACGTTTAAAACGTCACATGGAGTGGATCACGGAGTTTTTACACGGTGATTGGTAAAGTGGCACTCCCACCGTTTTGCACCAATCGCTGTGCAAAAATGATCCACTCCATGTGACATTTTAAACGTCATGCACCGGCCGTGTATAACGTAGGTCGCGCATCAGGTTTGCAAGGCCCCTTTCATTTTCCAGTCAGAAAGAAAATGTTAAATGAGTTGAATTATATACTAATAATAAGTATACACTAATTTTATGAGTATACTATACAAGTATTATTGCTAATCAAATAATTACAAAAATTACATAAACAAAAACAAATTAAAATAGACGAACTTTACTATAAACTTCATTAAAATAGACGAACTTTACGGCTTTTCACTGATTTTTTTTAAGATTACGTCATAGTTAATACCAGCCTCTATTTCAGCTTCAATTGATTTTACCCGGGGGCACTTTTTAAATTTTTTCCGACACTCATTAAGTGATACATCATTAGAAAGGCCTTTGACCATTCTTTCGTAATATGCACCTGTCGTCCCCCTCCTCCACTTTTCATCCCCAAGGGTCACTTTTCTGAAATATTTCGTTAATATTTTTTATTTTGTTGTTTTTTAGCCACACGCAAGTAGATATAAAACAAGAGTTCTGCGCCAGCGGCGTACGCGGTGTATGACCTCTGAAGGTGAAGTTCAAGGTTACCGGAAGTGGCAGGTGTGGACACCGGAAGTCGCAGGTAGGGATAACAGGCATGTTGAGACAGGAAGTGAACAGGAAGTACGATCGGAAGTTTAACCGGAAATGTGACAGGAAGTGAATGCGATAAGGAGAGAGGGGGAGGGCTTATTTTTGTGGGGGGCTTATGCTAACCTGAAATAAAAATGGAATTATTTCTTACTTTGTAAAAATTTAACATAAAATGTATCTTTTTTTTTTTTTTTTTTTTTTTTTTTTTTCACCTGAAATAAAAATTTTATTTGCTAACTAACATCTAATATAAAAATGGAAATCTTTCTGACTTTGTTTTACTTTCTAAAAGTTTTACATGAAATTTATTTTAAGACTGGAAACGCGACAGGAAGTAAGACCTGAAACCGGATTAGACATGCTTTTTCCAAAAAGGGTTTTCAGGAAGCAGTAAACATGTTTTGGGAACATGTTTGGGAGCTTGTTGCAACAGGAAAGGCAGTTTAAAAGGCCGGAAGTGATTAAGCGATAAGAAAAGTACAGGAATATACACGTAGATTTTGTTCTTTGTAGAGGGTGAAATTTTATTTTATTTTTTATTTAAAGAGTTTTCTTTTTCTTTTTCTTTTCTTTTCTTTTTTTTTTTTTTCATTTAAAGCGTTTCAAATTATTTTTTATTTTATTATTATTATTATTTTTTTTTTTGTAGTGGTTTACGTATTATTTTAATTTTTAGTGATGTTAGAACCTGCAATGTTCTGTACCACACATGTCTTATCTTAGGTGTGTTGTTATCTCTTTAAATGCGAGAGATGGGGCTTCAGACCTGCGTTTAATTATCTTTATCATAGTTTTAATGAACTGCAGGAAATTGTCTTTAGCTATTGAGTAATTCGCGAGTTTTGGTTTAATATAACTGCTTTTACATCTGTTTGTTTAATTTACAAGCACATTTCTCTTACAACATTCTGTCAACAGATCATTTCTATATTCGGAATAATAATTTAGAAGGAAAATTTTTATATGAAAATACTATGAAATGTCATTTATAGAGATTGACGGAAACAGTATGCCTGATTCTTTCTTGTATTAACCTTATATTCGAAATAGGTTTCTAGTTTTGTTACGAAAAATAACGTGTTTACATATTTTAAAAACGAAAGCAAAGTGATTTTTACCAATGTAACTAACCCACGCATTTGTGTTATTGAATTAAATTACAATGCTTAATATTGTATTCACCGCACTATTTTCCTGCAAAAGCCGTTTCACAAACTTGTGTACTGAAATTAATGTGGCATTTTTAGGGAAAAATTAATTCAAGTCTTTGAGACTAATCTTTCAAAGGAAAAAAAGATTTGTCATACTTTCTCTTACATTATATCTTCCGTTTTTTAAGTTTACAAATTTGTGGACTAACTTAAATAATCGTTTTTAGGATACTTAAACAATATATTTTTTTAATTATATGTTTTTTTTTAATTGATTTGTAATATAGCTTTTTTTTTCTTTTTTTTTTCTTAAAAGGGTACTGTAGAATAACTTATGTCACAAATACTACATCCTTCTTTAGTTAAATATGTTTCACTTAAGACATGACAAAGTCTCTTAGAAACATTTCATTTTGGAGTTAAGTGATTAAACAAGAAAAATATTATTTATAAAAACACAACACATAAGACCAGTGACTGAGAGGTTCTGGTTTTAAAGCTACTAGACGTTTGGGTTTAAACTTCTCTCGCGCTCGTCGACCTAATCGTTCGGAGTTTTCTTCGAACCTTGTCAATACGAGTTAGGAGCCCTTAGAAAGACCCCTAGAGTGACCTATATCCCAAACGTAGATAATCGGTTTTAACAAATAACCAAACATCCACAACACATAAGACATTTTAGATCATTTTAGATCATTCCATTTAGTTAAGAAGTGATTTAACGTGCAAAATATTATTTATAAAATCATACAATAAGAGAATTTTAAAGATTTTTTCCTTTTAAATGAACAATTTTTAGTGACTATTTAACTTATTAAAGAGAGCGGGTATTTTGTTTAGAGTTATACGATTAAAATAAATTTTCAATAGATTTGACTTTATACAACCAACATTTTAAAAAAAGGGAATGGAATCTAGTTTTTATAAAGTAACGTATTTCAATTTTACAAATACTTCACACCCCCTCTTTTTCCCCTCTTTTGGTAGACTTTACATACATAAGACATAAAAAGCGTTTTAGAATACATCATTTAGAAATTAAGTGGTTTGATAAGTAAAACATTATTTATAAAAGCAATAGATACAAAAGTAATAAAGATTTTTACTTACAAATGTACGAACTTCTGATAGGTAAGACTTTCTAAATCATTGTGCAAGAATTAAGTGGTTATTGAACTTATAACATTATAGGATGAAATAATCATGTGACGTATTTTTAAACCAATAAAATGTCAATATTTTTAAACCAATAAAAAGTTAGTATTTTTTACACGAGCGCCCTCTATTACTATATAAATTTCAATGAAACGAGTTCATAACATTCTACTGTGACCTGGTATCGTTGTAATAGGTTGTATTTTTCGTTAAGTTAGTTTTCATTTAAGTTATTATGGAACGAGTTATGAATTCTTATGTTGGTGACGTAACTACCTTGGAATGTCAACACTCACCACCAAAGTTAAATAATCAAGAGATGGATTCTACACTTTTATCCAAAGAAGGGCTCGTTTCGAATTATGAAGTGAAACCCACCTCATCAGGACTAAAGAAACAGAAGTTACCCCATGTGTGTAAGACGTGTAACAAAGCATTTCCTCGAAAAGTTAACTTAATGTTTCATATGAAATGTCATTTAAAGGAAAAGTCTTTTCGTTGTGAGGTGTGTGCTGAAGTTTTTTCACAAAAGAGTGATTTACGTAATCATCAAAAGATTCACAAATCGCCTAAACAATACAAGTGTAGTGATTGCAACGAGATATTTTCAAGAATGGCTGACTTATTGAAACATAAGAAGACTCACAAGTCAGGAAAACAACATTCATGTACAAAGTGTAGCGAAATGTTTGATTGTGATTCAGATTTAGTACAACATTGTGATACTTTACATAAAGTTTTACCTAATGTGAAGAAGTCACCTGATTTGTTATTTGAAAAAGTGAAACATTTTAAAAGACAACATGATGTGCGAAATATTTGTACTAAAACTATCATTGTG
This sequence comes from Maratus michaelseni, assembly GCA_963931845.1. Lineage (NCBI taxonomy): Eukaryota > Metazoa > Arthropoda > Arachnida > Araneae > Salticidae > Maratus > Maratus michaelseni. Next base: position 190,710,648 of record OZ007588.1, on the reverse strand, counting down.
TCCAATGAGATGAATCAAAAAGACTTTCGTTCGTTTTTTAACAGTGTTCGATCGGATGTTTTAAACGAATTAAATTACCAATTACAAATGAAAAAGTCAATAAAATGGTATGCAGCCGTTAAAGTGGATGTCTACCGTGAATCACAGGATGGTGACTTAGAGAGAGCAACCCCCTTTTTCCTTTCCAAAAGTGAACTGGAATTAACAGAACAAAACATACATGTACATGTTGAGAATGCCTTTCTAAAGCTGTACAATGGCTTTGAAGATTTCACAGAACGTGTGTTTAATTGGACATTACAAAAAATTTTGAAATTAGAATTGATTACAGCTCAATATGACAGGCTTATTTGATTTGTATTACTTTAAATGATTAATAAATAGTTTTAATATGAAAAAGTATAGTGTTTTTTTTTTTTTTTTTTTTTTTTTAGTTGATGTAAATTACTTTGAACAGTTTGACAATGCAACATAAACTACTGTTTAACATTTTGAATGTCTTAGACAAAATGGGAATGAATTTGTTGAAATTATGTAAAACATGATGAAATAAATGTGATGTATTTATTATATGTTACTTAAACTACAAGAGAAATGATTGGAAATGTGTTATTTTAAATCTATGATACTTTTAATCACTAACAAAGTAAGACGTGACGTTATGAATCATCGATGGGTTTTCCTTTGAATAGGTATTAATCTTACTTATTGATAAGTAAGTTGAATTTTTCTCTTCGTTTAAACAATGACACTGTATGTTTTGATAATTTTCTCTCAACAGTCAAAATCAATGTTTTTAACCTAGTTAAGAATTTTTTTAACTTAAACCGTCACTGAGTTTATCCTAGATAAGTAAATTTTTATATTTAACCTACATATAAATTAAATGATTAACTATAACCATGACTGTTTTTAAAATCTAGATAAGTAGACGTTTTTATGAAACACATCCAGTGTTCTGCTGACTTTTATCGAGATTACATCAGTTAGTGAAGCAGATTAAATTGTATAAAAATATTTTATGAAATGAATATGCGATCCCACGAAGAAGGGTTTCCACCTTCAAAGCGTCCACGCTTAGAAAAAGCTATGGAAAAATCAAATACTTGTGAGAAGGAGTTAAAAGACCCAAGATTAAAACTTTCTAAAATGGACAATGACTGTGTAACTATATCACGTGATATCTCCTCTACTAAGAACTTACCAGATGTGAAACCTGAGATCGCTATGAATTTTTCAAACTTTACCAGTGGTTACGATGCAACATCTTTCGAGAATCCACATCAAGAGTCAGTTTTTGCCCAGGACTATTTAAATACATTTTTCAAAGACATAAATTTTGAAAATTTAGATTGTTCTACCCCCTTAACCTCGCTAAAGGATGAACCCTTTCAAGAACCTACGAATAATATCTTACAGACTACTGTTAAACATGAGATGAACGAGCTACAAGCAAACAGCCTTTCGCAAGCAAGTGGTGAAATACAAAGCATCACTACACCTACATTTGCCACTAAAAGTGACAAATTATACAATTCCAATGTGTTTCACAAAGAACTAAGTGACTGTTTCTACGTAACTTTGAAGTTAAAAAATAAACAATATTCTATACATATACGAGAATTTAAACGCAATGTATCTACTAATGAAGAAATCCCAACCAAAAACGGAGTTAATATGGATATTCATAGCTGGTATGAGTTTCAATATAAAATCCTTGCATTTAATTTAAGATACAAAAGTGCATCCTTTGTTTCTAATAACACGATTTTAGTGTTAAATCAAGATTCTATGATGCGAATTAAAAATTTGAAGAATTTTTCTCATGTTGACTTAAACGAACAACAAATGGAAAAATTAAAAGAAAGTACCTCACACTTAAATACTGTACTTTTACAACATATGTACACAAAACTATTACCCTTTCTCATTAAACAGAAATGTGTGGTGAGTAACAGATCATCAGAAAAAGAACCTGTGTTATGGTCTAAACTTAATACGTGTATCGAGAATAATATGGTAACAATACTTAACCAGTTGTATGAATGTACAGGATGTGTTTTTCGACATGCAAGTCAAAGCCTTCACTCATGCTTCGCATTTAATAATAAGGAAAAATTTAATCAACTAGGTGAAGCTTTGTTAATGCTCATCGATTTCGATTATGTAATTTCAACGTTTTTGAATGGAGTTTATAGTGTTAGTGAACACTTTGTACATAAGCTTCATGAACAAACTGTTTATAATGAATTGTTTAAGACAAAATAAATGATTTGTTTTGTTAAAGATCTGTGTGTGTTTATTTCTACAAAGTGTCTCTGTGTGAATTTATTAGTTTTTTATCTAATCGAACTTTTAAGTGAAGAGATGTAATTTAACTTTTTTGTATATTCCAATTCAAAAATTTCAACAATTGCAAAAAAGATTAAACTATTGAAAAAAAAATATATTCACGTTAGAAAAAAAAAATTTTTGAAAAATTTATAAGTTAACAAAAATAAAATAAAATAAAATAAAATAAAATAAAGTTAACAAAACAGCTTAAAAACATTAAAGTTAACAAAAAGTTTATAAATGTTAAAAGTTAACAAAAAATAAGTTATGTTGAAAAGTTAAGAAAACAATGAAAAGTAAACAAAAATATAGTTTTTAAATTAAAATTTTTTAAAGTCTTCAAGTTAATCAAAATGAACTTTTTACTTTTAACTATTGAGAGACTATGATCTAACTGTTTATCCTCGCAACCAACTGGTGCATATCAACTATATACTCTATATCTACATATGCGCAGAAAAACATAGACATTTACACTAACGACTTTAAATTCGACTTTAAATTCGTTAAATTTGTTCGACTTTAAATTATTTGCCAACTGTTAAGTTTAATTACTATACACAACTCGATTACCTTTCCCACAAAACACCTTTCAGAAACAAAACAGAAATTAACACTTACCGAAAAACACGTCAACTTCTTGTGCTTGCTTTCACTCAACTAACGTTTCTCCCTTATCTTTGCTAGGAGGCGCTGCAATCGCCGCTAGAGGCGTTAGTAGTCTTCCGGTGTGTGATAAGAATAAACTTTAAATCCAACTTACACTCGCTCAGTCATTCTTGCTTCTCTCTACCTTGCTAACAACCGTTTGCTGCTGGCTCATTGTTTGGTTGTTTAAACTTGTTGAATGACGTCATCATGTGTTTGTCTAAACTTGTCCAGTCTTGTTTTTATGCAGTGCGTCTATTTAGATGAGTCATCACTCGCTTATCTTGGTTGACTTGTCCAAACTTGTTTCTGTGTGGCACGTCTATTTGAGTGAGTCATCGTTTGCTTATCTTGCTTTACTTGTTTGAACTTGTCTAGTATCCACCACCTCATGTCTTTTGTCATAGCTTGAATATACTTTACACCAATCACTTAAATATAAAAGTCTTGTCACAACTTACTTAAACTTTGATAAAAATATTAATTATTTATAAATTTCATCAAATTCTTATTTTTCTGATACATTTACTATGTAATTTTCGTTCAAAAATATGGTAAAGCCCGATTTTAAATCGAAGTCTAAGATAAATTCCCCAAATTTGTAACATTTTGACACTAATAATAAATATTGTAAGCACCCAGTACATACAAGTTTTGTAAAAATAATATTACTTATAGCTAACTCGTTATGTCCCATGATACAAAACTTCAATATAGCTAAAATCAGTGTTAAACGAAAATCTAATCACGTGTCTTTATATATTATTTTGAAATGCAAAGCATTATATCTAAACGAATGATATAAGGAGTAGTTAGAATAGTTCTTATATTTTTGTTAGTAAAAAATTTATACACATTATCTTACAAGGTTGCAATATTCAACACACGGTTCACCATATTTAAAAACGATTCACCATGATTTAAAAACTTAGTTACATATTTTAAATTTATAAATTTAAATTAAAAATACTTAAGTATTTATAATTGTTTATTTATAAAAATATGTTTTAATTTAAATTTATAAATTTAAAATATGTAACTAAGTTTTTAAATCATGGTGAATCGTTTTTAAATATGGTGAACCGTGTGTTGAATATTGCAACATTGTAAGATAATGTGTATAAATTTTTTACTAACAAAAATATAAGAACTATTCTAACTACTCCTTATATCATTCGTTTAGATATAATGCTTTGCATTTCAAAATAATATATAAAGACACGTGATTAGATTTTCGTTTAACACTGATTTTAGCTATATTGAAGTTTTGTATCATGGGACATAACGAGTTAGCTATAAGTAATATTATTTTTACAAAACTTGTATGTACTGGGTGCTTACAATATTTATTATTAGTGTCAAAATGTTACAAATTTGGGGAATTTATCTTAGACTTCGATTTAAAATCGGGCTTTACCATATTTTTGAACGAAAATTACATAGTAAATGTATCAGAAAAATAAGAATTTGATGAAATTTATAAATAATTAATATTTTTATCAAAGTTTAAGTAAGTTGTGACAAGACTTTTATATTTAAGTGATTGGTGTAAAGTATATTCAAGCTATGACAAAAGACATGAGGTGGTGGATACTAGACAAGTTCAAACAAGTAAAGCAAGATAAGCAAACGATGACTCACTCAAATAGACGTGCCACACAGAAACAAGTTTGGACAAGTCAACCAAGATAAGCGAGTGATGACTCATCTAAATAGACGCACTGCATAAAAACAAGACTGGACAAGTTTAGACAAACACATGATGACGTCATTCAACAAGTTTAAACAACCAAACAATGAGCCAGCAGCAAACGGTTGTTAGCAAGGTAGAGAGAAGCAAGAATGACTGAGCGAGTGTAAGTTGGATTTAAAGTTTATTCTTATCACACACCGGAAGACTACTAACGCCTCTAGCGGCGATTGCAGCGCCTCCAAGCAAAGATAAGGGAGAAACGTTAGTTGAGTGAAAGCAAGCACAAGAAGTTGACGTGTTTTTCGGTAAGTGTTAATTTCTGTTTTGTTTCTGAAAGGTGTTTTGTGGGAAAGGTAATCGAGTTGTGTATAGTAATTAAACTTAACAGTTGGCAAATAATTTAAAGTCGAACAAATTTAACGAATTTAAAGTCGAATTTAAAGTCGTTAGTGTAAATGTCTATGTTTTTCTGCGCATATGTAGATATAGAGTATATAGTTGATATGCACCAGTTGGTTGCGAGGATAAACAGTTAGATCATAGTCTCTCAATAGTTAAAAGTAAAAAGTTCATTTTGATTAACTTGAAGACTTTAAAAAATTTTAATTTAAAAACTATATTTTTGTTTACTTTTCATTGTTTTCTTAACTTTTCAACATAACTTATTTTTTGTTAACTTTTAACATTTATAAACTTTTTGTTAACTTTAATGTTTTTAAGCTGTTTTGTTAACTTTATTTTATTTTATTTTATTTTATTTTATTTTTGTTAACTTATAAATTTTTCAAAATTTTTTTTTTCTAACGTGAATATATTTTTTTTTCAATAGTTTAATCTTTTTTGCAATTGTTGAAATTTTTGAATTGGAATATACAAAAAAGTTAAATTACATCTCTTCACTTAAAAGTTCGATTAGATAAAAAACTAATAAATTCACACAGAGACACTTTGTAGAAATAAACACACACAGATCTTTAACAAAACAAATCATTTATTTTGTCTTAAACAATTCATTATAAACAGTTTGTTCATGAAGCTTATGTACAAAGTGTTCACTAACACTATAAACTCCATTCAAAAACGTTGAAATTACATAATCGAAATCGATGAGCATTAACAAAGCTTCACCTAGTTGATTAAATTTTTCCTTATTATTAAATGCGAAGCATGAGTGAAGGCTTTGACTTGCATGTCGAAAAACACATCCTGTACATTCATACAACTGGTTAAGTATTGTTACCATATTATTCTCGATACACGTATTAAGTTTAGACCATAACACAGGTTCTTTTTCTGTAGATCTGTTACTCACCACACATTTCTGTTTAATGAGAAAGGGTAATAGTTTTGTGTACATATGTTGTAAAAGTACAGTATTTAAGTGTGAGGTACTTTCTTTTAATTTTTCCATTTGTTGTTCGTTTAAGTCAACATGAGAAAAATTCTTCAAATTTTTAATTCGCATCATAGAATCTTGATTTAACACTAAAATCGTGTTATTAGAAACAAAGGATGCACTTTTGTATCTTAAATTAAATGCAAGGATTTTATATTGAAACTCATACCAGCTATGAATATCCATATTAACTCCGTTTTTGGTTGGGATTTCTTCATTAGTAGATACATTGCGTTTAAATTCTCGTATATGTATAGAATATTGTTTATTTTTTAACTTCAAAGTTACGTAGAAACAGTCACTTAGTTCTTTGTGAAACACATTGGAATTGTATAATTTGTCACTTTTAGTGGCAAATGTAGGTGTAGTGATGCTTTGTATTTCACCACTTGCTTGCGAAAGGCTGTTTGCTTGTAGCTCGTTCATCTCATGTTTAACAGTAGTCTGTAAGATATTATTCGTAGGTTCTTGAAAGGGTTCATCCTTTAGCGAGGTTAAGGGGGTAGAACAATCTAAATTTTCAAAATTTATGTCTTTGAAAAATGTATTTAAATAGTCCTGGGCAAAAACTGACTCTTGATGTGGATTCTCGAAAGATGTTGCATCGTAACCACTGGTAAAGTTTGAAAAATTCATAGCGATCTCAGGTTTCACATCTGGTAAGTTCTTAGTAGAGGAGATATCACGTGATATAGTTACACAGTCATTGTCCATTTTAGAAAGTTTTAATCTTGGGTCTTTTAACTCCTTCTCACAAGTATTTGATTTTTCCATAGCTTTTTCTAAGCGTGGACGCTTTGAAGGTGGAAACCCTTCTTCGTGGGATCGCATATTCATTTCATAAAATATTTTTATACAATTTAATCTGCTTCACTAACTGATGTAATCTCGATAAAAGTCAGCAGAACACTGGATGTGTTTCATAAAAACGTCTACTTATCTAGATTTTAAAAACAGTCATGGTTATAGTTAATCATTTAATTTATATGTAGGTTAAATATAAAAATTTACTTATCTAGGATAAACTCAGTGACGGTTTAAGTTAAAAAATTTCTTAACTAGGTTAAAAACATTGATTTTGACTGTTGAGAGAAAATTATCAAAACATACAGTGTCATTGTTTAAACGAAGAGAAAAATTCAACTTACTTATCAATAAGTAAGATTAATACCTATTCAAAGGAAAACCCATCGATGATTCATAACGTCACGTCTTACTTTGTTAGTGATTAAAAGTATCATAGATTTAAAATAACACATTTCCAATCATTTCTCTTGTAGTTTAAGTAACATATAATAAATACATCACATTTATTTCATCATGTTTTACATAATTTCAACAAATTCATTCCCATTTTGTCTAAGACATTCAAAATGTTAAACAGTAGTTTATGTTGCATTGTCAAACTGTTCAAAGTAATTTACATCAACTAAAAAAAAAAAAAAAAAAAAAAAAAACACTATACTTTTTCATATTAAAACTATTTATTAATCATTTAAAGTAATACAAATCAAATAAGCCTGTCATATTGAGCTGTAATCAATTCTAATTTCAAAATTTTTTGTAATGTCCAATTAAACACACGTTCTGTGAAATCTTCAAAGCCATTGTACAGCTTTAGAAAGGCATTCTCAACATGTACATGTATGTTTTGTTCTGTTAATTCCAGTTCACTTTTGGAAAGGAAAAAGGGGGTTGCTCTCTCTAAGTCACCATCCTGTGATTCACGGTAGACATCCACTTTAACGGCTGCATACCATTTTATTGACTTTTTCATTTGTAATTGGTAATTTAATTCGTTTAAAACATCCGATCGAACACTGTTAAAAAACGAACGAAAGTCTTTTTGATTCATCTCATTGGACACAATGATAGTTTTAGTACAAATATTTCGCACATCATGTTGTCTTTTAAAATGTTTCACTTTTTCAAATAACAAATCAGGTGACTTCTTCACATTAGGTAAAACTTTATGTAAAGTATCACAATGTTGTACTAAATCTGAATCACAATCAAACATTTCGCTACACTTTGTACATGAATGTTGTTTTCCTGACTTGTGAGTCTTCTTATGTTTCAATAAGTCAGCCATTCTTGAAAATATCTCGTTGCAATCACTACACTTGTATTGTTTAGGCGATTTGTGAATCTTTTGATGATTACGTAAATCACTCTTTTGTGAAAAAACTTCAGCACACACCTCACAACGAAAAGACTTTTCCTTTAAATGACATTTCATATGAAACATTAAGTTAACTTTTCGAGGAAATGCTTTGTTACACGTCTTACACACATGGGGTAACTTCTGTTTCTTTAGTCCTGATGAGGTGGGTTTCACTTCATAATTCGAAACGAGCCCTTCTTTGGATAAAAGTGTAGAATCCATCTCTTGATTATTTAACTTTGGTGGTGAGTGTTGACATTCCAAGGTAGTTACGTCACCAACATAAGAATTCATAACTCGTTCCATAATAACTTAAATGAAAACTAACTTAACGAAAAATACAACCTATTACAACGATACCAGGTCACAGTAGAATGTTATGAACTCGTTTCATTGAAATTTATATAGTAATAGAGGGCGCTCGTGTAAAAAATACTAACTTTTTATTGGTTTAAAAATATTGACATTTTATTGGTTTAAAAATACGTCACATGATTATTTCATCCTATAATGTTATAAGTTCAATAACCACTTAATTCTTGCACAATGATTTAGAAAGTCTTACCTATCAGAAGTTCGTACATTTGTAAGTAAAAATCTTTATTACTTTTGTATCTATTGCTTTTATAAATAATGTTTTACTTATCAAACCACTTAATTTCTAAATGATGTATTCTAAAACGCTTTTTATGTCTTATGTATGTAAAGTCTACCAAAAGAGGGGAAAAAGAGGGGGTGTGAAGTATTTGTAAAATTGAAATACGTTACTTTATAAAAACTAGATTCCATTCCCTTTTTTTAAAATGTTGGTTGTATAAAGTCAAATCTATTGAAAATTTATTTTAATCGTATAACTCTAAACAAAATACCCGCTCTCTTTAATAAGTTAAATAGTCACTAAAAATTGTTCATTTAAAAGGAAAAAATCTTTAAAATTCTCTTATTGTATGATTTTATAAATAATATTTTGCACGTTAAATCACTTCTTAACTAAATGGAATGATCTAAAATGATCTAAAATGTCTTATGTGTTGTGGATGTTTGGTTATTTGTTAAAACCGATTATCTACGTTTGGGATATAGGTCACTCTAGGGGTCTTTCTAAGGGCTCCTAACTCGTATTGACAAGGTTCGAAGAAAACTCCGAACGATTAGGTCGACGAGCGCGAGAGAAGTTTAAACCCAAACGTCTAGTAGCTTTAAAACCAGAACCTCTCAGTCACTGGTCTTATGTGTTGTGTTTTTATAAATAATATTTTTCTTGTTTAATCACTTAACTCCAAAATGAAATGTTTCTAAGAGACTTTGTCATGTCTTAAGTGAAACATATTTAACTAAAGAAGGATGTAGTATTTGTGACATAAGTTATTCTACAGTACCCTTTTAAGAAAAAAAAAAGAAAAAAAAAGCTATATTACAAATCAATTAAAAAAAAACATATAATTAAAAAAATATATTGTTTAAGTATCCTAAAAACGATTATTTAAGTTAGTCCACAAATTTGTAAACTTAAAAAACGGAAGATATAATGTAAGAGAAAGTATGACAAATCTTTTTTTCCTTTGAAAGATTAGTCTCAAAGACTTGAATTAATTTTTCCCTAAAAATGCCACATTAATTTCAGTACACAAGTTTGTGAAACGGCTTTTGCAGGAAAATAGTGCGGTGAATACAATATTAAGCATTGTAATTTAATTCAATAACACAAATGCGTGGGTTAGTTACATTGGTAAAAATCACTTTGCTTTCGTTTTTAAAATATGTAAACACGTTATTTTTCGTAACAAAACTAGAAACCTATTTCGAATATAAGGTTAATACAAGAAAGAATCAGGCATACTGTTTCCGTCAATCTCTATAAATGACATTTCATAGTATTTTCATATAAAAATTTTCCTTCTAAATTATTATTCCGAATATAGAAATGATCTGTTGACAGAATGTTGTAAGAGAAATGTGCTTGTAAATTAAACAAACAGATGTAAAAGCAGTTATATTAAACCAAAACTCGCGAATTACTCAATAGCTAAAGACAATTTCCTGCAGTTCATTAAAACTATGATAAAGATAATTAAACGCAGGTCTGAAGCCCCATCTCTCGCATTTAAAGAGATAACAACACACCTAAGATAAGACATGTGTGGTACAGAACATTGCAGGTTCTAACATCACTAAAAATTAAAATAATACGTAAACCACTACAAAAAAAAAATAATAATAATAATAAAATAAAAAATAATTTGAAACGCTTTAAATGAAAAAAAAAAAAAGAAAAGAAAAGAAAAAGAAAAAGAAAACTCTTTAAATAAAAAATAAAATAAAATTTCACCCTCTACAAAGAACAAAATCTACGTGTATATTCCTGTACTTTTCTTATCGCTTAATCACTTCCGGCCTTTTAAACTGCCTTTCCTGTTGCAACAAGCTCCCAAACATGTTCCCAAAACATGTTTACTGCTTCCTGAAAACCCTTTTTGGAAAAAGCATGTCTAATCCGGTTTCAGGTCTTACTTCCTGTCGCGTTTCCAGTCTTAAAATAAATTTCATGTAAAACTTTTAGAAAGTAAAACAAAGTCAGAAAGATTTCCATTTTTATATTAGATGTTAGTTAGCAAATAAAATTTTTATTTCAGGTGAAAAAAAAAAAAAAAAAAAAAAAAAAAAAGATACATTTTATGTTAAATTTTTACAAAGTAAGAAATAATTCCATTTTTATTTCAGGTTAGCATAAGCCCCCCACAAAAATAAGCCCTCCCCCTCTCTCCTTATCGCATTCACTTCCTGTCACATTTCCGGTTAAACTTCCGATCGTACTTCCTGTTCACTTCCTGTCTCAACATGCCTGTTATCCCTACCTGCGACTTCCGGTGTCCACACCTGCCACTTCCGGTAACCTTGAACTTCACCTTCAGAGGTCATACACCGCGTACGCCGCTGGCGCAGAACTCTTGTTTTATATCTACTCACGCAGAGTGGCTTATTCTTTCAGGAAACTGTAAAATTCATGTTTATGAAAAGTCACAGCCATCCATCGTTGCCACAGGTTAATCTTGGAAAATTATGAAACATTTGAAGTTACTGAAAAAATTAATAGCTCGAAATGTATTTGTCACAAAATTGTTAGACAAACTGCATTAGAAAGGTAAAAAATTGTATTTTTCTTGATATAAATTTCAAATTTAATGATTATGCCGTTTTTCAAATATTGAATTAAAAAAATTACCAAACTTTACAATGAAGTACCATAGCGAAACCTTCACGCGTAAAAAGATAATGATAACGGCAATTTGTTAGCACGAGTCATAAATTATAGTAGCCTTATTATTCTGTTAAAATATAAAAGTGAATTATGTTTGTACTTTTTTTAAAAAATAAAAACATTTTATCACAAACATCAACAAAAGTTTTTCTTCTATTTATTCCCTTATTCCAAAGATATCGTTTTATCGTCTGCTGCCATAGCAACATGATAAATTAAATTTCTATTTAAAACAACACAAATGTCTACAAACACATATGCATCATTTAATAAAACTTTACTTAAGGTGTTTTTCAAACATATATAACTGTACTTCACAATGATAAAAAACCTAGCGCTGTCAAGCAACTTTAGCTCGTCATCAGGGTTATAAAACTAAAACGCAGACATACACAAAAAAATTGTTTTGTAAATATAATCTTTGATAATATTTGTCACTTGTGACCAATTTTAACCCTTTGGTACCTTCTTAATAAAATCCTGATTACCCCCACGGGGGCCCGGGGCAGCTGCACCGCGTGCCCCTGCATTAGTCGGGCCTTGCAACCAACCAACTGAAGAAATAAAAGCGTATTTTTGATGCGAGTTCTTTGAGGATTTTAACTAATATGTCAGTTAATAATTAAAATATTAAAATTCTGAATCTCAGATGCACCAAGAGAGGGCTTGGACTACCTAAATCTAAATTTTCAGGCTCTAGGGGGGCTAGATTTTGCTAGTCATCGCAGACAAACACACACACACACACACACATATACCGTGCGAAATTTTCTTCTATTAGTATATATATATATATATATATATATATATCTGACCTATGTAATACAATAGCACTCGTATTTACAAACCGATTTGGATGAAACTAAGTGTATGTATTAAGCTCACCGATATCTCGACCGAGTTCGTTGGCCAGCTTTGTCCGTCATCTTGTTTCAAAATGGAGGCCACTGAAATATTTAAAACTCAAAAAATATACAATTTTTTTTTTTAATTCAAATTTATTTTTGCTTAAGTATTAGACCAAGATACAAGGATTCCGGAGCATTTTTTGTTTTGTCTCTATCTTAAAAAATGGCTGAGATATTGCAGTTTGAAATTCTAGGGTGGCTGACATTTTGAAACAAGACAGCAAATTAAAACAAATCTGGGATTAATTTATGAGTTTTAGTGAACAAGATTTTTTGCAAATTATTATCTTTCATTGTTGTAATCATCTTCCCAATCGTACGCATAAAACTATATTCATACCCGTTAGCGTCAAATTCTCGCCAAACTTGGCGACACTTGGCGAAATAAAGCCAAATTTGGCGTCCAAAAATAAGTCTCCATAAATAAAGCCAACTTGGCTGTAATTGATAAATTTGACGAATTTCTTATTCAAATTCAGTATTAACAAATCTTCTGCAATCGAATTCTTTGCATTTTATAGCTTGCTGTTTTCTAGTAACATTAAATAAATTTTAAAACGTACATTTTCCTCCCAGTACAGGCCGGAAGGACATTTTTGAATGGCGCCGCCAGATTTTTGGCAGTTTTTTGCAAAAAATAAGAAAAATTACCGGCCGAATTTTACAAAAATTGCATTGTCGCAGTGGCGCAGCAGAGGGGGGGGGGAGGTTCGGTGTTAAAACCCCTCCCAGAGCTAAACTAGTCGGATGTGTCAATCCCAAAACTTTCTTCTATCTCACACAAGTTTCGCAAACACTAAAAACGAATCAGCAGCAATTTATATCAAAGTCTAACTGAATCTAAGTTTTTATTAAATTCCGTGCATTAGTTCTTGAGATATGACTATTGCTATAATCGTGTAAATCCTGCAAAATGCAGCATATCAGCGCCACCTGTTGGGAGATTTAGACCAAAACCTAATAAACAACAGTTTATGTCAAGGTCTAACATAATCTGAAGTTTGATAAAATTCCGTGCATTAGTTCTTGAGATATAACTATCATGATAATAATGAAAAAAGTGGCATAACAGCGCCACTGTTGGTCTATTTACACCAAAACGTAACCAGCATCTATTTATGTCAAGGTCTAACAGAATCTGAGGTTTGATGAAAATAAGTGCATTAGTTCTTGCGATAGAGCTGTTGCGGAAATCGCGAAAAATGCATCATAGCAGCGCCACCTGTCGGGCGATTTTCACCAAAAACTAATCAGCACCAATTTATATCAGGGACTAACTGAATATAAAGTTTTATTAAATTTCATGCATTAGTTCTTGAGATAGAGCGCCCACAAAATTTTTGTCACATACAGACAGACAGACAGACAGAGTCACAGACAGACATTTTCTAAAAACAGTCAAATCGTGTTCAGGACCTTCTAAAACGTATAAATCCGTCGAAAACCGGAAATCGAAAATTTTCATCTTCTTGTAAAGATAGAAGAAAGTAAAAATGGTATAAATACTGCCGCTTATGCGAATCATTGGCTAATCAAATTAGTCGCTTCCATGAATAAGTCAAAACCAAAATTCTTATTAGTATTTTTGTCGTAATCGGAATCCACCGGTTTCATTTAATAAAATTTTATCCAACAAACGTAATTCATTAAAAATACGGTTAATGCAGTGAAAAATGGAGAAACTCATAATGAAAATTGGTCACTTGTTTCGAAAAATTATACTAATCCGCACTATTCCGTACCATCATTCCGAATAAGTCCTAGGCTACATGATGATCATTTCTGTTACACTGCTGTATACTGGGGAGTCTTTTTTAATTGCATTTTTTTTCTTTGTTCTTTTTTCCGAAATGAAATTGGACCACCGAAAAACAGGAAAACGCATTTTTTAGTGCTTGAAAATGCTGAAAGTTCATAAAATGCAAAGTATCATAGTATACAAAAATGGAATTTTTGCTGTTTCACTTGTTGTAGCAGGGCGAAATATTTTTTTTTAAATATAATAAACATGTGAAAATGGAACCTATGCCTGTAATGGAATCCTGTCTTCAATCAGAATTTTTCACTTTCCCTGTGGAAGGAAAGCATATAATTATACTTTTTAATACGGAACCTCGTTTAAAACGGAATTTTCCTGGTTCCTAACGATTCCGTTTAAACAGACTTTATTGTATAACTAAGTAAATTATAATAAGGTCTAGGGAATTTTTTCTTTCCTTAAACGGGGTCGGCGGAGTCCGGGGCTACTTTTTTTACGGTGTATACGGCCTTTCCAGGCCCGGTGGGAGACTAATAAAAGAAAATTAGCCCCATCCTGCGTCGAGGTGGCCTTTTTTTTCTGTAAAAATAATACTTGTTTTGCACATTTGATTAATGCTATTCAAATGAGTTACTTTCTGACACATTTCTGAATTCCTTTTTGTTAGGAAACTCGTGAAATGGGCAGATGTTCTTATTAAGAAACTAGCAGAACCACCCGGCTTTGCCCAGGTTAACATAAATTAAAATACAATAATAGGACAATAACAATGACGACAATGTGATTTGTGCATACTCAACCATAAATCGATAAAAAAGACAATTAGAAAAAAAGCGTCACTTTAACTCAACCATAGTAAAATTTCTCAGCTTTATAAATGAAAATGCGCGTTTTCTTTTCGCATACAACATAAAAATATACGATTTTCCTGACAATGAAAAAAAAAATTACCAAATGTCGTAATATTTTGTGAAATTCGCTTTCATATGGCATCTATCAATATTATAAAACAACAAGAACGAAAAATCATGCGTCAAGCATATGAAACACTTTCCAACACAGCCAGAAAACTGTAACGAAACTGCACCGTTAAATAAGGGGAAAGAAGATAGGTAAGTAAACAGTTTAGAAAACACATAACACATTGAAAAATACAGTTTTCGAAATTACCTTCCAGTGTCAAAAAAGTAATCGGATTATTTTGTGCAGCCCTGTATATGATCAATAGATGTGGATAGATAGTGTGATAAAATTTAGTTCAGTTAGAATATACACATTTAGTAATTTTCGCCCATCGGTGGAAATACACTCGAAATTTTTTGTACAGCCCTGTATATTATCTGAAGACTTTTGTACACACCACCTATTGAGCTAAAAGGCAAATTAAAACTCACTTGCAGTAATTACCAATCGTAAACGACAATGTACCTTTTTTTCGTAGCCCTATATATGAATTTATTTATATTCCACAAACTTCTATTAGTCTACTAACTATAATTCAGCAGGAAAATGCGTAAACACAATTAAAAACTACCCTCAAGCAATTCACTCCCATAGTCTGTAGTACTTGCGAATTTCCTTGTGTAGCCCTGTATATGGTCAACCGAGTTTATAAACTATGTACGTACTATGACAAAAAAAAAAAAAAAACAGTAAAAAATGCAAACCAAAGTTGAAAACGCACTTATCACACATTAGGCTGTAAATATCGTACATGTACTGTAACCAATATCTTTTGTGTGTCCCTGTAAATAAACGCAATGCACACAAGAGAGTAATTTATAGTGCACCTCAGTAATGCATATAATTTTCATCATGTTTGAAATAGTGAAATATCACTAAATTACACTGCAGACGATTTTTCCCTATATAATGATGTGAAAAGAATTATTTTGTTTTACCTTGTAAATGAATAATAAATGCTTTGCACCCCATAATCTACAAAAAGCATGTTTTAATGTGCTTCATAATTATACATCAATTTCATTATTTTTTAAATGACGTAGTGTCATCAAAATACGCTTGAACCGATTTTCCTCCATTGACTGTAATTATGTAACGGAATACTTTTGACTGTCCGAGGCTAACGAAAAATAAAGGCTACCGTGGTGCATTCCACTTATCTTTTTTTACAGACCGCTAGAGTGACGTAATGCTAATTTCGTACACCTCCATTGGTGCATTAAAGCATCACGTGACTCCCGCAGTCTGTAAAAAAAGATACGCGTAAAGCACCGCGGTAGCCTTTCTTTTTCGTTAGCCTCGGACTGTCCCTGTAAAACAACTATAAGTGCTACACCCTTCAGTTGAAATAGGGAACATGCTATAGTAAACGACAATAACATACAAAATTTTCAGGACAATCGAAGCATATTTACGGGAGTTAGAGCACGGACAGACGGCAGACAAACCAAAGTCATAAACACTTTTCAACTAGGTCGGAAAGTGTTAAAAACATATTCGTGAGTAATGTCGACATCATATTGACGGTAGCAACGACCTAATCATTAAATTTTGCTTGTTACTGCACATTTGAAACTACTAAATATCGCATAATTTTATTTTTTAAACTTTCAATTAGAAAAAAAAAATTGCACTTTCAAATGTAGTGTGAAAAGTTTATCTTAATTTACTGATTTTTATGGATTTTAAAGTAATTTTAAAGCATGTATATTTTTTAATCTGTGTCCAATCCAATTACGAAAGATTAACTTATTTGATCTTTATAAAGTAAAGACATTTATTTCTAAACATAGCACATTCAATTTTTATGCGGTCGAATAAAATAAATGTACTATGTTATTCGTTTGAAAAGCGTATCTCAATTTACTGATGTTTTATGGATTTAAAGTAATTTAATATTCTGTAAAATTATACGGTAAAGGGATGCTAAACTTATACTTTGGCGACCAATACATTCTGTGGAAATTACTCTAACTTTGTGTAATTGCTATAAAATACTAATATTTTGTGAATGAAAACCGGCACATGATTTAAAATAGGACAACACTTTCATCGGTGTAGATTTTCCTCTGAACCGATACTTGTCTTGTTAAAACAAATTCTTTCACTTCATGAATCATGTACAAATATATTTATAGATAATGTGCATGTTTCTCAACTTAACGTAGGCAAAAACGTTGAGCTAAATTGCTTGAAGTTTTGCCAAGTTTCTGGTAATTTTCAAATAGTTAAAATGCATTATATTATGTGCAGGAAATAATACATTATGAATTACTAACTCCGCAAGAATTGTTGCTTTTCGCCTACAGTTAATTGAGAAAAACGACTTTACTTGAATGCGTGACGTCACATGCATATGCATATTTGTATTTAAAACATGAAAGCGATTAAAGAAATCCAATACTACTGTACTCATAGATAATTTTTAAATTAAACAATATTATTAAATACTAAATTTAACTCCGAAATTATAATTACAATGTAATTTAAACAGAATTTGTTAAAATTGCGTTTTGAAATTACGTGATTTTTGATGCAAAACATTATTTTTCAAAAATATAGTGTTCTTTTAAGAATTGGATAATAATTTCGAAGCTGGTGAAATGAAAATATCGCCATGTTGTCGAACTTATAAAAAAATATTAATTTTTAAAATTAAAATAAACGTTTTATATTTTAAAAAATGCATTTAATTTTTTTCCCCGATAAACCATTTTATTTTTAATCCCATTTGTTTTAACACCGATTTTTGAAGAAAAAATAATGGAAAATACTGTATTGTTTTCTTTAAATCCAGTTTTTATTAATGGGGCATCTACTGTCCACCTGCATCCAAGGAACTTAAATATGCCTCCTTGATTGAGGCTCAAGCTGAAAGTTTACGATGTAATGATTGCTAAGTGTCAATATTTAGCAGACGATTTTTGATTATGTAGAACAGGCATGTCAAACACGTGGCCCGCCGATAACTTATCTGTGGCACCAGTGACGGATCTGAGGGGGGGTTAGCCGGGGCAGCTGCCCCGGGTGCAAGACATGAAAGGGCGCAAAAATGAGGAATCATAAAAGATTAAGAATAAATAAAAATTAAAAATTCGCATGAAAAGATATTCAATTTTATTTTGTTAAACATACGTTTACATAACGTTGCATAAGGATCAGAAATAAAAAATTAATTAATTTATATTGCATTATACAAAATATCACATTGCCACCGGTATTTTTAAGAAATTTTTGTTTATTTAAAATTCAAAGATTTTGCATCACCCTTTTTTCCGACACTGTTCTTTGTTGTTTTACAGCGTGTGCAGTATTTATTTTATTTCATTTATGTCTAAAAGACATTCGGGTGATTATTACAGAAAGAATGCTGAAAAAAGAGAAGATGAGGCTTCACAGCTTGTTGTTATCTTGGCTGTTATACAGCACCAGTAAAAATTCATTATATCATATTCAATGTAAATTATTTCCAAGCATGTTTCCTGAGCATAAATTGTCATTTTTAGCAAAAGAAGAAGGGTTTACTCAGTGGAAAAAACCTAGTGAGAGAATTCCCGAGCACGAAAATTCTTTGTTTCATAAAAGAAACTTTTGTTCATGGAAAACGCTCGAAAATTCACTTTCTGAAGTTGGTGGTATTGATAAAGATTTTCAAAATAAAATTTTGGAAGCGGAGACTCATTGGAAATCCGTTCTGTATGAAGGGGAAGGCCGGTCAAAGTGGTCACCCTAAGGTTTGGTGACTTTTTGTTTCCCCTTAAAATACATATACATAACTGACAATTTGCATTGAACTAGAGTGACTACTTAGAAGTGTAAGGGTATTTATAGTTTTTACGAAATAATAATGCGGAAGCAAGAATTTGGTTTTTTTTTTCAAAAAAGGTCAAGGACTTTGGCCGTCTAGGTTGGGCAAAGTGGTCACTCCATGTCCACTCTGCCCTATAGGTGTAAAAAGATTGAAAACACTATTTAAATGATTAGAACATTTTTATTGTCATAACAAATTGTATGAAATATAATGAAAGATTGAAAATGGTATGAAAATCCAATAAGAGTTGACAAACCCACAGAAATAATTATAAATCGGACTCAAACACTGCATTTTTCGCAAATGAACTCCACGTCATTTTCTTCGCGAAGTGAACAGGCCTCATGAGCCGAGAGGTGACAAACATTGCACCTGATCCAACCTTCATAACTTGATCCAATCAACAGCCACTACCCTGACCACTTTACCCGTTTGGGAGACATGACAGAAAATACGTTCTACAGTTGAAAATAATGAACAGTCAGCGACCACTCACTCACCAATGTGAAGCTGAAAACATGCTCTTTCTTTACATATGCAATAAATAATTGCAAGTACAACAGGTTATTGTTAATTGTATGTAATATAAGTCACTTACCTTAGATCACAAACTTCAAAACTGGAAAACTCGCTCTAAAATTATAAAGTATGGAACCACATTGTTCAACGATTGATTGTCTAGTTACTCACTGTCATCAAACGAAATAGTTTGACCACAAACCACACAATGCTAGCGCTCGGGTGACGCCATTATATTGGGTGACCACTTTACCCGGCTTTCCCCTGATAATCAGTTCATGCGATCAAAGAAGCAATCACCCATGCCCACCTAAGAGGTCTCGGGGAACTCGACGTTTTCACAGACTCGAGATCGGCGCTCCAAGCGCTTCACGGACTTGTGCCTCAGCACAGGGCCATTGCCGAGATTAGGGACTTGATTAAAACCACAGGAATTGAGGTGCATTCATTTGCATTGTGTCCGGGCCCATGTTAGTCACATCTTTAACGAAAGGGCGGACAAATTGGCAAAAGAAGCCACCGCATGACAGTCTGTTGACGTGGTGATTCCAGTCACGCACCGCCAAGCCAAAAAAGAACTCTTTGGACGTGCCTTGTCCAAGTGGCAAGAGAGATGGGATCAATCTGGGACCAGCCGCAAGGCTTGTGAAGCTTTCCCACGCGTCGGCACTCGCCGACTGCAGGGCAATTTCTACATTAACCAGATCTTCACGGGACACGGCACCTTCGGTGATCACCAGGCTCGTTTCTTTTACCACGACTCTACATGTTTTTGTGGAATCGAGGTAGGTAACATTAGCCATGAGCTATATCGGTCCGTGCTCTGGAGGTCTGTGCGGGAAAAGTACTTTCCTCGCGACTTCCGGACGCGTGCGCCACGCGATCTCTGCCTGGACGGCTATGCCAGAAAGGGAGTTCGGCTGATTATTCACCGACTCCTAATGCGTACGTTGGATCGGAACCTAGGTCACCGAAAACAGGCCGCAATAACCGAGCTCTTCGCAGTCAAAGACCGCATTTGAACGCAATGCCAATCGCCGGTGGTCCCCGCGGTGCAGGAGGTAGAGGTAATGGTGCATAAAAAGTTCGCAGGCTTGAGACTTGTCTCGTAAGACGGCTCTATAAGTGGATCACGTGAAAATCTCGATTTCTCTAATCCTAAATGTGGGAATTTCTTAAATATAATTGAGCTAGTATCACATTATCATGCAGATCTTTGCGATCATATTAACCGTCATACGAGGTCAAGTTAGTTACTTTTCACATGGCATTCAAAATGAATTTCTAGAGATTATTGCTGCGAAAATAAGTGATATAATTTTTAGTGACATCAAAGAAGCAAAATACTTCTCCATCATGTTCGAATCTACTCCTGATGTAAGCCATTTAGATCAAATGTCACAGGTTATTAGATATGTAAAGATGAGTGACAATGGTTTTGAAATAATCGAAAGTTTTATTGACTTCTTCAATGTCAGCCAGAAAACTGGAGAAGCCCTTACTGAACTCATTTTACAGAAATTAGAAAATGGTGGTCTAGATATAAATAACTGTAGGGGCCAATCCTACGACAATGGCTCCAATATGTCCGGAAAGTATAAAGAACCAAACCCGAATATTGCAAGTAAATAATTTAGCATTTTTTGTTCCTTGTCCTGCTCATACCCTCAATCTTGTTGGTGTAAATGCTGCCAAAAATTTATCAGAAGCTGAGACTTTTTTTGGTATCTTAAATCGCCTTTACAAATATTTTAGTGTCTCAACTAGTAGATAGGACATTCTAAGAAAACATGTTCCTCTTTCACTAAAATTACAAAGTACTACTCAGTGGTCATCAAAACGTGAAGCTGTAACAGCAATTCATAAACATATTGGAAAGATCATAAATGTTCTAAAGGAATTACAAACTGACCCATTAGCAGCTCCTGAAACAAAAACAGAAGCTTCTTCACTACTCTTTAATATTACCAAATTTGAATTCATAGTGATGACATGCTTCTGGCATAAAGTGCTGACTTAACTCATATAGTGAATAAACTTTTTCAAAGGGACGACATGACGATTCACAGGTCTGTAAAACACTTAAATGATCTCATTAAAATTTTAGATTCAGAAAGGGAAGTATTGCAACTAATGCAATACAGGATGCAAATGGTATTGCTACTGACATTGGTATTGAGGCAAAATTTAGGGAAACGAGGAAGACAAAAAATAAGAGGTTTATTGATGAGCTTTGTGAAGATGAAAGTTGTGCTATTTCTGATGAGGAGAAATTCACACTAAAAATCTTTGAAGTAGTGGACAGAATCCTAACTGAATTAAGAAACAGATTTGAAGCTATTCAAAATCTCAATGGCATGTTTAGTTTTCTTCATGGAAGCCATTTCCTAAAAATGTCAAAAGAATTACAAGGGCAAGCTGGGCAGTTGGCAAATATGTATAAAAACGATATAGATAAAGAAGGAACTTCTTCTGGAAGTCGAAAGGTTTAAATATCATACACTGGAGTTAGACCAAAAGATGAAGTCAAGTTCGGCTATTGAACTACTAAGAATGACAAATTTATATGGACTTTAGGATGCTTATCCAAATCTAACTACTTGTCTAAAAATATTCATACCACTACCTGTATCCGTCGTTTCTTATGAAAGAAGTTTCAGTAAATTAAAATTGATTAAAAGATATCTAAGAAATTTAACAAAGGAACAACGATTATCCAATCTATGTATAATAATTTTGAAAATGAGATAGCTTGCAAATTACCTTATAACAGCATAATAAAAACTTTTGCATCAAAGAAAGCTCGCAAAGTAAATCATTAATAGGTGTTGTAGATGTTAAAACCGGTATATTTTCTGTAATTTTTGTATTATGTAATATTGTACTTTTTATATAGAAAAAATGCATTGTAAAAATACAGATTTTGAGCATTGATTATTAATATTACTTTCTTAAGCAATTGTTTACGCATATTTTATTCTGATATTCTTGGGAGCAGGGGTGGGGTGCAAATCTACAAGCTTGCCCCGGCTAAAATTTAGTCTAGATCCGTCTCTGTGTGGCACGCGAACCCTTTGGCCGTTTACCTATGTTTAATTTAGTTGTTTTAGTTATTAGTTAATTCAGAATGCTACCACTATTTTTGAATAGTAATATTTGTCTTATTTATTCTATCATTAAATAAAAGTCTCTTCAGAATCTAGTAACATTCTGAATTAAAAACATCTTTTAAGTGAAAATACAAATTATCATACAATATAAATTCCATTAAATTTTAATGCATTACTTGAATACAGTTTTTTTTATTTCTATTTTTAAATAGGCAATTATTGTGTAAATATTTTTCATGTAGGTTAGAGCACGAATCACTAAAATACTTTATTTTTTTATTTTGGTGATATCATTTCATAAAACTCATAAAATTTTCCAAGTATATGGACGTTTTTCGCGGTTCCTTGCGATTCCGTCTCAGCAGGTTTTAGTGTATATAATATTTTTAAAAAATAACCGAGTACTTTTAATAGAAAAATTTATTATTTACTGAAAACATTAAAACGTGCGAAGACGGAACTTGTCTATAACGGAAACTAGCGTTAAAGCTGTTCCCAAACACATATTTTCCCTGCTCAACATATCGAAAATATCCACACAGTCATTTTAATACATTAAAAGTATAAAATTGGCAGACATGCCGATTGAAATGATTTAGAATCGAATAGCGTTTAACATTTTTTGATAAATTCTGTTAAATTTTTTTTGACAATACCTCTTGAAAAATCCTTTGCATTTAAAAGACAAGAACGAAAGAAAAATCATGCGTCAAGCATAGATTATGTAACACTTTCCAACGCTTCCAAAATA
Source organism: Maratus michaelseni (assembly GCA_963931845.1). Lineage (NCBI taxonomy): Eukaryota > Metazoa > Arthropoda > Arachnida > Araneae > Salticidae > Maratus > Maratus michaelseni. The sequence continues at coordinate 190,687,333 of OZ007588.1, read as the reverse complement.
ATTTTACAAATCACACCGTTTAATAAGCTAAAAGTTAACATCTAAGTAAACAATTTGGAAAACGCATAACATATTTAAAAACATAATTTCAGGAATTTCCAACATATACAATATTCGGAAAAATATCCGAATACTTTTATTCAGCCCTGTATAGGATCTATAGATTTGTATATATACTACATAGGATGCTAAATTTCAGTTCAGTTAGGAAACGCGTAGCACAGTTTAAAATTCTCCGTCTGTAGTTTCTGTCAATAAAAGGAAATGTGTCCGCAAACTTTTGTGGTTCCCTGTATAGGATCTACAGAATTTATGCACACCACGTAATAGACAAAAAACGAGTTAAAATTAAAATCACGTTCAGTAACTTAAAACGCACTTCCAGGAATTATTGTTAACAGACAGTAGAGAATTCTTTTGTGTGTCCCTGTAAATGAACGATGACTGCTATACACACAATATTCTCTTGTAAGCCTCTTGTAATGCACCTTAGTGATATATATAAATTTCAACGCGTTTAAAATAGTGAAACATTATTTAAATAAACTGCAGACGATTTTTCTCCATAGACGTAATGTAACGGAATTCTTTTGACTGTCCCTGTAAAGTAACTATAAGTGCTATGCACACCCTATTCCATATTAAGCTTCTTCTAATGCACCTTAGTGATATATATAAATTTCAATGCGTTTAAAATAGAGAAACATTATTTAAATAAACCGCAAATGATTTTTCCCCATAGACCGCAATGTAACGGAATTCTTTTGAGTGTCCCTGTAAAAAAACTATGAGTGCTACACACTTCCGTTGAAATAGTGAACATGCTATAGATAACGACAATAACATATAAAAATTGCAGAGTAATCCGAGCATATTTACGGGAGTTAGAGCACGGACAGACGGCCAGACGGCAGACGGCCATACGGCCAGACAAACCGAAGTCATAAACACTTTTCAACTAGGTTGGAAAGTGTTAAAAAAAAGCGAGACACTAATCGATATCTTTATTTTTAATCAAGACCACACACTGCTTTTACGCAGGAAATATTATTATTTGCGCTCTTTTAAAATTTACAACAATAGGACAAAAGATGTTTTTGAAATAAATAAATCTTTCGTGTAAATTTATTTTTAAATTGAAAACTGTTGGGAAATAATATTAGGGTATTTTAAATATGGTGTAATTTTCTCCATTTACTGCTTTTAACGCGTAATAATTTAATTATTATTTTAAAGTTTTATTTATCTGTTTAAAATTCACGCGCAAAGTATATTTTTATGACGTAATTTTTCCAATTTACTGCTTTTAACATGTAATTATTTAATTATTATTTTAAAAGTTGTATTTCTGTTTTTAATAGTCATGTGCAAAAACACATTTTTTGGATTGAAAGGTAATATTAAAAGGCATTATTTGCGCTATTTTATAAATTGGCAACAATATAAACAAGAACGGAAAATCATGCGTCAAGCATAGATTATGTAACACTTTCCAACGCTTCCAAAATAATTTTACAAATCATTACCGTTTAATAATATCGAACTTTTGTGCTGCCCTGTATATGAAATACAGAATTTATACACACCAAGTAATAGACAAAAAGTGAGTTAAATTTAAAATCGCGTTCAGCAACTTAAAACGCACTTCCAGGAACTATTATTAACAGACAGTAGAGAATTATTTTGTGTGTCCCTGTAAATGAACGATGACTGCTATACACACAATATTCTATAGTAAGCCTCTTGTAATGCACCTTAGTGATATATATAAATTTCAATGCGTTTAAGATAGTGAAATATTATTTAATTAAACCGCAAACGATTTTTCTCCATAGACGTAATGTAACGGAATTCTTTTGACTGTTCCTATAAAGTAACTATAAGTGCTATGCACACCATATTCCATATTAAGCTTCTTGTAATGCACCTTAGTGATATATACCAATTACAATGTATTTGAAATTGTGTAACATCATTAAAATAAACCGCAAATGATTTTTTCCTAGACCATAATGTAACGGAATTCTTTTGAGTGTAAAAAAACTATAAGTCCTACACACTTCAGTTGAAATAGGGAACATGCTATAGATAACGACAATAACATATAAAAATTGCAGGGCAATCCGAGCATATTTACGGGAGTTAGAGCACTGACAGACGGCCAGACAAACCGAAGTCATAAACACTTTTCAACTAGGTTGGAAAGTGTTAAAAATGGCCTTTTCGAAATATGAAATAAATTTCTATCGAAATAATGAAAATTTGAATCAAAAATTTAAAAAAAATAATAATTACGTATTTTAAACTTGTCAACTATGTCCCTAAAAACGGGCTATAAATGTTAAACACTTCATTTTCAATACCGAACATGTCATAGTAAACATCGATAACACCTATCAATTTCATAGAAATCCGAGTATATTTACGTGAGTTAGAACACTGACAGACAGACAAACCAAATTTATAAACACTTTTAAACTATGTTGGAAACAGACTGAAAATTAATACAATTTAGAAAATTCAATTAAATGCTATAGACTTGGTTGATTTAAAGTAATTAATATAGTTTTTTTTTTCTTAATAAAATAAAATAAACTATGTATAATAATAACTTTGGAACTTTGCATGAATATGTCTTTAACATGGCTGTGTTTCGTACGTACAAATTTTATTCTGTATAATGGTAATAAGATTATCTATACTTTTTTTATGTGGTCCGCGACTTTGTATATAATGCTTAATTTGGCCCGTGGCGGTAAGATTGAATCATGAAGTTTGAATGCGCAAAAATATGTTTTGTATTTCTTAGAAAATTTACCTTAATATTAACAAACCAGTGGAAACAATTTGCCTTAGTAAAATTAGGAGCTAAATTATTTATTTTTCTCCAAACACGTTTAAATATATGTACTGTGTCGTTTAAAGCACTTATAGTAATCTTTGAAATGTGCGAAAAAATCAGGTCTGCCAAAATTGACGTCAGTTTCAGATTTCAAATTATAGCGAGTTAATCTGAAATTGGTTTATAAAAATATTTTCCATACGCAGTTCCTTTGAATGGCAACGGAAAAGAAATTTCGGTAGTTTTCGGTTACCCGGGCGCCAGTGATATATGTACATATATAAATACATATCCATATACATATATATGTATGTATATACATACATATATGTATATATATGTGTACGTATATATATATATATATATGTATATGTAGATATGTGTATATATGTGTGTACATATGTACATGTATATATATATCACTGGCGCCCGGCTAACCGAAAAGTATCGAAATTTCATTAGAAATTGAGGGGAAAAAATAGATTTCTGTAATGATAAACAATGGGAGATGTTTAAAAATGTGGTAAAGAATGGTCTGAGAAATTTTTAAAGTTGACAGTGATTTTACTCGTGTTCTAAAACGTATATACATCAAATTTCATTCCAATCGGACAAAAACTGTAGATATACTGTAGATAAGGAACATATACATACCAAGAACGGCTTTTATATATAGATAGACTATGTAATCGAATGACAGCGCAGGAAAGGAGAAAAACCTGTCGTCTCATGCCAACAATCGCTTATAACTCGATAAGTAATTTATTTTTTAATGAGTGGTAAGAACCAATCGATTCCAAATCGCTTCAAATAATGGTGAGGACTTATAACTTTTATATGCCTTTACGTTTAAAAATGAGTGAGAAAGTTTCGCGTTGTTAAGCAGGGAATTTGATAACCGACTTAATTAAATCTTTAATAAATTACAGAGAAGTATTTTTCAAAATATCCTTTTTTTTCTATAGATTCTTAAAATTATGGTTTTCTTTAACCATCTTTTTTTTTTTCAACATTCCAAACCACACAAATTTTTTAATGGGTGTTCATTTAATTGTCACTTAATTATCATTAGTATTGTTATTCCGTATTCCAGAAGTTGTGGACATATAATCTGCTGTATCTTAACCGTTTCGCTTTAGTACTTAATTGTGAAGTTTGGTAATTTTTTTATTCAATATTTGAAAAACGGCATAATCATTAGATTTGAAATTTATATCAAGAAAAATACAATTTTTTACCTTTCTAACGCAGTTTGTCTAACAATTTTGTGACAAATACTTTTCGAGCTATTAATTTTTTCAGAAACTTCAAATGTTTCATTTTCCGAGATTAACCTGTGGCAACGACGGATGGCTGTGACTTTTCATAAATATGAAAAATGATAGCGATTGAAAGAATAAGCCACCCTGTGTGTGGCTAATATTTGTGACATACAGATAGTTTCAGGGGTGCCCAGAGAGGGGTTTGGTGACGCAAAGTGCGTCATACAATTTTTTTTGGGGGGGAGGGGGGGGGGGAATTTAGAGAAAAAGTACATTTTGGGGGGGATTTTTAAATTTTTAATATTTCCTTTTTTTCACTATTAAAAAATTCTTGATTTTTTTAATATCATTTTTAACTTTTTTTCAACATTCAATTTCCAGAAATGTTCCTTTATATATATATATATATATATATATATATATATATATATATATATATATATTCTTTAAATTCTAGATAAGGGCAATAAGAACCCATTCTGCATCTTGCTATCTTTGAGGTGTGGTAATAAAAAAAAATACTTGGAATACAGGTGGGAAAATGTTTAACACATGCTGAAAGGCAATTAGGATCACAAGATGTGATAAAAGGAATAGCTTTCCAGAAGCGTCTTAAGTAATTTAGGTGGTACATGGGTCGTATCGTACGGTCCGAGTCCAAAAATACATTTTTGATGGGTGGTATAAAAAATAAAACACAAAATAAGCATTTCAGAGGAAGAGACAACGCTAAAATACATTACTTGACCATTTTCAGAAAACTAGAATTTAAGTACAGTATATTTTAGTGATGTAGATGTTAGAAGAATAGTATTGTATGTCATTAAAACAGTATAAGGCAAACAACCTGTACAGAGAAAAAAGGAGTTCAAGCCACTAATTATTTTAGGGGGAAGGGAGGAATTTAAAGAAAAATTATAGTGTAAAAGAAAAACATATACAGAATACAGGGGCTTACAGCAGATTTAGGACTATGTTTTAATGGTACAGTGTCTACCATTTTATAAGAATCGGTACTTGTAAGAGTATATTGTATGTTGTTAAAGGAGTATAAGGCAACAACTTGTACTGAAATAAACGCTTCAATCCACAGTTTATTTTAGGGGGGGGGGGGGTAAGGGTGGTTTAGAGAATGTTTTGTCTTTTTGTGGGGGGAGGGGGATTAAACTGTATGACTAGGTAGTATAGAAAATAAGATTGGGAAATATTAAGCTTCGAATTTCCTTAGTCATCGTAATGTTTTCGATTTAATTGCGGTTATGAGCAAATTGGTAACTGAACGTATATTAGAAAAAATGAAAGTAGTAAACAAATGTTCTATTATCCTCGATTCTACGCAAGAAGTCAGTAAAAAAGAAGTGACTCTGTGATACTTCGATATGTAGAGGAAAATGAGTATAATATTAAACCAGTGAAAAGATTAATAAACGTTTTTACATCCGGTGAAACCGGTGGAGAGGATTTAAAAAGAGAATTAATAATGTGTTGGAAACAGTTGGCCTCGATCCAAATAATATTGTAGGCCAAAGTACGGATGGTGCAGGTAATATGAGAGGTCGCTATATTGGCTTGAGAACTCTTTTAGCAAATGACTATAAAACTGCATTTTATGTGTGGTGGTCGGCACACAGGTTTGCACTCGTCATCGAAAAATCGATAGACCTTTGTTCTGAAATTAGAAACTTATTTCCCTTATGGGTATGTTTTTATTTATGTCTGGTCATAAGAGGCACGCGTGTTTTGTCCAGAACTTTGAAGTCAGAAAGTAAAGCAAGAAGGCTTAAAAGCGTTAACATCAAACGTTGGTTAAGTAAAAAGCAGGCAGTGGGAACTATCCTCCACTGTTATGACGAAATTAAAACATCACCTTATAATATGCATACTGACAAACATTCCAATAAGGAAACGGTTATTTTTGCAAAAGGCTTGCATAAAAAACTTCGATTTGACACTGAGTTTGACACTGTTGCAGCTTTGCATAGTGTAGACTTCGTCTTCAGTATAGTGAGTCCTGTGACAGTTTGTCTTCAATGAATTACAGTCGATTATGGATAGAGTTGCAAAAAATCGTTTTATTCCCAGCTTTATTTCCAATAGTTCCGGTTTGTTCCCAGGTTTATTCCCAAAAGATCTGGTTTATACCCAAAAAACCAAGTTTGTTCCCATGTTTAAACCGGGTTTTTTCTAGCCTTTGCTACTCTAATTATGGATCTGTTCAAGGAATTATTGACAGTGTAAAAAAAAAAATCTTTGGACAATATTCGCATGGACGAAAGTTCTTGGGAAAAAAAACTTTATAGAAAATTGACAAATTCGTCCAAGAACATGATCTGACAGAACCTGGGATAAAAAGATATTCATGGATGACATAAGTGTTGATGAATGTATTGTCGACAGAGAAAAAAAATGGAAAGTAGACGTGTTCAATAGAATTATAGATGCTCTCACTGTCCAACTTAAAGACAGATTCTTCGATTAAACACTTTCAATGGTGCAGCAAATGACGCATTTTACGCACGAAGGAATTTTAGAATAGCAGAAGAGAATAAGAAAATAATACCGAATGACATCAATGAAATTTGTACTTTCTACCATGCGGATTGTGAGCATTTGCTAAGAAATTAATAATTTCAGTGAACTGTATAGTATTTCTCACACAAATGTTGCAATGACTGACATTGGTCCTGTTAACGATATTCAAAAGCAAATGGATGAGAATGGAAAACTAGATGAAGAAGAAGATGAAGAAACATCAGCAATGAAGGTTAAAGACATGTGAATTACAAAGGGATTTTTAAAACCCTATCGTTGTTTGAACAATTTCTCTGCGGATTCAATAATTTGAATGTATTTTTGCAGAATCCTACTATCCCTCGCAGTTACAAGCTGTTCTTCAGAAAAAGCTATGATTTGTGTAAAAATTGTAAAAAATAGGCTACGATCTTGCATGGGAGATGTTTGGCTTTCTAATTTGATGATTCTTTCTATTGAAATTGTTTCTATTGAAAATATTGTTTTTTCCAAAATTAGTAATGAGGAAATCACAAATTCTTGTGCCACAACTACAGCAGTCAGAATAAAACAATTGACAAAAATTTAAAAACTTGGTCCAAATGAAAATTTAACATCTTGATTTTTTACTTCAACTCATAACAGTTTTTTTAAAGAAAGTATTATCCCAGATATTTAAGCTCTGTTTGTTGATAATTTGAATTCTAATGTATCATTTTTTTTTAATTTCTGGTTATATTAACAATATTTTTTTTTTTACGTTTTTACATCTTTTGGCTTTTTTTTTATATGTGATCGAGATGAAACAAACATCAATCTGATTTTTTTTTTAAATTCTAGAATTTATTTCAAATTAAAATTTAGATTTTTTTTTTAATTTTCTCTTTTACGAGATTTTTTGTGTTTTCTTTTCTTTTTCATTCAGACGATGGTTGAGACAAGGTCTTATCTGTAAAAAAGTCTTCTTAAAATCTCTAAAACAATTCTTTCCATATTTCAAAATTTATAAAGCATAATTCATATTTAGGCAAAATATTATAACTTAGTTTTGCATTCATGCAACCAAATGTGTGAAAAAAAAAAATGCTTTAAATTTTGTCAGATAATTCTACAGACATCTAATCTAGTCTTCTCTCTCAAAGAGAGGAAAAAAAAAGGTTTAATCAAGAGTTTAATAATTTTTTTGAATATATGGCAACTTCAGTGGCTTAAAAATTGCATTTTTTAAACTTGTAACTCGCATTTCTGAAAATACTTTTTCCAGCATAATAATGTATTTTAGATTGGTGTATTCTTTTACGCAAAATAATGAAACAATATGGTTTTCATATGGTAAACCGCATAGTCTGCAGAAAGAAAAAAATGACGTTTATTATTATTTTAATTTACTTCTATTTGTTTTCAAATGTTTATCAAATTTGTTTTATAGAATTGTTCTTTTCATTTTTTCCAGAATGTGTTTTCTATATTTGTTAACATACAGTGTGTTTTTTCCAAACGTCGACCAATGGATAATTTCTTAATCGTTAGTCTTAGGCATATAGTTCCAATTGCAAAAGTACTTAAAATTAGCTAAATAATTATGTTGGACACAATTTGAATTAAAAAAAAATGTAATTCTGATGAATAAATTATAAAAATTAACTTTTTATACAGCCTATGGGTCCTATAAGTTATATTTGGTAAAACAATCCTGAAGCTCTGACATATCAAATGAAAAAAAAATTGTACGACCAAAACTCACCGTGTTATACGTTCGGTTAGATCGAAATTGTACATTATTTCAGGCACTATGTTAACTCCCCCCCCCCCCCGAATACATTCCTGAGCATGAGAACTGTTTCACTAAATATAACTTATAGGACCCAGGGACGTATAAAAAGTTAAGTTTTTGTAACGTCTTCAAAAATGCATTTTTTGACCCAAACGGCGTATAACATAATCCTTCAGCTAATTTTAAATATTTTTACTTTCTTCTATCTTTACAAGAAGAAGTCCTGAACACGATTTGACTGTTTTTGGAAAATGTCTGTCTGTCTGTCTGTATGTGACACAAATTTTGTGGGCGCTCTATCTCAAGAACTAATGCACGAAATTTAATAAAACTTTATATTCTGTTAGTCCCTGATATAAACTGGTGCTGATTTGTTTTTGGTGAAAATCGCCCAACGCTACTATCCTGCATTTTTCGAAATTTCTGCAATAACTATATCTCAAGAACTAATGCACTTATTTTCATCAAACTTCAGATTCAGTTAGACCTTGATATAAATAGATGCTGATTATGTTTTGGTGTAGATATCCCAACAGGTGGCGCTGCTAAACCACTTTTCTCATGATTTTTACGAAAGCTATATCTCAAGAACTAAATGCACGGAATTTGATCCAACTTCAGATTCTGTTAGACCATGACATAAATACATGCTGCTTACGTTTTGGTGTAAATAGCCCAACAGGTGGCGCTGATATGCTACTTTTTTCATTATTAACACGATAACTATATCTCAAGAACTAATGCACGGATTTTCATCAAACTTCAGATTCAGTAAGACGTTGGCATAAGTTGTTATTGATTAGGTTTTGATCTAAATCTCCCAAAAACTGGCACTGCTATGCTGTATTTTGCAGAATTTACACGATTTTAGTAATAGTCATATCTCAAGAACTAATGCGCGGAATTTAATAAAACTTTAGATTCAATTAGAACATGATTATAAATTGATGCTGATTCTTTTTAGTGTATGCGAAACCTGTGTGAGATAGAAAAAAGTTTTGGGATTGACACATCCGACTAGTTGAAATTGAAACTGTTTATCAAAGACTAACGGTTCAGAAATCATCTATCAGTCAATGCTTAGAAGGGACATATTTTATATTTTTTATAATATGTGTAGATTAAAATTTTTGATTAAAAAAAATCTTTAAGTTTAAGTTTATATTGTATTTATTTGTTATTAAATTATTTAAAAATGAACCATTAAGTGTAAAATATCGAGCTATCAGACTGATCTCGAGAAACAAGTACTGCCTTGCAAGAGTGATCTCATGTCCTACGAAAGCAAGGAACAAGCAGTGATGTTGGGACGAATTTAAATTTTCATATCCTCCGGCTAACGAGCAAAATTGTAATGTTATTTTCTCTGTATTTTATCTTAAATTCTAAAAAGAATTGATTTTTCTAACATTAAAAAAAAATTGATTACGTATACGAATGTAATCATTAAGAGTATTAATCATTACTCCAGTCATTAATATTGCATTATATCTTTAGAATTAAATTAATTGAAATAATGTTTGTATTGCAGTGAAAACTGGAGCTTAGTGAACGCATTAACATGGGCTTGTCAGTCAGGACTTATAAATGTGGAAACAATCAGATTGCTAATAATAAAATATATATCTTCATTATTTATTACGCTGATAAAACTTATTGCATGTTTGTGTGATAGTACGTAAGAATACTATTATTAAATTATCAGTACAATATATTTTACAATTGATGTTCTGTGTAGGGGGGGGGGGGCAATGTTAATGTATGAAGATTTTGGGGGGGGGGGGGATTTGCGTCATTGGGTTTGGGGGGGATGGTCACCACTGGATAGTTTCAACAGGCAGATTGTTCATAACAGGCAGAGCACGGCCAATAAAATTTTCGTAAAGTTTCGGTTTAAATGTGTAGGTTTTATTATGGGCCTAGCCAGGTCTGGCCCGAGCATTTTCGGTCCGTAGAGACCTCTTCCTCTCTTCCAAGGAGAAAAATTGTATATATTCTTTCTCCTGTCAACATTCCTTTTTCTGAGAAAATACAAAACGCAGAATGACGAATGAGTTACCATATGAAAGGATTTTGAACAGGCTTCTGACATAGCACACTTATCATTTCGTTAAAACATGTTTTTTGATTAAAAAATGCTGTTAATTAAAAATTAAATCGGCAGTGATTTCATTAATGAATTGAAATATTTTCTTCAAATTAGTGTTGCCACAAAAATAAAATATCGCATTATCAGATGACGTCATCCTATAATACAATTAAAATACGATTGTTAATTTATTTCTTGCGCGTACTTTTTGAAAAAAATATCGAGCTTTTAATCAGGTTTTTATTTGTTTTTTACGCGTGCGTCACCTATTGTTTATTTGTTTAATCATGGCTGTGTATATGTGTACTGTATCGGAACCCCAGTAAATTATGTAATTTAAGGATTATCTTCCAATTGATATACTGGATTTACAAAAATTGTAAGTATTTATTTTTTAATATTTCATTAAGCTATTAATACGCCAGCGAAGTCTGACGCCACTTAAATGGCTGACAAACCACAAAGTTTGGACATCTCATGTTTAAGTTCCCATAGGCTTGCAAAAAAGTGATGTACCAAATATGGATTTATGTATTTAAGACATTTCTGGAACAGGTGTGCAAAATTTGAGGGAATGCCTTCATAAACTAAACGTCTGATTCAACGTTTCCAATTTTTTTTATTATTCGTTTTTTTTTTTTTAAGTATAGGGGTCTTGGCACCCTAGAGAAATGACAAGAAAATTTGGCAACAAATTTTCTGGCAATTTATTCCCATTTTCTTATACACAAGCAATCATATATATGATTTTTGTTGTCAACAACCCTTTTTCTATGCACATACAAAACATATAACGATGAATGAGGTATCATTCGAAAAGTTTTTGAACAAGTTTCTGACATAATACATTCACATTTCGTTGAAACGCGTTGTTTGATTTAAAAAAAAATAGTTAATTACAAATTAGGGCTGAAATGTACCAGGAAATAATCTCAAAGATTGCAGTGCGAAAGCTTCGCACGGGTCCTTCTGGTCTAGTCTTTATTCTGGGAAGAAAAATAAAAACAGCACCATGGCGTAATCGGAAAATTGGAAGTACCACACAAAAATAGTATTGTGCAGTCATAATATGGCACAGAGTATCATTAAATGTGCAGACATAAAATCACAAATAATTTATTGGAATTATTATTTTCCCTCAGAAAAAATATAATACAAGCGGGAAAAATTCTACCTTACGGCAGAATATAGATTGGCCACCCACGGCTTTTATAGTTGAGATTTTTTCAGCCAAGTCTAACTAATCAAAGAAAAAAAAAACAAGAAAAAACGTGTTTGCTAGCATAAGCTAGCTTCTCCCACTTTAGAACTTAGTTAGCGCTCTAAAATTTTTTGTGAGGCTGGTGGAATATATTAGGAACGAACACACCAGGTTTAAAATGATTCGGTGACTAGAAATATTTTTAATAAATATAATAGTGAAAAGATGGGGCTCCAGTGGGCTGAGACATGGCGAGGTAGATGTTGTTTACAAATGTGCTGGCTTAATACTGGCTTAATGGCCCTTTAAACTATTTTTTACGTTTCAAGACTCTTTAACACTTAATAGATAACTTAAAAAAAAGTAATAAAAACAAAACAGAATTCTATGATAGCAGTTTTTATGATGGATACAGCTAAGAGAAGTTGTTTAACAAATGATGAGTTGGCTTTAATTGACGGATTCTTGGAGAGCAGTGGGAGAAAAGGAGGGAGGAGCTATACAAAACACAAGTGTTCTACGAGAGCTTTAAATTGAATCCTCACTTGCAATTGAGAGATGGAACTGTAAAAGGGATACCCCTTTTACGCCCGTCTGACGGGCCCCCCTTCGAGAGATACGTGAAAACCGAGGGCGCCAAAAGAAGCGGGGGAAAAATACCTTTAAGCGGTTTGCAGCTAATTTTGGTGAAATTTTGAAGCTGTCCGGCCCATAGGAACAGAGAAAAATGGAAAAAATTAAAATAATTATGAGAAATTGAAAAAGTTAAATAAGAAAAGTGCTCCTGACGGGAGAGGGCGAGAAGGAGAGGAGAGAGTAGGACCAGACAAAAGTGCTTGACGAGATCAAACTTTTGATATGTTACATGATGGGATTTGAACACCTTGAATGTCTCCCCCCCGGTGTGTGTGTGGGGGGGGGGAACTCCGTTCTTATGGGAGATAGGGCATCTGTACCCACTTAGAAAAGCCCTACGTCCTCTGTGGGGCTTAAAGGGGCTGAGAAGAATGGGAAAAATTAAAATTTAAAATGAGTTGAAACAGAGAAAAAGGCTTCTTAACCCCTTCGGGACCGGCGGCTTTTACATAAATTTTATTCGTTTGGCACCACTTTTTTTTAAAAAGCTACCTTTACTTAAACTATCACAAAAATGCTCTAACTAGAGAAAGCAAATATTACTTTTATTTTTTACTGGTGTCTAAAACAAATTCTGTATGCTCTTTTTTGAGGGTGCATATATGCACCCATGGTACCGAATGGGTTAAGGGAGGGAGGAGTGAAAGGGGGGAGAGTAGGACCAGACCATAGTACTTGACGAGATCTATCTATTGATATGTTACATGAAGGGGTTTGAGCACCAAAAAGGTTTCCCGCTGGGGGGGGGGGTAACTTCGTTCCTATGGGAGATAGGGCCACGGTACCCCCTTAGAAATGTCCGCCACGACGCGATTTTACAAACCATCACGCGTAGAACGATTGGAGACGATGTCGAATGGTGATTGGTCGACTGCCCGAGACGAGGTAGGAGGAGCTTAATGCGCTTGAAGAGGATATTTTTCATTTCGTTGAAGATTCATAAGAAAGTCTGATCTTGTATATTCATGCTTGTTTTATTTTTAATGATGCTTAGGACATATTAAACGTGTCTAACAAAAAAATATTAACTTAATACAATTAAAAGAAAACAATCCATATGTACAAGTATAATTTGAAACAGCAAATCAAATACTTCTAGCTCTTGTATTTTCAGAGGTCATTATCTAATTCAACTCTTGTTTTTTTTTTTTGTTTTTTTGTTTTTTAAGAAAAATAAAACATATTTTAATTGTAAAGGTTGATGAAAACTAATTTAAATTTGTAGTAGCTTGTGTGCATTTTTTAAGGGAAAAAACTTTACGTCCAGCATAACTTATTGATACATAACAAACCTTACATAAAGTTAAACATATTTAATTTATAAATTATTATATTCTTTAATATCTATAATTTATAACTTCCAATTTTCAAATAAAGATTACATGTTTACATTTTTTTTTTTTGGTAATTTTTATTTTAAATTTTATTTATAGTAAATACTAACTACAATTAGCTAGAATTAAACAAAGAAAAACATATTAAACATTATTTCACAAGAATAAACTGAAAGCACAGCAAATAAATGTTAGCTTTCTGAATGTTTATTATTATTTTTTTAATAATCATAATTGATTTAATAAACGAAAATAAAATTACTAGGTTGTTAAAAACTTTTTGAAATGTGCTATTTCATAAAATTAACATATACTTAAGGAATGCAGTTTTCAGATTTTTATATAGTTATTTATTTCATAAAATCAATATATACTTAAGAAATTTCAAATTTAACTATATTCTTTCTATATAACTCTAGTATATTTCAAAATATACTAGTTTTAAATTTTTTACTGAACTTAAAGATTTATTAAACAAACTATTTCCTTCATATCTTTAAGTCAAGACAGCGTAAAATACAAAATTTTCATACAAATTCATTTAATTTTGGAATTTTTTCTTCTTACAATTAAAAACTTGCAAACATTGCATATGTATCCACATCAAAATTGAACGAAAAAAAAAGATCATTCAGTATTTAAATAATTTAAAAAGCTATATAAATTACACTTAAACGCCTAAAATCCATGCTACTTCTAAGCCGTTAAAAATACACATACACATGTAAATTAATTTTTTTATTTAAATAATTTAAATGGTTTATTACGAAACACACATAAACCCTCCAATATGTAATAATAATGCTCACAAAATGTGTAGTGGCGCCATCTGTTCGTAAAATAAGCAATTAATCATTCAACATTTTTTTTCGCAAAATAAAAATAATGATAACTATATTTATTATTACTAGTGTTAGAGAGATTTATCTCCTTTACTTTCACTATTATTATTTGTAATACAGTTGTGAAATGATGCCATTGTATGATTTATTTAATCTATTTATAATAATTTATTTTGTTTGTTATTGTTTTTAGCCTAAATGTACCAAAATTAACATGTAAAATCATGAAATCAACACAATCCCTGTATATGATTTTCTGCTATTCCAATTTTCACAAAATTCTTGAGATCACGATGACATTAAAATATATATTACTGATGTAGACGACATATACAATTTTTTTTTTTAAATAAATAGATTACTGATGTAGACGACATATACAAAAAAAAAATAAAAAAAAATAAATAAATAACAAGTCGGATGTGTCAATCCCAAAACTTTCTCCTATCTCACACAGGTTTCGCTTACACTAAAAAGAATCAGCACCAATTTATATCAAGGTCTAACTGAAACTCAAGTTTTATTAAATTCCGTGCAATATTTCTTGAGATATGACTATCTCTAAAATCGTGTAAATCCTTCAAAATGCTGCATAGTAGCGGCACCTGCTGGGCGATTTTTACCAAAAACTAATCAGCACCAATTTATCAGAGACTAACTGAATATAAAGTTTTATTAAATTCCGAGCATTAGTTCTTGAGATAGAGCTATTGCGGAAAACGCGAAAAATATTGCATAGCAGTGCCACCTGCCGGGCGATTTTTACCAAAAACTAATCAGCACCAATTTATATCAGGGACTAACTGGATCTACCTGAATCTAACTGAATTTTATTAAATTCAGAGCATTAGTTCTTGAGATAGAGCGCCCACAAAAATTTTGTCACATACAGACAGACAGACAGAGTCACAGACAGACATTTTCTAAAAATAGTCAAATCGTGTTCAGGACCTTCTGAAACGTATAAATCCGTCGAAAACTGGAAGTTGAAAATTTTCATGAATCCAATACTTTCTTCTTGTAAAGATAGAAGAAAGTAAAAAGAAGAAGAAGCAGAAACAGAAATAAAAACAAAAAGTCCTAGCTTCCGGATTTTAATAGTGACCCAAAACGTTTTGTTTCTATTACACATTATTAATAACAAATAACATTAACATACATGTAATGTTTGGGCTTGTACAAAGTGTATCAACCGAAACATTGATCATATTTCAGGCTATGTCCACAAAACCCAAGCTTCTCTTTAACATAGATTGGTTTATTTTTCTCACAGTTTACATCTTGCTAATTAATCACAAGAGAATGTATAACAAACCTTTACGCAAAAATATTAATTATATAATAATAATATTGATTATATATTTTAATAATAATATTATTTATATATTTAAATAATAATATTTATTTATATTAATTATATATTTAAATAATAACATTTATTTATATTAATTATACGTTTAAATAATAATACTTATTAATAATAATTGAATATATTTAAATAAAAATATTAATTAATATTAATTATACTTATTTAAATAAAAATAATAATTAAAAATTTAAATAATAAAATAATTAAAAAAACTTTAAATATGATAATCTTCCAGAACTTTATCACTACAGATCAACCAGTAATTGGTAAAAAGAATTTTAGTAAATTAATAGAGATTTTTAAGAATAATGCTTAAGTTTAAAAGTTGAAAACTTTAATTAATTAATTCTGCTAATTTGATAATCATCTGTTACTAAAGTTCTAATAAAAAAATTTTTAATGAAAGTTTAGGAGTTATTGCATTTTAATAAATGTTCGTATAGTTATTAAAAAATAGCTTATATGAATTAAAATTTAATTTAATTCTTGAAATTATCTGATATTGAATTTTATTGTATGTAATAAAAATTTTAATTTTTATTTACTTTAATTATAATTATAATTTAACATTGTTTAACTTAATTCTAATTAAAATTTAATTATCTAATTGACAACAAAGCAATTGATAAAGATCAACTGATCTTTATATCAATGCTTAAGAAGCACTGTTTCAATAAAGATCAAAGCAAAACTCTAAAAATGCAAAAAAATTGGAAGGGACACAACTCGATACATCAAAATTACGAGCCTGGTGCTTTAACCACTATACAAGATCTGACACAAGATTATTAGCTTTTAATACACTTATTTATTTAATGCGCTTTAACTCCTCCTCTCACCATCTACGTAACCATCTTTTAGCCAATCATCATTTGACACCGCCTACAATCGCTCTACGCGTGATGGTTTGTAAAATCGCCGCCACGACGGGTTTAATTTTGTTGGATCCTTTATATTATTGTTTAAATGGGGTCTGCGGCCGCTGTAGGGCAATTAGAGACTGAGAAAGGAAATACAAGCGGAAGTATCGGCATAATAAAGAGAGACAATTTTATTTTTAATATCGTCAGTAACAACAATTTGTATAGCTATGTAAAAAGGGTGTCCTCCTTTATATATGGAGTGGCTGTGACTTTTCATAAACATGAATTTTACTCTAGACTGAAAGAGTTAGCCCTGTGTGTGGCTAATAATAATATGTAAAATTTTAATCGTGAAATAGCTGAATTCATCGTATTTAAATAAGTAATTGTTATTAATATTGTAACGAAACTAGCATTATGTGCTCGGGAGAGCCTTCTGGTTGATCAAGGCCGACCTCACTAAATATAGCTTAACTGGAATTATCGGTTGTGTGGACCTATGGCTCCGAGGTAAAGTGCTTGACTACAGACCAGAAGGTGGTGAGGTCGATCCCCGTCGAAGGCAAGTGTCCTAAAATTCGTTTTGATTTAAAGATTGCTTTGTATTTGTTTCTAGTTCCTTCGGAAATATGCTAATTGTTATTATGTTAATTCTTATGTTAATCGTTATTTAATTTCTAGAACTTTCCAAACTTGGAATGTTCCATTCGAGAAAGCACCCCTCGAGTGTATTTAAGCTGGTGTATGCTTGAGTTGGCAGAAATAAAGCTTCGAGTTGGTTCATGCTTGTTGTCTTCATTCGTTCTCATTTAATACCTACGCGACAGTTTGGTGGAGGCGCCGGGTAATATACAAACTACGGAAGAGCCACGCAGATGTCAACGCCTTCAAGGACTGTCTCCTGAGTTTGGCCTCTTACCCGATCCAAGGAGAGTTAGAAGAAAGATGGCTGATGATAAGGACAGTATCCCAGAAAAGGCTAGTACCGTTCCAGCTAACGTTACTCCTGTACCCATCATGACATACCAGCTACCTCGGAATCCGTGCATCTTTTCGGGAGAGGACGAACAAGATGTCAGCAAGTGGCTGAAAGACTACACACGAATGGACCCTATTCCTACTGACGTCAGAGTCACGTGCTTTGGGAAAACATTGCCGACATTGTAGTCCTTAATTATGCAACGACTCGTTTGCAACGCAATCCTACATATCATAAATCGGCAACGGACCAGATTTTCGTGATGTTGAGTCACGTGCTTTGGGGAAACATTTCGGAAATTGTAGCCTCGAACCCAAACGGAGAATAGGGTCCATTGCCACCTATAACCGTTGGGATGGAACGATGTGTCTGGCGAATGTTATTTTCTATCTTGCTGGAACAGTTCGACAATGGTTCAACAATAATGAGGAAAGTTTTACTAATTGGACTGCATTTAAAAATTCCTTAGAAAACACGTTCTGCCGAACGGACGACGTAAAGAGACAAGCTGAGAGACTGTTGCTTATACGGGCGCAGAAAACTGGTGAAATGGCCGAATCTTACATCCAAGACGTTCTTGCCCTGTGTCGTAAAGTTAACTCCTCTATGCCAGAAGGAGAGAAAGTGGTTCATCTCATGAAAGGGATTGCAGAAGATTTGTACCAGGTCCTGTTGGTTCAGGATTATCAAACTGTCGATGACTTCGTGAAACGCTGTCGTCAAATAGAAACTCTTCGACGTAAACGTGTCACCCGGCCAAGATTCCAGAGGCTTTCTAATGTTGCTACAATGTCAGCCGAAGCAGATTTAGGTGGTATAACATCATTGATACGAGTAATTGTGCAGGAAGAGCTTAAAAAGTTCTTGCCGGAAACGAGTTGCTGCGCAAACGATGAATGCGAATCTCCAACGGACGTTGCTTCGTTAATAAGAGAAGAAGTTATGGAAGCATTGGCACCACTCACGGGTCCAAAAAGACGTACCTTCACTCCCAGACGGACAGTTCCGGTCAGGCCTCAACCAAGGCGTGAATCCAGAAACAGCACCGTTCCGCAACGAAAGACAGATATATGGAGAACTACCAATAATGTACCCCTTTGTTACCATTGTAGACGTCCAGGGCACGTGCTAAGGTACTGTAGAGAAAGACGCAGGGTATTCACGGATGCAAACACCTCTTGGACATCCAATCCCGGACGAGGTATGAACACTGACTCCCTACGCAGCTCCGACGAGAATTATTCGCAGCCCATATCTTCTAGTTTCAGAAATAGTTCGCCTTATCCCCGTCGCTCTTCTAGCCGCCGACAGTCGCAGTCACCTATACGTCACTCTAGCCGTTCTCCACGCCGAGCTAAAAAGGAAAACTAGCTCTAGCGACCTATGCAGGAGGTGAGGCCGCAATCAAAGAAAATCCTCCAGGGTACATTATAACCAAGTTAAAAAAAATACCACCTATGTTACCGTAAATGGACAGTGTGTAAAAGCCCTCGTCGACTCTGGTGCCGATTATTCTGTTATATCTGAAGCATTTCGCAGGCAACTGAATGTACTTATGTTTAGTGAAAATGGACCTATATTGAAGACTGCATCTGGAAAGCCTGTAGCCGCCTCAGGACATTGTGTATTAAAAGTCAACTTGAATGGAATTGTGAAACCATTTGACTTTCTCGTGTTTCCACGATGTAGCCATAAAATGATACTTGGATGGGACTTTTTCCGTGCCACTGATGCTGTTATAGATTGTGGGAATGAAGAGCTTCAACTATCGGAAATTCTCCCAGACACCGTGGTATGTAAATCTGATTCTCCCTTGGTTGCTGCAAAATATTACGTAATTGAGGCAAATTCAGCGAAGCAAATATGTGCCGTTAGTCCGGAAATTCAAGAAGCAGATGAAGCTATGGTTATTGGCAACAAAACTCTCATGTGGGAAAGAGACCTATCCATACCAGCATCAATCATTACGGTAGAAAATAATTGTTGTAAAATATGGGTAACAAATTTCTCTGGACGAACTCAGATAACACCAAAGAGGATGAGTATAGCTCGTTTAACAGAAATCGAAAATAACTCCATCTGTTCGCTGAATGATACTGATAAAGAACATACCAAAAGACATAGGTCCAAAAAGACACTGATTCGAGGAAAATTTAAAGAAATGTTAGATAATGAGCTAACTAGTCAAGAAGAAGACGCGCTGTTAAATCTGCTGGAAGAGTATAGTGATGTTTTCGATATTAACAGAAAATCGAGAAAATCTAGATGCAATGGTGTAAAGCACAAGATTGACACAGGTAACAGCGCTCCAATTAAGCAGAGACCTTATCGTACATCAGCAACT
This sequence comes from Maratus michaelseni, assembly GCA_963931845.1. Classification (NCBI taxonomy): domain Eukaryota; kingdom Metazoa; phylum Arthropoda; class Arachnida; order Araneae; family Salticidae; genus Maratus; species Maratus michaelseni. The sequence continues at coordinate 190,667,287 of OZ007588.1, read as the reverse complement.
GAGAAACGAATAATTGAAAATGAAGTACAGCGGATGCTAAAAGAAGACGTGATACAGCCATCAAACAGTACTTGTTCATCTCCCGTCGTGCTTGTGAAGAAGAAAAATTGTGAATGGCGCTTCTGTGTCGATTATAGAAGATTGAACAAAGTCACTAAAAAAGACGTCTATCCGCTGCCACGCATCTACGATGCTTTAGATTGTCTTGCCAGTGCGACAATTTTCTCTATGATGGACTTGAAGTCAGGCTACTGGCAAATAGAAGTTGATGAAAAAGATCGAGAAAAGACAGCTTTTGTGACGTCAGACGGCCTCTATGAGTTTAAAGTCATGCCTTTTCGACTATGCAATGCCCCCGCTACATTTGAACGAATGATGGATGCAGAACTGCGAGGACTCAAATGGAACATCTGTCTTTGCTATTTAGACGACATCATTGTGTATGCACCAAATTTTCAAGAGCACTAATTACGCCTGAGGAAAGTTTTGCAATGTATTCAAGAGGCAGGGTTGACGCTTAACTCTAACAAATGCTCGTTCGGCAAAAAGAAGCTGACCATATTGGGACACCTAGTAGATCAACATGGGATCTATCCCGATCCACAAAAGACTGCTGCTGTGACAAAGTTCCCTGTTCCAGAAAATGTTGCAGATGTTCGAAGTTTTCTAGGCCTGTGCTCCTATTACAGACGTTTCATCAGGAATTTCGCCGATATCGCAAAGCCCTTGCATGAGTTATTAAAGAAAAATGCAAAGTTTTCTTGGGGCACATCGCAGAGGGAATCTTTCGCAACGCTCAAGAAGTTACTGGCCAGTGGCCCTGTTTTGGGACATTTCCTGAAAAACGCTGAAACAAAGATACATACAGACGCTAGTGGCTATGGCATTGGTGCAGTATTAGTACAGGATCAAGATAGTAAGGAAAGACAATAGCCTACGCCTCCAGATCCCTGACCGCAGCTGAAAAGAACTATTCTACAACCGAAAAAGAATGTCTTGCTGTCATTTGGGCGATCAGTAAATTCAGACCATACATTTTTGGAAACCCTTTACTGTAGTGACGGACCACCATTCTTTATGCTGGCTGGCTAATGTTAAAGATCCATCTGGAAGACTTGCCCGTTGGGCTTTGAGGTTACAAGAGTACGACATCAACGTCATCTATAAGAGTGGTCGAAGCATTCCGACGCTGACTCACTGTCAAGAAAGACCCTTGCTGAAACAGCAGTCGACGACGATGGCGAAATACCTTTCTTTGCTGTCATCGCAGACTACGGAAAAGAACAGCTAAAAGATAAGCAGTTGAAATCTATAATTAAAACTACCCAAAAAGGCGACGGATGCCGAGGTTACCAAATGAGAAGCGGAGAACTCTATAAAAGAAATTACGACCCTATGGGACAGCAATGGCTCTTGGTAGTCCCGAAACAACTCCGTCGCGACATACTAACGAGTCTTCATGATGCTCCAAATGCAGGTCATCTCGGATTCGCCAAAACGTATGATCGGATAAGGAGGAAATATTATTGGCCAGGACTACATGGCAGCATACGCCGTTATGTGGCACACTGTCGAGAGTGCCAAAGACGGAAATCTCCACCTGGACTTCCACCTGGGCAACTTCATCCAATAAAGCCCCCTGATGCACCATTCGCTAAAATTGGAATAGATTTACTTGGACGCTTCCCAATTACTCGGAACGGGAACCAATGGATTATTGTCTGCACAGATTACCTGACGAGATTCACAGTTACAAAGGCATTACCAACTGCTGAAGTTACTGAAATCGCCCAATTTATAGTTGAAGAAATCATACTCAAGCACGGTGCTCGCAAAGAGATGATAAGTGATCGAGGACGCTCCTTTCTATCCAATATTGTGAAAGACATTAATCAACTATGCCAAACATCTCATCTTCTAACGACAGCCTATCATCCACAAACCACAAACCAATGGACTGACCGAAAGATTTAACAAAACATTGGCCGACATGCTGTCTATGTATGTTGACGTTGAGCAAAGAAATTGGGATACAGTTTTGCCTTTTGTGACTTTCGCTTACAATTCAGCAAAACAAGATACCACCGGGTTCAGTCCCTTCTTTCTCGTACATGGTAGAGATATACAGACTCCTCTGGATGTGATCTTTCCTCACTTCGCAGAACCCTATAACGAAAATTATGCACAACATCTAGTCACCAGGGCAGAGGAGGCTAGACAGCTAGCGAGACTTCACATCCTCGAGGCTCAAGCAAGTGACAAAAGAAGATATGACGAAAGACATCGACCAATCAGCTATAATGTCGGAGACTTAGTCTGGGTACAGCGCCTAGAATACATAGTGTGGAAACCGGCAAATGGTGTAATGCTTTAAAAAGTGCTAAAAAGTTGTAGCCTATAAATGTGCAACGGTGCTCCTACAAAGCCTACGATAATGTTGCAACCAGAGACAAAAAAAATGCGTATCACGTTTTTTAGCCATGCTTTCATAATTTAAAAAAAAACTTTAAAAATCACTAAGTCAGAGGAGAATCTGATATAATTTAAGTATTTAAAATACTTACCACCAGCCGAAACATTCTAGTACAATGTCAAGAGCTAGCAGATGGCGCTGCGAACCCATCCTAATATTTTCAGCAACGTTGTACATTTATTGGATACAATTTTTTAGTACTATTTTGTAGCCGGTTTTCCACACTATGTATTCTAGGCGCTGTAGTCTGGGTTTTTACTCCCATACGAGTTGGGTTGGGTTGGGTTGATTATTGACGGCCAATTATCTACACTAGGGATATAGGCCCGGGGGGAGTGCCCTTCGTGGGGTCTTTCTAAGGGAACCTAATCCGTATTTACGCATGGATAAATCCACGGCTCGAAGAAAACCACGAAAACTCCGAACGATTAGGCCGACGGGCGCGATTGGGATCGAACCCAGCACCTCCCGTCCACCAGCTTCGAGAGCACAATCTCTCAGCCACTGGTGGGGTTACTCCCATACGAAAAGTTGGGCTTTCGGAAAAACTTCTAAGGCGTTACTTCGGACCATACCGAATCACACGACGACTATCTGATGTGTCATACGAAGTAGAGAGCATGGAGGAGAATAAAAGGCAACGAAGTTTGAAGGACGTAGTCCATATTCTGAGACTGAAACCCTATTGTGATCCAAAAGAACAAATAGTTGATGAAGAGATACACAGGAATTCCAGGGGACCTGTCACGAGGAGTCAGACTAGATTGCAGCGGGACGCTGCTTCCTCCTAAAGAAGGGGAAATGTAACGAAACTAGCATTATGTGCTCGGGAGAGCCTTCTGGTTGATCAAGGCCGACCTCACTAAATATAGCTTAACTGTAATTATCTGTTGTGTGGACCTATGGCTCCGAGGTAATGTGCTTGACTACAGACCAGAAGGTGGTGAGGTCGATCCCCGTCGAAGGCAAGTGTCCTAAAATTCGTTTTGATTTAAAGATTGCTTTGTATTTGTTTCTAGTTCCTTCGGAAATATGCTAATTGTTATTATGTTAATTCTTATGTTAATCGTTATTTAATTTCTAGAACTTTCCAAGCTTGGAATGTTCCATTCGAGAAAGCACCCCTCGAGTGTATTTAAGCTGGTGTATGCTTGAGTTGGCAGAAATAAAGCTTCGAGTTGGTTCATGCTTGTTGTCTTCATTCGTTCTCATTTAATACCTACGCGACAATATCAAATTTTACTTTTATGAAATATATTCCATTTATCATGAAAAATACAAAGCAATCGATAAAACATTTTTAAATAAAAAAGTAGAAAAAGTAGAACAGCAATTTAGAAGAATTGAATCCGCAACCTCCAGAATCAAGAGCAGTGCTCCAACCATTCGGCCATGAAATATATTTCTAGGCTTTAACAAAATATCATTAAAATAGGAAAATTAGTCAAATCAATGTTTCGAACGCAGGCCTTTCAATTTTCAATTCACAGTATAGACTCACTCCATATTTTAGTCTCCTTCACCCGTTTGCCGCCTGATCTTCGTCTGTGAACAGCCCCATTATCTTTTTACGCTTGAAGGTTTCGCTATGGTACTTCATTGTGAAGTTTGGTAATTTTTTAAATTCAATATTTGAAAAACGGCATAATCATTATATTTGAAATTTATATCAAGAAAAATACAATTTTTCACCTTTCTAACGCAGTTTGTCTAAAACAATTTTCTGACAAATACTTTTCGAGTTATTAATTTTTTCAGTAACTTCAAATGTTTCATTCTCCGAGATTAACCTGTGGTCACGATGGATGGCTGTGACTTTTCATAAACATGAATTTTACTGTTGCCTGAAAGAATAAGCCACTCTGTATGGTGGCTAAAAATACTTGTGACATACAGATTGTTTATAACAGGCAGAGCACGGCCAATAAAGTTTTTATAAGGTTTCGGATTAAATTTTTATCTTTTATTACGGGCTGGGCCAGATCTCTTCAACCTGCCAACGAGAAAAATTTAGTGCTTATTCTGGGAAGAAAAATAAAAAAAGCAACATGGCGTAATCGAAAAATTGGAAATACCACACAAAAATAGTATTGTGCAGTCATAAAATTTCGCAGTGTGTGTATCATTAAATGTGCAGATATAAAATCACAAATAATTTATTGGAATTATTATTTTCCCTCAGAAAAAATATAATAAAATATTTGTGACACATAGATTATTTCAAATTTATTTTTCTTAGACGAAACAAACTGTAATAGGCAGCAGAGCACACTTATAACTAAAAATTTATTCATAGAAAATCACGGTCGCAGTTCATTTATTCAAACTAAAAATAAAATTTATCTACTTCAAGCAGAACTCTGATATTTTTACAGAAATTTAACAATAATGGTGATTTAACGAAATTTTCAACGGTCTTACCTTTCTTTATGTGAAATACGAAATATGCTTGAAATGCATATTAATTCGTCCAGTGACATCTTATAGAATTTCAGCTACATTCATTTCGAAACATGGACCGCCTAGTTGAGCATTGTTTGGACGCGGATAATGATAACTTCCATTAATTCTTGTGATATTGTTGCATTTGACAAAAAACAAGATAAGTCTATTGAAAATTTCGTTAAATTAGCGTCATTATTGTTAAACTCTTGATCAAGAAAACGTGTTTGGCTTGGAGTAAAACATTTTGTGTTTTTGATTGAACAAATGAATTGTCACCCTTGTTTCCAATACGTTTTTTTTTCGCGTGTGTGTGTATTCTTCCACCCTTTAAAGCTTGTCTCACCGTTTTTGGAAACAATTTGATTAAATGTGAATAAATTAAGTATTTAAATAATTTTATGTTATTTTCTTGCTGCAGTTTACGTTATGTAACTTTAAGATAGTAAACGCTATTATTAAATGAACTAGCATGCTACGCCCGCTGCGCTGGGCCATTTTTCTAAATGTACCTTAAATCAAACGAAATGGCTTTGTATTTTAAAGGAATGTGGATCTTCACCTACAGATACTACATTAGTAAATATTTTCAAACGAACCTTGAATCAAACGAATTATATCAATGGATTTGAGCATGTATTTTAAAGCAATAGGGACGTTCACTTGGATTTTCCTTCAATATTGCTGTAAACGATGTGAACGACATTGCGTTATATCATATCATACATTGGACAAAATTTGGGCTAAAAGAAGCAACTCATTTAGTTGATCGTTTATAGTAGAGTTTTTTTGGGAAATGAGGCCATTATGAGATTATGACAACAGGAACTAAAATGTTCTCTAGTCAACATACTACTAAAAGAGAAAGCATTACAATGATTGCATAGATTGACCATTGAACTTAAATAATGTTCGGATGATTCATTTTCGTCTGTAAGTTTCGTCTGTAAGTTCTTGAACTCCGTTCCTCTTTCTTGTCTCCATGTGAAATTCTGGTAACGTAAGTACAATCTCATTCTATGTTACGTTATATTTCGCAATATACGTTCTCTTCTGGCAAGTCTACTACGGTTTTTCATCTTTCGATTCCAGCAGAGTAAATACAGTGAAAATTGTAATAAATTATTTGCACATGAAGAACAGTGTTTAACTTTCATATTTAAAAAAAATGATGAACCATAAAAAAGTGCATTTTTAATATGAATAAAATTAAAATGACGCCATTTTCACAGTCTTTCCATTTTTTAGACCAGTTCCATTCGTGTAACCGTTAATCTGAAAAAAAAAACCCAATGATTAACTCTGGTAGACGAATAAACCTCTAGTTTGTATCCAATAAAATCTTCCTAATCTTCCATAATCTTGCCGATATCCAAGTTTGACGTCAAACATTAGAAGTGCTTGAAACGATATGGTTACTAATGTACCAGAGTTAGTTACAAAACGAAGTTATTTACGCCCCGAGCTATGTTCCATTAAATAATGTCAAATTACTGTTAATTCAATTATAGATCTTTCATTAACAAAATTTCATGCCTTAAATAAAACTGACAATGATAAAGTCAGTTATGCAAAATGTTTAGTAATATTATTTTTAGTGAATACTTAAACCGAAGACTTTTTTGCATTTCTCTAAAGAGCATAATAACACACAGAAATAAATTCATTTCTCACTATGTTTAGCTGCTAGGGCTGTGTGTAGGTAGAAGAGGCTTTATAATGGTCGAAAAATTATCTAATCAGAATTTCAGGGACTCGTTTTTTCTTATCCAGCCTGAAATGATAAATCGACAGATATTATTTATTCCATTCGCCACCATTGACATTACAAAGTTTTTCCGTACATTGAAAGCGCCAAAACAGTGGCTGAGATGCTCTGCTCTCAAAACTGGCATAAGAGAAGTGCTGGGTTAAAACCCCTGTCGCGCTCGTTGACCTAACCGTTTGGAGTTTTCCGTGGTTTTCTTCAAACCTTGCCGTAAATACGAGTTAGGATCCCTTAGAAAGACCCCACGGAGGGCACTCCCCCCAGGGTCTATATCTCTCGTGTAGGTAATCGTCCGTCATAAAGTCAACCACCCGTACGTTGGAAGCATTGCTTTTTTGGTAAAACTTTGCTTCATAATGAAAAAACCCATAAATTTAGCAATCGCTAATTTCAAAAGCCGTCTAATCTTCTGTAATCTGAATCGTCGTTCAGAGTAACCTTCAAACATAAACGAAACATCCAACAATATAGTAAAAATGCCAACTGGCAGGTGACCGTAATACGCACAATTAGTCCAATGTCTTTTAAAAACCTTCCTGAAAGAAGAGAAGATATGCAGAACACACTAAAAGGAAATGACGAATCAAAAAGAGCATCGAAAATTTATTTCAGCAAACAATTTTTATTGCAAAATGTAGGCTTTTGTGATAGTAATAACGCATAAATGCACACATCTCCTTAAGAATATTCTTTGGTTCCTAACTTTTGAAACAGTAAATATTTCTATAAGTAAAATCGGCGATATATTAAAAAAAATAATAAAATAAAAATAAAAGAATAGACAATATTCGCTGATCTGAGTTCGAGGCTATAAAAATAATATGTTTGGAGAAAACAAACCGGCATTTTTCCGTAGTAAATTTTAAAATGTCTAAAATTTAATTATTTTACAATATGTGTTTGAGTGGCAGACATTCACTAAAATTTAAATATTTGATCCCATATTCATAACACTAACTGCTATTTATATAATTTGCATCTGAATATAGAAATGTACACCAAAAAGGATGTTGTATACACGAAAAAACACTATTATTGCTAACAAGACTCCCTTATCACAGATCAGACTTGACAATCCGGAGAAAGTCTATGGGTGAAAATGTCCGCGGAAATTGCCAACTTATTAACTGACTTTCTCCGGAAAGTATCGCCGCCTGGTGGATACTACCGATACTAGTTCATAAGAAAATGCATTTTAAAAAATGCAGCTATGAAAAAATGTCGTGTTATTGACAAAATTCAAAAAATATTTTTCGAATTACACAAAAATAAATACATAAATAAATAAATATTTTGCACAATTATCATCAAGTTTTCAAAAATATTGTTAAAAATGAAGATTTAAATATAAGATTAATTATTACATAATATAATATTAGTCAATCTTCTGTAGTATCAGGTCCACAGCCAAAGTTAGCGCCAAATATGAGCGATGCTGGAAGAATGTGGTTCCAAGTGTACGGGAGTTACAATTGTAACTCCCGTACAACCCGTGTTAACCAGTGTTAACACTGGTTAAAAAATTAAATTATTTTTGGTACTTTTCGGTTAGCCGGGCGCCAGTGATATATGTACATGGATAAATATATATGTATATACGTATATATATATACATACATATATGTGTATGTATGTATAGTATATATGTATACGTAGATATGTGTGTGCATATATATACATGTATATATATCACTGGCGCCCGGCTAACCAAAAAGTACCTTATTTTTTTGCCAAACTACACTTACTATAACAAGCCAATTAGATGTAGGCCTGATTACAGAAGAATCCCCATTAAAGATTTACAAACACCATAAGCGTAGCATGACAAGAATTTATTTTTTGGGAGGAAAGTTGGGGAGGAGGGGACACGTATAATTTAAGTCATTATTAAGCATTTTTATGCTTTCCAATTTTTTAAAAAAGCGTTTATGACTTCAGCTCGTATATTTGTCTGTCCATCCGTGTTCTAACTTTCGTAATATAATTGGATTGTCATGGTACCTATATACATTATTATGGTTTAGTTACTGTTATTATTATTAAGGCATGTTCTTTGACGCCAATTGGCTGTGGACCTGATTATGGGACTTCTCATGTAGACTTTTCACTTCTTCATACGTATAAACATTCGACCACAAAATAGTGAAGTTTGCGCCTAAGGTTTATGTAAAGCTAAAATGATTCCCCATCACTTCAAAAATAAATAAAATGATAGACCAAAATTAATAAATAAATAAAATTATAAAAATGTTCATTAAAAAAAAAAGAAAGAAAAGAAATAAGAAACGATGATAAATTTATACGTAACATGAAATTCTAAATAAAAGAAAAGTCAAAATGTCTGTAATAAAGTAATTTAAATCTAATAGGAAAATAGAAAAAATAGAAAATTACATTAAAATAGTTACCTTTTTGAGATACCTTTTTTGAGAAACTCACTAAATGAGATTTTTTTCACCTGATTTGTTTCTTTTTACATAACAGAATACAGCAAGAAACCATTTTGGTTTAGCAGTAAAAAAAAATTATGTTATGAAAAAAATGTCTGGAAAAATTTCAAAATAAATAATTCTCATTTGAAAAGGACAGCCATACAGTATATCATAAAAGAAAATAAGAAAACATGTATGGAAAACAAATTTAAAAATACTCCTGTTACTGCCGGTAGAGGCGCTAGTAGCAGGACAACCATGTGGTTTTTAACCACGTGTATAGCGGTCAAAGGAAACTTGCTGATTGGAAGGTCTAATACTATGATAAGGAGGTCTTGATTGCTAATATCGCTCAAGCTGATGTCACGCTTATACATTTTTGGCTTAAAATCACACTGATTGGCAACAAAAGTAAAATCAAAACCGTAAATAAACAAATAACATGTAACTCATAAATGCAGTCATTTTTACAATTGCATCTGCTAGTTCCTCCTGTAAGACTACATATGCTCAGAAAATTTCAAATCGATATCTTAATTAGTTTTCTTAAAATTCGTTAATTAGTAAATGAATTTCATTCGTTAATTTCTGTTTGCAAATCGAGAACATGTGTTCTTTTCTTTAGCCATTTTGATAAAAAAGATGGCATTTTCGATGCGATATTTAATGAGATTCTAATTAATATCTTGGGTAATTATCAAAATATTAAAATTCTGAGTCTCAGGTGCATCAGATCAGGCTTTGGACTAATTAAATATAAATTTTTAGACTTCTAGGTGCTCTAGATTTCTTTGGCCATCACAGACTGACACACACAGACACACAGAACGAAACTTTCTTTTATTAGTATAGATATGTGCCATTATATATAATATATCATTTTTATACTATCATCCCAGTTTTCGCATTATATATATCCTGGTTGTCAGTGTTGAATTCAAACACTTTTCTCCGGCAGGGATTTCTATGTCTCCGGGGGGGACATTACAGAGTTCCGGGGGGGGGAATTGCACTTTTTAACCATTAAAAGCATAAAATCTCAAATCTTCCGGGGGGGGGGCATTTCTATACTCCTGGGGGAATGTACCCCCAGACCACCCACTGAATTCAACACTGCTGGTTGTATTTTATGAATTTCCCTTTTCCTGTCATATGCTATTATATTGTTTTAAACATTTATTAACTTTTTTCTCAAAAAAAATAATCAAATAGTTTTAAAATCATTCTTTATTGTATTCGTTAATTCGTAAAACTATTTTTTCCAGGAATCGCCTTAAGGCGGTCCAAAAAAAAAAAAAAGAAATCCATTTAACAACGCGACACTTTCTGACACATTTTTTAAACACATAAGCATGAACCTCAATCATTGCAAGGCAGCTAATGACGTACTAAAAAACTACATGATCACAGAAAACATCGACATTGCATTGCTACAGGACGCGTATTGCGGCAAAGACGGAGCGCTGCTGTCAACTTTGCCCAAAGACTGGGCGAAGTTTGCTTCAAATGACAACAGTGCTCACCTAATCATCCGGAACACTTCTCTGAACTACTCACACCTTTTCACAGGAGACAACTGTGCATTCGTCACTATCACTGCATTGGAGGGCAAACTGATAGTAGGCTCGACATATGCGGCACCAAAACATAATTTGGAGGACATCCTCTCAGAGTGGCAACATCTTATAACTCAACGAGACTTCTTCATCTGCGGAAGTGACTTTAACGCGAACTCCACTGTTTGGGGTTGCCCACAAGACACCATCCGCGGAGATGATCTCATAGAGTTTCTTGCAGTCAACACACTATCCATAGTCAATATAGACAACACGACACACACTTTCGTCAGGAAAAACAGCAAGGGACTTATCACGCACAAAGGGTTTCCAGATCATACGCTGGCGAACCCATCTGCGGCCCAAAAGATTCGTGACTGGCAAGTTATAGATACACATAATGCCTCGGACCACAAATACATAAGTTTTGGCTTCAACATAACACCACTAGTAACAACACAAAGACGATTCAATACCACCCGAGGCAACTTCAAAAAATTTACACAAATCATAAAAACACAAAGACCACTCCTTGCACAACTACTAAAGGATGCATCAAACACCACACAAATAAATGACTTCACACAGCAATTAGTTTCAACAATGCAAAAAGCAGCAAAAGCGTCCTTTAGAATGAAGAACACAAGGAGGACGCCAGTCTTCTCGTTCTGGACCTCCGAGCTAAAAACGCAAAGGAACAGACTCACTGCGCTGAGACGTAAGATGTCACGCTTGCGAGAAACACATGAAAACACGCCTTATTTCGAGAATCTCGGCGCACAATACAAAATTCTCTCATCAAAATTTAAGAGAAGTGTCCTTGATGCTAGGGTCAAGGCCTGGCGCAACTTCTGTAGTAATCAATCAGAACCTTTTGGCACGGCGCAAAAATTTTTCACAGGAAAATTCTTTACACCAGATGAAATTAAACTTGAGCTGCCACCCACTGCATCATCCAAGCAAGCCAACATGGAGCACCTAACAAAAGAATTTTTCGGACCATCTTCCTATCCCGACAGGGATAATTCGGACTTAATATTTAACACCCCCGATGATCGCCCTTTTTCAAAAGCAGAATTAGCATCAGCGCTACATTCATTAAATGACAAAAAAGCCCCAGGCCCAGACTGCGTTGACTTCAAAATTCTTAAACTAACATTCAAAATCATCCCAAAATTGTTCACCAGATGGGCCAATCTATGTCTAAAATTCAACTACTTTCCACTCACCCTGAGACAGGGGGAGGTAGTTTACTTCCTGAAACAAGGAAAGGATGCCTCGGAACCCACATCCTATAGGCCGATTTGTCTCCTCCCCACACTGGGGAAGCTGCTAGAGAAACTACTGGTCATCAGACTAGTACATTTCCTGGAGACAAAAAGCATTTTGCACCATAGGCAATATGGGTTCCGGGAGGGCAAGTCATGTGACAAAGCCCTATTCGACATCCTCTCGACCTGCAATGAATTGATCAGGCAAGGGAACTACACCACACTTGTCTCATTAGATATCAAAGGTGCATTCGACAACGCTGAGTGGAGGGACCTCATTTTACAACTGATAGCAATTCACTGCCCAGCAAATATAGCTGGAACCATCGCATCATACCTTAGCCAGAGAAGCATTCTAATAAACTGGGGCTCAGGCACATCCATACACAATTTAGAGAAAGGTTGTCCTCAGGGTTCGTGCCTGGGTCCGATTCTCTGGCTCCTTATAGCCAACGTTATCCTCAAAGAATTAGAACTAAGAGGCTACCTACTATATGCATTTGCAGATGACTTCAGCTTTATTTTCTGGGGAGGTCGGCGCAAGGACGTGGAGGCCATGGCGGCTCAAGCACTCCCCGCATTCAGCCAGCTACTAACCAACCTCAACCTCCAGCTTTCCACACAAAAATCACAAGCACTCACGTTTGCAAAACCACGAGACCTCAAGGGTAGACCACCCACCTTAAAAATAAATGGGGTCAGTGTCAAACATGTCTCACACCTCAAACTTTTAGGCCTAACAATAGATAGACATCAAAGCTGGGTGGAACACATCAACACCCTCAGGATCAAATTAGAAAAATTACATAATAACGCACGTAAACTTACGTCCAAATCCTGGGGTATTAAGCCGACAATATTAAAAATTTGGTACCACACAATAGTTGAACGGATCGTCTTCTACTGCGTGGGTGTCTGGGGAGGTAATCCGACACAAAATGTGAAGGACAAGTTAACCTCGATTCAAAGGCTCTTCTTGCTACAAATGTCTCGAGGTTACAAGACCATCTCATCGGATGCACTCGCAGTGTTAACGGGGATCCCTCCAATCACAATAACACTTGAATACGAATATAACAAAAACAGAATCTCGCACCTAGAACATGAACCGACCTGTACAGAACTCTTTCCAAACATTACACTACAGAGGAAGGTTCCTAGCTGGAGAATGCACCCTGCGGAAGAGACCTCACACTTACAAGTTAATACCGCCAGGCATGGTTTTGAACACAGCTATACACATCGCCATCCAACCATTTACACTGATGGATCACGAACGGAGACCGGCGTGGCGGCAGCTTTCTTCACCATGGAAGGCGACATAGTGACTCATGAGTGGGCCTGCAGAATCGGTGACAACAATACTGTCTTTCAGGCGGAGTTGTTTGCGATTCTGAGGGCATTGGAATGGATGGTCACAAATCCATCACACAAATACACACAAATATACTCTGACAGCTTATCAGGTCTACAAGCAATCTTCGCACACCGCACTAAACATCCAATGGTACTACAAATAAAACAATCCTTAAAAGTCCTTGCAAGGCGCGTTTCCCTTGGTCACGTGAAAGCGCACATCGGAATACCGGGCAATGAACATGCAGACAAACTAGCAAAACAAGCAACAACACACACACAAGTAGAACATAATTTACCAGTACCCGCATCACATGTCCGCAGGACACTTAAAACAAAAATAATAGATCAGTGGCAAACCCACTGGGATGCCTCGCCAAAAGGAAGACACACACACAACCTAATCCCCTTAGTTTCGCGTGAATTACACAACTTAACTCCATACACAACAGCATTCTTAACAGGACATGGTCCTTTCCCAACTTACCTACACAAATTCAAGAGAGCGCGCACCGATGTGTGCGCATGTGACCAACAGGGCACTCCCTTTCACATTTACTTCGAATGTCCACTCACCATTGCCTGGCGCCTCAAAAACCCTGTCAACCCACCACCCTCTTGGCTCACCAACATTCTCTCAAGAACAAGCCTTCTAAACAAGCTTAAAGGTATATTCAGTCATCAAATGGACATAACAAACCTAACAGATTAGCACAATAGCCTCATAAATTAACTAGCAATATTCAATTAAAAGTCTTTAACCAAAACTTGTTAAATAATATCTTCTCCAGTGACAACTAGTTCTATTAATTTCTAATCTAATCTCATTTTAATTATTCTTCCTTAAAAAATTCATACCAATGTAATTATTCCAAAATAACTTAGTAAATATACTTAGTAATATAAATAACTCTATAAATATACTTAGTAAATATAACTTAGTAAAATAATTAACTCTACTCTCTAACACACATAACACATTAACATTAGAGCCGATACTTGTCCTTCTCCTTCTAATTGACCCAACTGGGTCAGTGGCAGTACCTTGGTGCCTCATCATCCAGTGACACGTCCAGTGAAACAGCATGTCCTTCATCACCTCAGCCTAGCCACTCGTCAACCAGCGAAGGGCCGCCTTCGATATGAACTGTGCGCCATGGCGCAGGATTTCTTAGGACTGCCCAGCATTCTTTCTATACAGCAACCACCGCCCCTTGTCGCGAGGGAGTGCTGACTCCGGCGGAGTGGTTAACTAATTGTAAAACATACTAACTCACTGGACATTCCTCATCACCATCAACTACCACCGCTCCTTGTCGTGAGGGAGTGCTGACTCCAGCGGCATGGTATTCTTTTGTACTACCCTCATCTTAACTTCTATCCTGCCTGCCCTTTTGTCGCGTGGGACTTGTCCCGGCAGTGCCGGCCATGCTGGCCTAGTCTGTATTTTAGTGTTTTCTTAATAAATGTTGGCTGAGGCCGTGCCCTCGAGGCATTGGCGGTCTCGGCGTGGGCTTTCCCTGCCCGTTGGTGGCTGGACTCCACCCAAAACGAATCCCCGCGTGCCGGGGAACATCCCGGGCGGGGCGCTAAAGGTCTACGGTCTGAACTCCAGACCGATCTGCCCCGCTTAGGCATCCAGTCCTGATTATTGAAGCGATTTGAAAGCGAATGTTGTTTTCTATTTTTTGGTAAATGAATTACTTATAGAGTTATAAGGGATTGTTGTCACGTGACGACACGTTTTCACACACTATATAGAAATAGAAATGTCCATAAAGTTTAAAATATATTCGCTTTATTCATAGAATACCAGAATGTATATGAAAAGGAATTACGTTATTTGCAGTCAGGGTTTTGTTTAGGAAGAAATTAGGTTCGTTAAATGACCCTTCACAATTTTTTTCATTTCAAAACAGATTCCATCAAAAAAAATTCTTCTCAAAACAGGACCCTTCGCAAAAATTTTCACCTTAAAACAGGACCCTTCACACAATTTTTTGTCTTAAAAATATACCTTTCACAAAAATTTGTCCTTCTCTAAACCGTTCACAAATTTAATCATTTGAAAGTAAAATATGACTGTCACTTTTGCACTAGATGGTAAACTCAACTAAAAAATTATATTATATTTTATAAATTAGTTAATTAACTTATTTCATATAACATTCCGATAGTGTTGGAAAGTGTGTGATTCATTTTACCGAAACACATTCAAACAATTCTGAAAATATCCCCCTCCCCCCCCCCAAAAAAAAAGAAAATCGCGTAAAATTTCTTAAGTTACTATCTAATTATTTTTCTTAATTAATATTTATAGGTAATATTTTGAAAAGAGTACTCATAACTTCCATTCCCCAGTTCAGAAAAAAAATCTCGTGAAAATTCTTAAGTCCCATCATTATTTCTTAATTAACATTTATAATTAATATTTTAAATTGATTTTCATAATTAATCTTTTAAAAAAAATCCACATAAAAAAATCTAATCTCCCTAAAAATCTCACCTCATACCATAATACATTAAAAAATTCAATCGCCCTTAAAAAAAAAAAAAAAATCTGTAGGGAAAAAAAGAGGGGTCAGTTTAATTCAAAATTTTTAATCATCTTATAGGGCACCCTGTATTTTCAACAAATCCTATATTTTTGGTCTAACTTCTAACAAAGGGCCCCATGGAGAAAAAAAGGAGGGAGCAACCTATATTAATTCATTAGCATCATTGACCTAATTTATTCATTAGCATGCCAGAGAAATATTATCCGGTTTAACAAATCTATGTTTAGATAAATAATCTTGATTAGAAACAGAATCTAAGTTCTGCGCATAATCTGATAAAACAAATTTTGTTATACAATAAATATGATCCACAGTGACATGCATTTCACATAGGAAACAGCACATTGTCTAAGGAGGAGCTGATTTGTTGACAAACATTCACATTATCCAACAACGGCGCGCTCTAGAGACAGGTGGAAACGAGAACATTCCTGAATCATCTTGCTTTTCTTTACAGTTAATATAAAATTTAACTGTATGCGCAGGACAAAAAACGTGCTGCTGGGATTTCGTCAGATTTTTCTTTCCCGTGTATCTTCGTCCTTGTGAAGCGCACTTTAAACTTGTATTTTTGTTTCGTTTAAATCAAAAATTTTTTAAATACCTGTCAACATAAGAACCTTCACAATGTTTAAAATTCTGCGAAATACACAATCTAATTGTGTAAAATCATCCATTTTGAACAATTTATGCAGTTCTAGAGCTATTACCTACGATGTACACTCAAGGGTAATAATATAATATATATTATATTATTATAATATTTAATATTAATTTGATTAGTTATGTAAACCATTTAATAACTATTGGTTTATTGATCATAAGTAGTTGTATGTTTATTTGTTTTTGTGCTTATGTAGCTATTCACGTGTTATATAATAGCCGGCTTAGGGAAACTAAGCGATCAACAACAGAGAGTAGAAAATTCTCTTTAATCAGCAAAATTACAAATAAATAAGGCTTTATCATAAGTTTATGTCTGGGTAATTGCATCTTGGATTCATTTTCGAGTAATTTTCTTTTAGTTGTGTTGATTTAAAAAAAATTGATTAATGCTGTATTGCAATTGAAATAGTTTTTGCTCTTATCCTGTTAAGAATGTAAACTGTTTATTTTATTCAATCGCGTTATGCTTTATAATGACTTGTATTTTTCATTTCTCAGAGTTTGATTAGTGACAAGTTTTGTCCTACCATTTCGTAACACCTTTTATTTAGTCTCTGTATGTAACCTTAAAAAGTGAATGTAATTTTCATATTTCAAATCATTTGTTCTGTGTTAAACATAATTTTTGACAGTTGAATACTTAAAATTAATTTTACTAAGGATTAAAATATAGTAAAATATAGATTTATATTTATGCTGGTTCGAGGTATTGCCTAATATAATTTTGCATGGATCATTTAAATCTATTATTATTTATTAATATTTGTCATTACTACTCATAACTGCAAATGCAGTATAACTGGTTTTAATAATATTTTAATTTCTAAATTAAATATTTTCAAATAATTATTTGTAGGACTAAGTACTAATTTTTGTTCAGAGAATTAAATTGAGATATATCGCTATTTACTGAGGTAGATCGATATACAAATACTGAAATTTTCTGAGGCTTTTCTTGGGAGGAGAGTAATAATCGCCAAACTTCAAAATCTAAATGCAAATTGTTTAGAGCAGCTTTCTTAAGACAATTGTGTAGTGTTATCTGCTTGAAAACTAAAACTGTTTATTTCCACACTTTATCAATGTTTTGTTAACTTTATGCATACTATCCCTCTCACATTCTCGAAAGTTCCAGGGTTTTCATAACTAAAAATCATGCAGGATCCCCAGATTTTTTGTCTTCGGATATGAAATGAAGATAAAAATATTGGGAGATGATATGAAAGAAAGATATGGTGATGCCTGTTTGTGTTCCGGGGATTTGATGAAATGGGCCCCAGAATTTCCCGAGTTACATTGTGACTTGTCAGTTATTCTTTTTGTATGAAGCTTTCGTCCTTAATGTAAAATATGCTTAAAAGTATGACGTGTGTTGCAGAACGGGCTTCTTTGCACGACATTTCAAATTCTTATTTTCAGCAAAATTCATCATTGTCATCGAAAAAAGTGCAAATTAGTCAGTAAAAAAAACGCGAAATTCTTCAATCTTTCATTTAAAAAGATTGCAAAATCAGGTTTTGCAACAAAAAATGAAATTCATCAGTCGATCGTGAGAAAAAATTGTGAAATTCTTCATCCGGTTGAAAAGAAAAAAATGCGAAATTCATTGATCAGTTGTGGAACTCCCTACCCTCTTCCTGTGATTTTCACCAATCAGTCGCAAGAAAAAACTGCAAAATTTGCGAATGAGTAGTAGGAAACTATCCCTCTGGGTATCACAGAAATCTTCAATCAGTCATGGAATGGATAAAATAATGCAAGGTTCATTGATTGGTCGTGAGAAAAAAAATTGCAAAAGTTGTCAGTCGATCGAAGGAAAAAGGTAAAATATGTTGTGAAATTAGTCAGTTGGTTGCAGGAAAAAATCACTAAATTCGGCTGTAGATCATCAGAAAAATGCTGAAATTCTTCAACCAGTTGCAAGAAAAAAATCTCAAATATTGCGAAATTCTTTAATCCATCAAGGGTAAAAACTACAGAATTCATCGATCAATTGCTAGAAAGAACTGTGAAAGTTGTCAGTCGATCATGAGAAAAAATTGTGAAATTCTTCAGCCGGTTGCGGAAAAAATGTGAAATTCATCGATCAGTTGTAGAAAAAAACCTGTGATTTTCGCCTACCAGTCGATGAAAAAAAAAAAAGCAAAATTTGCCAGTCGGTAGAAGAAAAATCTTCTTTAAATTCGTCAATTGGTGGCGGGTAAAAAAACGCTAAATTCGGCAGTGTATCGTTGGAAAAAATTCTGAAATTCTCCAATTAGTCATGGAAAAAGCCTCAAAATTCATAGATTGATTGCGAGAAAGAATCGTGAAAGTCATCAGCCGATGTTAGGGGGGAGGGGGGGCATTGCAAAATATTCTGTTTTGGGGGGCTTTCATTATCAGATAATGAGAATCTGAAAGATTGCATCAAAATGCAAGCCTGCATTATCTTCCAGAATGGGAGGAGCTATTAATCATATATGTTTATAACTTATAAATAATGCGAGGAAAAAATTCACAAAATAAGATTTTCAAATCAGACGCAATTTTATGTAATGGCTCATAGGATCCTTTTGAAGCTAATCGTTGGTTGTGAGTTGTATACCTTTATAAGTTACATCTTATTTCAAAGATGGAGATATTTTTTTCAGGGGATTTCACCAAGTGTTACAAAACAGCCATGTAATGGTATAAAGGATGCCATTTTGGGATGGGCCTGCACAGGTTCTGGCCAATTCCCATTCACAAGACTCGGGCCGGGCCTGGTCCTAACTTATCTACAGACTTTGAGACGGGGTGGCCCAAGCTGGGCCTGGACTTCATTCTTCCTAGATGTCTGCGAGTGCAGAAATTTTCAGGCTCGTTGAAAAATCAGTAAAACGAGGCCTGATACAACAGTTTTTGCAAAAAATATAGATTTTCTATTTTAAATGACCATTATTCAACAATTAAAATTCTTTTTAAATAATTCTTTAAAATTTTTCCCATAGTGAAAACCAAAAGTCTGCACCTATGCCGTATTTACGATAACAGGTCTAAATGTACTTGAGGCTCTGATTTTGGATATATATATATGTGTTGGTGTTATGGTGATGTTTCATTTATGGTTATATACATATATATTTGTTATATATTGAATTGAAATTGATTTTTGAAGTTAATTTTCCTGTCATTTTTGATCTGCTCAATTAAAAGCATTCAAAATTCAATCTTTTAACCCAGTGTAGTAAATTTTGTCCTCCTTTCAGTAAAAGTAGGGGGGGGGGGTCAATCGCTTTGTGGTCTATTTTTAGAAATTTACACTTTGTCTGTCAGGTTACTGTTGCTGTCCTGCCTTCTGATAAGTAATTAAATTAATTTTTTTTCTCTGTTTTAAATAAATCATGGTTTTATTTTTGGTTGTTGCATTCAATAAAGTGTCTGTATGGACCACAGTTTGAACCCAATGTGGCCCACGGTCCTACTTTCTCGTGATTAGACGAAGGATGGGCCCAGGCTTAATTTTTTTTTTAATGGACTGACTGGGCGGGTCTGCTAGTAGATACTACTAAATGATACATGCAGTGACCACCCTTGGTATTGCAGATGTTAATATATTTACTCATTTGTTTTGACATTAGATAAAATACATTTTTTTTTTCTGTTTATAGCTTTTAACTTGTACCTACTAATTTTTTTTTACTAGCAAATGAAACACTTATTTCTATATTCTTTTCCCAGGCTCTGCTATCTGCTACAAATAGATATAATCTCTTTAGAAGATATAAGTAAGTAGTATTCTTTTTAATGTCTATTCCTATATTATTATGCATTTGTGTTCAGTTGCTATTTGCAGGGGTTGTACTTGTCCTGAAATTTTTGAAAAAAATAAACGTCCTGAAATGTCCTAAAATATGGTAGCCTGTCCTAATTCCCAGGGTCCTGTTTTTGTGAAAATGTGAACAGCTTTTTATATTTGTGAAAAATCTTGTCATAATTTTGTGAATTTGAAATGATCGTTATATTCAGGTTCTTGTTTATACATTTTTAAGAAGATATCTATATTAATAAAAGAAAGTTTCGCTCTGTGTGTGTGTCTGTTGGCGATGGCTAGCAAAATCCAACCCACCTAGAAGTCTGGAAATTTAGGTATGGATAGTCCAAGGTCTGGCCATGTGCACCTGAGCCTCAGAATTTTAATATTTTGATAATTAGCGTAGATATTAATTAGATTCTCATTAACCATCGCTTCTAAAATGTTATCTTTTAAATCAAAATGGCAAAAGAAATGAACTTCCGCATTGGATTTGCTAGCAGAAATGAACGAATTCGAAATTATTTTACTAATTAGCGAATTTTAAGAAAACTGAGATATCAATTTGAAAATTTCTGAGCATATGTAAAAAAATATTCTGCATCTAACTATGTGATTTTTGAAAAATTCGGTCGGTAATTTTTTTAATTTATGCAAAAAACTTCCAAAAATCTGCCTGCGCCAGTGAAAACGATCCGAGAAAGTTTCAGACAGGGATCTGCTTTCATTAAAAACTGAACTACAAAAAGATCTGTTTCTCTGGCCGATCCCTCTCATTTAGTTTGCGAAAATGAAAGGAAATAATTGCCAAATTTTACTAATGAACAAAAATTTAGGTAACTAATTAAGATATAGATTTGAAATTGAGGTCGGGAAGGGGGTGTCATCTGCCGGCTATTTTAGCGTAGCGTCTTCGTTATGTTCTAATTATCAGAAAAATGTAATTCTTTTTACTTACCCATCATACGTAGTATAGGGTAAGTCTTGTAATCGTTTTGAAAATCGAAAAAAATTTTTTGACTGATTTACACGTTTCAGACACTGGAGATTCCGAAAAACATATTTTTAGAAAAAAAATTTTGCCGTCCGTCTGTGTGTCTGTGTGTGTGTCTGTAAACGCTCTATCTCCCGAAAAAATTGAGATAAAGACTTGCAATTTGGTATGTACTTAGTATGTAATAATGGGAAGAAGCCTATTTCATTTCAATAACCTCGATTAACTGGAACAATTTTTTTCGGACTCTCGAAATATTCGTTCTGATGAAAGGTATATAAAAATTTTCGAAATTGTTTATTTTAAGAAATGAATATAAAAGACAATAAAAAAAACATAAATTTTGAATAAAGCATGAAGTCGATCGGATAATTAGTTGTCGAGATATTTGGAATCCTATTTTCCACACTCTTCGATTTTTCATGACCCTGTATTTCATCCAAATTTCACTTCAAAGATATATTTTAATTGGAAATTGGACGCTTAATCAGATGCAATAAACCGCTAGTTAATAGGATTATTATTTGTGGAGTTATAAGGAAAAACCTCTTTCAAGCAATTCAGTAATCGAGCCTTTAAAGTTTGTGACGTCATCAAGCCACGATTTTATTCGAATTGCAATGCATTTTATAAGTAGTTTACACATTTTTATTTTAATATTTTACAGTATGCATATCCATGATGGGTAAGTATTACGGTGGCCCCCAACGACTAGTTTTAATGATCGCGTTAATGTAGGTGACGGTGGTTCTCTTGAACAAATTATTCATTATATTTACGAGTATGGGGAGGGAGGGGGTTAACGCCTTTCTCTGAGATTGTAATTATCTCAGGCCCGGGCAACGCCGGGCAGGTTAGCTAGCATGGATGTAATATATATATATTTTCTTTATATGTGTAAAAGTGACAGGTCGGATTTTACTTTTAAATGATTAATTTGTGAAATGTTCAGTTTAAAGATGAAAAAATTTTAACATATTTCCTATTTTTAAGATAAAGAATTTTGTGAAGGGTTCTGTTTTAGGAAAAATAGTTTGTGAAGGGTCCTGTTTTAGGGAAAATAATTTTGTGAAGAGTCCTGTTTTGAAATAAAAAAAATTGTGAAGGGTCTTTTAAAGCACCCAATTTTTTCCTAAATGGATCCCTGTATCGGCATTTGAAATCACCAAATTGGACAATCAAAATGTTAAATTTCAATCATTCGCAACAAAATGTTTATCGTGATCATAAGTACAGTGCGTACACACAATGCCAAATACTTTCCCTTTCTGCACATGTCTTTTCTGTTACAGGTAATGTGTCTGTGACATCATTATATGTAGAATATAGAGCGCCTACAGATCAATCAATTCTCTAGAACAGATGCAGAAATTCCTAACGATGAATGCACAGTACATGAGCATAGAACTAGATCAGGACTTCTAATGAAATAGCCTTTCCAAGAAGAAAATTGTTCCACAAAAAATGTCTCATAGGTGGCGCACGTGTAGGACAGCTTCACCATACATTACGAGTTTGTCTGCTTCTTCAAATCGTCTATCGTCTGGTGGGTGTCTGATATACAGTTTCAGTTAGATGTTGTAGGTGGTGCTGCCTTAGCAGGGATTCTTGCCGGCTGCGCAGAATCGTGCGCGTAGGTCTACAACTGTCATTTAGTTTCAAAGTTGTGACACAATGTTAACACTATTTCGTTAGAAGTCCTTCTCTAGTTCTATGTTCATGACGCAGTATCAGGGATCATTCTAGAACATAAAAAAGGGCAGGGTGCACATTACATAATAAGGGCAATTTTGTTGAAAAGGGCACATCATTTCATAAAAAGGGCATTTTTGTAATAAGCGCATATACCAATATACTGGTGGGGAGGGAAGTCTGCCAACAGCTTAAAGTACTCCTTAATTAAAAAAAAATCCAATAACATTTCTAATTTCCATAACTTCACTGTTTGAAAAATATTAAAAATAGCAAAATGAAACTTGTTCTCGATTTTTATTGTAAAATTTTTTACTATATTCACAGTAATTTTCCCCTTTCCCTATGATATTCAAAAACTTCTCTCTCTAAAACTTTTATTCACCAGATAACTTTTTCCCAGTTTTAGCAAAACTGGTTTTGAAAAAGCTACAAAATAAAAGTTCAAAAGCTACTACTCAAATTTTTATAGGACTTATGCAAGTTATCATGTGGTCAAAGGCCGGAATGCCTGATCTAATACTATATTTCACTAGACAAGGGGAAATTAATCAGACCCTTAGTTGTTACTCTATGTGTTCAATGGAAAAAAATGATAAATGAAAAAATGAATCGCTCAAAGTCAAAGATTAGACATACCAGGGTATTTCACAGAGAAATAAAGAGGGAAAGAGGAGTACTCCTGATGTACCATACTAGCATTCTAAAAATAAAAGATAAGTAAAGAATTTTTGAAAGTACAATACAAACAAGGCAGGATTCTACCCAGGAATAAAAGGAGGGTAGAATTCTACCTGGAGAAAGGGCAAGGAGGATAGAATTCTACCTGGAAAAGGGGCAAGGAGGATTGAATTCTACCTGGAAAAGGGGCAAGGAGGGTGGGATTTTATCTAAAAAGGGCATGAGGGCAGGCCGCCCTTCTGAAACTCTCTAGAATGATCCCTGCAGTATGTAGAAAAAGATGTGTCAGACGAGTAGCCGAAATAAGAGTATGCTCATGAACACCTACCTGTGCGGAGAGAACTTTCATTTTTCTGGTAGAATTTTCAGATGGGATAGTTGCAGGCGTAATTGTGTTCAGGTTATATACCTGAATTCAGGTATTTTTCACTTTCAGTACCGAAATTCCTGTTTTTCTGTTAAGTTCATAAAATAAAACTAAAATATCAAATTCATATGATTGCTAAACATAATTAAAATTAATATTTTTCCTAATTTGACCTTCCTGTAATAAATTATATGATCCCTCTCCCCTCTCTCCATACAAAAATGTTTTCTCACTAAAATTTCAGGTATTTTTTCATGAATCCACACTCACCTCTGTAGTTGTAAATTACAATTGGAAACAAGTACTCTTTAATCTTAATCAATATCGTATCATAGAATAGATTATGCAAGTGCATCACTGGTAGATTCCAATTGTTGGCAACACGTTGGAGGTTTTTGTTTTAGAAAAAAGTTAGCTTTTATGTAAAATGGAAAGAACTGCAAAGTTCTTAGAATGTTGAATGGCTGTAAGGTTTTTTGAAATATTCAAGAATTTCTGCACATTTTGTGGTTTTTATTTTCATGTTTGCTTTCGTTTTAATGACAATTAGAATCACACAATTGAAACACTAGGATATTCCAAATGGTGATAATTCATGGAATTTTTTTGTTTTAGTAAATTTGTATAAAAGTTTCTGTATGCATGATAGTGAAAGGGGGTACCTTTTTACTGATGTCAAGATGTCAGAAGTAAAAAAAAAAAAAAAATTACCTTGATTTCGTGTTATAGCGGCTTCCACAATTATGATTATGCTAGGGTTGCAGTTATGATTTCGCCAAGATCATCGCAAAGCTTATATATGCATCCTATATACGCATATACAGTGGAACTTCCCTTTAACGAAGTCTCTATTTAACGAAGTTTTCTACTTAACGAAATTTTTTGCAGAACCTTGACTTTGAACATCATTAACATGTAAATTAATCTCGATATTACGAAAAACTTATTCTATATAACGAAGTTTATTCCACTTTCCTGCACGTACACACTGCAAAAAATAATTGTTGATTTTACAGTATAAAACTGGCACCCCAGCTGCCAGTATTATACCGTAAAATTAACAGTATTAAACAGTAAAATAAGCAGTAATACACTGCCGTGCAAGCAGTAATATGCTACCGCGCATGCGCGGAACGTTTTAGAAGATATGGATGGCAAACGTTTTAGAAGATATGGATTTGAAACGAACAATGATTAAAGAGGACACTTTAAAACTTTTAATTTAAGCATTTTAAAACTTTTTTGTTAACGTCGTATTTCGAGGGTGCTTTTGGGCATTGGAGGTCATTCGGTTGCATTATCAGAGGGGGGTGGGGGAGAGAAATGTATGTTTTTTTTACTGTGGTTTTTTATTTACTGAATATGAGATGAACGTAGGAATATACTATTTGTATGATACTTCATAG
The DNA here is from genome assembly GCA_963931845.1 of Maratus michaelseni. NCBI lineage: Eukaryota > Metazoa > Arthropoda > Arachnida > Araneae > Salticidae > Maratus > Maratus michaelseni. The sequence goes on along the minus strand of OZ007588.1, from coordinate 190,641,850 downwards.
GTTCATGAAATTTTCTTTCTTGCCGTGGGGAATGTGGCGGTAATCTCAAACTGATTTCATTACACAGTTGTTTAATGATTGTTTGTTCGGAGTTTGCATCGGAAATAGTACTGTATTTCACGGGGGGGGGGGGAACTTTTAAAATAAAATATTTTAAAGACTGTTTCATACGCACCCCTTCTTAAATAATAAAGTAGCTCATTTTACTGATATTGTTATGGTATTTTTTCCCGTCAATTTGTTTTGACGGGTTCCATCTAGTTTAATGTTAATTTCCTAAAAAACAAACTTCTCAGTACTTTATTCAATCAATTTAAATGCAAAATATTAACGAATTGAAAATATGAATGTATTTAAAATTTAAATATCCATTATTGAATTTGTTTTACATTATTTAACAACATTGTCAATTAATTATTGATAAATGCCTATGATTATTGATTGTTATAAAATAACAAAATATAAAAGTTGTATTAGTTATGTTTCATTTTTATTTGAAACCTATACATACACGTATATATGTACGTTTGTTAGAAATGTGGTTCAATACACATATAACTAATAAATTAATTAGTAACGTAATTAGTTATTATTAAGTAATTATTAATTTTTTGTTTTAATTAATTAATAATTATATGCAGTTATGTATGTATTAATCAGTTTTTAATTTTTTTTGCACTTTTGGTTTCGGTTTCGGCCAAAAGTGGACAGATCACCGAAATCCGGTTTCAGTTTCGGTCTTAAAAACCTGTTTCGGTCGATCTCTGCTTGTAACCCACGTTCGTGATCTATATCAATTTCAATATGTTTGAAATAGTGAAACATTATTAAAATAAACTGCAAACGATTTTTCATGTAATGTAACGGAATTATTTGAGTATCCCTGGAAAGGAATTATTAAGTGCTATGCACATCACGTTCTATAATTAGTCTCTTGTAGTGCACCTCAGTGATATATACAGTAAAACCTCTAAATAACGGACACCTCGGGAGCGGAGAAATTGTCCGCTATTCGGAGGTGTCCGCTATTGGGAAAACTTCAGAGATCCACAAAATCGCTAAGAAATGCTTAACGTTTCATTAATTGACTTTTATATGTCCGAGAACTTCTATTATATGATAAATCAGAAATTAAAATTACTTTTTTAAGCAATAAAATTCAAATGAAATTGTACATACATTTTTCCATTGTTTATTACATTCTTAAGGAAAAAATATGTTACAAAAGTTTGCTTTTGCTTGCTATTACATCTATAGTTAGTGTTTCTATGCGACGTTTTAATGCTGTCAGTAGTTTTAATCCTTCTGAATCATCTTTTTTTGGAAAAAGAAAAAAATATGTGTAACTGCTCACTGTGCTGTGTGCCGCTTCTTGGAAATTCTCGATATTGCAGGAAACATCCCCTGGTTTCAGTATCTGATTCATATCACTAATAGAGTCATTTTTGTCGAAGATTATGAAGGAATATAATCGCCTACGTCAACTGATTCTGTTTCAATAGGTCATCATCAATGTTGATGGACATTTCAGCAATTTTTCACTCCTGATCCATTTCATTAATTCACTTATTGCAATAGTTCTTCATATCTATCTGAAATAAGTGTTTCATTTTCTTTTAATATAAAGCCTGCTTTTCTGAAACATTGTCGTCCGCATTCCGGTTATATGTTTTTTACAGCTGAAGAAATTCGAATTTGAAAGCATCGGGAACATTAACTAATTTTAGGCTGTTCTCAAGTATATTCATAGAATAAAACTTCCAAAGAATATGGCTTAATAAAAGTTTTCTCTACCAGGCTTTACAATTGTGTACAACGTCATGATCAAGGGGCTGGCATACGGAAGTTGTCTTTTTTTTTCTTTCTTTTTTTTTTTTTTTTTTTTGGGGGGGGGGGAAGATGACACAGTTTTAACATTGTCTAATTTATAATGTTTTGTATGAGAAGTTGCACTGTCTAAAAACAAGATAAATTTTCTTTGTTTTTTCATCCTATTATCAAAGGAAGTTAACCATTTAATCACTAAAAAACTGGTTATTCACGCTTTTTTATTCGCTCTATAACACCAAATTTTTTAAATTGGATGTTCTTTGAGAAAAACATGAGTTTCAGCGATTTTTGAACTATAAGAGGAATTTAAAATTCCCCTAATACATTGCAACATAATAAAATAGTGATTCGCTCTTTTGTCATTTTTTCGCCGCTACAGCTATCCTTTTTAAAGCACGAAGTCTTATTCGAAAAAATTCTGAAAAAGAGTCCGCTTTCCTCGGTATTAAAAATGTTTCTCCCCTCATAACCTTCATAAATTGATTACAGTTATTCATGCCAATTCTCCACTTTTTTCAGAGCTACAGATTTTGCTTCACATATTGTTTTGAAAGAGATGTTGTGCCGAGACAGAGAAACTTTTCCAGTCATCGATCCAAACCCTTAAAATCATGTAATCCGAGTTCTTTGGCGACTTTTAAAGCCTTTTCCTAAATCAAAGGCCCACTGATAGGATTTTTTTTTTTTGAACGAAGGGAAGTAAACCAATTCATAAATATAGAATTAATTTCAATGGAATCAGTATACCTCGATTTCACATTTTTGGTGTTATCGTTAGAATTAATAATCCACAAATTCTTTATTTCGTAAAATCTCTCCTACTTGTGTTTTAGCTATTTTAAAACATTCGGCAAGTATCTGTAAACTCTATTTCTGTTTTTCAGATTCACTTACATTTACAATTTCAAATTTTTCTTTTAAAGTTAATCGCTTTCGTTTTGAGGTCATTCTCGAAACATTAATCACGAACAAGACACTAAATTCAGAATACGCAGAACTCAATATATTCAGAAAACGATAAAAATAGTTTTAACATATTTTGAAGCTTTGAATATTGTATGTCAATTAAATCTGAAAAATCAAACAGTAATCGATACAAAATACATAGGAATTTGGGGGATTCCTCAGGCCATTGGGGATTTTCCAGAGACCACCCCCTACATTTATCTGTGGTCAAAAATTTGTGACACATTGCCTTAATAAATTTCGAGGCTTTTTACATTTTTTTTTTTACATTTTCTTTCTCGTTAAAAAATCATTCTTCATCCTTGATCGCCAAAACTACTGTCCGCTATTCGGAATGTCCGCTATTCAGAGGTTAAACATACAAAAATTTAGATTTTGGGAGTGGGGATTTGAAAAGTGTCCGTTAAATAGAGGTGTCCGCTATTCGGGAGTGTCCGTTATGGAGGTTTTACTGTATCAATTTCCATATGTTTGAAATTGTGTAACATCATTAAAATAAACCGCAAATGATTTTTCGCCATAGACCGCAATATAATGGAATTCTTTTGAGTGTCCCTGTAAAAAAAACTATAAGCGCTACACATTTCATTTTCAATACTGAACATACCACAGTAAGCCTCAATAACATTTATCAATAGCATGATGATCCGAGCATATTTACGTGAGTTAAAGGACAGACAGACAGACAAACCAAATTCATAAACACTTTTCAACTATGTTGGAAAGTGTTAAAAATATTTGCTGAAGAATCACATGCCTGTGAAGCGAAGTTAAGAGGGCAAAATCCAACACAGCATTTTTAGGCAGATTTCGTAAGAAAAACCAGCTATTACATATTCTTCCCTATGTTGGAATTCCTGTAAAATTTTTGTAGGATCTACGCCAATCATGACTCCAGAAACCAAAACCACCTCCAGTTCAAAACTTTATCTATCTATATCACTTTTTTATGGACACGATAACTTCAATAATTCTGCACAAATCTCTTACAAACTGATACATAAAATATCCGTCAAGTTCACTAATGGGCAAAATCGAACCACGGGGGGGGGTCTTTTTGTGAAAAACAAAACAAAAATAATAACTTCTTAATTATGATACGTATCGAATCCGTTTAAAGTTTTTATTATTTCTAGGAAAAGGGCCGAAAATTTTTATGTGTGGCAGATTTTTGATGTCATTAAAAATGGCCTCAAGGGGGCGGGGAAAATAGGGGTTTAAGAAGAAATAGATACATTGTCAATTCACAAGATATCCAGTCCACTTAAATTTATTATAAATCCTCTTAATATTATCTACAACTTTTATAAAGACAAGTTTTTTAAAGGACCAACCCTTACAGGAAAAAAAAAAACTCCCTGCCGTCTCCGCCTACAGACACAGGTAGATTTCGAAGTGGACGGTCCCAATTGCTGCATCATCGCAAAAAGTCATTTCTTCTGCAATTCTCAATAAACAGGCGCCACACGATCTACGTCTTCGAAATCTACCTGTGCCAATAAGCCGAGCCGTCAGGGATTTTTTATTGTGGGTGCTCATTCCTATTTTGGGCGCGAATTGCGCAATCCTTCACGCTATTTCAAATCCTGTCCCTCAAAGAAAATCCCACCTCCCCCAAAGAAACTCTTGAAATGGCGCCCCTGCAGTAAAACTTACAAAGAAGGAGTTGAAAGGAACTGAAAAAAAGCTCCGTTTTAGACAGGTCTCCGTCTTAGCAAGTATAATTGTATGGTGTTTTTTTTTTCCGTTTGAGAAAGAGTTCTTTTACAGACAGGCTTCACATAGACAAGTTTTACTTTAATATTCAGAGGTGCACTATAGACTGTAAATTTTAATAGTCTTAAAAGATACATGGAAAAATGGTCTATGGACGGTATCCGTCTATAACTGGAAACTTTCATATTCAATATTTTAAAATTTTACCTGCTAAGACAAAAACCTGCCTAAAACGGAAATTATCATCTTTTTCTTGCGATTTCGTATTAGAAGTCAGTCTTTGTATCCATAATTCAGTAAACTTTTCTCGTTCGGAAGTAGAGCCCCACTTCCCCAACCCCGAGCCACATCCTTGGCTATGACAGCACCCTAAAAAAAACTTTGTCCCCCTTCCCTCAACACGCAGTCTTAAAACAGAACCATACTCATCTTTCCCAAATATCTAACCTTATTATCAAAAATTCTTTACATAACATAGCATACAATGAACAAATATTATTGGTCAAAACTTGATAATTAAAAAGATACTTACCGATCTCTTGGATCGGATATTTTATCACCAATTGCAGTTGATATTTTCGTGTCTGTTTCTGTATGACTGCGTTTGGAAAAAAACTTTACAGGCTTGGCTGCCTGTATCTTTTCATTGCTATTTTATGAATGTTCAAAAATGGATAATTTTGAAATTTCGATACAAAGAAAAAAACAAGAACGAAAAATCATGCGTCAAGCATAGATTATGTAACACTTTCCAACGCTTCCAAAATAATTTTACAAATCTTTACCGTTTAATAAGCTGAAAGATAACATCTAAGTAAACAATTTGGAGAACGCATAACATATTTAAAAACGTAATTTCAGGAATTTCCAACATATGGAATATTCGGAAAAATATCCGAATACTTTTATTCAGCCCTGTATATGATCTATAGATTTGTATATATACTACATAGGATGCTAAATTTTACTTTAGTTAGGAAACGCGTAGCACAGTTTAAAATTCTCCTTCTGGAGTTTCTGTTAATAAACGGAAATCTGTTCGCGAACTTTTGTTCTGCCCTGTATATGATCTACAGAATTTATACACACCAAGTAATAGACAAAGAGTGAGTTAAATTTAAAATCGCATTCAGCAACTTAAAACGCACTTCCAGGAATTATTGTTAACAGACAGTAGAGAATTCTTTTGTGTGTCCCTGTAAATGAACGATGACTGCTATACACACAATATTCTGTAGTAAGCCTCTTGTAATGCACCTTAGTGATATATATATAAATTTCAATGCGTTTAAAATAGTGAAACATTATTTAATTAAACCGCAAGCGATTTTTCTCCATAGACGTAATGTAACGGATTGCTTTTGACTGTCCCTGTAAAGTAACTATAAGTGCTATGCTGTGCATATATCATGTTAAGCTTCTTGTAATGCATCTTAGTAATATATATCAATTACAATGTGTTTGAAATTGTGTAACATCATTAAAATAAACCGCAAATGATTTTTCCCCATAGACCGTAATGTAACGGAATTCTTTTGAGTTTCCCTGTAAAAAAACTAAGTGCTACACACTTCAGTTGAAATAGGGAACATGCTATAGATAACGACAATAACATATAAAAATTGCAGGGCAATCCGAGCATATTTACGGGAGTTAAGAGCACGCGCAGACGGCCAGACAAACCGAAGTCATAAACACTTTTCAACTAGGTTGGAAAGTGTTAAAAGAGTACAAACTAAAAAAAAAAAAGATACTGCAGAGATACTTGTTTGAACTCAAACTAATCCAATACTTCTAGTTTTTTTCCTAATCACCAATAGTGCAATAGTAATTCCTAATCCTCTAATCAGGAAATAATTGTCAATGTGACTGATAAATGAAGATGTTAGGTAGAAAAAGGGGAGATAATGGTTTATGAGGTTCTTGTACACCATCAGAAGTGGTCGGCCTGCATTGATGTCACCTGTTGTTGATTTATATTAGCAGCTTATATAGATTCGACTACAGACTCCCTACGGTCCATGTCCATCCATCTGAAGACCCATACAAACCAATGGTAGGGACAGCTATGACAATTACCATTACCCTGAATGTGTTTAAAAACGGGCCTTCTGTTAATTGAGTTTAAGAAAAGCATTTCCTAGCTTTCAGAATAGAAAAACTTGCGACATCTGGATATATTTTCCAATCTGAGACTGGGGGTGTATACAGACCTTTTTCGGAGATCTAGGGTGGTCTTTCATTTGGGAACGGCAGGGGGATAATAGTTTTCCATTGCAGAATTCCAAGTAAAACGGATGTTTATATCTGCAGAAACTAATGTTAGCACTGTATTTTACGACTGGTAGAATATCCCTATTTTCCCAAATTCCCTTGAATTTGTATTTTAATGCAAAATAAAGAGTTTTTTAAAGAAATCTAAAATAGTTTAAAAATCCATTCCTTACTTCCTAAAATTCTTAATTTATTAATGTGTTTCTTCTTTTAAACATTTAATAAATCAGAAAGGCTTGCGTCCATAGCGTTCCCCTTGACGAAAAAAAGTAAGGGGACGCTTGAAATAAAATAAAGTGGGGGGACGCCGTCCCCCTGCGTCCCCCCTTGACTACACCACTGTATAAAGGGTCGATCCAGGCAAAAGTTTGGACGTATTTAGAGGCTTTGATCAAAATTTCGTTGCATATTAACAAACTTTACATTATTTTTTTTTTATTGGGCTTTGAAATGTTTTATTTGCAAACAAAACAAATTCATGAGATAACTCAAAAAATTAATATTAATAAATGCTTGGTTCAAATTTGAATAATTGAATGTTTGATCTTTAGGTGCAAAATTTTATTTTTCACAAAAATTTTATGAAGTTCACAAAATATTTTTCTTTTCACAAAATGGGACACAAGAAAAAAAAAACTCTGCTTTGACCTCTACCTGTAGATAACTACTGTTTTTTTTGCAATGTTTGTTTTGTAAACTTTTTACAATTTTTTTTTTCTTTCAAAAATCTGTTTATTACTTCATAGGTCTGATACTGTTAAAGGTAATGTCATTGGTATTGATCTTGGAACAACTAACTCTTGTGTTGCTGTTATGGATGGCAAAACTCCTAAAGTTATTGAGAATTCTGAAGGTTCAAGGACTACACCTTCTGTTGTTGCTATCACAAAAGATGGAGAAAGATTAGTTGGAATGCCTGCTAAAAGACAGGCAATTACAAATGCTGCTAATACACTTTCTGCAACTAAACGTCTTATTGGGCGAAAATTTGAGGACCCTGAAGTACAGAAAGACATGTAATATTTTTCATTTTCATTATGTTTCTCTAGAAGTGTGCCTTAAAATTCAATTATCTTTTCTCTCAAAATGTCTGATTTTCTTTTAAATTGGTTAAGGGTAACATTTTTAGGAATGTTGGTTTAATCTTGCATTTTGAATACTTAATATGAGTTTGTTTTATACTTTCTTCTTTTTAAAATTCCTTTATTTCTAAATATCCTATGCAATGCAATTAATAGCATAGATCAGTATTTCTCAAACTATGGTTTGTAGATCACTAGTGGTCTTCAAAACCTGCCACTGTGGTCCACAGAACATTCTGGCTTATAAAAATGATTCCCCACTTGAAAAAAAGTTTGAAAAACACTAGCACAGATTGCATATATTTTTTAATCAAATAGTTTTCAATATAATATAATTGATTAAAAATAAGAAATTTAGTTTAATAGATAGAAAAATGAAAAATCTCTCTTAAATCTTTACTCTGTTTTTAATGTATTTGTAAGTGAAAAGATCTATAATGATTAACATAGCATGTTTGTCCTATTTTATTAAATTTTTAAAAGTTATTTATGTCTTTAGGAAAACAGCATCTTTCAAAATTGTTAAAGCTTCAAATGGTGATGCCTGGGTTGAAGCTCAAGGTAAAATGTATTCACCTAGCCAAATTGGTGCCTTCATTTTGATGAAAATGAAAGAAACTGCTGGTAAATATTTTTCTAATACATAACCTTATTGTAAAAGTTGTAATATATAAAGATGTATTTAAAGGGGTATTATTCTGTTAATTGTTAGTATCATTTCAAGTAATAAGAATGCATATCCTCTTCCTTTTATTTAGTATCCTTTACCTTTTCCTTCAACTTGCTGTGAGTAAACCATTATCACAATTTTTTTTTCCCATGTCCACACTTTTCAGATATTGTAATTCCATAAATTTTATTTCTCTTTAGTTTTGGTCTGTAGTTTACATATTTTTATGCCATGGCAATATGTTTAGAAACAGGTTTTATTTTCATAATTGAAAAGTCTGCTGTTTGGAATTTAGAATACTTTAAATATGTGCTTGTGTGTATGGAAATTATTTGATTACAGCTAAAATTTAAATATTTTGTTTTAACTTTGACACAGTTGTTAGAAGTAGTGCACTAAGAGTACGAATAGTAAAACTGCTGTAGTCTCTACTATTTCGGATAGTTTATAGTGTAGTAGTTGGATGTGCCAATCCCAAAACTTTCTTTTATCTCATACAGATTTTCCATTTACTAAAACAAATCAGCACCAATTTATATCAAGGTCTAACTGAATCTAAAGTTTTATTAAATTCCTTTCATTAGTTCTTGAGATATGACTATTGCTAAAATCGTGTAAATCCTGCAAAATGTAGCATAGCAGCACCCCTTGTTGGAAGATTTAGACCAAAACCTAATCAACAAGAACTTATGTCAACGTCTAACTGAATCTGAAGTTTGATGAAAATCCATGTATTAGTTCTTGAGATATCGTGATAATAATGAAAAAAGTAGCATAGCAGTGCCACCTGTTGAGCTATTTACACCAAAACGTAAGCAGCATCTATTTATGTCAAGGTCTAATAGAATCTGAAGTTGGATGAAATTCCGTGCATTGGTTCTTAAGATATAGATATTGTAAAAATCATAAAGTGGTATAGCAGCGCCACCTGTTGGGATATCTACACCAAAACGTAATCAGCGTCTATTTATGTCAAGGTCTAACTGAATCTGAAGTTTAATGAAAATAAATACATTAGTTCTTGAGATAGAGCTATTGTGGAAATCTCAAAAAATGCAGCATAACAGCGCCACCTATTGGGCGATTTTCACCAAAAACTAATCAGCACCAATTTATATCAGGGACTAACAGAATATAAAGTTTTATTAAATTTCGTGCATTAGTTCTTGAGATAGAGCATCCACAAAATTTTTGTCACAGACGTTTTCTAAAAACAGTCAAATTGTGTTCAGGACCTTATAAAACTTATAAATCCGTTGAAAACCGGAAGCCGAGAATTTTCATGAATCCAATACTTTCTTCTTGTAAAAATAGAAGAAACTCACAATGTATGCAACGAGTAGCATGATATATAGCATGCATATAAATCATACATATAAATCAGTAGTTTGTAGTGATGATTACACAATACAGGTAATCAGTAGTTTGTAGTGAGTAGCACAATACAAATAATTGGTAGTTTGTAGTGAGTAGCTCAATACAAATAATCAGTAGTTTGTAGCTATTACATGATACAAATAATCAGTAGTTTGTAGCTATTGCACGATACAAATAATCAGTAGTTTGTAGCTATTACACGTAGCATCTTCTACGATTCCCAGATTCACAGTTATAAAATTCACTTTTAATTACTTTTCTTTGGAGATATCACTGTTTATGCTGATATTTAAATGAGGGTTTCATTCACTCCAAATTCTCCATATGTCCTTTTACTGTTTTTTATTCAACAAAACACTCTACCGTGAATTAACCCATTCATGACGAGAATCTTTTACGCTTTTTGAATTCTTCAACACCAGTTTTTCCATGCTGTAATTTTGACTTATTTAATCTGGCAAAATTTCTGATTAGATAAGGGGAAAATTTCTGTGCTGAAATACTGGTTTCCAAATTTAAATGTTTTGTGTGCCTTAAGTGGCAAGAAAACTTGCCAACCGGTGTTAATGAGTTTTAAAAATAAAATAAAAATAAAAATAAATTAGCACTTATGTATCACAGTATTGATGGAATCATCAGTTATAATAGCATGTGCATGCAGTTGTGCTGCAGTTAAAGGAAAGAGATCACGGGGAGGGGGGGGGGTGAAGGTATCTAAATAACCAAACTGAAAAATAAAAACAATGATGATACATGTGGTTTTATTGTCTCAGATTATCATATAATATTGATGTGAATCATTATCTTTTATCCAAATTTTCTTTCAAAAGTATGAAGAAAGGTATGTAAAATATGTGGGGTGCATATTACACAAGTAAATACAATATTTCTCCAACTGCATAAATTTTTTCAAAGTGGTTATCTAAATTAAATATGTCATGCTTATTTTCCTTGTGCAATCTAACTGTGCTCATATATATTGCATTTATGTTGAGAAGAATTTAAAATTTAATTTTAAAAGATGTTTGCTAATGTATAGAAGGTCTCGGATTCTTTCAATATACAGAGTACCTCGAAAAGATTGGGACATACTTTATTTCTTAATTGTTGAAGATAAGTAAAGTAGGCAATGTAAATTATAAAAGTGTTTAAAATAAGGTAGGAAATAAGATAATGAAATAGTTTCTCCATTACTTTTGAAAAAGTAATTTTTAAATTTGGCCCCTTGGACAACATTGGTTATGACCAGTTAGAAAAAGTTTCGTGTTGCTCTAACAAAATCATTACCAAAAACTACAGTACTTTTTTGTACCATTTAAAATGTTTTTTCATCAATAAAAATAGGGGTTAATGATTTAGATAAGAATGTTATCAAGTATGAAAAAATTGCATCACAAATACATCTAAGTTTATTGTTCTGGAAGTTTTATAAATTTTACATTTATTGGAGTGTTGCAGAACATTGGGTTTAAATAATTCATTTGTCTTGAAAACCTCCTATATGAACATGTGTAATTTGAGCTTATATTGTTTTACCTTAAAAGTTACTCACTTTACATACACAATTTCTTGCTGATAGCCCATTATTTAATCCCTTTTCATATGAACAAAGTGGAAGTTTGAATTTATTCAATTCATTTATGTTGAAAACTTCCCAAATGAAAGATTGGTATTATAAGCTTTTGTTTCCTTATTATAGTTACTCTTTATGTAGGTATTTTTTAATTTTTTGCTTATTTAAGTAGTTACTTTATCTTGATATTTGAAGTATGTTGTTATATACCAATAATAATTTTTCGTTAACTTAAAACAAAAGTGATGGGGATGTATTAAATGTGAAGTGTAGTTATTGCCTGTGCTATGATCATGATACCTGTTTTATGCAGGGGCGGTGCTTGGAAATTCAAGTTATTATAGCCAATAGATGGTCCAAATTTGAAAATTATTAGTCAATTTTCAAAGGTATTAGCCAAAAGTTATATTTAAGTTCCTTTAACGGTACTAATTTTTTTAATACATGAAATTTACATTGAAAACAATTAATGTGAACAGTTTTTAAAATAGAACTTACAATAGCAATTTAAATTATGTTAAATATAAAATGCATAGTTAAATATTTATACAATATTTTACAGACGAAGTTTTGTTTTGTTCTGTTTCTACTTATATTCTAGCAAAGGCTAGATCAAAATTTATATTCTTCATGCCTGGTCTTTTATTGTAGATTACAATTCCCATTGATTTTAAAAAGTAATTTTTAAAATTTACCCTTAGTTAGAAAAATTTTCCTTTTGCTTCAACAAAATCATAAAAAACTGAATACATGTATCTTTTAAAATTATCTAAATTAGGGGAAAAAATCATTATGAAAAACTGAATACATGCATCTTTTAAAATTATCTAAATTAGGGGAAAAAAATCATTATGAAAAACTGAATACATGTATCTTTTAAAATTATCTAAATTACGGAAAAAAAAATTAACTGACTTGTATTACTTTTTTTTTGTACTATTTAAGGCTATTTCATCAATAAAAGTAGGGGTTGATGATGACGTTTTTTAGATAAAGAATGTTATCAAGTACGAAAAAATTGTATCACAAATTAAATAAGTCTGTTTATTGTTCTTGAAGTTTTATAAATTTTACGCTTATTGGAGTGTTGCAGAACATTGGGTTTAAATAATCCATTTGTCTTGAAAACCTCCTATATGAACATGTGTAATTTGAGCTTTTATTGTTTTATCCTAAAAGTTACTCAGTTTACATACACAATTTTTGAAAATTTGTATTTACTCAATTTATCTTAAAAAAACTTTCCAAATGAAAAATGTGTATTATAATCTTTTATTGTTTATTATCGTTACTCTTTATGTATGTAATTGTACTTACCCATCATACGTAGTATAGGGTAAGTTTTGTAATCGTTTTGAAAATCGAAAAAAAATTTTTGACGGATTTACACGTTTCAGACACTGGAGATTCCGAAAAACATTTTTAGAAAAAAAATTTTGCCGTCCGTCTGTGTGTCTGTGTGTGTGTGTGTGTCTGTAAACGCTCTATCTCCCGAAAAAATTGAGATAGACTTGCAATTTGGTATGTACTTAGTATGTAATTAGTATGTAATAATGGGAAGAAGCCTTATTTCATTTCAATAACCTCGATTAACCAGAACAATTTTTTTCGGACTCTCGAAATATTCGTTCTGATGAAAGGTATATAAAAATTTTCGAAATTGTTTATTTTAAGAAATGAATATAAAAGACAATAAAAAAAACATAAATTTTGAATAAAGCATGAAGTCGATCGGATAATTAGTTGCCGAGATATTTGGAATCCTATTTTCCACACTCTTCGATTTTTCATGACCCTGTATTTCATCCAAATTTCACTTCAAAGATATATTTTAATTGGAAATTTGACGCTTAATCAGATGCAATAAACCATTAGTTAATAGGATTATTATTTTTGGAGTTATAAGGAAAAACCTCTTTCAAGCAATTCAGTAATCGAGCCTTTAAAGTTTGTGACGTCATCAAGCCACGATTTTATTTGAATTGCAATGCATTTTATAAGTAGTTTACACATGTTTATTTTAATATTTTACATTATGCATATCCATGATGGGTAAGTATTATGGTGGGCCCCAACGACTAGTTTAATTTTTTGCTTATTTAAGTAGTTCAAACTTTAGCTTGATATTTTACGTGTGCTGTTATATACCAATGATGACTAATTTTTCGTCAACTTAAAACAAATGATGAAAGTTTTGTCTGAGATGTTTTAAATGTGTATGTGTAATATTGTCTGTTTTCAACTTTGCCTGAGATCATGTTACTTGTTTTATGCAGGGCTTGGCCCAAGCATGAGATTCTTCCCTGAATCTGTGATTTTCTGCCTTTTTTGTCATTTCCATCTCTTTCTTGATTTTTGGTTGTCCTCCCCCATTTTTTGTTCTGTTTTTTTTTGTCATTTTCCAATTTTTGTTTGGTTTTGTGCGAGTGACTTGTTTTTTATTCGGTTAAATCAAAATAGAATCGTAAAATCAGACTTGCCAATTCTCTCAATTTTCCTTCACAAATTTATCATTTCTGCTATATCATTTCTGCTTTTCTTGTTTTTCAATCAATCAGCAATTTCCGCGGAACCGTAAAAAAAAATGTGCCGTGAATGAAGTCAAGGGTGGCGGCATAAACAAATTCGTGTCAAGAAGAGAATTTTGGGTTCCACTCATTAAATTTGTAGATAGGAAATTATTCAGAAATGTTCTTGGAGGGAGACACAAGATATAGGCATGTGATTCATCCTCGAATTATTAATTTTTGGCTGAATTCTGCAAATTCAATTCATGAAATAAAAAGAAAGAGAATTTTGTCAAACGATCACAGAAAAATTTAAATTTTGTCAAAAAATCCAATTAAAAAAAAAATTTTTTTTAAATTGATTTTTTTATTTTTTTAATGACCGATTGCTGAAATTTGCAATTTCTTTCCGTGATTGATTGATGAAATTCACAAATTTTGCCAAACAATTGCAGAAAAGAATCTAATTTTTTCAGCCATTCGAGAAAAGAAATAGGGAATTTTGTCAAACAATTGCAGAAAAAAAAACCCGAATTTCATCAAGAAATCTAGTTAAAAAAATTGTGAATTTTGTCAACTGCTCGAGAAAAAAATTGCGGGTTTTATCAAATGGTCTCGGAGGAAAAAAATCATGAATATCGTCATCCGTCACTGTGAAACTCGTAAATTTCACCAATCTGTCTAAAAGAAATCTAATTTCGTCAAACAATTGCAGGAATAATTTTAAAAAAAAGTGATTTTTCCAAACAATTGCAAATTTTGTCGAACGGTTGCGGGGAAAAAAATTGAGGATTTAGCGAAATGACTGGCGAATAAAATTGCAAATTTTGTCAATTACTTGGGGGGGGGGTGGGGGATGAAATAGCAAATTTTGTAAAACGGTCATAGAAAAAGAAAAATACGAATTTCGTTGAACACTTGGGGGAAAAATTGAAAATTTTGTCAAGATGTCGCATAAAAATATCTCGGATTAAAGAAATCAGTCGCAAACTATACAATTTTTTTTCTCCATGGTGATTGGAGAAATCATTAATTATTTTTTGCCAACAAGGCTTACTGTGTTCAATTTTTTTCCATCCACAATATGAATGTCAGAATTCATTTTATTAAAATCTAAACCTAAAAGGGAATAAAATCCTTCCATATTTCTTGCAGACGTATTATTTTGATTTTTATAGAAATAATTTTAGTCATCCTAATAAATAGTAAAATTTACCACTTTGCTCATTGGATCTGTTTCTGGGTTGCCTAAAGTAGTATATTATTGATAAGTTATGTGTAAAATAGCCTTCTTAATTGTTTTGTTTACGTGCCATTTTAAATTTTTCATTTTCCTGTTTCATGCACTTTTCTTTTCTTTTTTTTTTTTTTTTTTAAATCTTTCTGCAATCTGATGCCTGGCTTGGCCTGGCCTTTCTCTATGGATTACAGTTAAAACTCTAGGAATTTTACTTTCATGTTAATCCTTGGAGCGGTCTTAATGATATTTTGATTGCTACAATATCGTGTGCCATTTTTGACTGTTATGACTCATATTGAACCTTAGGCATATTACACTTTTTTACCATTTTTACCACTTTCCAACCTAGTTGAAAAGTGTTTATGACTTCGGTTTGTCTGCCGTCTGTCCGTGCTCTATCTCCCGTAAATATGCTCGGATTGCCCTGCAATTTTTATGTTATTGTCGTCATCTATAGCATGTTCCCTATTTCAACTGAAGTGTGTAGCACTTATAGTTTTTTTACAGGGACACTCAAAAGAATTCAGTTACATGACAGTCTATGGGGAAAAATCATTTGCGGTTTATTTTAATGATGTTACACAATTTCAAACACATTGTAATTGATACATATCACTAAGGTGCATTACAAGAAGCTTAATATGGAATAGGGTGTGCATAGCACTTATAGTTACTTTACAGGGACAGTCAAAAGAATTCCGTTACATTACGTCTATGGAGAAAAATCGTTTGTGGTTTAATTAATGTTTCACTATTTTAAACACATTGAAATTTATATATATCACTAAGGTGCATTACAAGAGACTTACTACACAGTGGTGACCATCCCCCCCCAAACCCAATGACGCAAATCCCCCCCCCAAAAATCTTCATACATTAACATTGACCCCCCCCCCCCCCCCTAAACAGAACATCAATTGTAAAATATATTGTACTGATAATTTAATAATAGTATTCTTACGTACTATCACACAAACATGCAATAAGTTTTATCAGCGTAATAAATAATGAAGATATATATTTTATTATTAGCAATCTGATTGTTTCCACATTTATAAGTCCTGACTGACAAGCCCATGTTAATGAGTTCACTAAGCTCCAGTTTTCACTGCAATACAAACATTATTTCAATTAATTTAATTCTAAAGATATAATGCAATATTAATGACTGGAGTAATGATTAATACTCTTAATGATTACATTCGTATACGTAATCAATTTTTTTTTAATTTTAGAAAAATCAATTCTTTTTAGAATTTAAGATAAAATACAGAGAAAATAACATTACAATTTTGCTCGTTAGCCGGAGGATATGAAAATTTAAATTCGTCCCAACATCACTGCTTGTTCCTTGCTTTCGTAGGACATGAGATCACTCTTGCAAGGCAGTACTTGTTTCTCGAGATCAGTCTGATAGCTCGATATTTTACACTTAATGGTTCATTTTTAAATAATTTAATAACAAATAAATACAATATAAACTTAAACTTAAAGATTTTTTTTAATCAAAAATTTTAATCTACACATATTATAAAAAATATAAAATATGTCCCTTCTAAGCATTGACTGATAGATGATTTCTGAACCGTTAGTCTTTGATAAACAGTTTCAATTTCAACTAGTCGGATGTGTCAATCCCAAAACTTTCTTCTATCTCACACAGGTTTCGCATACACTAAAAAGAATCAGCACCAATTTATAATCATGTTCTAATTGAATCTAAAGTTTTATTAAATTCCGTGCATTAGTTCTTGAGATATGACTATTACTAAAATCGTGTAAATTCTGCAAAATACAGCATAGCAGTGCCAGTTTTTGGGAGATTTAGATCAAAACCTAATCAATAACAACTTATGCCAACGTCTTACTGAATCTGAAGTTTGATGAAAATCCGTGCATTAGTTCTTGAGATATAGTTATCGTGTTAATAATGAAAAAAGTAGCATAGCAGCGCCACCTGTTGGGCTATTTACACCAAAACGTAAGCAGCATGTATTTATGTCATGGTCTAACAGAATCTGAAGTTGGATCAAATTCCGTGCATTTAGTTCTTGAGATATAGCTTTCGTAAAAATCATGAGAAAAGTGGTTTAGCAGCGCCACCTGTTGGGATATCTATACCAAAACATAATCAGCATCTATTTATATCAAGGTCTAACTGAATCTGAAGTTTGATGAAAATAAGTGCATTAGTTCTTGAGATATAGTTATTGCAGAAATTTCGAAAAATGCAGGATAGCAGCGTTGGGCGATTTTCACCAAAAACAAATCAGCACCAGTTTATATCAGGGACTAACAGAATATAAAGTTTTATTAAATTTCGTGCATTAGTTCTTGAGATAGAGCGCCCACAAAATTTGTGTCACATACAGACAGACAGACAGACATTTTCCAAAAACAGTCAAATCGTGTTCAGGACTTCTTCTTGTAAAGATAGAAGAAAGTAAAAATATTTAAAATTAGCTGAAGGATTATGTTATATGCCGTTTGGGTCAAAAAATGCATTTTTGAAGACGTTACAAAAACTTAACTTTTTATACGTCCCTGGGTCCTATAAGTTATATTTAGTGAAACAGTTCTCATGCTCAGGAATGTATTCGGGGGGGGGGGGGGGGGGAGTTAAAATAGTGCCTGAAATAATGTACAATTTCGATCTAACCGAACGTATAACACGGTGAGTTTTGGTCGTACAATTTTTTTTTCATTTGATATGTCAGAGCTTCAGGATTGTTTTACCAAATATAACTTATAGGACCCATAGGCTGTATAAAAAGTTAATTTTTATAATTTATTCATCAGAATTACATTTTTTTTTTATTCAAATTGTGTCCAACATAATTATTTAGCTAATTTTAAATACTTTTGCAATTGGAACTATATGCCTAAGACTAACGATTAAGAAATTATCCATTGGTCGACGTTTGGAAAAAACACACTGTATGTTAACAAATATAGAAAACACATTCTGGAAAAAATGAAAAGAACAATTCTATAAAACAAATTTGATAAACATTTGAAAACAAATAGAAGTAAATTAAAATAATAATAAACGTCATTTTTTTCTTTCTGCAGACTATGCGGTTTACCATATGAAAACCATATTGTTTCATTATTTTGCGTAAAAGAATACACCAATCTGAAATACATTATTATGCTGGAAAAAGTATTTTCAGAAATGCGAGTTACAAGTTTAAAAAATGCAATTTTTAAGCCACTGAAGTTGCCATATATTCAAAAAAATTATTAAACTCTTGATTAAACTTTTTTTTCCCTCTCTTTGAGAGAGAAGACTAGATTAGATGTCTTTAGAATTATCTGACAAAATTTAAAGCATTTTTTTTTTCACACATTTGGTTGCATGAATGCAAAACTAAGTTATAATATTTTGCCTAAATATGAATTATGCTTTATAAATTTTGAAATATGGAAAGAATTGTTTTAGAGATTTTAAGAAGACTTTTTTAAAGATAAGACCTTGTCTCAACCATCGTCTGAAAGAAAAAGAAAAGAAAACACAAAAAATCTCGTAAAAGAGAAAATTAAAAAAAAAATCTAAATTTTAATTTGAAATAAATTCTAGAATTTAAAAAAAAAATCAGATTGATGTTTGTTTCATCTCGATCACATATAAAAAAAAAAGCCAAAAGATGTAAAAACGTAAAAAAAAATATTGTTAATATAACCAGAAATTAAAAAAAAATGATACATTAGAATTCAAATTATCAACAAACAGAGCTTAAATATCTGGGATAATACTTTCTTTAAAAAAACTGTTATGAGTTGAAGTAAAAAATCAAGATGTTAAATTTTCATTTGGACCAAGTTTTTAAATTTTTGTCAATTGTTTTATTCTGACTGCTGTAGTTGTGGCACAAGAATTTGTGATTTCCTCATTACTAATTTTGGAAAAAACAATATTTTCAATAGAAACAATTTCAATAGAAAGAATCATCAAATTAGAAAGCCAAACATCTCCCATGCAAGATCGTAGCCTATTTTTTACAATTTTTACACAAATCATAGCTTTTTCTGAAGAACAGCTTGTAACTGCGAGGGATAGTAGGATTCTGCAAAAATACATTCAAATTATTGAATCCGCAGAGAAATTGTTCAAACAACGATAGGGTTTTAAAAATCCCTTTGTAATTCACATGTCTTTAACCTTCATTGCTGATGTTTCTTCATCTTCTTCTTCATCTAGTTTTCCATTCTCATCCATTTGCTTTTGAATATCGTTAACAGGACCAATGTCAGTCATTCCAACATTTGTGTGAGAAATACTATACAGTTCACTGAAATTATTAATTTCTTAGCAAATGCTCACAATCCGCATGGTAGAAAGTACAAATTTCATTGATGTCATTCGGTATTATTTTCTTATTCTCTTCTGCTATTCTAAAATTCCTTCGTGCATAAAATGCGTCATTTGCTGCACCATTGAAAGTGTTTAATCGAAGAATCTGTCTTTAAGTTGGATAGTGAGAGCATCTATAATTCTATTGAACACGTCTACTTTCCATTTTTTTTCTCTGTCGACAATACATTCATCAACACTTATGTCATCCATGAATATCTTTTTATCCCAGGTTCTGTCAGATCATGTTCTTGAACGAATTTGTCAATTTTCTATAAAGTTTTTTTTCCCAAGAACTTTCGTCCATGCGAATATTGTCGAAAGATTTTTTTTTTTACACTGTCAATAATTCCTTGAACAGATCCATAATTAGAGTAGCAAAGGCTAGAAAAAACCCGGTTTAAACATGGGAACAAACTTGGTTTTTTGGGTATAAACCAGATCTTTTGGGAATAAACCTGGGAACAAACCGGAACTATTGGAAATAAAGCTGGGAATAAAACGATTTTTTGCAACTCTATCCATAATCGACTGTAATTCATTGAAGACAAACTGTCACAGGACTCATTATACTGAAGACGAAGTCTACACTATGCAAAGCTGCAACAGTGTCAAACTCAGTGTCAAATCGAAGTTTTTTATGCAAGCCTTTTGCAAAAATAACCGTTTCCTTATTGGAATGTTTGTCAGTATGCATATTATAAGGTGATATTTTAATTTCGTCATAACAGTGGAGGATAGTTCCCACTGCCTGCTTTTTACTTAACCAATGTTTGATGTTAACGCTTTTAAGCCTTCTTGCTTTACTTTCTGACTTCAAAGTTCTGGACAAAACACATGTGCCTCTTATGACCAGACATAAATAAAAACATACACTTCTTCCCATAAGGGAAATAAGTTTCTAATTTCAGAACACAGGTCTATCGATTTTTCGATGACGAGTGCAAACCTGTGTGCCGACCACCACACATAAAATGCAGTTTTATAGTCATTTGCTAAAAGAGTTCTCAAGCCAATATAGCGACCTCTCATATTACCTGCACCATCCGTACTTTGGCCTACAATATTGTTTGGATTGAGGCCAACTGTTTCCAACACATTATTAATTCTCTTTTTAAATTCTCTCCACAGGTTTCACCGGATGTAAAAACGTTTATTAATCTTTTCACTGGTTTAATATTATACTCATTTTCCTCTACATATCGAAGTATCACAGTCACTTCTTTTTTACTGACTTCTTGCGTAGAATCGAGGATAATAGAATATTTGTTTACTTCTTTCATTTTTTCTAATATACGTTCAGTTACCAATTTGCTCATAACCGCAATTAAATCGAAAACATTACGATGACTAAGGAAATTCGAAGCTTAATATTTCCCAATCTTATTTTTTATACTACCTAGTCATACAGTTTAATCCCCCTCCCCCCACAAAAAAACAAAACATTCTCTAAACCACCCTTACCCCCCCCCCCTAAAATAAACTGTGGATTGAAGCGTTTATTTCAGTACAAGTTGTTGCCTTATACTCCTTTAACAACATACAATATACTCTTACAAGTACCGATTCTTATAAAATGGTAGACACTGTACCATTAAAACATAGTCCTAAATCTGCTGTAAGCCCCTGTATTCTGTATATGTTTTTCTTTTACACTATAATTTTTCTTTAAATTCCTCCCTTCTCCCTAAAATAATTAGTGGCTTGAACTTCTTTTTTCTCTGTACAGGTTGTTTGCCTTATACTGTTTTAATGACATACAATACTATTCTTCTAACATCTACATCACTAAAATATACTGTACTTAAATTCTAGTTTTCTGAAAATGGTCAAGTAATGTATTTTAGCGTTGTCTCTTCCTCTGAAATGCTTATTTTGTGTTTTATTTTTTATACCACCCATCAAAAATGTATTTTTGGACTCGGACCGTACGATACGACCCATGTACCACCTAAATTACTTAAGACGCTTCTGGAAAGCTATTCCTTTTATCACATCTTGTGATCCTAATTGCCTTTCAGCATGTGTTAAACATTTTCCCACCTGTATTCCAAGTATTTTTTTTTATTACCACACCTCAAAGATAGCAAGATGCAGAATGGGTTCTTATTGCCCTTATCTAGAATTTAAAGAATCTATATATATATAAAGGAACATTTCTGGAAATTGAATGTTGAAAAAAAGTTAAAAATGATATTAAAAAAATCAAGAATTTTTTAATAGTGAAAAAAAGGAAATATTAAAAATTTAAAAATCCCCCCCAAAATGTACTTTTTCTCTAAATTCCCCCCCCCCCCCCAAAATAAATTGTATGACGCACTTTGCGTCACCAAACCCCTCTCTGGGCACCCGTTACTACAGAATATTGTGTGTATAGCAGTCATCGTTCATTTACAGGGACACACAAAAGAATTCTCTGTCTGTTAACAATAATTCCTGGAAATGCGTTTTAAGTTCATGAACGCAATTTTAAATTTAACTCACTTTTTGTCTATTACTTGGTGTGTATAAATTCTGTAGATCCTATACAGGGAAGCACAAAAGTTCGCGAACACATTTCCATTTATGGACAGAAACTCCAGAAGGAGAATTTTAAACTGTGCTATGCGTTTCCTAACTAAACTAAAATTTAGCTTCCTATGTAGTATACATACAAATCTATAGATCATATACAGGGCTAAATAAAACTATTCGGATATTTTTCCGAATATTGTATAGGTTGGAAATTACATTTAAAAATATGTTATGCGTTTTCCAAATTGTTTACTTAGATGTTATCTTTCAGCTTATTAAACGGTAATGATTTGTAAAATTATTTTGGAAGCGTTTGAAAGTGTTACATAATCTATGCTTGACGCATAATTTTTCGTTCTTGTTTATACTTAGAATACTTATTTTTATACCTATTATTTTGTAAAGTTTCTCCTCCCAAATGTTGTTTTACTTCCTTTAAATTCTTACTGATTTTAATAACTATAGATGCTTAATGTAGGGGGCTATGTATTGTTAAAAGAAGGAATTCAGATTTTATTGCCAAAATTTGCCATAGGAAATGTTTTAATTTTCATTGTATGTAAACTGAAGTCATGTTTTAAATAAGTTTTTGCTCAGATGTGTATTAAAAATCAAAATTTAAATAAATGAATAAATAAAATTTAAACATCTGTTTCTTAATGGGTATTTTTCATATTTTTCTCATCAAAATATCTTTATCATCAGTGTATTATTTAGCATTATTCATCTATTGTGTACTTTAAAAAAGTCTAAAAATGTTGTTTATGTGTTACTTACAGGGCTAGAAATTAGGAACTCTTAAGTAAGGCATCAAATGATGCCTACCATTTTTTTTCCAGCTGCCAAACAGCATTTTCAGTAAAAATCACGAATTTTGCCGATCAGGTGCGTATAAATCGCGAATTTTGCCGATCAGGTGCGTATAAATCGCGAATTTTGCCGATCGGGCGCGTAAAAATCACGAATTTTGCCGATCGGGTGCGTATAAATCTTTACTTTTGCCGATCGGGTGCATATAAATCGTTACTGTTGCCGATCGGGTGCGTGTAAATTGTAAATTTTGCCAAACATCTGCTTAAAAATCCCGAATTTTGTCAATCACTAGGAAAAAAACTATGAATATTGTCAATCGCTCATGGAAAATAAATGCAAGATTTTTCTATCCTTGTCAACTGAAATGGGTTATACTGACTAAGGAGATGGTTGAGTATAGGGAGCTAACTCTCCTTTTAAAATTAGCATTTTTATGAACTTTTAGGTCGATCCTCCCCCTCCTTCCCCGAAAAAAAATTTTGTTCACCCTACGGATGTTGGTTCTCGACAATCCAATCATTTTTGTGACTGGCCCTCCACTTATAAAGGTTGTGCACCCCTACTTGATATCCACATTTTATGACTGAATATGTTAAGAAGTACAATTTAGAATAATATATGTTTCTCCTCCTCCCCACCTTCTTTCATGAAATCAGAATTTTTTTTCTGCACTGGCAATCTTTAAAGCTAAATTTACTCCCTCAAATAAAGTCAAGGAGTATTTTTACTCTTTGAAAATAATCTTAGCTATATCTCTTGTATAAATACAAACGTAAACTGTTGATATATCCTTGCCAACAGAACTGAATACGTTGACTGGGAAGGAAGGAACCTAGTCCCCCCCCCCCCCCTCCTGTAAACAAAATTCTACTGATGGTGGCCCTCGACCCTCGACAACCCAGTCATTTTTTTAAGTGGCCCTTGGCTTAAAAAGGTTGTGCACCCCTATTATACAGTAATCTCTCATTTATATGTCGCCTCTTTTATGAATCTCATTTGTACGTTGATTTTCGTTAGTCCCAGATAAAGAAATAGCGATACATTATTTTTTTATTTCCTGTTTATGCATCACAACGTGAAATGTGTCTCTCACTTATGCGTCGGAAAAATTTCAAGTACCTAGCCATTTCTTCTCATTTTACACATGTTCTTTCCAAGAAATTTCCCATCAGCTTTTAAAGAGGGAATCAATTGGTTGTCTTTTTGCATTTGTTTTCTGGAAACTATTATAAGCTGCATTCATGGGTCAGACCCCTTCACACCTGCTACTACCTAAAAACATATAAACCAACTTTAAAACACTAATGTGTTCATCATCAGGACTAAAATCGTTAAAAATGTTACAAACTAGGGGTCTGGTCTACTGCTTTAGTTGGACTGTTCCAAATGTGGAAGATTCTGAAAGTGTGTATCTAATCCTTGCTATAGTGGTAGATAATAAGAAAATGGATTATATTGGTAAAACTATCCTGCGCCGTCGGTGCCCACGGGGGGTCGTCGACGCGCGTAAACGACTATCGCGCCCAAGTCTCTGAAGGGCTTATAACGCATCAAAGGCTTTGTCTCTTCCCGGTACTGCGATCGGCCTGGGGCCGTTCCCCACTGCGGACCCCCAGGTCATTTTACCAAGGTCGATGACATAGGTCGTCACGGCAGTAACCCCACGTCTCGGAGGAAACTTCCGCAGAGACGAAACCTTGATGAACCGCCATGGAACCCCCGACGACTTCGTTCGCGAAACCCTATTGGGGGAGACGGTCGCTAGGTCATATGTCGAGCTACCACGACGGCTCTTGCTTTACCACAACTCAAGGGGTGTGAGAAACCTACAAAGGTAGGATTATGTTGGTATGACATCACGAAAGTTTAACTAACCCTTTTTATCCTGACTGTACTTATAAGTACCACTTTAATAAAACACCTGACCTATATATTCGTAATATGACCGTTTTTCCTAACTGTATTCACAATGGCACAAAGAGTGTATTTCTGACAGCAGGCAGGAGATGGCAAATGCAAGCACATATCCTCTTTCTTTGCATTGTAGGGATTTTACATTTGCCACGCTACATTCGAAATCCATTTTGCAATAGAATTGACATGCATGTTGTTCTTCATTTGAGTAATTTTAGTGGTTCATTACCAGTTATTTAGTACTATTATTTTCTATACTCTACAGGTGAACATTTCCTATATTTTATTTGAAGTTTACTAGTTGAAATTTACTATTTTATTTTATATCATAGGGTAAAAAAAAATTATGGTGGTTACAGTTGCATAATTAACCACTAAAACACTATAAAAATTATTTTCCTCTTTCCTATGTTTATTCTGCACCAAAACTTATCCAATGATGCAAAAATACAATTAAAAAGTAGCTGGAAAATTAATTCAGGATATAAAGGGTTAAAGAGCAGTTGGCAGAACCCATTACAGATATCAAACTAAACAGAAGTCAAACAGCGATTTCTAAGCTGCATCAAGAGCAAGATATTATGATAGATTTTAAAAGAGCTAAGATTATAAGAAAATTATCAAAGGTATCAAAAGTTATTAATTACAGAGTCAATAGAAAAAAAGCATCCTGAAGTACATTTATGTGTAATAATACATTGTCATACAATATCCCAAGGATTTGATATAATTTGCTGGGAGTAGCATAAACTTCTTCCCCACTCTAGTTTAAATTATGGAATGGTCCGGATCAACATAGGTCCCCCCCACCCCCTCTTTTCACATTTGGAACAGTCCATCAACTATAAAGCAGTGAATTCAATTTCTGGTTTGTAACATTTTTAACGATTTTAACCTTGATGTTGAGCACGTTAGTGTTCAATAGTGTTTTGTTTATATGTTGTTATTTTGTACTGTGTACAAAAAAAAACCTTTAAAAGTAATTTAATTGAAATTTTATTTTTACGAAATCATTTATATGTTTTTTAATAAAGACTTTTAATGGACTTTAAGTACTCTTATTTGTTCTCGTCTCCAGCTCTACACTGCATTTTAGAAAGTAAGAATATTCCAATTATTAATTTCTCTATTTAAGTGATGTCAAAGGACCACTTTTAAAATTATTTAAACTTTGCAGGTGTTATTGCCTCTTATATTTGAAATTTAAGTTTTCCACAGTTTGCAATTGTAAAATTTTGATCATGGCTAAAATAATTCAGACTAAATATTGTCACAATGTGCAACTTAAGCTGTTATTGATTTAGTTCTGCCCTAAAATTTACACCATACATACAATTTAGCCCACTATTTATTTATTTTAATATGAATGGAGTGAACAATTGAGTTCATGCAAATCTTTTATGCTGAAAATTTCACAGATAAAAGTTGCTTGTTTA
The DNA here is from genome assembly GCA_963931845.1 of Maratus michaelseni. Taxonomy (NCBI): domain Eukaryota; kingdom Metazoa; phylum Arthropoda; class Arachnida; order Araneae; family Salticidae; genus Maratus; species Maratus michaelseni. The sequence continues at coordinate 190,615,584 of OZ007588.1, read as the reverse complement.
TAAGATTTTATTTTTTTATTGTTGTAGTTACTCTTTATTTATATTTTTTAATTGTTTCATTATTATTATCATTATTTTGCTTATTTAAATAGTTTAAACTTAGCTTGATATTTTAAGTATGTTATTTGCCAATGATGACTAATTTTTCGTCAACATAAAACAAAAATGATGAAAGTTTTGTCTGAGATTCACCATGTATTGTCATAGCCTGTTTTCAACTTTGCAAGTGGTTATGTTACTTGGTTATGTATTCAGTGAAAGTTTCCTGTTAAAATTAACAAATTTTACATTCATTTTGAGCTAAGAAAACTAAACCTGCCTATGCAATATTTTTAGATTCTGCTGTTTGTTAATAATAATCTATTAATAGATTATTTCTTAGTTTGTTTACATACATAATTTCTGGATTTTTTTTTTTTATTCTTAGTTTTTTTTCTTGAAAATATAAGTTATGAATGTGTTTGTTTTAAACAATAAATTTTTAAATACTAGATATATCAAGACCATTTATTTTGAAATAATTCTAATTAAACTAATGATTTAATATCTCATTTAGCTTTTAATTTTTTTTAATCTGAAAATTTACTTCTTGCATGTTTGTTTTTAAATTGGTTTTTCATTGGGTCTTTGTGGTAATACTATCACATCGTTTTTATTTTTGCATATTTTATTCGCTGTTTCTGTGCTGGTATTTAGCATGAACACACTATCAGCATTTCATTCAACTCTTCATGGAGCTGGCCATTTCATCGGTTCTCCATTCACCCGTGTAGGTTTGCATTGGAAGCAGCGTCTTCTCTCTCTGAAGCCATTCACTCATTTGATATGCACTCGTGCCATGTTTGCTCTATCTCTGAGTGGATGGTTTTTGGTTATGGTTTCGTTTTGCTGTCTCCGTAATGGAGGAGTGGCTTTTGCTAGTCAAACGTATTAATGCTAATCTTTTTATTGTAAATTCATTTGATTTGTTTACAGATTTTCTTCATAATTTAATTAACAAATCCTTTCAAAAAATTCTGTTCATTTACTTTTAGAAACCCTAGTTCATTTGTATATATACAAATGCCAAGAAATTTGTCAATCAGAAGAAGAAATGTGTTTGACGATGTAATACCTTGCCGTCTAATTTTTTGGCACAAGTTTTCCATTTTATCGGAACTTGCATTTAATATGCCCAACTTCAAATGATTTTAATTGTTCTTACGACCAGGAAAAGTGATAAAATTTTCAAGAAGTGATGCAGTGTATATTCTAATTTTTAATTTAAAGAGTTTGCCTTGTCAATTTAAATTCTTCAGTATTAAGACTTTCATCATATTGTGTCCAACATATCATCCACCAAATGTCAAAATTTAAATTATTCTGTGGAATCTTCAATGAGATATCTATTTAATAGAATGCAGTGACCTAAAAGCAGAAGTTCTTTATTGCCTTCCTCTCCAATTCTGATGTCAATAAAGATTGAATTAACCGTAGTTTACTTGACTACATTTACGTGCTTCATGTTACTGTGTTTTATCTATCAAGTAAGATGAATTACTTAATATTTTAATTTCTCTACAAGAATGTTTCAGAACAAAAGAGCTGTAATATTGTTGCATTTACGGTCATTGCTCTTGATGTTCTCAAAAATGCTTCACAGTGCAATTACTGATAAAAAATAAATATTTCTCACAACTTCAATCCTTCTGTTCTCCCACCAACAATATATGTTTTTGAACACCACATTTTTAGGGACTCCTATGCATATACTTTACAGTACACAACAAAAATTGACAATGCCACTCATTGTGAAATTTTAAGAAATTTCTTGTATTCTTGAATTATAAGCTGTGTAGGTACTGTACTGTAGAATTTTGCAAAATATTAACTTTATGTAATCCATTTGTCTTGAAAACCCTTTTTTTAAATTAATATATTACTTTGAGCTTTTATTCTTTCATCCCAAATGTACTCAGCTTACATACATAAATTCTAGATGTTAGCATGCTATTTAATTGTTCCAAGTATGAATGAAGTGAACAATTGAATTTAGATAATCCGTTTAGCTTAAAAACTTCCCAAATATAACTCGAGTATTATGAACATGTATTTTTATTTATCTGAATTTTAATTTATGTAATAGGGTGATGCTAAATGTTTGTAGCTGTTAATCTTGAAAATGATCTAAATAGATAGTTTTGCATATTGAACTTTTATTTTTTAGACCTAAAAACCAGCTCTATTATTATTATCATTGATTAAAAAATTACTTTTTTGTGTACATATTACTTTAGATCTTTAATTCACTTAGAATAAAGTAAATTTTTGTACTTTCTAAATATCTTTTTAGATTTTACTGTATAATTATGTCTGAGTCGCAGAATATCAAATTTATGATATCTATTTATTTTGGAAATCTCCTAAATTTGAAGTTTTTTTTTTTTTTTTTTCATCGGTTTTTTGAATGTAAAAGTTACTTTGTTTACAAACTTGAGTTTTAAAGATTTTTTAATTAAACTGTTATTTTTTTTTTCTTCCCTGTTTTTAGTTTTAAAATAATTGTAATTTTTGGAGTGTTACAGAGCATGCAATACATTAGTCTTGAAAATATTTCATATATATAACTAGAGTTAGTCTTGAAAATATTTCATATATATAACTAGAGTTATGAACTTTTTATCTTTATTATAAAAGATTTCCAATTCATGTACAAAATTGGTAGATGTTTAAGTCCACTTTTCAATTTCTTTAAATTCCTACTTGTTGTTTTAGTTTTAAATTGTACAATTTAAACTTAAAAATAAGAATTAAGCTATTGTTAATTTATGAAATTTATGAAATAAAATTTTGGCCTGTTTAAGTTTTAAGTGTTGCAACTGTAGTTTGGAGTGTTGCAGAACATGGGATTCATATAATCCATTTGTCTTGAAAACCTCCTACATAAACATGTATAATTTGAGCTGTTAATCTTTGATTTCATTGAAGGTTACTCATTTTACATACAAGATTTCTAGATGTTAAGTCACTTTAATTTCTTTAAATACCATTTCCTCTTCTAATTTTAACCTGTATAATTATATCTCAAAAGTGAGTAAAATATTGAATTTATGTATCTTAAAAAGTATGTGGAATTTTGTAATTTGTGCTTTGGAAAACATGTAGAATTATTATTATTCCTAAGTTTCTTAGTTCACTTTATTTTTAGGTGTGATTAATTCCTTTAAATCATGCCCTCATTTACATTTTCTGTCAATTGCATTATAGTTCTTAAGAAGAGTAAACTATTAAATTTATGCAACTAATTTGTTTTGGAAAATATTTTAAGTAAAATTAAAACCAGAGCAAAGATTGATTTTATAAAAATTTTATTATATTTCACATAGTTGCTCTGAATACATTATTTGTGAATTTCAGTAACAAAAAAAAAAAAAAATATTTGAAGTTTTTAAAATTATATAAACTTTGGAGTGTTGCAGAACACTGGGTTTATGTAATCCATATGTCTTGAAAACCTCCTAAATAAAATTGTGTAATTTGAGCCTTCATTCTTTCATTTTGAAAGTTACTCACTTTACGTACAGAATTTCTTGTCACTTTTAATTTCCCTGTTCAATTTTAAAAGTGAGTTGGGTGAATTATTGAATTTATGCGATCCATTTGCCAAACATGTTTAAATATATTAAATATTTAAAAATTAAAATCCTAATAAATATGTGGGATTTTAATCCTTAAAATATATTACTTCATTAATATTTAAATGATTTTTTAATTATTATTATTATTTTTTAAATATCCACCTCTTATCAGCTTTAAATTGTATTAACTCTAAAAAAGAGTAAACTGATGAAATTATACAATCCAGCTGTCTTAAACTTTTTAAGCTAAAATGAATTATTTAAAGTTATCTAAACTCTGGTATATTGGCATTTCATTCATCCCTTCACAGAGCTGGCAATTTCATTGTTTCTCCATTCACCTGTGTAGCTTTGCATTGGAAGCAGCGTCTTCTCTCTTTGACGCCATTCACTCATTTGATATGCACTCGTGCCATGTTTGTTCTATCTCTGAGGGGATGGTTTCTGGTTATGGTTTCGTTTTGCTGTCTCTGTAATGGAGGAGTGGCTTTCGCTAGTGAAGTGTATTAATGTTCATCTTTTTATTGTAAATTCATTTGATTTGTTTATAGATTTTCTGCATAATTTAATTAAATCCTTTCAAAAAATTCCGTTCATTTACTTTTAGAAACCCCAGTTCATTCATGTATATATACATATGCAACAAATTTTGTCAGTCAAAAGAAAAAATGTGTTTGACAATGTAATACCTTGCTGTCTTATTTTTTGGCACGAGTTTTCCATTTTATTGGAACATGCCTAACAAATATGCCTAACTTCAAATTATTTTAATCGTTTTTAAGATCCGGAAAAGTGATAAAAAATTTTAAGTCATGTAGTGTATACTATTTTAAAATTTAAAGAGTTTGCCTTGCCAATTTAAATTCTTCAGTATTTTCAGAGACTTACATCATATTGTATTACAAATGTCAAAATTTAAATTATTCTGTGGATTCTTCAATGAGATCTCTTTTTAATGGACTGCAGTGACCTAAACAGCAAAAGTTCTTTATTATATCTCTCCAATTATGATGTCAATAAAGGTTGAATTAACCACATTTTACTTGTCTTCATGTATGGCCTTCATGTTATTGTGTTTCATCTATAAAGTAAGATGAATTACTTAATATTTTAATTTCTCTGCAAGAATGTTTCAGACCAATTGGGTCATTGCTCCTGATGTTCTCAAAAATGCTTCACAATGCAATTTTTAATTAATATATTACTTTGAGCTTTTATTCTTTCACCCCAAAAGTACTCAGCTTACATACATAAATTCTAGATGTTAGCATGGTATTTAATTGTTCCAAGTATGAATGAAGTAAACAATTGAATTTAGATAATCCGTTTAGCTTAAAAACTTCCCAAATGTAACTCTAGTATTATGAACATGTATTTTTATTTTTCTGAATTTTAATTTATGTAATAGGGTGATGCTAATTGTTTGTAGCTGTTAATCTTGAAAATGATCTAAATAGATAGTTTTGCAAATTGAACTTTTATTTTTTAGACCTGAAAACCAGCTCTATTATTATTATCATTGGTTTAAAAATTACTTTTTTGTGTACATATTACTTTAGATCTTTAATTCACTTAGAATAAAGTAAATTTTTGTACTTTCTAAATATCTTTTTAGATTTTACTGTATAATTATGTTTGAGTCGCAGAATATCAAATTTATGATATCTATTTTGGAAACCTCCTAAATTTGAAGTTTTTTTTTTCATCAGTTTTTTGAATGTAAAAGTTACTTTGTTTACAAACTTGAGTTTTAAAGATTTTTTAATTAAACTGTTATTTTTTTTTTCTTCCCTGTTTTCAGTTTTAAAATAATTGTAATTTTTGGAGTGTTACAGAGCATGCAATACATTAGTCTTGAAAATATTTCATATATATAACTAGAGTTATGAGCTTTTTATCTTTTTTATTATAAAAGATTTCCAATTCATGTACAAAATTGGTAGATGTTTAAGTGCACTTTTCAATTTCTTTAAATTCCCACTTGTTGTTTTAGTTTTAAATTGTACAATTTAAACTTAAAAATAAGAATTAAGCTATTGTAAATTTATGAAATTTATGAAATAAAATTTTGGCCTGTTTAAGTTTTAAGTGTTGCAACTGTAATTTGGAGTGTTGCAGAACATGGGATTCATATAATCCATTTGTCTTGAAAACCTCCTACATAAACATGTATAATTTGAGCTGTTAATCTTTGATTTCATTGAAGGTTAGTCATTTTACATACAAGATTTCTAGATGTTAAGTCACTTTAATTTCTTTAAATACCATTTCCTCTTCTAATTTTAACCTGTATAATTATATCTCAAAAGTGAGTAAAATATTGAATTTATGTATCTTAAAAAGTATGTGGAATTCTGTAATTTGTGCTTTGTAAGCATGTATAATTATTATTATTCCTAAGTTTCTTAGTTCACTTTATTTTTAGATGTGATTAATTTCTTTAAATCATGCCTCCATTTATATTTTCTGTCAATTGCATTATAGTTCTTAAAAAGAGTAAACTATTAAATTTATGCAACTCATTTGTCTTGAAAAATATTTTAAGTAAAACTAAAACCAGAGCAAAGATTGATTTTATAATTCTTTTTTTAAATTTCACATAGTTGCTCCTGCTGAATACATTATTTCTGAATTTCAGTTAAGAAAAAAAAACTTATATTTCTCTTATTTTTAAGTTTTTAAAATTGTATAAACTTTGGAGTGTTGCAGAACACTGGGTTTATGTAATCCATATGTCTTGAAAACCTCCTAAATTAAATTGTGTAATTTGAGCCTTCATTCTTTCATTTTGAAAGTTACTCACTTTACGTACAGAATTACTTGTCACTTTTAATTTCCCTGATCAATTTTAAAAGTGAGTAAGGTGAATTATTGAATTTATGGAATCCATTTGTCAAACAGGTTAAATATATTAAATATTTAAAAATTAAAATCCTAATATTATAAATATGTGAGATTTTAATTCTGAAAATTTATTAGTTCATTAATATTTAAATGATTTTTTAATTATTATTATTATTATTTTTTAAATATCCAGCTCTTATCAGCTTTAAATTGTATTAACTCTAAAAAGGAGTAAACTGATGAAATTATACAATCCACTTGTCTTAAACTTATTAAGCCTTAAGAATTATTTAAAGTTGTCTAAACTCTGGTGTGTTGTACAACAAATAAACTTGTGTTTTCCCTAAATAACAGGGATGTCACTTTTTGACCAAACGACAGGTTCATGATGCTATGGGGGAAAAAATGGCTATCAGACACAAATGGTAAAAGAAATGCCTTATTTAATGAAAAACTGGATTCTGGTAGACAGATGCTAGTAGTGATTTTCATCTTAATTAACCCTCTGAGCGTTTTGAAAAAGGGTAAAATTGTAATGTTGTTTTCTCTTCATTTTGTTTTAAATGTTAAAAAATTATGATTCTTTCAACATTATAAATAAAACTTAATTATAACTATGAATGTAACCTTTGAGTGTATTAATCATTCTTCAATGTTTTGAAAATTCATTAAATTTATAGAATTATATTATCTTAAACATTGCATATATTGCAGTGAAACCCGGAGCTTAGTGAACGGAGTATTATGTTCCACACGCTTAGAGGGTTAACAAATAAATTTAATACCTCAATGGCTAACTTATCATGAATAAATTATAATTGTATTGAGACCCTTTTCCCTCGCTCTTCTGCTTTAAGATTTTGGATTTTGATGTCCCAGAAAAATTTTAAAACTCAGAAAAGTTAGCAGTTTGTTTTCATTACCCATTGTAGTTATAATGTAGTACTTTATAAAAATTTTGTTTGTTTTTAATTAAAACCATCTAATTTATTTTATTTTGACTCTGAAGTAGAAATGAAGGTTGATAAAAAGGCTAAGGTTTTAAATTAATTTTTCTTAATTTATTTACTTGGTATTAAAACAATGCATGGAATATCTAATATCCTGTGCTTTTTGTGCTACTAATTGTTTTGCTGTTATGCTATCTGTTTATCTTCACATTGCTACATTGTGTTAATGTAATGTATGAAAAATGTGATTAACTTCATATAAGTAACAATGTGGTTGATGTGTCTTTTTCAGATAATTGCTTGGGCACAACAGTAAAAAATGCTGTTATTACTGTACCTGCATATTTTAATGATTCTCAAAGACAGGTAAGTTATAAATTAATAAATCCACATCATTTTAAATTAATATAACCTAGATGATATATCTATTTTTCTCAATTATTACTTTGTACTTTTAAAAAAAAATAGGCAACTAAAGATGCTGGTCAGATTGCTGGTTTGAATGTACTTCGCGTGATAAATGAGCCAACAGCTGCTGCATTAGCATATGGTATTGACAAAACTGATAAAATGTAATATTTCCTTATTTTTAATTCCTATATTTTTGTTAGGTCATTAGTTTTGAACTATATTATCTAACCTTTTTAATAATGTGTTTTATCTCTTTGTAGAATTGCAGTTTATGACTTGGGTGGAGGAACCTTTGACATATCAGTTCTTGAAATTCAGAAAGGCGTATTTGAAGTAAAATCTACTAATGGTGACACTTTCTTAGGTGGTGAAGACTTTGATAATGCTCTTGTTAATCATTTAGCCAAGGAGTTTAAAAAAGATGTAAGTAAAAATAAATTTTCAGTTTTTATTGTAAATTCAAGTATACATTTTGAATTGGATTATTAGATATTTAAATTTAATTTTAGCAAGGAGTTGACTTATCAAAGGATACAATGGCAATGCAGAGATTAAAAGAAGCTGCTGAAAAAGCTAAAATTGAGCTTTCTTCATCTGTACAAGTAAGACAATTTTTTTCTTTATTATTTATTTTTAGATTAAGGAGTGTTAATAAGTTCTAATTAAGTTCATTTGTTAAAATAATCATTTTGCTGAGATAAATTATTCTAAATGATAAAATTATCAGTGATTATATTGTTACATTTTCTAACTATAAATAATCATATTAAAAATACAAAATATTTTAAATATTTCAATATAGGCATTAATTTTACATTTTTAATTATTACTCTTTTTTATATTTTGAGATATTGTCAGTGCTTGGTCATTCTTGGGTAAATAACACAGGTGAAATTTTAGGTTTGTTTGTCCAATATTTGTAGTATCTTAAGCTTCATATGCTGAAATGACAAATTTTTCTCCGCTACATTAGCAGTTAGCACTTTCCTCCTCCTCCTATCATTTCTTGTGTTTTGAATTATACTCATGTTAGCTTGTGAACATCTGTTTTCATACATATATTCCATTTTTGAATAGTTTAAACTGAGTAATGCAAAACATATGTGAATGCCTGTCTATAATTTCCTTTGACATTATTATGATCCCACATTTGTAGCTTTTTACTGAAATAAGGCTTTAAAAATGTACTTAAAGTTTTGAAATCCATTATCAAAATTAAGAAAAACTTGATTATTACGAAGTTTAAAATAAACTAGAATGGGGCCTTTTTTAAACTGTTAACCAGAATTTCTCAAGCAAGCCAATTACAGACATAAGGTTGAGAACGAAATTCTATCCTCATAAAAGTATCTCTGTATAATAAAAAAATATGTTGTATAGAAACATAAAATTAATGATGGTTAATTAGGTTATTTATCAATTCTGAATTAGAATTTTATTTCCATGGTAAAATAAAATAGCTTAATGAAATTAATAAGTGTATTATAAAAATACTTATCTTGCTTTTAACTCATTTGACTAGAAATACTTCAATAGCATCAAAATTTGTGTCCTTCCCTCTCTTATACCAAAACATATGTCTTATACAAATAGTCTGGGAGCCAGTGACATTTTTTACTTAATAATTTTATACAAGTTGATTTTCAAATATGCATGCAATCTTGTTTATGAAAATAGTCATAAGTTTTCGCAATGCTACTTTGGGGGTTGCAACATCCTCCTCCCCTACAGTCAATCGAAAAAGAACAGCAACATGATTGCAGAAGATTGAGAGATTACTGAAAATAGGGGTGTAAAAACTCTGCTTCAATGGGTCGATTGTCACCATTAAATTTTATTAGTATTCTTCGCCTACATTTTATTAGTATATTTCACCTAAATTTTATTAGCATTCTTATTAGGCGAAGGATACTAAATTTGATCTTTACTTTCGGCCCATTGGTGCCCATGTTTTACATGTTGCAATCCCCTTGTAGCATTGTAGCTTAAAATCTATAAGAGGAATCCTGACTACAGTCTTTAAACATAAAGATTATTTACAGTATTTGAATAATTCATGTATTTTATATTGTAACATATATTGCAATGTTATGCTGTATCTCAATTATTGACATTCATTCATTTAAAAAGTGCCTGTTAGTGTGTGAAACAATCGTCTGCAAGATTTGGCATATAATGATGTAACCATATGCTTTAACAATTAAATATGTTAATATGCATTTTATAAAATATATGGTATTGATTTGCAAAATGACATGGTGTTTCTTGTATTACCTTATATCTTGTCTAAATTCAAATATAATGTAAAAATATAATATTTTTCAAAACTAAACTGGATATTTTTCTTTATTTTTAAACAGTATGACTTGTTTTTGTAGGAATTTTAATTTAAAATAAATTACAAATTACTATTATGTAAATATTAATTTTTACATGCTTTATCATTTCAGACTGATATTAATTTGCCATATCTCACAGTTGATTCCAGTGGTCCAAAGCATTTAAATATAAAATTGACTAGGTCCAAGTTTGAAAGCTTAGTATCAGATCTCATCAAAAGGACTGTTGACCCTTGCAAGAAAGCTATTAATGATGCTGATGTGAAAAAGTCTGATATTCAAGAAGTAATCTTAGTTGGTGGAATGACTAGAATGCCTAAGGTAGGTACTACAGAACTTATGAATAAAATTGTTTATGAAAATTGTGTAATGCACTTTTCAACATTTCAATATCATGAATTGTTTGATCCTGTATTGTCATTCTTTGCAGGGTGATCAGTTACTGCTATATTATAGATATGCTAATTTCATTCAGATGTATTTTAAAATAATTTTTAACTTACTTGTTAATGTTGGTAATACATCTTGTTGATCAATGTAATGTAGTACTGATTACATTTCATGAAACTATCTCATCAGCTTAATGACCCACAAACCTTGTGCAATATACTGCATTTCTCGGGTGTATAGTGAATATTTGGGATTAATGTAAAATATCAATAATTAAAACGTGGAAATTCTGCAATTTTGGTAATTATATATTGATGGCTTAAAATAGTTAGACATTAATTTTACATTGCTGAATATTAATTTTATTTCACATATAAAACAAGTTCGGAATGCTTAAATTCATCTTTGTTGAATTAAAATAAAAAGTGCACACAAAAACATGTGATTCACATTACCTAAAAGATGACTTTGTTGTGTTGACATGTTTTAAATTTTAAAATCTAATTAAAGTTTTAATCATCTTTTAGGTAATGTGAATCACATGTTTTTGTGTGTATTTTTAATTTTAATTTTTTTTTCATATAATTTTTAACCATAAAATATATGTACTTTAATATTTAAACTAGTTGGTTTCATCTGCTAGCGGGCCCCTAATTTACATTGGTGCCTCGAATCTTGTAAAACCTCGAACCAAACGAACTTCCGACCCGGGTCCCCGCTGCCTTCGGCACCGTATACCGGTCATGCTATGCACGCACCGGCAGAGCTGCCAACTCTCCCGTTTTTCGCGAAAGACTCCCGTTTATTAATCCGATTTCCATACTTGCCAATTTTTAAACTTTAGGTGTAAAATTTACACTTTTTGACAATTTTTTACACTTTTACACTTAGGATACTTATTTTTACACTTTTTGTAAAGTTTTGTAAAGTGTAATTTTTCTTCCTTAAATAATGAATTACTTTCTAACTGATTTTAATAATGATAAATGCTGAATGTAAGGAGACATTATATTTTTAAAAGAATGATTTCAAGTTTCATTGTCCAATGTCATCATAAGAAATGATTTCAAGTTTCATTGCCTAAAATCATCATAGGAAATCTTTTAATTTTCATTGTTTGTCAAATGAAGTCATGTTTTGAATAAAATAAATAAATAAATAAGTAAAAAACCATTTCTCATTAAAAATTCTTTATAATGGTTAAACAATGTATTTAAAAGTATACAAATATTATGTGCTTAAAAATGACGTTTACGTGTTACTTAAAAAAATGAGTCATATATTCTTATTGAAAAAAAAAATATTGTGAAATAATGATAACATGTCATTTTACACTTTGCCTTTTTCAAAAGTTGGCAGATATGGATCTCCCATTTTTATGTTTAAATATTATTTTCTCCCGTTTTTAACTCTTACTTTAAAATTCCTAGAAATGTACTTCTGAAAAAAATAAAATTTTCGATCTCGTTAGAATTTCGCCATAGGATCGCTAAAAAACGCGAATTTCGTCAAAGGATCCCGGAAAAAACGTAAATTTCGCCAAGGAATCGCCGAAACCCCCCCCCTCAAATTTCGTCAAAAGATCGTGAAAAAACTTAAATTTCGTCAAAAAATCACAAAAAAGTACATTTTGTCAAAGAATCGCCAAAAATCCCCTCAAATTTTGTCAAAAAAGGCGAAAAAACTGCAAATTTCGTCAAAAAAATCTCAAAACACCACACAAATTTCGTCAAAAAATCGCGAAAAAACTTAAATTTCGTTAAAGAATCGCCAAAAATCCCCTCAAATTTCGTCAAAAAAAGGAAAAAAAAACTGCAAATTTCGTCTGAAAAAACACAAATTTTGTCAAAAGATCGCGAAAAAAAAACAAATTAAGTTCTAATAAATATTTTCTTTTTATTTGAAAAAAGTTTGCTTTGTGTAATTTTTTTGTGTAATTTATAATATACTAGCAAGCTACGCCCGCTATGCTCGTCAATTTCTCTTAACGAACCATTAATCAAACAAAATATTGACATTTCATAATTCACTTTTACATTTTAACAGAATAATAAGGCTACTATAATTTGTGACTCGTGCTATAGCCAATATACACGTCAGGACACACGTTGCCTTTATCATTATCTTTTTATGCGTGAAGGTTTCGCTATGGTACTCCATTGTGAAATTTGGTAATTTGAAATTCAACATTTGAAAAAGGGCATAATCATTAAGATTTGAAATTCATATCAAGAAATATACAATTTTTTACCTTTCAAACGCAATTTGTCTAACAATTTTCTGACATACTTTTCGAGCTATTATTTTTTTCAGTAACTTCAAATGTTTCATTTTCCGAGATTAATCTGTGGCAAAGATTCGCGAAAAACCCAGTCAGCAACACACAGCTTTATATTAAAGAGGATGTTGGAGCAGGAATTGTCACCATCACTTTTGAAATCTGTTCTGTAGATCCAAAGATTCCATAGAAATTGTAATTTAGAATGATTTTAGAACACTTTTCTCTCCTTTCACCCTTTTAAATTTGGATTTTTTTTTTAAATTTATTCTTAGAGAGCATTTACATCTTATAAGTAACTACCATGCCAAATTTCAAGTTTCTAGCTCCATCAGTATAAAAAAAAGTTTCAATTTTCGAACATTTTTCACTCTTGCACCCCATTGGGGTTAGTGGCACCGACATAAAATATAGCCTATGTTGGAGTAGGGATTTCCACCATCAATTTGCAACCATTACTTTTGAAATTGGTTCAGTGGTTCCAGAGATTCCATAGAAATTGTAATTTAGAATGTTTTTAGAACACATTTCTCTCATTTCACCCTTTTAAATTTTGTTCTTAGAGAGCATTTACATCTTATAAGTAACTACAATGCCAAATTTCAAATTTCTAGCTCCTTCAGTATAAAAAAAAGCAATTTTAGAACATTTTTCGCTCCTGCATCACCCTGGGATTAGTGGCACCGACGTAAAATATACCCTATGTTGGAGCAGGAATTGTCATAAAAAATTTGCCACCATCACTTTTGAGAAGGGTTCGGTAGTTCCAGAGATTCCATAGAAATTGTAATTTAGAATATTTTTAGAACGCTTTTCATTCCTCTCACAGTTTTAAATTTCGAATTTTTTAGAATTTGTTCTTTGAGAGCATTTACATCTTATAAGTAATTACCATGCAGAATTTCATATTTGTAACACCTTCAGTATAAAAAAATCAAAATTTTAGAACGTTTTTCGCTCTTGCACCACCCTGGGTGTAGTGTCACTGACATAAAATACAGCCTATGTTGGAGGAGAGACTGTCACCATCAATTTGCCACCATCACTTTTGAAAATGGTTCTGTAGTTCGAGAGATTCCATAGTAATTGTAATTTAGAATGTTTTTAGAACGCTTTTCGCTCATCTCACACCTTTTAAATTTCGAACTTTTTTAGAATTTGTTCTTAGAGAGCATTTATATCTTGTAAGTCACTACCATGCCAAATTTCATGTTTCTAGCTGTCCAGTACAAAAAAATTCCATAGTACAAAAAAAATCGAAATTTTAGAACGTTCTTCGCTCCTGCACCTCCCTGGGGGTACTGGCACCGACATGAAATATAGCCTATGTTGAAGCAAGGAGTGTCACCATCAATTTGCCACCATCACTTTAGAAAACGGTTCTGTAGAGTTCCAGATATTCCATAGAAATTATAATTTAGAATGTTTTTAGAACGCTTTTCGCTCACCTCACCCTTTTAAATTTCGAATTTTATTAGAATTAGTGCTTAGAGAGCATTTACATCTTATAAGTAACTACCATACGAAATTTCATGTTTCTAGCTCCTACAGTATATAAAAAATCAAAATTTTAGAACATTTTTCGCTTCTGCACCCCCTGAGGGTAGCAGCACCGACGTAAAATATAGCCTATGTTGGAACAGGGATTGTCACCATCAATTTGCGACCATCACTTTTGAAATCGCTTCAGTAGTTTCAGAGATTACCCCTTACAAACAAACAAACAAACAACAAAAAAACAATCTTTACTACTTTATAATATTAGTATAGATGAAAGTAAGTGTTATTTTTAAATTTTTTATTTATTTATATTAATATATATTAATGATTATATTTAAGTTTCAGTCAATCATTAATCTATTCTAAATGAATTATAAAATAAGTTTTTATTGTTACGTAAATTCACTTTTAAAAAAATCTCCCTTTAAACTGCGAAGAATCTCCTGTTTTTTCTCTAGCTAAGGTTGGCAGCTCTGCACCAGTTAATACCTTAATTTGAACATTGAATAGTACAAATATCTAACAAAACGAACCTCCGACCCTGTTCCTCACTGCCATGGATGACTATATTAATTCGAGCACAAGAAATCGATCCATGCAAAGCAAATTGCTGTGTCCTTTAACAGTTTTATTTCCTGATCGCGTTGTAGTACGCACCGGATAATCCCTTAAATTGCACATCGAATAGTATAAACCTTTAACTGAACGAACCTCAGGCTCGGGTCCCTGCTGCCTGCAGCACCGTATAGCAGTTGTGCTGCGCACGCACTGCAGTATACGTTAGTTCCACCTTCCACCACTAGGTGGCGTAATCTGTTTATACAATCATAACTGAAATCGTTAAGGCTTTCGATGTCGAGTCGAATGAGCCATACCCCGTCGTTTTCATGCCTGTAGAACCGGAGATAGGAAAGTGGCCCCTGGTGGTGAAAAAATGAACTAAAATTGGTAAGCTCTATCGATGTCGAGTCGAATGAGCCATACCCCGTCGTGATCCTTCCCATAGAAACAGAGATAGGAAAGCGCCCCCTGGTGGTGAGACTTGGAGCAAAAATCGATAAGCTGTAGTATCCTCTATCGACGTTGAGTCGAATGAGCCATACCCCGTCGTGATCTGGGCCATAGAAACAGAGATAAGAAAACACTCCCTGGTGGTGAAAAACAAACTAAAATCGATAAGCTCTAGTATCCTCTATCGATGTCGAGTCGATTGAGCCAAACTGTGTCGTGATGTGACCCATAGAACCCGAGTTGACTGAAAAATCCTTTAATTACACCTTCCACCACCAGGGGGCGCAATCTGTTCTATAGGAACATGACCGAAATCTGGAAAGCTATCGTAATCCAGTCGAAAGAGCCAAACCCTGTCGTAATCGGGCCCATAGAACCAGATTTCCAGAAGCACTCCTGGTGGTGAAACTTGGAACTAAAATATGTAAGCGCTATCGATATTGAGTCGAATGAGCTAAATCGCGTTGCGATTGGACTCGTAGAACTCGAGATATTATGAAATCAAAATATAAAATTGATATTATTACTCGAAAAGTGTGGTATAAACTCAGAAACTTAAAAAAATGTTATAGAGGGTCCTTATTACTTTAATTATAATGTTTGGAATTAGTTTGGTGGAAATCCGAAACATACTTTCTGAGTTATGGAAACGGAGCATAGTTAAGAGAAAATAACCGTGCCCCTGGTGGTGAAAAAACGAACTAAAATTGGTAAGCTCTATTGATGTCGAGTCAAATGTGCCAAATCGCGTCGCGACCGGACTCATACGACCCGAGATAATTTGAAATAAAATAGCAAATTCCTTGATTTTTTTTTTTTTTCTATACAAAAATCAGGATTTTGCTAAAATAAAAAATTATGGGCCGAATTCAAAAATTTTTTGAATTTCTGAAATGTCAGATCACTCTGAGCAAGGATGCGTACTCTTCAGATACAAAAATTAATTATTTTTAAAAATTGTATATAGCTTATAGAAACCGCAGTTCCTTTAAGAAGGAATTATTTTATCTCAAGGAATAAACGCCGTGATGTCTGCTATTGAAATATGACTGAGATATCAAGTGTTGCCAAATAAAATCTTTTTAAGTGGTCTAATTAAGTAAAACAATAGTTGTAAATTCCATCCTAATTATCGGAGAAATTCGAAAATTACATATTTAGAATCCTTGTGAAAATTTACTGATAGATGTATAATTTTCAAATTGATAAATGTAATATTTCAAAAAATTTTGATAGACTTGGAATACTTCCACTATAAAAAAAAAAAAAAAGATGTTTTGTTTTATTATTACTTCAGCAGACGGTTTGTCTCAAAACATCTAGAACGCCATTTTTACCGCAGCTGGAAGGGAAAATATCAGGGTTTAGGTAGTAGACGGAAGCTGATTGGTCGGTTGCGTGCTTAGCTAACCTCGTCTCGAGGTCCGAAAGTAGGCAGGAATGAATTTCTTTATTTTGGAAAAATTGTTCCATTTTCGCTAATTTTCGAGACTTTGTTAATTAATAACTCCCTTAATTGAGGGCCGATTTCTTCGATACTGAGTATCACCAATCCCGGGATTTTTCCGAATTTTTTTAAACAAAAAGCTCTTTGCTACTCGCTACGGTTGCCGAGTTTTTCCAGGTACAGAAAGACAGACGTTTCCGAACATTAATAATAAAGAAGATAGCTTTACAAACTGAAATAAAATTTTATAAGAAAGCCTCTAGTAGGAACAATTTGTTTCAATTTAGATTCTTTGTAGGGAGGTATGTGTGTTCTAACTGGTGAACTCATATGGATGATTATTATTGATAAAATGTGTAAGTATTCTTCTGAAACTTAAGGTATCTGCACACTTTTAAAATGTAATATTTGGTCAAAATGTTAATTTTTCACATTTACTATAATGTTAAAATTCAATCCTTTATCTTTCTAATGCTGTTTAAGTTTTGTTTTTACCCTATTTAGAACAGCTATTTTTAATATTACTAGTTAGCTAATTGCGAGAAACAGAAGTACGCTAAAATGTTTGTTTGCATTGATACATTGGATTTTATGTTCAAAATAAACCATGAAAATAAAGTTTTAGTAGTTTAAAGTTCACAAAATATATCTGGTAACACATTATTTGATGTTTTATTTACGAAATCTTGCAACAAAATTGTGCTTATGCATCTGCTGTTTACATGCTATTAAGTTCTGAAGCTCAAAAAATAGTAATATTAGGTACATCTGCAGAGTAGTACAGTTTAACAATGGTTATCAAAACTGTATAAATATTTAACAATATAGAAAACTGGATAATTTACATTGCAGGGTTACAGACGTTTAGACATAATTCACCTTCATTATTTGAAGCAGCATTCAACCTTTGCTATAAAGAAGTTTAGAACAGTTTTACGAGCAATCAGAAAAGAAAAAAATATTGCATTAAAATTGGTGAGGTTTATAAATCGGGGGCGTTTAAAAAAATTAATTTTAAAATTTGCAAGTAATTGTATTTCCAACATATTTTTTGCCTTTTCTCAAAATTATATGCATTAAATGCATAGTCTTAAGTCCCAAAGCAGGTAATTATGAACATTACAAAATTTACAATATTAAAAAAATGTTTGTTCATTTTTGTTTGTTTTTGCCGTAATGTTTTTTTTTTAGTTATTTTGCCTTTTTTTGCTTAAAAAACAAACAAAAAAAAAAAGGCTAATATATTTTTTTATGTTTTTCCTAGTTTTAAATCATAAGTCAAAATTTTTTAAATTTTTCTTCAAAGGCATGCAGACAATTACCTTAAGTAACATTGTTGCTGTGCTAGTTCATGCTGTCTAATGGATTAATAGAAGCTGAATTTTTAACTACGCTTTTCTTTTTGAACCTTGCTATGACTTTTATTAAACTTGTCATGCTTTTAAATTCTGTAATTCCCCCTTTTAAAGAATTTTTGTTAAAACAATATTTACAAGCAAATTTCTTATAGTTTTAAGATAACAATATATTTTTTATACTATAGGACCTGAAGCATAAAAATGAATTTTAGTTGAATATACTTTTACTTGAAGAGATCTTTTATACTGTACCTTCATATGCCTTAATGCCATTTTAATAAACTAATAGATTTGTGAATTTTAACTTTTCATGGTTTAGTCTACACTCTTTCACGCTGCTGTTTTTTTTTTTTTTTTTTTTTTTCACTCTGTTATTTTAGCAGTTTTAGATAGTATCAGAATATTAGGTGCAAGAGTGGTCAGCTTTAGATTATCTAAACACTTTTACATACCCACTCTCCCAATCACATTCCCAGTCTCGTCAAATATTTTATTATTCGACCAAATCAATTATTCAGTAACATTGGCGAATACTGAATGTATATATATTCTTAGTTGTGACCTCATAATTGATAACTAAGTGTTCAAAATTTGGTTTTATTTCTTTTTTTCTTTTATTGTGTATTGAAATAAATATTTACACTTATGTTTAAAGTGCGGTTTAAAAAAATATGCACTTAAATGAACTTGTATTTAACTTTTTAAAGGTTCAAGAAGTTGTGCAAGAGATATTTGGTAGAACTCCCAGTAAATCTGTCAATCCTGATGAAGCCGTTGCTGTTGGTGCTGCTATTCAGGTAAATATACTTAGTTTTATTTATATATATATTTTTTCACTTAAACTATTATTTCATGGTGTCACTTTATTGTAATTTTTCTCTTTGCATTCTTTGTTCTAAATTTTTTTTTTACAAAATGTTGCAATTTTCAGGGAGGTGTTCTTGCTGGTGATGTGACAGATGTCTTATTATTGGATGTCACACCCTTATCATTAGGTATTGAGACACTTGGCGGCGTCTTCACTAAGCTTATTACAAAAAATACCACAATTCCTACCAAGAAAAGTCAGGTTTGTTAAACATAGTCTTAAAATCAGGAAGCATTTATGAATTTTGTTTTCTTAAATTGTCAAGTGTTATTTATATATTTATGTGGTATATTTCAGATTCTTAATTTCATTTTGAGAATGTCATTTCATTAACTGAAATTTTATTTAAAATTAAATATTATAACAAAACTGATAATAAAAAGACAAAAAACAAGCCTGGATCGAATATGACTATATTGATTTACACATACAACAACTGACAAAACATGGAACATTACATATATTTAAAAACTTAGTTGGCAGACCTGTCAGAAAAGTAGCGGGCCAATTAAAAAAATTCCATCTAGCTAAAAGAACCAATCAAAGTTAAATAAACAAAATTGTATAAAACTGAAAATGGAAATAACAATTCAGTGTAATGCTATGATTACAATATTATAACACTTGCCTATAATGTAGCATTACATCAGAAAAAACTGAAGGAAAATTCTAATAAACAATCATTAAAAATAATGACACAGTTTAAACATTACTTATACAAACTAAGGTGTAATTTTTTTTTAAAATCAGATTAAAAAAAAAAATAATCTGATTTTTATTTTATTTAAATCAGATTTTTGTAATTTTATTCCCTCTGCATTGAAACACAGAATAGCTACGAAGAATTTAGCTTTCCAAAACAATTAACCATCTTATTAGTAACTTTATCTGTGTTTTTATTCTTTAATTAATAAAATTATAATTATTAGTGAGTAATTATAGAAATTAAACAACTGCAAATTAGTAATTTCATTAGTTAGTAGCATACAATAATGTTATGTACACATTAATATTGTGTTATAATTATATAAAACTGTATTAAATACTATTGATAATTATATTTATTAAAATTATTAATAACTGCTGAATTCCACCTTTTTATAAATTTCACGATTTCCTTTTTTTGTAAAATCTGCGATGTTCTCTTTTTTATAAAATCTGTAATTTGTTCTTTTTATATAAAATCTGCAATTTCTGTTTTTTTATGTAACAAATCCATGATTTCTGCAGATTTCTTCTCCATAATTCTGCGATATTACCTTTTTTTTTCTATTGCCCATAATTAAAGTAATATATGCATTAAACGATATGACTTCCTTGAGTTTCATCTCACTACCCTTTATGGTTTGCTACACCGCAGTGCATTTTTCCATCTGTGTGGGAGTTACGAGGGACAAATTTCTATTCTCCATCCTGTTTATTGTCAGAGAGGGATACCACTTTTCTGCTCTTCTTTTTAAATCGATTAGCAACTTCTGCGAAATTGAAAAAAAAAAAAAAGTTTCTAGAAGATATTTCATTTTTTTTTCCCTTTACAGAGAAAGTTTTATATTAATGTGCTAACTTACTTAATAACTTAAAAAAAAATAAAAAATTGTTTATTTGCATGAATTGTTAATGTTAGAAAATTTTAGTGAATCACTTATTTTGTTGTTTAATACTATATGTTGTTTAATACTATATTATATTGGAAAGTTTCCTATATTTTACATTTTTCTTTATTTTATATATTTTTATCTTTTCTCAGATATTTTCAACAGCTGCTGATGGTCAGACACAAGTGGAAATTAAAGTCTATCAAGGAGAAAGAGAAATGGCTGGGGACAACAAGCTTTTAGGACAATTTTCATTGGTATTTCCTATTTTCTAACCTAAAATTAAGTTTAATTTGAAGGATTAAATTGACATTCTAGAAATAGCTAATTTTTTTTAAAATCCAATTTGTGTTTGTTTGTTTAGCGATTTATTTGATATAAGTTCTAGAATATTTTAAACATTTTAAATAAAATTCCAGTAATTTTTTTTAACTTTTTGTTTTAGTTATTAAAGTAGAATTTTGTTGCTGTTAGGCTATTTTAATATTTATTTAAGGCATGCCTTTCTCATATTAAAATCAAGTAGTTACTTTGGTAGTATGTGAAGGTATTTTCAAAGAGAAATTATTACTGACATTGCACCCATGACTTGCACAAAGAAAAGTTTTATCTGTAACAGGATGACCAGTTTCTTGAAATGTCTGGAAAAGTCAGGGTATTTAACAGTAATGAGGAAAGCTGATGAGTTTTAGAGTCTGGTAATTTTGAATGAAACATGGAAATTTTACTGCAGTGCCATTTACTGCACAATTTCTTGAGAGAAAGAGGAGTGCATTGTTTCAAGACCTGTACTAAAATAAATCTTGTGCTTTACTGTAGCAAAAAAACTTGTTTTGACATATTTTGCTTTAAACCTATTACAAATTGCTATTTTGTTTACTGATGGGAAATGAAAGAAATGAATAACTTTTGATGCTGTAGTTATGAAATGATAACTGTTCGAAAAAATCATTAAGTGGGGGGAAATGACTTGAAAATCAGAGAATGGAAAATAAAAAGCTTAAATTTTGGCCACTCTTTGTAAATAATAATGGATATAACTATCAGTACAAATTAAATTACTTAATGTTTTTGCTTTATTTTGTTTTCAAATTATTTTCTTCAAATTTACTGTTATATCGTTGTATGTAAAGCTATGTTCATGGATAATTAATGGTGTAATTCATGATGTAATTAATTTAAGCTATGGTGCAAAAAAATGTGCAGCTTGGGAATTTTATAAGATTTCAAAAAACTTCAATTTTTTAATCTTTGAAGTTAAAAGAAAACTTTATAGTAAGAGGTTGCATGTATATAAGTTTTCTACTGGTAATATGACCACCCTATGGTTAAACATTTTTAAACTGTAGTAGTAACCGATTTTTTTTTTTTTTAAAGTAATAAAAATTGAATTCAAAGCACTCTTTAGCATTGGAATTAAAAAAAAAAAAAAGTTAAATTGTATCTGTAGCAGTATGTCCATAACTGAAATAAAATGAAAAGATCCACAGTTAATGCATAAAACAATTTACAATTAACAAAATTTATTTTTTGAAAATTTATAAAAATTTCTTAGGATTTTCTGACAGAGCGGGTGAATTTTTAGATAATCTTTGAAAAACTGCAGACTATAGAAGGTATGCCGAAAACAATTTTTTTAACTAGTTAGCTATATGTTGTAACTTTCCACATTATCGCGTTGTAAACATGGTACTAAGTTCTATCCTGTACTAAACTTTCTTCCGTTATATTTCTTAATTTTATACAAAAAATATGAAAATTCATTGTAGTAATGGTAATTAACTATTTTTGCAGTCGCATACATTTTGAACTTTTAACTGTATGTTGCATCTTGCTGGCTGGTAAGATTTTCTGAAAATTCCCCAACCCTGGTCAAGAAGATATCCGTGAAACTATATAAATGCTTGCTTGCCTATTTTTTTTTTGGTTGTTTTTGTATTTTCTAGACTTTAATTAAAAAAAAAATTGGCTTGTCAAAATAAAGTTTGAGTATGCTACAGCATACTACTTTATTTTAAAAATAGTCATTGTATAGTGTTTTTTCTGAGGCAGGTTGACTATTTTAATGATTGTCTGTCGCAGGGCTGTCTAACACGTTGGCCGTATATGGTCCAATGCTGTACTTCCAAATCAAGACTAATGGAAAATGAAAAATTTATTTAAAATATTAAGTTTTTAATGTAAAATTTTTGGATTTCTGAGTACATAATACATTTATTGAAAGCTTATTATTGCTTCAAGATTATGTGAATATAAATTTAGTAATTGAAAAATGCATTCAATGCATTTTTTATGTTAAACTCTGATAAAACATTATGACAACTCGCTATGCTTGAATATTTGGTACAGTGTCTTTGGACATTTATTAAGAACTTTTAGTTTCTTTTCCAAGAAGAAAATATGAAGCATGGCAAATATTTTGCATGCCTGAGTTGAATCAAGAAAATACAATATTATGTGTCTTGTCCTAATGTTCTCACTTATATGCTCTATAATTTTAAAAGCAAACTATTTTAAAGCATCTATTGAGAAGTCAAATATTGCAAGATATTTTTATTAACAACTATTGTTAATCTTAATAAAGTCTATGTGCTTTATTATTTTATGTGCTCTATTATTCTATGTGCTATTATTTTATGAAACCACATCTACATAGAAAGACAAAGTTTTCTATGTAGATGTGATCCAATGAAGATAAAAGGTTGAACACTGATCTACTGTCTGCCAAACATAAGTAATGCTGCTGCTAATTTTGTTTAAAGTGAATCTGGATAACAAAAGATTGTCACAAAAAATACTCCATTGAGCTAAACTAATCTTATTATGTGAGTTTACTGGAGAGAGTAGTAAATATATATATATATATATTTATTAAGTGAATTTGTCCACAATTTTATAACGTTAGGCCAGATAACTTTCTAGATTTGATGTTAGGTTTGAATTATCCTTATATTCAAGTCATGAGCATATGTCATGCTTTCTTGTGTTTAACTTATTTATTACTTTATATTATGTTTTGTATTTATAATTTCATGGTTATAACATATTTATTATATTGTATGATTGGAAATAAGTGTGTAATTCTTCACATTAAATTAATGGTTTCTTATGATACATTAATAATTAAATTACAATATTTTACAAAATGTTATTTACATTAAATCTATATTTCATATGTATGCTTTGTACTTTCATACAAAGCATATATATGAAAAATAATGTGTTCATTGTGAATAATCATAGTAATGAAAGTGCTATAATAATAACACCCTTCTATAAAGCATAAAGAAATATGTTTATTAACTGTAAAATAAAAAATTACCAATTTAATTTTCATTAAAATTTGCATCATATTGATAGAATTAAAAAGTAAACTTTTAATTCAGATAACTTTAATAAATATAAAATTTGGTGCAATTTTTTATTTTATTTTTTATGTAGCACTTGCTTTCTATGTTTAAAGTTCATGATGAGATGAGTGTAAAAATTATGATTATGTAGATGTGAATATATTTTAATTTCAGGTTGGCATTCCACCTGCCCCAAGAGGAGTTCCTCAGATTGAAGTTACTTTTGATATTGATGCTAATGGAATCGTTCATGTGTCTGCAAGAGACAGGGCAACTGGCAAGGAACAGAACAGTGAGTATATTCTGTACATATCTTAGTTTATTTTAGTTAAACAAATGATAAGGAATTTGTCGGCATGCTGTTGAATAGAAAATGAACAAGTATGCATATTTCAGATAAAAAATTATTTCAGTCTTTCAGACTTATTTATTGCACATGGTGACAAGGTAAATCCTAAGAGACTAAGAAATTTTCAGCCTAAAATATAAATCATTGTTTATTTTCCATTCAATAGTGTCTTAACAAAGTTTTTTTGAGATGCTTGGAATCAAAAGTGGATCGTGTTAATTTTTTTGTTCAACAGAATTTGAGATTAATTCTTCTATAGAATGGTGGTTTCCAAATTTTATTGTTATGCAACCCACATTTAAAGTTTCGTGATACACTTAATATGTATGTAGGAGGAGGCTTTTGTTAATCTATCCTGTAAAAAAAAAACTGGCAGATTTCCATACAAAACATGTACAGTGGACTCACATTAATGAGTCTCCGCTTAAAATGTATATCCTACCAAAAGAGAACAATTCCACTTTTCCCATCATTTTCTATTTGCAATTAATATTAGAGACATTGCTTAAAGCTTACTACTCATCTGATAATGTAGACAAGTTTTTGCAAACTGACCGGGCAGAAAGGAAAAAGATTTTGTACATTATTTCTTCAAAAGAAAATTTGGTGTAACTTTTGTTATTGAGAAATCAAGAAATTGTTAGTGACTGAAGAAAAGAAAACATTCCACCACCAACAATGTGAGATATTTTGACAATATTGTTGGCTGTTTGCTGTTAATCTATACTATTAATACCAATAAGATTTGTTCGGTGGCGTAACAAACAAAGTCCTAGATTGAGAATGTGAGTAACAGATGGCATTATTCTTCTATGATTCTGACTGAAATGCACAACAGCCCATTAACTTTACTTTAAAATACTTCTGGATAATGTTTTATGGACTTGATTCACTCTGATTCTAAATGCTTCATTTATTGATTAAAGTTTTTCTCACTTTTGTTTGAAAATGAAATTACTTTCTTATATTCTGATATGATACTTGTTATTTTTAGTTATTATCCAATCATCTGGTGGATTAAGTAAAGATGAAATTGAAAACATGATTAAGAATGCTGAAAAGTATGCCGAACAAGATAAAATCAAAAAGGTAAAAAAAAATTCTTGATAGATTTTACTTATGTTAAGCTTTTGCATATGTTTATCACATACTTACAAGAAAAAAATCTTATATCATCCTTTATTCTTAAAAAGTTTTGTTTTCTTGTCTTTAAAAGACAATTAGTGATACATTTGTAGTGTCATTTAAAATTTAATAACTTATAATTATATAAAATTCAATAAGAAAATTATATATGCTTTATTTAAAAAAATATATTTATGGAAACCAATTTGGAGTGTCTATTGAGTTAACCAGTGTCCCTTTTAGAAGGCAAAATTATAAAATACTTGTATTTATTTAGCAGTTGTAAGTTTCTGTTTATAACATGTAATGTATTTAAAGTCACTCTTTTTAGTACATAATATGTGTTCAGGGCTAGAAATTAATTTTTTACAAGGTTAAGTCTGTGTACCACACTTCGTAAATTGTAATGTTTCGGAAGGAGGTAAATTTAACCATGCATTTATCATAACATGCTATTAAAATTAACCATAAGTATTAACACGTATGATTGAATTTGTCAACTCAAAATAGCAATTCTAAAACTTTTTTAAACCAAGCTTTGTGTACAGTATATTAGGTAGCTTTCATTACAAAAAGTAAAAAGCTACCTATTGCAGCTGTTTGGAGGAAAGTAGTTCCAGAAAATTTTGGTATTTTCACTGATCATGACCATCAGACCTCAAAAACTTACATGCTGAAATTCACATTCAAATTTTGTATTAACGAAAACCGGGATTGAATCTTCTATAATCTGGTTCCAAGCATTTTAGCTTTGGGTGTTTAAGTAAAATGTGTTGAATTTTTAAAAACATGGATTATGGAAGTTTCCTTTTCCTCCCAGCACAGGCTGAAAGGACTTTTTTTTCGATTTTAACCAAATGTTATGTGTCCTTAATTATTGGGTTTCAAACCGGTTTTGTTATCATAATTTCAAAGTGGTTATTGCATTGCTTATCTCACTTGATATTGCTATTTCGAAAAAAGCCAAATTTTCAAAAGTTGGGGAAATTTTTTGGGGTGTTCTATGAAATTTTCTTGGTTTGAATTTCAAAATCTTGGTTTATGAATCCCAACATTTGGCCCTGAATTTCAGGTCCTGATGCTGTTCATAACATGACATGTAATATTAATGTACATTGTTTTTATTTACTATAGGAAATTGTTGAAGTTGTGAATCAAGCTGAAGGTATTATTCATGATACAGAATCTAAGATGGAAGAATTCAAGAGCCAGTTACCAGAAGATGAGGTAAAATTTCTTTTCCTTCTTCATTTAAATCTTAAGGGTTTGTATGGTCATTGAAAGTCCTTAAAATTTTCAAAAGTAATTTTTGGTCCTTAAAAGTGCTTATTTTTATGCAAAATCTGCAAAAAGTCCTTAATTTTACTCCCCTATTATTTCTTAATCATGGGTGAAACTCTTCTGTGTTTCAGTGAATTTCTGATTAATAATTTAGAGTTCTCCCAAAAATCCCCCTTTCCCCCAAACAGTACTCAAGGTTTAAAATCTTTATAACTCTTTATTTGTTTTAAACTTTTTTGCTCTTTGTTACTTTATTGTAACAATAAATATTCGAATATATAAATTTTGTTACAAATGCATCTAAATTTTGCTTGCCTCCTTTTGCACTGTTGTTTTATTGTAACAATAAATAATCGATCATATAATTTCTCCCACTCTCACCCGAAATTGATATTTTCACTCCCCCCACCTCCCAAATCTTATCAAGCATACAAAATTTAAAGTCTTTCAACATTTTAAGTTTACTCCACCCCCCCCCCCCCTTCGAAAAAGATCTGTTTCTACCCTTGTCCCCCCCCTCCCTTTCTGTGCTAGCTCACAAAGTTTAAAATCATTAAAAGCATTTGTTTTTTTCTTTCTGCATTATTTGTTACTTTATTGTAACAATAAATAAGTCTAAAATCCTCCACCCATTCGAAATTGCTGCTTTCCACTTATTCCATTGTCTCTCTCCATTTTCTTAGTAGCATACAACTATTTATTTTTACCCATCCTATTTATATGCCTTTATTAACAACAAATCATCTAATAAATTTCTTACACCCCCCCCTCCCCCCCTCATAAAATTTCTGCTTCTCCCTATTTGTCTCCAAGCTCACAATTAAAAACCTACAAACTTATTTCATTTTTGAACATGACGTTTAAACTATAGTTTAACGAGTATATTGTGTTTACGAGCAGTTGTATAGTTTATACAGAACTGCCAACTGCTACGAAAAATCGTAGTTGCTACGATTTTGAGCCACAAACTACGATGCTACAAAAATCTGTCTAAAACTACAATTTTCTGCAAAAAAAAAAAAATCTAATTTTGTCACAGGATCACTCGAAAAATCGCGAATTTTGTCACAGGATCACTCAAAAAATCACGAATTTTGTCACAGGTTCACTCGAAAAATGGTGAATTTTGTCACAGGGTCGCGCGAAAAATCACGAATTTCGTCACAGGAACGAGCTAAGAAATGCGAATTTCGTTACAGGATCACTGAAAATACACGAATTTCGTCAAAAAATTGGCAGGAAAAAGCAAATTTCGCCAAAGTATCGCCAAAAAAACGTGAATTTCATTCAACTGATTGCTGAAAAAATGCGAATTTCGTCAAAAGATCGTTCAGGGGTGATTCTGGTCCGAATTTTCCGAAAAATTAAGGCAATGATTTCCGGAAAAAAAATATACAGTCAAACCTCGTTATACCGCCATTATCCGTTCAAGAAATGTTTGGCGGTATATCGAATTAAAATACAATAAAAATTAATTTTCATACAATTATACTAATATTATTATTATTATAAAAATAAATATCAGTAATTCCTTTTTATTAAATTATCCAATGGTATATAGTATATTATAATAGTATAAATTAATATAATATAATTAATATACATAATATAATTAATGCTACATGATTCAAAATTATCCAATTAATGTATGGAATTGACATGCACTTACCTCTTTATATAGTCAATTTTAGATAAAGTAGATAATTATGCACATAACAGACACACACATACATTAAATATCACACTGAATTATTTTAATTATCTTTTACAGGAAAATATTTTAATATGCTAGTTTGAGTTTTCCTTTCAATATTGATTTTTTCAATATCTTTTTCTACAACTAAAAGATTGTTCATCATTTTTTTATCAGTTGCATGTTTTTCTAAGAAAATTCTTATTTTCCCAATGCAATTTTTAACTTCATCAGATGTAACATGCGGTGTTTCAGCTTCTTCAGCTTCGCTGTCAGATGAATTTTCATTTTCATTTTGATTGGCAACAATTTCTTCGATTGTCAAATCTTCAAATGTTGAAACACTTTTGTCTATATTAATGTACTCAATTGCCGATAGAGGATACTCAATTTCTGTTAATTTGTGTATTTCGTCTTGTAGTTCCTGAAGTGCTTTACTGTTTTGTTTTTTAGTAGATCCTTCAGGTTTAATCAATCCAGTATGTTTCCAGCAGTTAACAATAGTTTCTGATGAAATTTCATCCCATGTTTTTTTTTATCATGCGAATAGCATCATGTAAAAGGATTGGAGAAAAATCATCTTTACTGATTTTTTCAATGATATGGCGGACGTGATACTTTCGATAATGAGCTTTGAATGAGTTTATTATACCAGCATCCAAAGGTTGCAAAAATCCAGTACAGTCAGGAGGTAAAAATTCAATGCGGATATTACTCTTTGGATATGCTTTGTGACAAGGGGCATTATCCAAAATCAATAAAATATGGCGTTTGCTTCTTTTCATTTCTATGTTGAAATTCGCTAACCATTTTTGAAATAATGCTGAAGTCATCCACGCTTTGTTATTATTCTCATAATCTACATAAAGAGCAGGATTAAAATTTTTAAAACATCGTGGCTTAGCTGATTTTCCAATCACTGTCATAGTTCTTTTATCAGATCCATCACTATTCGTACAGAACACAAGAGACACACGATCTTTTTTTTTTTAAAATCCTTTAGCAGGCCCACTCGAAATTGTTTTATCTGGCTGCAAGCGGTAAAAAAGGCCACTTTCATCCATATTGTAAACGTCCTCTTGTTTATATTCTAAAATCAGCGCACTCAGTTTTTTGCGACCATTTGACACAATATCTTCATCAACAACTGCAGTTTCACCACTTCGTATGTACTGAGAGAATCCTCGTCGCTTTTTAAATCTGTTCAACCAGCCACTACTGTATTCGAAATCTGTAATATTCATTTGCTGGCCAAGAACTTTTGCCTGCTCTCTGATGACATCTCCGTTGATAGTGGCATTTTTAGCACTCATTTGTTGTATCCATGTGCAAAGGTCATCCTCTAAGTCTTCATGTTTCGCTGTTTTCAGTCTTTTTACAGATGATTGCAGTTCGTTGGTGTTAATCCATTTTTCTGTATTCATCAAAATGTCTCCGATGCAGCGCCTGCTAACAGGCTTTTTCCAGAGTGTAGAAAAATGATTGGAGATGTGTTGCTGCGATACATTCACATTTCTTTCTTTATATTCACAAATTTCCCGCTTTTCTGAAATTGATAAAACTGCTCTTTTCGCCATAATGAGTTAAAATAAAGAGACAGAATGATATTTTACAGATTTAGCTGGTGAATTCTTCGATGTTTCAATCAACGTCCGACCAAAATTTTGAATGAGAGATTTTGCACTGCACACCGTTTTCTTTCTAAGAAATCGACATAAAGTACAGGGAGAAGTTATTTTTTACATTGTTCTCACCTGAGAGAGGAGAGACCCTTTCAGCCAATGGCGTGCCATGCCTTGTTTTCTCCCCGCTCCAGAAGCGGATCGGATCACGTGACTCGCCAGTCTGAATCAGAAATTTTACTTGCTCGGCACTCAGTGCGCGTTATTTTTCTTCTCCCAATGACAAGTAGAATGGGTAGCAGGTGCATTTTGGCAGGTGTTGAGAACAATATAAATTCTTTGCTATTCAATAAAGTTTGAATTGAGCTTGAAAACATCTAGACACATGAAAAGGAAGTGTCCTTTGAAATTCTAACAAAAAATTTAAAAAAGAAAGATATGCAAAGAAAATACAGTAATTTCTAGACATTTTTTTTGGCGGTATATCGAGTTGGCGCTTTAACGGATACATTACATTGAAATTCCTATTTGGCAGATTTGTTCATAGACGCAATTGACGGTTAAACGGAATTGGCGCTATTTCGAGATGGCACTAAATCGGGGTTTGACTGTATATCTGTCATAAATCCGAAAATTCGGACATTAAATGTATCGGTATTTCGGCAAATGATCGCAAAAAAAAAAAAAAATCAATCTCGTTTTTTGTTCGAAGAAAAGTCGCCAATTTTGTCAAAGGATTGCGGGAAAAAGTGACTTTCGTCAGAAAATGACGAAAAAATGTCAAAAACATTGCGAAAAGCGGCAAAGTTCGTTAAAAGATCGCGACAAAAAGCAAATTTTGTCAACAGATCGTGGGAAAAACGTGACTTTCGTCAGAATGACGAAAAAATAGCAAATTTTGTCAAAAACATTGCGAAAAACGGCAAATTTCGTCAGAAACATTGCGAAAAACGGCATATTTCGTCAGAAACATTGTGAAAAACTGCAAATTTCGTCAAAATATCACGAAAAAATGAAAAATTTTTGTCAACAGATCGCACTAAAAACGTCAGAGAATCTCATAAAAACTGCAAATTCTGTCAAAAACATTGCGAAAAACAGCAAATTTCGTCAAAAAATATCGAAAGAAAACACAAATTTTATCAACAAATCTTGAAAAACTGCAAATTTCGTCAAAAGATCGCAAAAAAAACTCAAATTTCATCAAAGGGACAAAAAAAAAGTGGCGGGAGTGGACACCCCCTCTCCCGGTTGTATCAGCTTACTCGACCTGATGAAGGACTCTAACTCAGACATTTTTCTCTGGAAGATATACCCGTTGTTCCATCACCCCCTCCCCCCAACCGCCTTGGAATCTTTCAGAAAATTCACTGTGAAGTTCAGAAATGTGGCTTAGGAGTGGACAGAGCATTAATTGAATAGGAATAATTATGTTTAATCAATCTCACCCGCAACAAAAAAATTAGCAAAAACAAAAGTCTCCTACTTTGTGTGCTTATGGATATACACATGCGTTTAATTGATTAGTATTTGCTCGCTTAAAATTTACAGCGTAAAAAACAGCCACCAACCAACCAACCTTCAGATAAATTTGAATTTGGTGTGCTACTATTTCTCATTTTCAAAGGTTGGCAGGTCTGTTTATAGAACATAGTTAAACTATATTTTATATTTTCTTAATTTTTTAAAACTTTCTTTTCCTCTATTTGTTACTTTATTATTACAGTATCAATAAATAATCATTCAAAATCCCCCCTTGAAATTGCCTCCCCCCCCTCCCTTGCCTGTCCTACTACACAAAACTTGGTTTTTAAAACTCTAATTTTTTACTTTTTCCCTGTCCCAATTGTAAATCTTTAGTAATGATAAATAACTAGTTTCTTTCTTTATTGTAACAATAAATAATAGCTTATTTAAATTCCTCCTCTTCCTCCTTGCCCCTCTCCGAAAATTTCCATTTGGAGCTGTACATATATAACATTATCAACTGTTTGGTTATTTTAAACCCCCAACCCCCTTAATGATAATCCCAATCATTAGCAATGTTTAAAAATTCTTTTATTTTTACAATTTTTTTAACTTTTCTTTATACGTTTGCAGTGATACAGAACAGATATGGTTATACATTTTTTATTCGCGTACTTTTCTTAACCAATTGAAGAGAAATTAATAAAATATCACTTATACATAAAATAATTTTATATCAAATAATACCTAAAAGAAATAGTTACTATTTTTTAAAGCATTTAATAGTAGTTTTTTGTTACATCATAATGCATTCAACAGTAATATGAAAAATATGGGAAAGTAGGTTTCACATAATATCTTCCAAGATTTTAATGTGCTATGGTCAATGCCACACTTTCTTAATTAGAAAACACAACAAATATAATAAACATTTTTTGCACCTGGTTTCTCTAACTACAACAGCAGATTAAATGTGCATATGGTAGAACAATAGGAATGCCGAACGTTTGAGTATTCCATATTTTGGAATGAAATGATTTTATAATCCTTTAATGGCATTAACAATAACTTTATGTTTTCATAAAAATAGATAACAGACCTAAAAAAGATGGGACTATTTTGATGTAAAGAAAAAGTTAGAAAAAAAAGGGGAGGAGAAGGAAGAAAAAATAATTCGTTGGATCAAAAATGATAACAATATTAAAAGACAAATCCTACCTCCCACTTGAGATATCTTGTGCCAGACCACGTTATATACACAGCCCCTTTCCCAGCGCTCCCACTAGGTCTGTTTTTAGGGAATTGGTCTGTTTTTTTGCTTCAAGTCCGTATTGGTCCGTTTTTTCATTATTAGGTCCATAAAGTCCGTTTTTCGATACTGTTAATCGACCTTTATTTTAAATTTTATTGATGTTCTGTATTTATCCGAGCTTCGCGAGGAAAATCGCGCGTTTCGAAGATTGGGAAAACGTCACTAATTTCGTAAAAGAATCGCGGAAAAACACTAATTTCGTAAAAAGATCGCGGAAAAAAAGCACAACTTTCATCAAAGGATCATAAAAAAAACCCCACTAATTTTGTCAAAAGATCGCAAAAAAAACACGCGAATTGCGTCAAAAGATCGATAAAAAACAACGAATTGCGTCAAAGGATTCAGAAAATAGCACGGATTACGTCAAAAGATCGCGAAAAAAATGCAAATTTCGTCAAAGAATCGCGAAAACAATGGGAATTTCGGCAACAAAAGATCGCAAAAAACCGCCAATTTCGTCAAAAGATCGCAAAAAAATACTAATTTCGTCGAAAGATCGCTAAAAAGCCATGAATTTTGTCAAAAAATCACAAAAAACCCGTGAATTTTGTCAAAAGATCAAGAAAAACCGTGAGTTTCGTCAAAGGATTGAGAAAATAACAGATTTCGTCAAAAGATTACGATAAAAACTCAAATTTTGTCAAAGGATCGCGAAAATAACGCAAATTTTGTCAAGAAATCGCAAAAAACTTCGCAAATTTTGTCGAAAGACAGCAAATTTCGTCAAACTATCGAGAAAATAACGCGGATTACGTCAAAAGAGTGTGAAAAATAACGCGAATTACGTCAAAAGAACGCGAAGGTAATGCGAATTACGTCAAATGATCGTGAAAATAACACTAATTACCTCAAAAGATCGCGAAAATAACACGAATTACGTCGAAAGATCGTGAAAATAACACTAATTTCTTAAAAATCACAAAAAATTCGTCAAAAGGTTGCGAATTTCTTGACAAGATTGCGGAAGCATTGTGAATTTCATAAAAAAAATCATGAAAAAAACGCGAATTTTGTTAAAGGTTTACGAAAGCACCATAAATTATGTCAAAAGATCACAAAAACATCACAAATTTCGTCAAAGGACCGTGAATAAAAGATCGAATTTCGTCAAAGAATTGCAAAAAAAAAAAATGCAAAATTCGTCAAAGGATTGCAAAAGAAACATGAATTTCTTCAAATGATATGGGAAAATTCGTGAAATTCAATCAGTCGTGCTAAAATCAGCACACAGACATCATCAATAGGTTACAAAACTTTCAAATGTTTTGCTCCATCATAAGGATATGAAAATTTTCGTTATTCGTTTTGTGTAAATATGATTTTCGGCTTTCACACAGCAGTTTTAGTTTATCTGATAATCAGTTGTAAACATATCTCGGCAGCTAAGTGGCATCCAAATGGGAAATGAATGCAGTGATTCGTTTTTTGTGGGCGAAAAGGTGTAACTGTATTGAAATTTATCGTCAGTTTCATGAAGAGTTCATGAATTAGTGAAAATGCAATGTCACATAAATTTATCGCGAAGCAGTGCAACACATTTTAGAATGGACGTACAGATATTGACGACGCTGAGCACAAGAGAAGGCCATCACCTGCATAAAATTATGAGATCGCTGCTCTCGTGAATGCATCTTTGCAAACAGATGCATAACAATAGACGAAATCTCAAATGAAGTGAATATTTCTCATGTAAGTGTGCATAAAATTATTGCTGGACATTATGTTTAAATAATGGATGTTGAAAAGTAGATTTTACATGAAACTTTAGGATACAAATAAAGTTATTGTAAAATTTCGATCCTGTTTTCTTAAGCAGTGCAATTAACTTACTGACTGACCCTTGTAATTCAAATAAAGTTGTATTACCTAATAATAGAAGTTTGTAACCTCTGCCAATAGCAATGGCTTTCAGATAATGAATTTCAGAATTAAGTGAATTTGAATCTGAGCAAATATACAAATATAACAAATTATACTTTGAACATTTATAAATAAGTAACAAATAAGGGGGGGGGGGGATTCTGTATTGATTTTATTTGTGATTTGCCGGAATAGGTCCCTTAACAAATATGTGGTCCTTTTCTGAAAAAAAAAAAGGTCCGTTTTGGTCCCCTTTTTTGAAAAAAATGGTTCCTTTTTTCCATTTTTAACTGCAAAAGTTGAGTGGGAGCCCTGCTTTCCCTCTTTTCTTTCCTGTGTACAAATTTTAAAAATGTTGAATTTCTTTAATGTTTAATTATATTCCTGTCCTATTTACAACTCTAGTAATGATAAATAATCCTCTAATTGAACTGCCCCTCCCCCAAATAATTTTTTCTTTGCTTCTCCGTTATCCCCCCCCCCTTACACGTTGCAGTGACAATATAGTTAACATCTTAATTTCCCCTTCCAAAAAAAATTTTCCGTCCCTTCCTCCCTGTCCTTTATCTCCTGCACACTAAGTTTACAATGCTGTATTTGTTATTTTGAAATAACTATAAGTAAAAATTTCTTCTAAATTTCTACTGCTACATGCTGAAATCCCCCCCGCCCCATTCCATTTGAATACTTAAGTTGTATTTACAAAAATGAAAACCCTGTATTAAAAAATACATATTACAATTCAATAATTCATAGGACCTTAAATTTTTTTTTGTTTTGGTCCTTGAAAGTCCTTGATTTGTATTTATAGAACTGTGTATGAACCCGGTTTTATAAATGTCTTTTTAAAATATAAGAAATAATTAAACTGATTTAGTGCACTTCATCTACTGCATTTTCTGGTGTATAAGACACACCCCTAAAATTTAACATGCAATCCCTGTTGTTGAATCTCAGGGATTCAACAACACCTGTACTTGACAATGGTATAAAAAAATTGATGAAGCGACTTATGTGTTAATATATTTTTTTAAAAAGAAATATGAAAGTAAAAGAATAAGAATATCTAATTTTAATATAAAACTATTTACAACAAAATACTGCAATAGCTTTTGAACAGTACATTGATCTATAAAATCCTGAAAAATGAATGTCCCTGTCATCTGAATCTTTCCTCCCCACTCGCGTCGTTGCCTTTTCTTCATTATAATCTTCATGCAAAAAATGATCAACACTTTCATGAAGGATATTACTGATGTCACACTTAAGAAAAGATTTAATGATAGTTAAATCTTTCATTTTTGATCAACAAAATCACTTACACATCTGTGTGAAAAATCTGTACCTTCGTTGTACGAGACACACCTAATTTTTAAGGGTAAATATTAAAACTGTCCCCCCCCCCCTCATATTTTTCTCTCCATTCTTCCTCTTTTAAATTTTTCTACTGAAGGAAATATGTTAATTACTTGTTCTTAAAACAAAATGACACCCCTACCATATCCATTGTATTGTTTGGATGTATACAAGTATCACTATCAAAAAAGCAGATAAACAAAACAAGGATCATTCTGAAACATGAAAAAAGGCAGGGTGCACATTACATAAGGGCAATTTTGTTAAAAAGGGCATTTTTATAAGTGCAACATCAATAAATACACTGGCGAGGAAGGGAGGTTGGCAACTGCTTAAAGAAACTGTAGCTATTAAAGTCCCTTCTTAATTATACGAATACAATAACATTTATAATTTACATAACTATACCGTATGAAAAGTAAAAAAAAACAGTAAAATGTAATTTATGTTCTTAATTTTTATTGTGAAATAGTCTTTGGCTGTTTTTACAATATTCACGGCTATTCCTACTATCTTTAGAAACTTTTCTCTCTAAAACTTTTATTCACCAGATAACTTTTTCCTGGTTTTAGCAAAACATGTTGAAAAAGACTACAAAATAAAAGTTCTGAAGTTACTTCTCAATTTTATTTTAATAGGACTTGTGTAAGTTATGTGGTCAAAGGCCAGAACGCCTGATCTAATTTCACTGGAGAATGTGAAATGAATCTGTGACCCTTTGTCTTGTTCAATGGAAAGAACGAATCACTCAAATTCCAAGATTAGACATACCAGGACATTTCACAGAGAAATAAAGAGGGTGAGAGGGATAGAAGGAATTTACTCCTTAGGTTTTCTAAAAAGAAAAGATAGGTAAAAAGTTTTCGAAAGTACAATGCAAGCAAGGCAGGATTCTACCTGGATAAAGGACAAGGAGGGTGGAATTTTATCTAAAAATGGCATGAGGGCAGACTGCCCCTCCGAAACTCTCTAGAGTGATCCCTAAACATAATCTGTTATCTCCTCCACCATTGAAAGTAAATTCCAAGCATAAGTTCTTCCAATTATCGTAAAAGGAGATGGTTACTTCTGCTTCCAAAGACTCGTTCTTGTCCTTTTCAGAATTTTTTTAAGCCCCCTTTTGACATTTCTGCTTCTAGAATTATTTTATTCTCCTCTGCAAAGAAATAATGTTTTCATTACAAAAAATATCTGTGTAATGTAAGAATAAATTTGTTATAAGTCAAAGCCTATTTAACTTTGATATCTATATCAGTAACATTGAATACGAAAAAGAAGTATAAATTATATTGTAACATACTTTTTGGCATGTAAACTCGTACAAATGTGGCAATTATATTTATACAGTGATACTGTAGAATGTTATATGTAGAGTATAGTTAAACAATCAATTACAAAGGCTAACAAGTTACCAGTTATTCTTTACAGTGTAAAATAATGTATGTTTCATATTGAGACATAGCTTTGTATTGAAGTCTTTTAATTTATTTCATTAAAAAAAAATGCTTGTACGTAAATGTTTTTATTATGTTGTGATATTGTTAACTTATGCATGTGCTTTTTTTTTCTAGGTTACAAATATTAAAAATAAAATAAACGAAGTTAGAAACTTAATTGCAAATAAAGATAATGAATCACCTGAAACAATGCGCAAAGCAACACAAGACTTACAGCAAGCATCTTTAAAACTTTTCGAAGCTGCCTATAAAAAGGTATTTATAATTTTAAAATGGAGTTCCAATTTCATCTGTATGACTAACACACAATGTCTTTGCATTATAAACTTTATTAATGAAAAGCGAATGCATATTTTATAAAAATTTTGAAAGCATAACAAAGAAATTGTCTTTATTATCTCCTGTTGCTAATTTATTTAGAGTAAAAAGGTCTTCCTATTTTTCTTTTTAAATTAATTAAAGGACCTTTTCAATTGAGGCATTCAGATGTTAAATGGGCTTTCATTGCCTTTCATTGAGAATCAGAAAACTAATAGAGGTCTGCTCAGGCCAGGCCTAACCGGTTTTTTTGAAGACTCTGATTAGGTTCTTCCTGGCCGAAGCAAAAATCAGTAAAATGAAGCCCGGCATAATCTGAAAATAAAATCTATGCATAAGTAAGTGTGCTTTTTAAATAATTTTAATTGTAGGATAATGTTGCTTTAGAAATATCGACATGTTTTGTAGAAATTGTCTAGCCAGGCTCGGGCTGAGCTTTTTATTTTTATACCTTGCTGGGCAAAAAAAAAAAAAAATTTTATGAGTTGTGCTGGGCACAAGCCTAGAAATTTTGGCCTGTGCAGACCTCTAGACTAGTGCCATTTGTGGTTCACATTTTTAATTGATATTTGTTATGGCACTGAATGAATTATTGTTAAGAATTAATTTTAAACTCAGTTGAATGGAAAAATGGATTTGATCAATTTTTTCTGAGTACCTTTATTATTGTTGTTTTAAACACTTTCTAACATAGTTGAAAAGTACTTATGAATTTGGTTTGTCTGGCCATCTGTCTGTCGGTGCTCTAACTTGCATAAATATACTCAGATTGCCATGTAATTCATGTATATCATTGAGGTATACCATGGCATATTTGGTATTCTATTAAAAATGAAATGTGTAGCATTTAGAGTTCATTAACTGGGGCACTCAAAAGAATTCCATTCCATTATTGTCCATTGGGAGATATTGTTTGCAATAGGGCTGCCATTTGCTACTAAAATGCTACTTTTTGCTACTATTTTCATCTTCAGGAGACTAGGG
This sequence comes from Maratus michaelseni, assembly GCA_963931845.1. Lineage (NCBI taxonomy): Eukaryota > Metazoa > Arthropoda > Arachnida > Araneae > Salticidae > Maratus > Maratus michaelseni. The sequence goes on along the minus strand of OZ007588.1, from coordinate 190,576,802 downwards.
CAACTTTTTTAAGCAAAAAAGGCTTGAAAAGCAACTATTTCTGACAAATAGGCAACTATTTTATGAAAAAGGAGACTTTTTGAAAATTTTATTCTAGCTTTTTCAAATACATGTTGCAGGAAGTATGAAACAATAATTTTTTTTTATCATTCCAGTAAAATTTTTCCAGATGTTCGATACCACCACCAAACAGCACTTTTCTGGACTTAAGAGTCAATTTCACTCATTTTTCTATTAATTGTTCTTATTGCTGCTGCTTAGTAACAGTAAGCAAATAATCAATTATATACTTTGATCCCCCAGCATACATAGTTTCAAATCATAAAGTTCTATTTCTCAAACGAAAAAAAAATTTCCCTATTTGTTGCTCACTAATAACAATAAATAAGTCATCTAAATAACCTTCTTCATTTAAAAAAATTCTGCTTCCTCCTTTATCCTCATCCCCCCTTCTCCCTCTCACCCTCATGCTGTGTTTCAAATCGTTTTAAGTCTTTATTATTATTATTATTATTATTTTTAAGAAAAGACATCTGTCCTACTTACTGATCTCTGCTTCTAATAACAATAAATAAATAAATATAATGATTATCTAAATTCTCTCCCCCCTTCCCCACAGCAACAAGGAAATTTAAAATCTGTATTTTTATATTTAAAAAATTCACCTGTCCTACTTGTTGCTTTCTAGTGCAGTAAATAATCAGGCTTATAAACTACCCCTTCCTTCTAAATGTTTGGTTCTCTCCTTTGCCCAACCCCTCCAGCATGAGGATTTTCAAATCTTTCAAAACTTTATTTTAAGAAAAATAATTCTCTCCTATTTGTTGTTAACTAATAACATTAAATTAAAAATAATAATAATAATCATCTACCTCTCCCTCTCAAATTTACATTTCTCCCTCTTCCCCCCTCCAGTGTAGAAAGAGGTTTAAAATATTTATTTAGAGAAAAAGTCTCGCCTAACTGTGTTATAATATGGGCTTAAAATATTTAAAACTTTATTTAAAAAAAAAAAGTCTGTCATATCCATTGCTTTCTAGTAACAATAAATAATTAATCAATTATCTAAACTACCCCCACCCATGCCCAATTTTTGTTTTCTCCCACCTCTACAATTTCAAACTCTTTAAAATTTGAATTTTATAAAAAAAAAATTTGCTGTATTTGAAACTTTGTAGTAATGATAAATATCAATAACCTAAATTCTTTGCCCCTGAAAATTTTCATTTGTAAATAATTTTTCAAATAGATTTTCGTAATGTGTAGTGCATTGTCCTAAATCAGGTCGCCAACTATATTATAGTAGTCTTCAAAAAATGTCATTTCAAAGTAAACAAATATACATGTAAAATAAAAACTTTCCTTATAGTGCAGTTTTAAACTCTGTAAAATATTTAAAATCCCTTAAAGCTGCAGTTTAGGAAAAGTTCCAAGTAAGATTTCTTTAAGTTCATTACGAAAGTAAAAATGAAATGCTGAAAATATCACTATTATATCTGCAACTAACAAGAGCTATATCAAGTGTTGATCCAAAAGGTGCAGCAAACTAAACTCAAATGTCATTAAAACTAGAATGGATTTACTTTTAACAATTTTGTTATATAATAATTAGATAATATGTAAAAAAGTACTGAATTTGTGCAGATTGTATATAAAATGTTGCATTGTTATAATCAGAAAAACTTAAACATTTTTAAGGAATGATTAGGGAATAGTCAGAAAATTTGTAAAAGGGAAATCATTATCTACCCTGATCTCAACTCTGTGACTATTTTGGATAATACTTTATATGCAACTATTTTGCTACTAAATCAGCCATGATATGCAACTATTTTTGCTACTATTTTTGTCTTCAAACGCTACTAAAGCAACTATTTTGAATAATTTTTGGAATGGCAGCCCTGCAATGTATTTTAATTATGTTACACTATTTTAAACAGATTGAAATTGATATTCATCACTAAGGTGCACCACAAGATGCTTATTATAAATTATGGTATGCATAGCATTTATCATTCATTTACAGGGGCACTTATAAAAATACTGTTACAGTACTGTTTGGGAGCAATAATTACTGGAAGTCTGTTTTCAGTTGTGGTATACATTCTTAAATTTAACTAATTTTTTAAATATTACTTAATGTGTATAAAGTCTATAAATCATACACAGGGCTGCAAAAAAATAATAGAGCGCATTCTGCTTGTTGACGGAAATTACTGAAAGTGAATTTTCGCCTGTGTTATGAGTTTCCTTATTGAACTAAATTTTTGCATATCTTATTTCTGTTGTCAACATCCCTTTTTCTAAGCAAATACAAAACGCAGAACGATGAGATGCCATGTGAAAGGATTTGGAACAGGTTTCTGATACAGTACTCACATTTCATTAAAACACGTTATTTGATTAAAAATTGCAATTAATTAAAAGTTAAATCAGCATTATTTTCATAAATGAAAGGTTTTTCTCAAATCAGTATTGCCACAAAAATAAAATACTACATTATGCCATACTCAAAAATGATTATAAGAAAAAATAAGTACTACAAAAAATATAAAGTGAGACGTCTCTGTACGAGTTGTGATTTTATATTTATGATTAAAAAGAGAAATTCTATGTTTTTTAAAAAAGACTCAATCAATCAAAGCAATGGTATTTCACAAGTACAGTAGAAGCCCGAAATAACGCGGTCCGATATACCATGAATTCGGATTTAATGCGGGGGAAAGTATGTCCCCCGAAATAAAATGATGAATTTTAGGATAAATTTTGCGTTTAAAATTTCAGTGAAACATAATATTCTTCATAAAATGCTTTTTCGCACATTTTATCTCCTGTTAGTCAGATACCGCACGGCCCTTAGTGTTGAACAATGACTCGAGAACGAGATAATGATATCAGATTCACAATGAGTGATTTGCAGTCTGCGGTTAGTTGCATCTCAATATCTCTGTTGACGATTTAAATGACTGGATAGAAATTGACAACAGCAAACCAATTTCAGAGGTCATAACAGATCAGTATATCATTGATGCTGTAATGCATAAAAATTGCAGTGAGCAAGATGATGATGAAATTGAAAATGATGTGGTAGTGAAAGATGACGTTCCACATGTTAGTGAAGTCATTTCACACTTAACGAAGGTAATTTCGGGGATGGAGAGGCACGACGATTCAGATAGTGTTCATCTACTCCATTTTGCTAGTGTGAAACAATATGCCGATAAGAAACGAAACGCCTCAGTTCGCCAAACAACACTTATGGACTTTTTTAAGACAGTGTAAGATTAAAATTGTGTTCAATTAATGATAGAGTTAATTACATTTCACAAAGCGGGTAAGTGTTTTCATCATTTTGTACCATTTCTTGACACCATTCCGATATACCGCGGTTAAGCTATACCGCGGGTGTAAAACATGTCTCCCAACAACTGCGTTATATCTGGCTTCTACTGTACTCTAAAATGTATGCTTTGTTATAATACATCAAATTGTATTTTCTATGTATTAAATTTAATATTCTGTGTCCTGTGTTTTTCCCAAAGTGGGTGAAATAATGTAGTTAAAATGGTGGCATACGTAATAAAAGAAATATAACAACGTATAATTACGTATGCTATGGTTAAAATACAATTGCTATTATTTTTAATTTTTTTCCTTTCGCGCGTGCCTTTTAGTATTTTTGATCAGTTTTTACTGTAACTTTGGTGGAATAAATGAAATAATATTCTGCCTTGTATAATGTTGTTTGCAGATATTTTTATCCTTAATTTTTCTTTAGAAGTTTAAACCTACATCCAAGAAATATTAGATTAGATATTGCTAAAAATATGTATTTTTTTATTCAAATTACTTTTCTTTGTTCTGTGTTTTTTCCCCAAAGCGGATGATGTTATCCTCTAATGCACGATTATTTTTTTCTTCACTCGTACTTTAAAAAAAAAAAAATAATATATTGATTTTAATATTGCTTTTAATTGGATTTTTATTTAATTTTTACGTGTGCGTGAATATTGTTTGTTTTCTATGTTTCATTGTGGCTGTGTATATGTGTACTGTATCGGAGCATCAGTAGATTATATAATTTAAGAATTATCTACCAATTTGATATATAGTTCATTAGGATTTACAAAAATTGTAAGAATTTATTTTTTAATGTTTCATTAAGCTGTTAATAATATGCCAGCGAAGTTCGACATCTCTTAAATGGCTGCCGGACCACAAAGTGTGGATATCCCATTTTTAAGTTCTCATAGACTTGCAAAAAAGTTGTGTACCAAATTTTGATTTACATATTTAAAACATTTCTGGAGCAATTTTGAAAAATCTGAGGAAAGGCTTTCATAGGAATTCACTAAACTTCTGATTCAGTGCTTCAATTTTTTTATAATTTGGTATTTTTTCAGTATAAGGGTCTTGGCAAGATAGAGAAATGACCTTGACGAGAGAAGAAAATTTGGCAACCTATTCACATTTTCATATAAACAAGCAATCATCATATATATTATTTCTGTTGTCAACATCTCTTTTTCTATGCACATACAAAACATACAACGATGAATGAGGTTTCAAAATGATTAAAATTTGAGCTGCAAAAAAAATGTATTCAAAGTTTCAAAATAAGCATAACATAGGACTTCATTTGAAAATAAACAGTATGAATCAATGAAGTATTAAGATATGATTTATTTTCAACAAATATTCATTCAAAATAAAACATGGTTAGAGAATAGTCCAAAGAAATTATTTCTACATTTATGTTAATTTAAGTTTGTCCAACAGGGATTTGTGGCCAAAACAATAATTGTGAGCACCTTCTCAAGTACCTTCAGGCACCCTTAATCTCCTATTCGGATGAATGTGAAAAATTGGATAGCCTAATAGTATAATAGGAATTGATTAAAGTCTCTTTACAAAATACAAAAGTCAAGCAAGCAAATTTTAGTTCCATGAAAACAATGTGTGCTTCATATAGTAGAAGGGGGGGGGGGGGGGGGAGATGACCATAATTACTTTCTGATTTATAACAGACTTAGTTGAGTGTTTCAGGATTCAAATTTTGGAAAGTAAACCACCACTTTAACTTAGGGGACCTGGATAATTGACCCATTTAAAAATTAAGGGGTTTAATTAGATTTTTTTGTTTAAATTGTGGAATACATTTGACAGTATATTAACTCCTAATCACTAAAATTTACTACACTAGTTGTATAAAGCGAGCATATTCCTCTTATGATTGTTAAACTCCATTTGGTGATAGGATAACATAGTGTGCCATTTATATTTTTCTTTATCTTATAAATTTGAGATCATTAGGTAAATATATAAATCATTCTTATTTGTTTTTAGATGGCTAATGAAAGACAAGGTAGTTCAAGTGAAAGCAGTGACAGTAGCAGTAGTAGTACATCAAGCAGTAATGAAGAAGCAGAGAAAGAGAAAAAAGAAGATAAGAATTAAAGTGGACAGATTTTTAGTTATAACAAATTTTGGTTGAACTAATTCCAATAGCTGGCTATATATCATTCTGCTTGTGTTTGCAATATAAAACGTCATTGAGTTTTAAAGTAATCAAGTGAACATTGGTTACTGCAGACCCATAAAACATCATTGAACTTTAAAGTAATCAAGTGGATATTGGTTACTGCATACGCATATATGCATTGTATTATAGTTCATCATTTATTATGTAGATAAAACAAGTCAAGAATAATTTGATTATAAAAATGTTTTCAGTAATCTTTTATTTCATATGATTTTGTTTCATTTAATAAGTTCACTAAATTATGAGCTTCAACAATCATCTCAACTTCTTGGAATATATCGCTTCTGTTAATCTGAAATGAAATATATAAGCAATTACAGATAAAATCATTAATAAAATAAATATAACACAGTATTCATTAACTGAACTGATACATAACACCTTTTAAGTTTTTAAGAATGCATTTTCAATCAGCAACATATCTTGTGAAACAAAAAGTTTGTGTGCACAAATTACTTCTGAAATTGTGCAGTGCAAAATTTACATGTACTATAATGTAGAAGCTGTGCAAGCACCCCACATAATTCTCATCCCTGTAACACTAGTTACACTTTTTTTGTAAATTAATACAACTTAATTCATTTATTAGATAGCGTGTATATAATGTGTGTTAATGCTAGCTATTGCTTTATGTTTTAGTTACTGTATATTCCGTCGTATAACATGCACATAATCTTTCAGAGTATATTTTATAATTTCTGTGAAATAAGATTTATTAAGGGAAAACATTCTGGCTTGTGTAATGTATTTTTTTTTTTTTTTGTTTAACTATAATATATTTGTAAAGAATTGTTACTTTCATAAATATTTTCATTAATAGAATCTGGAATAATTGCATTGTTTAAAAAAAAATTCAACAAATCAACGATTTGAAATGAAATTTTTTAAAAAATAATTAATATTTGTTCAAAACTAAAAATAATAAATGTATTTAAATACTGCATTTGTTTTGAATAAACAGTATACTAGTCTTTTAAAATAAAAGTTTTGTTTTCTGTATTAAAAAAAAGTGCTTTATTTCTGTTAATCTTAAATTACACTAGCCAAATTCAGAAATAGAAATCTAGACATTCTTATTTTTGCATGTTTTCAATATGTTTTAGTCAAAGTATTTGATATGTTTAGATTCCAGAAATATTCTGTGGTCTGAAATTATTGTAAATCACGCTACTAGTATATTCTTAAAGAAAGAGGGTGATAATCAAAATTAAGTTTTTCTTAACTTGCTTATTAATAACATAAGAAATCTTTTTGCTTAAGATAAGCAACAAAAATATAAATTTTATGTGGGAGGGGGGGGGGGACGTGTACTAGAATACTACAGCAAAAAGTGATGTAAAAGGAAAACAATTAATAATTAAAATCTTAAAATAACATTACAAATTTGATAAATTTATGAAACATGAAAATTCTATTTCAAGACTATTCGAACTCAACATAAAAATTTTAGTTAAACCCACAACTTGATTTGAGCCTGAAATGAAAGACAATCCTTATTTTAATACAAATATTGAAAAGTAGACTACAGTTATATCTTTAATATAAATGTTATCTGTTATGTAGGAAATAAAATGTATAATATACAGTGAATGATCAGTTAACGAACTTGATCCAACAACTGATCATAGCCGTGATAAAACTGTCGCTCCAATTGTGCCAAAACTATCATTTTTCAACAATATTGCACCCAACTGCACCAATTCGATAATTTTCTTCTAGCAACATTATTCCATAAGAAAAATTTCGTCATTCTTTGTGGTACGAAATCCCCTCTTTAAAGTGCTTGTTAAGATTCGAAACATGCTTGCGCGCGCCGATCAGTCGATCCTCTGATTGGATTAAGTTTCCTGCAAAGGAACTAACTATATATGACTAGAGCTTAGCAGCTAGGAAGCTTGGCTCGCGAGACACCAATCACAGTCTACTACTTGTAAAGCTTGCTTCTCCTTTTGCTTTTTTCTCATGTTGGCGAAGCTTATTGGTTGCTGTTATTTCGAGCTCCGAGCTTTCCCAGTACTAACGTCTAGTCAAAGTTAGAGCCGAGAGTTTCGTTTTCAGATCAGAAAACTTCAGACCTGTGGGCAGAAAAGAAAAGGAATCCACAGTTAAGGTAAAATAGTTCTCTTTTGGATAAAAATAACTAAATAATTGAGAACGAAAAGTGTACAAATTCCAGGAAATAAAAAAAAAAGATTTGCGATTTTAATTTGTTCTTAGACTTTTTGGATATTGTTCTTTTTAAGGCTTAGGTGAAAAGCTATCTATCTTATTAACTGAAAAAATGGAAAAGAAAATCTAATTTGTTGTTGATCCGGCCATCTCTAGTTTTAATCTGAAATATGAAGTAAAATAAAATAAAACATAAAGAATATTGGGGTCAATCTAACCCCCGGTCGGGTTCGGGTAAAATCGAGTTAAAGATACATGCAGCTTTTCTACCAAATTTTCAATATTCTTAAAAAAAATCCAATGGCTGCTGTGTCATAATTTACTAGATATATCCATGGGGCCTTTCATTAGACTCTGAACGGCCCGGCCCGGTCTAAATTCATTTCTATAAACTCAGGCCGGACTCGAGCTTGCTTTTTTTCCCTGCAGTTTCGGGCCGATCCTGTAACTCATTCTTTCTGCGATGGCAGTTTTATTTTGCAGCTCCATAATAGTTATTTTCTGCTAAAAAGACAGTTTTGCTCCTCCGAAATGAGCGATTTGCTCCTCCAAAATGAGAGATTTCTGCTCCAAAATGGTGTTTTGCTGCTCGAAAATGATGAACCTGGTGTTCCATCACTGTCATAGCTTTAGCATAGATTTGTATGGAAATTCAATTAATTTGTTCTTAAAAGCTAAATAATATGTAAATATATATTAACCTTCCTTCTATTTTTGAGTTTGCGGGACATTAAAGTATCTGTCTAAAGTTGATTGCTTTTTAATCTTCAGGATGTTTCTGAAGTGATTAACAGCATTCTCGTTGTAAAGGTCTCCAAGCCCATCAACCTGTTTTGGATGCCATTTTGAAACTGTGGTCAAAGTTCTTTATAACAGAGGTCAGAATTGATTCTTGTTCCTCTCTATCAAAAGACTATGTATTACGCTGGATTTCTTGATTTTCTTCATTTGATAATACTTTCAGTTTTTCAATCATTAGCTCACTTTTGTGTTCCATTTTGAGCTCTTCAATATCATCTTGATTAACTTCTAATTCTAGTTATTTTTAACTGTTGCGACAGTTTCATCCAAAATTTCAGGAACACTATCCCCATCTTCCTAGATTCAGGATGAATAGTTTTTGCCAAGCGCAGTTTAACTGTCGTTGAGTGACTTCTGACCATACCTTTTGAATAAGCTGTATTGCTTCAAGAATATCAAAATTCTCTTTCCAAAATAATTCCAGAGGTCATTGTTGATGAGAACTCACATGCTTCAAAACACCGATGAAATAATGTACGGATGTATAATTTTTTGGAACCTGCAATAACCCCCTGATCCATGGATTGAATCAGTGAATTTGTATTTGGAAGAAAAAAACTTAACTGTCAACCAAGGAAAATCTTCAAGCAATTTATCCTCTGGCGAATGATGGTGTTTTTTTTTGTGTGCTGGTGTCCATTAACAATAGTGCTTTCAGTGGAACTTGATTGGTCTGAAGGCAATCATTGATGCTTTGGGCACAAACTTCAAACAGCCATTTTTTGAAAAGAACTGGTGTGATCCCATGCCCTTGCATTCAATCTCCACATCACTGGTAGTTTTTCTTTATTTATATAATTTTTTTTAACGATCTAGGGTTCTGAGAGTGATAGACAAGTGGCTTAATCTTCATATCATCACTAGCTCTTAAAAGTAATGTCAGTAGATCTTTCATGGGTTTATTGCCCAAGAATAATTTTTTTCATCCTCCGTAATGTAGGTACGTTTCGGCATGCACTTTTAAAACAAAACAGTTTCATCACAATCAAATTTGTTGTGTATAATATCCTACTGTTTCAATGAATTTTTGAAATTCTAGACAGAACTTATCAGCTTTATCTTTTTCTATACTAGCAGACTCGCTGTGCAGTATTACATGTTTAGTACATGTTCTCTTTTTAAATTTCGCAAACCATCCAGTAGTAGCCTTAAATTCTAAATCTTCATGTGTTGTTGTGGATTGTCTCTTCAGTTCTTCAAAAATTTCTCTAGCTTTCTCTTGAATAATAGCCAGACAAGCCACATCTCTTTCCTTTGCCTTTCTTTTATCCTAACTAAACGCAATTTCTCAATTTTCTTATGAATGATACACCTGTTATTTTCATACATGGAATTTTCATGTCTTCTTTTTACTCTTTTAGCTGCTTGAGTATTCTTAATTACATATTTCTTAGCCAAGATTGCCCCTACAATAGACTTGTTCAAACCATAATGAATGGCTAACAATATAAGACATTTTATATCCACTTTCTACTTTAGCTATGATTTCTTGTTTAGTTTGTATGGTGAGGACATTTCTTGATTTTTTTTAGGTCCCATAATATTATGTTTTTCTTTTTTAAATAACAGTTGAAAGGAAGAAAGTAATTAAAAAAATACTGAGAACAGAAATCACAAAACACACAAAAAGGTTTTAGCAAAAAAATAATTTCCAAGATACCGGCATTTATGCCACTTGTGGTAAAATTAACAATGTACGATCACATAACACATTCAATGTACTCTTTCTTGTCATGGCAGACAGAAATCATGTAGCATATTGTTCGAAAAATAGTTCTTAAGCTATTGCTGTTTTCATCAATCCTGGAAAAATTCCAAAATACACTGAGTTCTGTATCACGTGACATCACTCCTCACACATTTTCTCCTCGCCGTGGATAATGGGAGTGCAAAAGAGACTTAAGTTCTGTTTTGAAGAAAACTTTTATTTTTGACAAGGGCTTATTTTTCCTTTCTGGAGATTTCAATTCCCTTTAATATGGTCCATATTTAATATGGACAGATCATATTTTGATGGCTTTGTCCATGTCGTGCCATACTGTATTTAAACAAAAATAAATGTCATGTCCTTTGAAAAAACTTTTAGGATCACATTCATTCACTACAGCATTAAATCATATCAATTTTTCACTTTGATCTATGAAAAACTCCATTAGTTCTCTTAAAGATAGTGTTTACTGCAGGGTCCAACAAAGCTCAAGTGGAGCCTAGAGACTGTTAATTATTTAAGAACTAAATTTCAATTAAAGCAATTAATTTACAATTAAAAATATTTCTTTCAAAAGGGACACAAAATATAAAAATTAATGTTTTTAATCTGTTCATTCTTATTTGGGCAAAGTCGATAATAGATGCAATTAATACAGCTTTGCAAATCAGAAACACAGCATTGTTTCTTGGCTTTGTTTTATAAGGTGTTCATTAACAGAACATAAAAATCTCTCTCGAAAGTGTTCATTAACAGATCACCCACTGTACTCATTAATGTTCAAATATATAGTTTTTTCATCTGGAAAATATTCACGACTTTCTTTTGGAAAATTGGGTTAACCAAGATCACAAAACTGTCAAAATCCAACCAGAATCACAGCTCAGGTTGGATTCAGATAAATTTGTGTCAGCCAGTTAAGTTCTGAAGAATGCTATCTGGCATTTGAAAAATTTGCAACACATACAGAAAAATGACTTTTGTGAAGCAGTTTCGAAGGCATAAAAAACCTTCTAATGCTGGGAAATATTTCGTATTTTGCAATACAAAATGGGAAAAATTACCTGGCATTTCAAAAATTTTGTAAGCATGTAATTACCACTTCTGTAGATTTCATTAGGCTTTCCACAGTAAGTTATTTTATAGTTTTGTGGTTTAAAAAAATGGTACAAGTGGGAAGCTACAGAAATACCATCTGCTGCAGATTTTAACTAATGATTGGTCTGAGATTATTAAAATTAATGAAACTCGCAGGTCTTGCAAGTGAAAAAGATTTTTAGCAGTTGGCACTTCTGTTAAAAACTGTAATGATTAATAAATATTTCAAAACAGGTAGCATCTCGGTAGCTTACAAAGAACTTAGCGATAAGCGAATCACGAGGTCTGATTGACATTTCTAAAGGCTAAAATTTATGAGCTATGCCTTGAATAATTAATACTGAAAATTTTTGTTGAAAATGAAAGACTTTTTTTTTTTTTTAAAGAAAGAAACCCAAGCATTATATGCCATATAATAAAAGTAGATAAATAAAAGGAAATCTGTTCTTGCTTAAAATTAGCAACAAAGATAGAAATATTGAGAAAGTGATCGGATATACCAACTGGAATACTACAGCAAAAAAATGATGTAAAATGCAACTCTTAAAATAACAGCAAATTTGAATTGTATGAAATTTACAAAACATGGAGAAATTAATTAGAATATTTGAACGTTATGCCTAAATAGGCTTCTTAGATCTCTGATATAATTTCTTATCTTGTACTTATTTTTCCCCTTCATGAGTGTATTTTACAGAATTATTAATCAATCTTTTATCAGCGTTTCTTTTTTTTTTTTTTTTATAGAAATTTTTCTTTAGTTTAATAGCAGAAATGCTCTGATTGAATAAGTCAAAATTTATAATAAAAAATTACTGGTTGGAATAATCAATGATTTTGAGAACCTTATGTGTCTTGTACATGCGACGCTCATCGCAAAGCGGTTAAAGAAAATATCTAAAGTTAGTTATTTCTGCTTAAGAGAAGAAATGCAGTTGCAAAATCTTATGGAATAACAGTTGATATTGAAATACTTTTTTTTTTTTTTAAACTACAGAAATAATATCAATATATATATTTTTAAATGATTTTTGGCAGTAGCTAAACTATAAATTGATCATTTGGTAAGGGGAAAAAAAAAATGCAATAGTTACGTATTTCACAAGCTAAAATTTCTATTTTTTTTAATAAACTTAATGTTATTATGAAAATTAAAAAAAAAACAAGAAACTAAAGATCATTTTGCTTTCCAGAAAAACAGAACTATCAAAATACTTTAAATAATACCAAACAAAAAAAAAATAATAAATACCTAAATGTAAATTTAAGAAAAAGAAAAATCGCTTTAGTATGTCTCGAGAAAAAGGTTTTATCAATATGGGATTTAACCTGTTTTTTTTTTTTTTTCACATTTTACAAAAATGTGAGTAAGAATTTCACTAAAAAATAGTTAAGAATTTTTACTTTTTATTCAAATGTTTGGGGGGAAAATACTTATAAAACTACAGAAAACATCGTAAATTGTCATTATTTATTTTGTATATTTAATTTATGGAATCTTTCCATAGTATGCAAAAATATTTAAATGTAAATAAGCATACCTGCCAACCTACAAAAATACCAAAGTGTAAAACAATGCATGAACAAGATTAAAAAAAAGTGAAAGTGCAAATATGATGCAGTTTTATCCATTTTAGATTTTAATAAAATAAGTTTAACATAAATACTGACTTCATATTGTGGATTAAAAACCTTAGTATAACTTTTGGCCAAGTTGTCGAAAACCATGATTTTTTTTTTCTTCACTGATCAATGAAAATTATGATTATATCTTTACTGATCAATGAAAATTATGATTTCTTCACTGATCAATATCTTATTTTTTCGATGAAAATAGATTTTTGACGAATTGCTAAAAATATTTTTCTGTGACTGATTGAGAAAAATTTCAACTTTTGGGACAAATTGACGAAAGTCCAGATCTTTTTTTTTCCATGGCTGACTGAATAAAATCAGTATTTTTAATGATATATTGAAGAAAATGGCGACTTTCGTAATTGTTATACATCTGTAGAAAGGTACATCTACAGATCTCTACCACAAACAGGTGAATTTTAATTCCAACTTGCACTAATCTTAGAAATGGTCAAAAAAAAAAAAAAAGTTTCCTTGGAAAAATAACATGTCTGAAATTCACATTTTCATAATAATGTCATCCTTTCAGCAATCAAATTATTCACTTTTTATGTAAAAAAATAAGCACAACAACCATTAGAAAATTCTGTAGGTAAAAGAATAATATTTTAACAAATAATAAATTAATTAAAAGTAAGCTAGAGTTAGATTATTATCTGTATGGTAATCTTCAGCTTTTATTTCCTAACTCCTGATCCCATTGAGATTCCACTCTAAAAATTTCAAAATTTTTAACAATTATTTTTTTAACCAAGCATAGTCAACTTGCATATCAAATTAAACCTTATGGAATTATCTTTAAAATGAGTAGTCGAACTCCCTACACCTGATAGAACCTGAAAAAATCAAAATTGAAATCATCCAAAAAATGGTGATTTTTCGAAATAAAAAAAATTAATTCTATGATTATATAATGAGACAAAAATGAAAAATATATTCTCATTTATATCATCAGGGAGAATGATCCCAATAAGTTCAATCAAAATCTGAAATGGTCAGGTTGAGTTACTGGTAGATTTGGCATGGAATGATCCAATGACATCTTTGTAAAGATAATCAATTAATACATTTTCTGAGGTAATTTTAAAAAATTTGCATATTTAGAAATACTTGGTTCTTATACTTTTAGACATGTGGTCCCTTTTCAGTTGCCTTTTTAAATATAAATGGCCCCCTTTTGGAGGACTAAAATGTGTTGGGAGCACACATCCATTGAATATTTTCATGCAGGAAAATAAAAAATCATAAAAGCAGATTTAAACAGAAAATAATATTTTTTACACGCTACTTTGTACAAGATATCCAAGAAACAAATCATGAAACGGATAAATTAAAACTTATTTTAAATAAATAGTAATATAACATAATAATTAAAAAAAAATTCTCTCTTCTGAAGACTGAGCATATTTTTTTTCTCTGCAAAGAAAGTAACTGCTTTTACCTGAAATTAAAAATTATGATGCACATTTTCTAAATTCTTTAAAAAATGTATGTCAAGTAGCTCATACAATTAAAATATCTATTTAGTTTTACCTCTTTGAATCCAATTTTCTCAAATAATGCAATACTTGTTGCATTTTTCATTTTTATTTTGGCTGTAAATTTATGCAAATTTAAAGCTTCTATGCCTGAAATTCAAAAAATATTATTTTAAGTTTGGTTTGATAAGTATAATGTAATTGATTTATATGAAATTACACTTACCATATCGCATCATGCAGTATAATGCTTCTTTGCCCTTTCCCTTTGAACGATGCTCTGTATCTGGGAAAATAAATTAATAAAAAATGAACTTTCTGTGTGAAGGTACACAATATTATAAATAATAAGCTTATTTTAAAACATTTATTGTAAATCAAATAATTTTAGTTCATTACAAATCAGTTTTCGATAGGCTCTGATTTATCATTATTTTTTTAATGTTTTAAAGGGGGAGGGAGAGAGAAAAAATTGCTTGAAAGATGTGGGTGCTTTATTCCCAAAAAATACCAAAATCTTTCTTTCTTTTGCACAGAAATTGTCATCACCACCCAAATTGTGTGGTGAAAAAACATCCAATGAGAAACTTTTGATATTACAATTGGTCAGCAACTGCTTTATGCTCATATAAGAAATTTAGCACAAAGAGTACTTTTAAGATTTATTTTGACTTCAAAGCTCAGTCTTCAAATTATTATTATTATTTTTTTAATTATGTTATCTAGTGACCACCTAATACTTCTCAGAATTTATTGAAGCCAAAGATTTGAATGGATAGTGAGTTTTTGAGAAAAGCAAAAAGTCTAAGGAAACAATTTTTAAAAATTTACCTCTCCCCTTACACACAAGGCTAAAAATAGATATAATTAATCTATTGCCATTAACAACAAGAAATTTTAAGATGGTGAATTTTAACACATACAAGTAGGTAGGGAATAAACATATGCAACTTATTATGAATCCTCCATAATCGTTACTTTTGTTTTTCCATATAAAATTAGAAACACATACTTATTTGTATCTGGAAGATCAGTTGGGTAATTGTAAGCGAATTTCCCCTTCTTTTCAGTATAAGCTGAATTTTCTTATCTAAAAAGCAACATCCACCCTATTTCTTTTTGTCCAGCTAGTTTCTCACTCCTCTAGAAAAAAATTATGTGGAAAATTGTTTTGTAGGATTTTAAAGCAGAAAAAAGTTGGAAATTAGCAACATCCCTTCTGTGTAATGAAGAGATATGAATTCACTTATCTTTTAATTCTCCTAATGCTCAGGTGACCACTAGTATTGATTTTTTCCGAAATCTGATCTTGCATTTCTGACCGAATTATTTATAATTCTATGAGAGGGATTATAGAAAATTATATTTGTTCTTATTGAAAAATTTTAAAATAACTTTTAGAAGTCACAGTTTTGACTTTTCAGAATAAGAAGATACAGTTGTCACCGGTTATAACGTACTTTCAGGGAAACAGAAAATATGGTACATTATAATAGAAGTATGTTCAGCAATAACCAATAAAATGCAGTACATAACGTGAAAGAAAGAGGCGCATAATAATACATGCAATAATAGATATTTTAAATAGAAATTTTATGGGTTTCTCAAAATAAAATAGAAAAAAAAAAACATTTTTCTACTTACAGGTTTATTTAGAAAAATAATCTGTTATGTTTCATTGTTTTCTTTGATTAGATAACTCAGTAAAAATTGCATTTTCAATAATATTTATAATGGAACTTTGCAGGGTCTCTGAATAGTCAGTATGGAATTCAACGAACCGGGATAAAAATTTTATAACATTCAATGCTTCAGATACTTTTGGTACATCCTCTTTACTTTCATCTTCGTTATTATCAATCACTTTCACTATCTTTATTGATTGATCCAGAGACTGATGCAACAATCTTACTATCAGATGGTTGTTTCGGATGTCATCAGATCATCATCCACAAAAACGTATGAATCTATGTCCTGTTGAGGACTAATTTCTTGGATGTTCTGCATTTTCAACCATTCTAATAATGGTATGTTTTCTTCATCATCACCTGAATTATCCAGCAGAGAGACGTACTTGGTGAAAATAATTTCTACATGTAGCCAATGTGATGCATTACCAAGATTTATTTAGCATTTTTATCACATCTACAACAAAAACTGTGAATTTTTCTTTATTTTCTAAAGTCAGAATGCATTGCTGAATAAAATATTTTCTGAAATGAGAATTTAGACTTCGAATCACACCCTTGTCCATGGGTTGTTTTTTTGCAGTCGTATTCAGTGGAAGAAACAATAGTTCAATGGAATTTCAATTATTTACTGGTGGATGTGCGCGGTGCAATTGTCCAGAATTAAGAGAATATTTCTTTTCTTTCACTGCAGTTCCTTATCCCATAATCAGAGTTCCTCACGGAATATCTTGGACGTCATCCATGCTTTCCAATTAGCAGCATATCAAACAGGCAGCTTTTTTACATTTTTAAAACATCTCGGCTGTTTTGATTTCCCTATGACCAGGGCTTAACAAATGCGGTCGCCACTGGCGACCAACTTTTTCTATCTGGCCACTAATTTTTTTAATCTGGCTTTGTTATTTTTTTCTTTTTTTACAAAAATTGAACTAAAAAATGAGCACAAACGATATTTTTTCTCTCCAACATCCCTACTCGTGCGGGCAGCAAGCGCAGTAATCTCCTTCTTCTCTGGTACTTTTAATGGAAAAGCCAAGTTTGGCATTTTCAATTTTATGCACACAAAGCGCCATTCTTTTCCGTCCTAGCATGTCACGTGATTAGAATGTGGGGGAGAGGGGGGGAGTTTCAGTAAGAAATATTGTCAATCCAATTTGTGACATCTAAAAATCGGATGCAATGATTAAAAAGGCTTGACGCTTTTTTGTAACTTTCAAATCAGATATTTGTGTTCAGAATTAAAATTTTTATTAATCTATCACATTCATTTTAAAGAACAATAACATATTAGTGATTATAAGTAATTCATTCGAAGTTAATCCATAAAACTTAATTAAACTTTCAAGAATAATTCTTTTTAATAAAAATAATATGAATCTTTTAAATATTTCTTCTCCACTTAAAATTTTTGGCACCTAGCCCCTGTTTGCATCACACATGCATCACACACTCTGTCTTGGAGACAGTTGCCTGGTATTGGGTTGTTACTCAAGAATATTTTATACTAACATTGTCTGGATTATTATTTGCAGTAAAGGGAAATAAAAAATCATTGATTGCACTTCAGAAGGGTGAGGTATTTTTTTTTATTTATTTATTCTTACATTCCTATTGTTGAAATGTTGGAAAAATGTTTTTTCTTCTTTTTTTTTTTTCTTTTGAAAATAAACCTCTTCTGGCTGCTCATTCCGTTATGTAATCCCAGCGCGGAAAATGTATTCATTTTTTTTTTCGTTTTAGCAATGTATATTACTGCGAACGTCACAATGTTTAATTAAATTTCTTGTTAAGCTGTCTCATTATAGATGCTGCAAAGTTTCAAAATATTAAGAAATAAGCTTGAAATTAAATTCACACACACACATTAAAAAAAAAAATTACTTTTATTTTTAATTTGGCAAAACTAAGAGAGTCCATTAAATACAAATTTCGAAATAATAAAATCAGAATTATTTGACTGAATTCGATAGGCTAAATGGGCAAAAAATCGTTTTCCGGTTTCACTATTTTATCGATGCTCTCTCATCAGATATAGATTTTGTAGCACTCGACTTTTGAAGTATTCGGCAATCAGCATTTCCCGAATATGTCAGTTATTCAGAGTTTACAATATTTCCTTTTTGATTTTTTTCATAGATATAAGTTTCCTTATAAAACTTAGTGTTATTGTATGTTTTAATTAAGGTGGTATTCAAAAGAAATATTTTTTCACGCTCAACAACTCAAAATTTTGAGACACATTTTCAGACTCATTTTTTAAAAATAAAAACATGAAACTTGGCGGCGTGATTTATGAAGCCATTTATAAGGGCCCCATGTTTTTATTTTTCGTTCAATTAATTAGAAATTGATTTACAAACAATTATTTTCACAGTACGATATTTTTTTCCCAGCGCTATCACTTCGGGAAATTCAGTTCAAAATGTCCACTTTGACAGCCTTTTTAAAAATATATTCTGCCTTTATCAAAAAATCAAGACAATACGGACATTATAAAGTTTCTGAATAAGAGAACCTGCCAGTTGGATGCATTTTAGAGAAAAAATGAATTTACAAATGTGTCTCCAAATAAGCAGTTTGGATTTGAATACACCCTTAAGTGCTATTCTGAGCTATGAAACTAATAATTCTAAACTATGTTTGTTATTATTTTTTCTCACTTAATTCACAAAAAAAAAAAAGGGGGGGGGGGGGGTAATTTTTTTTTCTTTTACTGGCGACAAGAATTTATACCTGGCTACCAGATTTTTTCAAATATGTAAAGTCCTGCCTATGACTTATAATTTTCTTTTTTCATTGCCAGTCATACATACGCACAAAAGAAAAATTTGCCTCTTAGATTGTTTACTACCAACACACTTCTCTCCTTTGAATTTTAGAGTTTTCAGTGGAGTCAACTTGTAGAACATGTTTTCTTGTCATAATTAAAGATGCCTCTTATTTTTCAAGCCATACTTCATTAATCCATTGTTCAACAGCTACCGTTGACACTTTAGCAGCTTCTCCACAAATTTTAGATTGTTCCAACCAACCTACTGAAAAAATAAAATCCTCATTAAAGAGTTTTGTAAAGTCTTCTGCTTTTGCTTGCAACATTGCTCCTGTAATCTGGATATTCATGTTTCTTTGTATCGTAAACCATTTTAATAAATCTTTCATCAGGAGCTGTCCAAAGTTTTTTCATTTTACCTCTAAACTGTTCAAATGTGTCAATGATCGAATCTTTGTTTTTCCAAATTGTATTCACAGTTGTTTTAGACAGATTCAGTTTCAAACAGATTTCAGTTTGCGTTTGGCTGCCTTTGATATCCCAAATAATTTTTATTTTCTCATGTAGCATCACAATTTTCTGTTTTGTACAAACATCCATGACTTAAACAGCAAGGTAAAATTCAATTATGTGTACACAGGCTGAAGAACTGAACTGATTTCTACTAAATGTTTTCAATGCTTTATTGCTTTCGTCTTGAACTCTTTTGCAATCAGTAGTCTATTCATATGTGTTGAAAATAATCACACTCACTTCAAGGTGTTCACAATAGACTTTACCAAAGTGACGTCACAATAACCACGTGCATTTGTCCTGCACTTTTATGTTTCCAAAGAAGTTGTACTTCATTCTTCACCACAAAGGATCAGGGTCCATAAGCCATGTTTTTAGCCCATGAAATAAGACTAAAATTCGATTTGTTATACTGACTTAATTATTTCACTTTTTAATATTAAAAGGTTTATCCTGTATGTTTTCAACAATAATTTTTGTTGGAATAATATTCCATACATGTGTCCAAACATTTTGTCTTATCACTTCATTTAATCATTCATTTAATCCTCATCTGAAATTCCTAAATTACTTTTAGTTTCATATTTATACATTTCTAAGTTTTGGCTTATACAATACATATATATTTTGGTTTATGATTTACTTATTTCAATATATAAATATCATATTTAATATTTCATTAAGTCTACTTACAATAATAACTCCATAATGTATCCAGGCATATTCATTTTTACTTTCACACCGCATTCTTAAGACGATGTATCTCTGTTTACCTTTTGCCGGCTTCCTATCTCCGTACACGTTCAAGTGTCATGATGTGCCGAAGGGATTACAGCAGTTGACGACAGATGGCGTGATCATCTGTTTCCTCCTACAATCTCTCCCTCGTCGCTGCTTGTCACTTTCACTTTCTCTGGATCTTTCGTGAAGCCGGTAGTGACGTTCTGCTCATTAGATATGGAAGGCCGCATGATAGGTTGTTTATCTAGAGAGATATGCTTATATACGATAGCTCATGGTACTCTCATTAGCTTTGACTTTTAAGTTCATTTGTGTTTCGTGGCAAGGCAATATATTCATTATGCCGCCAGTTGATTATGGCTAGTGATGGTGAAATGCATTTTTAAGATGTCTTATCGTATTTAAAGTGGTGCTTTTAATTCTACATAAGTGTTAGAGATTGTGTTTTTAATATAAAGAAATGTGAAAGCCGGTTAATGATGCTTCAAGATATAGCTGGAAGTTTTTAAGCTTTTCCTTTTCTCTTGTTAGTAAAGTCGTACCGCCTGAAAACAAGGAAAGAGAATGGTGTTTATTTACCCACTATATCGAAACACCGGCAACAACTGTAGCACGTTCAATTCCTGTTTCAACTTCATATTTCGGTCCATAGTTTAATTCATATTTAATTAGTTTGTTTTATCAATGTTGTTTTTCCCTCTCCTTATGTTTTAAACCGACTTTACACATACTGTCTTGATCGATGTTATCAGACAGGTTTAAGGAAGTTGTGTTAGTATCTTTGAATACTGTTAGGGGGAGGTGAAATACACGGAAAACTTTCGTAAGTAAATTTGCATTTTTTTTTTTTTTTTTCTTGAGATAGTTTTGTTATTTGTTTAACTTTATTTAATTGATTTTACTACTGGTTTAAGTTTCTATAAATAAAGTTTTAGTTTGTTTATATTTTTGACGGTTGTTTTTTCCCCTCTCAGTTTTAACATCAAGTTTGAGTCTCTTATTTCCATTTCTTACTTTGGAAGGTCTAGCAAATATTTGTGGTGTTAGGGACCTCATGTTTAAAGGTTTTGGTGAAGGTCCGTATGGGGTTCGCCATGGTTTGTTGGATACTTTGGCTTTGGTGCTTTCGGTATACTAATGACGGTTACTGCATGGTATATCGGAAGTTTTCCATGAGGCGGGGTAAGAGATGAAATGGAGATTAAAGATCTCTTAAGATGGATTGTATTTGAAAGCGAGGAGGATGAGAAAGGTCATTTAATGTTTACATTCTGTTTTAAATTAAAGTTAATCTATTTAAAGTTATAATGTTAAATTAAATCAGATTAAAGTTTACAGTCTCTAATGTTAATCATGTTTAAAGATGAATTGAATTTAAATAAAAAGTAACTTTCTTTTTGAAACATTTTCCTTGAAAGCTTCGGTTCATATAAAGTTTAAGGTATATTTTTATTTGCATAATTTGTTGAATTTGTATTCTTGTCTTTTTAATTTTTATTCCTGTTTTTATTTAATAAATGTTTAGTTATTTTTAAAAACAGTTGGTCATTATTTCAAGACACAATTCACATATTACTTTTCAGCTTATTTTCTCATACTTAACTTGGGCAATTGAATGTCAGCTTATACGCTCCATTAGCAATTATAAATCTGCAACCTTTAATGTATCAGTAATTACTCTAGTAATTACTATTCTAACAGTTTTTGCATTTTTCTCGGATTTATATGACCTACACAAGTTCAAAGTTCATATTATTCGTAGTTTTTGATGAAAAATATGCAATTTCTCCTAATTTTACCTCAATTATTTATATGAGCGCAATCGTGCAACACTTTCTTCTTTACATATATTATATAAAATACATCAAAATGTACAATATAGGTGAAAATAAAAGTGTTGCAAAGTTGCACTCATAGTAAAATATTAAAAATAAAGAGTTAAGTAACTGCATTCCCTCACGTCAGTAAGAGATTTTAGGATGCAGCAACGTGTTTAAACGTGCTAAAATGAACACAACAATTGCTAATAACTACATTCCTTGACATTAGCAACAGTTACATTCATTTTAGCACGTTTAAACACATTGATGCATCCTAAAGTCTCTCAGTGACATGAGGGAATGCAGTTGCTTAACTCTCTATTTTTAGTATTTTACTATGAGCGTAGCTAAGCGACACTTTTATTTTTACTTATATTCTACATTTTGATGTATTATATAATATATGTAAAGAAGAAAGTGTTGCATGATTGTGCTCATATAAATAATTGAGGTAAAATTAGGAGAAATTGTGTATTTTTCATCAAAAACTACGAATACTATGAACTTTGAACTTATGTAAGTCATAAAAATCCAAACAAAATGGAAAAACTATTGTTGACATTCTACAAGATAAACCGTCTAATATTAAAAAGTGAAATAATTATGTCAACATAACAAAATCGAATTTTAGGTTAATTCATGGGCCAAAAACACGGCTTATGGACCCTGATCCTTTACCCCCTTTCTACCAGGAAATACATTCACCTTGTGCTGCTAAAATAAAAATAAAGTCCATATGTCTTGAAATCCCTTACCCCTCATTATCAAGTGTTTCTAAAAGTACTCCCCCATGTTCTGTCTAGTTCCTGGAGATATCGGACACTAATCGATGATATTACTACTCGAAGGTAAAGTTAGAATACATGTCTCTCCCATGAAAAGGGATTTAGAACTCGCTGGGATAAATGTCCATTGTCCAAGACAATTTACCGATTTCCAAACCAGAAATGCAAGGTTGACATCCAAATTTTGCTTTTGTTCGAGTCTAAAAAGTATGTTATAACCAGATTAAGGAAGAAAGTGTTGCACGATTGCACTCATATAAATAATTGAGGTAAAATTAGGAGAAATTGCGAATTTTTATCAAAACTACGAATAATACGAACTTTGAGCTTGTGTAAGGCATATAAATCCAAACAAAATGCAAAAACTATTGTTGAAATCATACAGGATAAACCTTTTAATATTAAAAAGTGAAATAATTAAGTCAGCATAACAAAATCGAATTTTAGTCTAATTTCATGGGCCAAAAACACGGCTTATGGACCCTGATCCTTTACCCCCTGTCTACCAGGCCTAGTCAGCCGAAGTTGTAAATCATTGAATTATGTATTGTATAATGTAATGATTTATATAGGATTTCATTCGGGACCAAGTATCTGAGTAAATATCGACTGTATTTTCAAAATTTAGTAAACATTAAGATTTGTTTTCTAAAAACACAAAGGGATTTGATTCTTTCAACCAATAAAGAAAATTTCTGATAACTGACAACACTCAAAAATAAATTTGCTTATTTTTTAAAATGTAAACATAAAGATATACATTTTGAATAAATGAATTGATAAAGGGGAAAAAAATACTTCTTTTGTAAAACTTTTAAATTGGGGATGCCTAAATATTTTACTCATGAATACATTACTAAAAAAAAAAAGTTCTGGTCCATACATATAATATACTAGATGAAAATTAATATGCAAAATAAAGTAGTAAATAATATTCAATGCATCGAACCTGACAATAAATTTTATTGAAAATGCTTATTTTCAATCAGAATTAAAAAAAAAATCATTCAGCAGTTTTTTTAAATAGAAGCTTTAATTCTTGTAATAAAAATGCATAGATACAGGAAGTGTATAGAATTCTTTAAGGAAGTTTATTATTTTATATGGGCTATGGGTTGGACACTCCTAATTTAAATCTTTAATAAAAATAATTACATTTTATTCTTTCTAAGTCTGTTGGGACCAAAAAAATGGGATAATAAAAGTAATAACTTTTTATGTTTTCTCATGGCAAAAAGTATTCTGTTTGATTGTTCTAGAACATTAATTTTTCTGGAACTAAAAATTAAGTGTTGATGATGAAAAAAAAATTATGTGTAGTATTTTTGCACATTTCAATTGTATATGTTAAATAAATGTAATATTGGAAAACATTTAAAAAATACATACTCAATATAAGCTAATTTATATGGAGAAGGAAGAAAAAAAGAAGTGATAGTAATAATGTGAAAATGAGATGCTGTGTTGGAAAAGGTGCCTAAAGAAATATTATTACAAAACACATACAATTGCCAATTATTTGGTTAATTTATCTTGCAATAATCTTTGGCAAAATTTCTGATTGTTTACAAGTATAATTGATTACTTTTTTTCAGTGCTAAGTGGAAATACAGATTCATTTTAGGGACGGGATTTTTGTTGTAGTTGAGCATTTTTTTTTTCTTTTTTTCCATTATAACTTTTATAAAGTGTTTATCATATATTCAAAGATTTCCTTTGCTAAGTTATTTGTTACACAATTAGTAAAATAAAACAATTATTAAAGTAAGAAAATGTTCATTAAACTTTTTAATGATATTCTTTTTTACAGGTAATGTATAGAAAACTTGGTCATCTATTATTAATGCACATGTGAGTTTTAGTCTTGTATATGATGCAAAAATGCGCTTTGTTTTCCCACTTAAAAATCTGTTTTATATTTTGAAAATGCATGTTTACTATATAATATAGAAAAAATGACAACATTTCTAACTTTTTCTCAAATTTTGATTTTTTGTATAATACTTTTTAAACAATTCCCATTATAAATAAAGTAATATCTCGGTTTTCGCTGACTTTGGTTTCAGTTTTCGTCGGTTGCCTCAGATTTTGTCTATTTCTTGTATATTTTTGAGCTTTTTTTATTGATTGCAAGTGCTCTACCATGGAACCAAAGAAATTTTGTTGTACGTTACTTGTTTAATAATAACGTCTTGCACCATTTTAGGCAAATATTAAAGATGCGGCAGAAACAGGCCAGCTTTTTTGAGTGACATAGGTCCTCTGACTCTGAAGCTTGTCCTATACTGCCAAAAGAACAAAAAGGGAAGTGACCTCAGATACAGTACGCTAAGAACACCACATTAATTTCTTATCGATTTTAATATTAAACATTATACTTATTCTCTATAAAATGTGTTTTTGATACATATTTTGGAGTGTTTAGAATGAATTAATTGGATTTACATAGATTCATAAGGATATAATTGATTCTGTTTTTGTCAATTTCGGACTTTGCTGATTGTTTTCAGACTGATTATCGACAAAAACCAAGGTATAACTGTAATAAGATTTGTCTCTAATTTTTTTAACAGAAGGGAAAAAAAACATTTAAGAAATTAAGTTATACAACTTTACAATATTTTTTAATTTGGAAATTAATGAATTTATTTTATTACCAGCAATCATAATTTCAATTTCAGAAGCTTTCGGATCTTCTTGATCATTTAAATATAAATTGACATCTCCTATCATAGAATCTATATAAAGAAGAAAAAAATATTTATTTATAATTTATTGATGGTATAAATTTAAGCAATTCTGCACTTTATGAGTCACTGTATATAAAAATTCACATACCAATTTCATTACTTGCCCTATCCATAGTTTCCTTATCTAAAATGATGAAAGTGCATTCTGAAATAAAAAATACTGTTTTAATTGTATATAAACAAGAGCAAATATTTAGCCTATCAATAATATATATGCAGCCAAACTTTAATATCTTACAGTTCCAAAAGAAGAGAAAAATACTTTGAATTATAGAAAATTTAGAGTGTGCTTTTTCTCGGTGGATAGTGCAAAATTAACTTACAATATTGATTTCTTGAGTGATAAATGTTTGACTTATAGAAGTTAAATTTCATAAATGGTAAGATCAGGGAACATAAAATTTAAAAATTAATGCTATACTGTTTGGGCATCATGATGCTTTTGTTTTGTAGGTAAATAAATTCTGTGATTTATCATTTCATTAGCTATTATTTAGAGAAAATAATTTGAACCAAGGCTTCATACTGTAATATATATATTTTTCGAACTCAGTTAAGATAAAATATTTTGGAACTTGTTTACTTTCCAGTCGACCATAAAAAATCTGATCCCATAAAAATAATCTGTTGCCAAACAGCGTGACTTATTGCCAATAATGGATAAGGATGATATTAAAACATAGTTATGTTTCCTAGGTTTTATGTAACCTGGATTAATTTTCTTCAACAAGTCAATTTTTATCGGTTTCAGATAGGTGTGCAAACAAGGGTGCCATTTCAGAACTTTCTTGGGAAAGGGGAACAAACTTTTCTTTGATGGCAGTGGCATAAGAAAGGGTGGGGTTTGGAGGGGAGCTATAACCCCCCCCCCTCCAAATGAGAAACGTTTACTGAATCAAGAATACAAAATAAATAAAAACTTAAAATACAAAATCGCAAAAAAAAACCATGAAAAAGTCTGTCTTAAAAGTCTGTCTAAGCAGGTATAATTTCAAGCTATTGACAATGAAAGTTTTCCGCTATAGACAGGTTTTGTTACCTTTGTTAAAGGTAGCCTCTAAGACTGTTAAAACATTCTTTCTATATTGCACCTCTGAAGAGCATAGGTGTGTTACATAAAACTTGTGAAAACAAAATCTGTCTATAACAGGATTCTTCTCAACCGGAAAAAACTTTTGACGAAAAGCATCATACCTGCTAAGATGAAGAACTGTCTAAAATGGAGCTTTTTTTCCAGCCCCTTTCAACTAATTCTTTGCAATTTTTATTGCAGGTGTGCCATTTCAAGAGTTACTTGCGAGAGGGGGGAGGGGTTTTCTTTGAGGAGCATGGTTTGAAATAGCCCGCAGGATTGGTCAAATCGCCCCCAAAATAAGAAAATTCTGCCTAATATAAAATTATGTGCAGATTTTTCCCCCTTAACATTTGTCAATCGATCGTGGCAAAAAATAGCAAATTTTGCCAATTGTTAGCTGTAAAAATTGTTACTTTTCTCAAACTGATGAGGAAAAATATTGCGAATTTCGCTGAAGATCACGGAAATAAATAGTGATTTTTGTCCATCAGTCGCAGAAAAAAATCGCAGATTACAACATTCATTCACAGAAAAGGTCAAATTTCTCCATCGGTAGTGGAAAAAAAATCGCTAATTTTGTCAAAAGATTTTTTAAAAAGTCATGAATTTTGTATAACTATCACTGAAAATAATCACGAATTTCGTCCAAAAGGTTCCACAAC
Source organism: Maratus michaelseni (assembly GCA_963931845.1). NCBI lineage: Eukaryota > Metazoa > Arthropoda > Arachnida > Araneae > Salticidae > Maratus > Maratus michaelseni. The sequence continues at coordinate 190,549,564 of OZ007588.1, read as the reverse complement.
AAATAACGAATTTAGTCAAACAATCACACAAAAAAAATCAAGAATTTTATCAAACGATCACGCAAAATAATCGAAAATTTTGTCAGTCAGTTTCTAAAAAACAAATCCCGAATTTCAACAAACAACCGTAGAAAAGAATCGTGAATTTCGTCAAAAGATAGCAGAAAACAAATAGCGAATTTCGTAAATCGGTCGCAAAAAAATAATCTTGGATTTCGACAAATGGTCGCGGAAAAAAATCAATTTAGTCAATCGGTCGCAGAAAAAATCGCGAATTTTTGAAAATGATCAAGAAAAACAAATGATTTCCGTGAAACGATCACGGAAAAATCATGTGTTTTGTCAAATGGTCGCTTAAAAAAATCGTGAAATTCAACTGGTCATGAGGTAATCAGCACCACAAACATTACCAATATGTCATGAAATTTACAAATTTTGTGATCCATGTGAATAAGAAAATTTTCATTAATGATTTTCTGTCAATAAAAATTTTCCTTAATCATTTTTTGCCTTCATCTTTAGACTATGATTTAAATACCATACAATTCAGAAATCTGCAAAATCCATAGTCTCAGGTAAAGACCTGCATTGGGTCGGGCAAACCAATTTTACCCGAAACCGACACAATATGTTCCCCGGTACGGTATGGATCAAACCAGGTTCACGCTGCTTTTTATCACTGCGGGCCAGGTTGACTTTGACCATTTCACTACGGTCGGAACATATACGGACTATTTTTTAGTGTTTCGTATTTAAAAAGTAAACACTGAACTATTATAAGATCGCTCCGATGTCTGTCTATCCATCTGTCAGATCCCTTTTTCTTGTAAACTATGGGACGTGGAAAGTTCAAACTTCGGAAAGGTATAAAGCCTTTTTACTCACATATTTTCTGATTATTAGTCATTCACAAATATATTTAGGAAAAACTTAGAGGGCTAATTAAGTTACTTGAAAAAAAGTTTTCTCTTTGTATATCATGTGGGGTATTGTGTGAAAGATCTTGTAATATCGAACTCAAAAATATATTTGTTTTAATTTTTGGTATTATATTTTCAGAGATATTATCAAAAATGTACTGAAAAAATATGTCTCCCCCCCCCTCTATTTCCTAATCTACTGAAACTAAAATTGTGTTAAAAATTAGGTGTAGTAGGAGTTTTTTTAAACCTTGCAGGAAAACTATAGCAATTTTCTTAGGTAATATAATTCTTGAGAAAAACACATTTTTCTGTTATACACAAGCTTTACTTTTCGGGCGGTCAGCGGGAGAGTTGACGGGCACTCAAGGTATCTATCGACACAGAATCATCCAAGGATATTTGATAAGGATTTTCGAAAAAAAAATTGTCGGTAATTAGTGAAGATATTAATTAAGTTAATTGAAAAAATATATTTATATATATCGTGTAGGGTATCGTTCAAAAGATCTCGTAACATCGAACTAAAAAATATATTGTTTTAATTTTAGGTAATATATTTTCGAAGATATCATTCAATGTATACTGAAAAATATGTCCTTACTTTAGGTGCTATAGGTTTGTTTGGATAGATTTTTATTTAAAAATATAAAATCATACAAAATTGAGGATGTATGCTGCCGAAGGCAGCAGGATCCTCAATTATTAGGTTTGTGTGGAGCGGTTTCAATTTTTAAAATATAAAATCGCACAAATTTAAGACTCATTCATAAAAACAGACTGGAGCGTGCATAGCATGTCTGGGCATATGCTGAAAAAGGCAGTGGGGCTCCTAACTATATGTTCTTTTGAATAGATTTTCTTTTAAAAATATAATAGATACAAATTTGAAGAAAATAATAATACAAACAAAAAATAATAATATTGAATAATATAATTATAATAATATAATAATCATATAAGAATAATAATATCATACTTATTTTTGTATGCTGCTGAAGGCACTGGAGCTAAATAGCTCCCAGAGAAAAAGTCTGAATTTGACACTTTTTTAAGGTATATTTAAGGTTATTAATCTAGGCCCAGTCAGGTGAGATAGTATTAAATAAAAACATACAATCAGATGTAGATAAGTAGTTACTTTACAAATCCACAATAAGATTATAACAAAAGAAGTATGCCTAAAATGTGTAGGTATACCATGCATAAATCAATTATTTCAAAATTTATTTTTAGGGTTTCGTTCATCTCACGAAACTCTATTACTCCTGCTTTGTTGTCTGTCCATCACAGAGCTGGTTCTCAGAAACTATTTATCTTACAGGCATGAAATTTTGTGTACTTATAGCTGAATACCTGCTATGAAGCACAAAATCATAAAATTTGAAAAAATCATATTATTTTAATATGTAGAGATAAAGAACCAAAGACCAAACAGCCTTTTCCTGTTAAATTTAAACATTTTTCGTTATAGCAGTTGCCAACAATTAAAAATCCAGAAGAAAGTTCTTTCTACAATAATTAATTTTCTATTGAAAGATTTCCACATGAAAAATGAAATAAAAAGTTTCACCAATTGGGAAAAAAAAGATTAATATGACGCTATATTGGTAATAAAACAGAAATTTTCAAACATTTCTCAATAATACAAGGGCAGGAGTATGTGTAAATACAGAAAGCAGCTTAATGAGATGTCATTACAGAATGAAAAAGAAAATTAATCAGATGTCATAACAGATTTTTCAAATGTTTGAGTATAATACAAAGAGAGTATCAATATGAGTAATGGAGAACAGTAAATATATAAGTTTGAGGAACGTATTGAATCATGATAAAAACTGATTATGGAAATATTGACATATTTTAACATTTTGAAGGTCTCTATACAACATGTTTAATTTTGTAATGGATTTTTTTTATTATTGCATTTAGTCTACATGACAGAGCAGTGTTAGAAATTAGCAGTCGTTAGTCGTCAAATGCGACTACATTATAGCATTTGACGACTACAAAATTATTCCTGGGTGTCAAATTTGACGCCTAGCTTTTTTTAACACTTATTTTTTAACTTAGCCAATCACTCGCTTTTGAAAATTTGGTCTCACACCAAACATAATCTCTAAAATGTGAGACAGTTTGACAGCGATTTTTAGCAGAGAGTAAGAATCCAAATTAACATATTAATTTATGGAAATTTCTAAAATTTATATTGAACCTGCCATTGAATGTGAAAAGGGATTTAGTCAGTTTAATTTAATAAAAAGTGTTACACGTAACTTTTATCCACTGATACTGTTAATGATTTATTAATAGTAAAACTGCATCGACCCAATTTAGCAGATTTTTATCCAGATAAAGCTATAAATCCCTGTGAAATGATGTAGCTGAAGGAATGTGTGACGTCCTGGTTTTAGTATCTAACTTTATTAAGCCACGAGAACTCGCAAGTGAGAAGTTTTCTCACTGTGCCCAATTGCCTTCCTTTTACCTTACACATTTGTTTAATATCAGCACTTTTTGTTTGTCTTAATACTTTATTCACAAAAGAGATAAAATGATAAAAAGAGTTTCTAAAATTTAATTTAAAATGAAAAAAAGGGTTTAACTATGAGTCTTATTTCAACAGCTGGAACCAAAAAAATAGTATGAAGGTGAGAGAAAATCTCAAGCAGCGAGTTCTCCCAGGTTAAAATTAATGGATATTGTTTGAGTTTCATCTTTGCAATTTATATGCAGTCAAGTATTGTTAGCATTAAATCACTTAATGTGAATTTTTGCTTAACCCCTTCGCGACGGGCGTCCTTTACAGAATTTTTAATCTTTTTCCACCAATTTTTCAAAACAGAAATTTTCTCCTAATTGAATGCAGAAATGCTATAATTAAATAAGGCAAAGCTTACAATAAAAAGTTGGAAATTGTACGTCAAACGTTACAAACGAGGTGCGTTCGTACGCACGTTTTAGAATTAAATTCATGATATCCCGTGCGTAGAACGGGCTAAACAGCTAGTTAAGTATATATTTTATGACACTGTTCATACAAATATCTTAACTAGTTATATAAATATTCAGATATATATGTATCAGCTAGTTATATAAATATTCAGATCTTGATGATTTTTAATTCTGTGAAATGAATTATATCGTCTGCAGATTAATTTCTGTAATAAAATAAGTATCTCGGTCGCTTGACGATTTAACATCCATCGGAAGCTCCTCTAACAAAAAAGCACCGATTTAAAAAAAAAAATCAAATTTCTTAATAAATATTTTTATTAATATCTCCTAAAGTTTTGATTCGATTTTAATAAAATTTGAAATGTCTCGACAAAATTCTGCAAAGATAATATATTTTAAATTGCAAACCATTTGGTTGGGTAGTTTTTGCGTTGTTATATGCGGACAGACAGACAGACGGACGGACAGACAGACAGACGGACGGACAGACGGACGGACCAAACGACGACTATAGGTGCTACGTATTTATATAATTACGAACGCACCTAAAAAGTAACTGGTGGGAATAATCGAGGATTCTGAGCATCTTATGCGTCACGTATATGTGTCTCTCTTCCCCAAGGGGTTAACATGAATTAATAATGCTGTCCCAACAGATAAGATGATACTATTATTTTAATTGTTAACACACACACAAAAAAAGTGGTCCTTTAAATTTCATGTTAACAATTCTGTAATTATATGTATCGTTTTTTTTAAATACTAAATTTAAAGTGTAATTATCAACAATGGATAAAATTTTGTTAGGTTTAATTTTGTTTAACATGGTTAAGTGCATTTTTCTATTAATTTCTAAATATAGTATTAATTTAAAATGCTTTACCAGTTTTACCAGCTTTACCAGTTTTACCAGTTGCTTCAATTATTGTAATATTGTAGATTAAGAACTTCAATAATTTAAATAAAAACAAAAAATTCACGCTTTTCTATAAAGTAGCATGTAATGATACATTTATGTGAATTTTAGAAATTGCAACTAGAAGTTTTCATTTGACGCCTAAGATATTTACAATAGGCGTCATTTGACGCCTACCTTTCATTTCCCAATTTCTATCACTGTGACAGAGTATATCGGGCTGGTTCAGATATTCGAAAAAACAAGAAAAATAGACCAATAAATTTTTACTTTATAAAAACCATGATTTTTTAAATTTTTTTTTTGAAAATGAAATTTATTTGGATTTATTAAAGAAAGGACAAAGTGTTTTGAAAGGAATATTAAACAAAACCCTTTGTGCGATCTTCAATCACACTTACCCACTTGTTTAAGTTTATAGATTAAGATAACAATATTTTTAAAATGATAAGATAACAATATTTTCATGCCTTTTGGCAATGCCATCTCGTATGGGAAGTAAAACAAGTTTCTAACTGTGAAAAGCAACTGAGGTGGTTTTTGCTTGGCACTATCGAACTCATCTGCTGTTATGATAACTTTGGTTTAATCCTTGTTACCGCTACTCACATCTCCTTTATTGGTGACCTTGAATGAAATTAGCATGCACTTTCACCAGTATAATTATCATCTCTCCTTGGGACAAATAGATGGCAGTATTGCAAAATTTGCAGCGTGGAATGCATGTGAAATGCTCACAGCACAAAGCCTATGACAACACTCATTGCATGAAGCCTGTCATACTGTGCATGTTCATGGTCACACATGCACACAGAAATGCAACAGCATCACCCTAGCAATACTAGGAAATACTGCTCACTCAATAAGACGTTCTCCTCACTGGGATGGTGTACTGTGGCGATGCCATCTTGCCCAGTCAGTAAAACGAGATTCTAGCAGGAAGCATTTTGCTCAGCACTAAGTGAATAAAATACTTACTATCACTATCTTCATACCATGATCTTTGCATTTCATATTCTTCTTCCAAAGTTAATGGCTCTGAAGCAGTAAGTTCTAATAGCTCTTCATTTTTCATCCATTCATGATATCTGTAAATGATAGTATTAAGATCAATTTTTAAATGGTTGTGAATCAAAATAAAAGTTGCAATAAAGAGTAATTTTTACCAGAGAGTAAAAGGTCAAATGCTAAACAAGCTTAGACTCAGTTAAGAATTAAACGATCAAATTAAAATATATTAAAAACAGACATCACCAGAAACATTTGAGCCAATTATAATAACAGAAATGCAAAAATAGTCTGTTGTGGTCAAAAGAAACTTCCATATTGTTCTATATTAATTTAAACAACACGGTTAAAAAACAAAAATTGTGAATAGGAAATATAGTGCATCTCTTTCAATTTAACATGGAATTATAGTGATCAGTGAATAAACAAAACCCAATTGCACAACAGTATCCCCATTTGTTCTGAAATTAGATACATTTTAATTAATAATGTCAGTTGTAAAATGTGGTGTATTTTTATGCCACAGAAAGTGAAATACAGCAATAATGCTCATTGCAAAAAAGCACAGGGATATTATTCTGTAATCAGGTTTACAGCCAAGATTGACGTAAAAAACGAACAATTCTAGCAATAATGTGATGCAATTGTATAAGAGTTACAACAATGAAGTTAATTATCAGGGATTTGTTTAGGAAGAAATTGGGTCTTTTAAAGGACCCTTCTCAATTTTTTTCATCTCAAAACAGGACCCTTGACCATTCACAAAAATTTTCATCTCAACACAAAACCTTTCATCTTAAAATAGGACCCATCACAAAATTCTTTATCTTAACTTATCTTTATCTTGTTCTAATCTTCATAAAAATTGGCCAATCACCACGAAATTTGAACTACTTTAGTTTTAAGTGTCAGAATATTGTGTACAGCTTTATTTACAGAAAAATGTCAAAAAACACTGTCATTAAAATAGCCTGATTGGCATGCAATAAACAGATTTAATTTTATGTGGTAACAAAGGTTACATTCAGAGAAAAAAAAGACAGAGAGAGAGAACAGATTTCTTTTGGTTTACCAATAAGTTATATTATTTGATAATGATATCAGATATGTACTTATTTATAACTATTAAAAATTTTCAACATAAAGATGGTGAATAACTGATAATAGAATTTACTGAGAGAAAAAAGCCTTACTTGACAAAAATGCAAATCACTCCACTGAATCTGATGTTCTTAACAAATATTCTAAAATGGCTAATGTGACTGCTTGTTCACTTATAAACATCATTTCTGCCCTGTGCAATATATTTCAAGAAACTTCCTCTTGGGACAGTTAAAAATGGGTGGTGAATTTTTTAATATTTTTGCTTAATAAATAAAGTCTTAAACATACTTAATGTATTTTTTAATGGGCAAATAAGATATATCGAAAATGGTAGAGTAACATTGAATAGTTTCTGAATACTTTACAAGGGAAAAATTCTTAGTCTTCAGGACATGAAATCTGCATGTAAATTAAAAAAGACCCAATGAGCACTACATAATTTTAAAATAACAATTATATCAGAAAATGTACCATTAATTGCAATTGATTTCATTCATATGATTATGATTTACTTTTTAATGTCAACTGTATGATACTCATAAGAAAAAACTGAACAGAAATATTGCACTTATATAATTTGTTACAAACCCACACACACATATGATATGAAAAGGCATACTATTTCATTTCAAAAGGATGCTTCAATAGGTTTTTTTTTTTTTTTTTTTTGTTATACGAATCCTGCTTTCGTTTGAGAAATTCTACAACAGTAAATTTTCCAGTTAATCTACTGTTTAGTGTTTCACATTATTATACTTACTTAAGATTTGAAGACAATGAAATAAATTAAAAAATGCCTTAATCATTATGCATATCGATAAATTAGAATAATATACCTGATAGTATGCGTTTTATTTTTTTTCCATTGCAAGAAATCTACATCTGATCACCAAAAAATAATCGGACATTTAAAAAAAAAAAAAAAAAAAAAACCTGGCAAAATAATGTAACAGAATTATAAATTAAATTATTTACACAAACAACTGATATACATGAATGCTACTTTTAAAATAAAAACAATATTATTTCAAATTCATTTAAAATATCAACATACTTTTCAACATGTTTTCTTTTGTAAGGAACTAAAATTATTTTTGATCCAACTATTTTAACGGCTGAATTAATCTTCATTTTAAGGAAATGCACTTAAAAAAGTTTTATTAGTAGTACTGTACTATAATTGCAATAGACTTGATAAAATTTGTTGGATCGGATGCCACTATTGAGGAGAAAGCAAGAGAAAGATACTTTAAACTACAGATCACAGACTCACCACTCACCATGCTGGCAATTGTTTATAAACAAACTATGACACGGTTGAGGTTAATTTTCTTAATTTTTAAAAAACAGTGGAATTCAAGCGAACGAATACGCCATCTAGTGGAGAAAAGATAGAACTTCTTGCTTCAGGAAAATCCCCTGCAAGCATTATGCATTTTTAATTTGTTCATAATTATTATTTTTTTGCACAATTTCAGATTTCATGTAATATTTGTGCTCTGTATTTATATGACAAGGTAAAAATTATCCAAATTTGAATATCTAATCCTTTCAAAGGCGTTTACAATGGGCGCGTCCAGTACTGTCACCGGTACGTAACCGGTAAGTTCGGTTAGTTACCGAAGCGTTCAGTGCTGCTAACCGGTACGCAACCAGCGTCGTTCAGTGGAAGTAACCGAAGTGACCGGTAAGGGACCGAACTAACCGAAGAAAAATCTCGGTTAGTTGGGTCACGTGATCGGTTACATTGAAAATTTACGATGATGTGATACAGATGTAGTTATGATGATGTAATACAGATGGCGCTACAAGTAAATAACACCTCTTTCGTTCAGTAGGTCTGTCGACCGGTTAGGAACCGGTCACTTACCGCCCCGGTAAGTAACCGGTCACATTGGTCACTTTGGTTAGGTCTACTGGACGCGCTCATTGAGCGCGTCCAGTAATGTCACCGGTACGTAACCGGTCAGGTCGGTTAGTTACCAAAGCGTTCAGTGCTGCTAACCGGTACGCAACCAACGTCGTTCAGCGGAAGTAACCGAAGTGACCGGTAAGGGACCGAACTAACCGAAGAAAAATCTCGGTTACTTGGGTCACGTGATCGGTTACATGAAAATTTATGATGATGTGATACAGATGTAATTACCAACAGATGGCGCTTCAAGTAAATAATACCATTTTCGTCCAGTAGATCTGTCGACCGGTTCGAAACCGGTCACTTTTACCGCTTCGGTAAGTAACCGGTCACACTGGTCACTTTGGTTAGGTCTACTGGACGCGCCCAATAAATAATGGTTTCAATGTCACTTTAGCATTAGTTAAAGGGACAATTTTCCTGTACCGACGGCTGTGATCAGCTCCTTTATACACCGTTTTAAACCCCAATAATTTTTTCGTAATTTCAGCAATTTTCTCAAGTTGAAAATTATCGCAACACTCACTGAACTTTTAGGCTGGGATCGCAGTGCCTCGCTAACTTAAATCTTACGTCGATCGTAGGATGGGCGTTCCTGCGATCTAACTTAACTTCGTGTTGCGGTGCTTCGTCGTAAGTCCTCCTGCAGTCAGCCAATCAAAGGCCGTAGTTAGATTTGTTGTGGTTGCGCGCGCATACACTTGTGCTTCTTTGTAAGCAAGGTCTCCTTATCATAGTATCAGGCCTCACAATCAGCAAGTTTCCTTTGACCGCATGTTTTTTTTTTATATACCGCTAACCAGGCCCCTACCTTCCCGGCATGAATGCCTAGCTTAACGGGTTAGTACCTGGGTGCGGGGCACAAATTGCCTGATCACAGCATGACTGTGATCCACCTGACTATTGATTTGTTCACATCGATGCTGTGCTTGCTCTCTTGTGATTTGCTACCGTTATCTTTGTTTGCCGGTTCAAGGTTTCTGTTTAACTTTGTTGAATTGACAGATTTAATAGGTCTCGTAATTTAGAACCTTGATCAGGTGACGAGACCCTCACCTGACTAGGCACCCCCAGAGGTATTATTCACAGGTAACTTGGAGGGTTTTGCACCCACGACGGATTTTACATGCACCAGGTGCCATTAGCGTACATAGATTTACATATTTACCATGTCTGTTGGCTTGTCACGTTCATGGTGGGTTGTCGCTGTAGTGTTTATCGCCTCTTTTATTGGCTGATTTCACTTCTTGTTGTATTTGTCTCTGTCAAGGCTTTTTGGCGTTTTTATAGGCTCACCCCTGTTGTGGGTTGTTTTTTGTCTATCATTCATTGTTTTTTTGTCTCTTTCTTGATATATTTTTACCTCTAGCTTGTGCTAGAGCTGGTTTTCACATTTTGAATCTTGGTCTTCTTTCGAGAGTTTCACTGGTTATTATGTCACTATCGTGGGTTTTGTCACGTTGTAACTTTTGTTACTGGTGGTTGTCACATTGTAACTTTTGTTACTGGTGGTTGTCACATTGTAACTTTTGTTAACCGCATGGTTTTGTTGACCGCATGGTTGTCCTGCTACTAGCGCCATCAATAAGGAAAAGGCATGTTTACAAACAAACAGTTCCATCAACCAATCTACCACTGCATTTTTGTCGCAGCTATCATTGCAGGAATCGTCATGGCAACGTAGGCCAATCATATCATAGACCAGTTTATCATAGACCAATCAAATCCCTCCATCTCATGTGTACTGCAGGAGCCGTAAAGAACGAACAGGTTTTTCTCCCAAACCAACAGTAGTTTAACCAACAGGGACGTCAGATGCCCTTTCCTCATCGTCAGTAATAGGCATCATCTCTATGGTAATAGGAGTATTTACGACACGAAATAACACGAAATATTTTCACTGCTCCATTTGTTCTATGCATTTGCTTATGACCTAGTATCGGTAGTATCCAACAGGCGGCGATACTTTCCGGAGAAAGTCAATGAATAAGTTGGCAATTACCGCGGACATTTTCTCCCATAGAGTTTCTCCGGATTGACAAGTCTGATCTATGATAAAGGAGTCTTGGTCGTAGGATAGCTTTTGGGTTAACGCGCGACCTACGCTATGTAGGGCCTGTGCATGACGTTTAAAACGTCACATGGAGTGGATCATATTTACACGGAGATTAGAGCTTCTATAATACAGGCTTGAATCATACCGCCATTTAATAACCCAGCGGACCAAAAACCAAGCTAAGGCTGGGATTACGGTGCTTCTCTATCTTAAATCTTACGATCGATCTTAGGATGGGCGTTCCTGCGATCTATCTTAACTTCGTATTGCGGTACCTCATCGTAAGTCTTCTACCACTCAACCAATCAGAGGTCGCAGTTAGGTTTGTTATGGTTGCGCGCGCATACACTTGCGCTTCGTCGTAAGATAGCTTTCAGGTTAGCGTAAGATCGCGAGGCACTGCAATACGGATTACGCTTTGTTTATATCGTAAGTCAGACTTACACTCAAGATTGATCTTAAGCGAGGCACCGCAATCCCAGCCATAAGCTGCGTTTTCACTGGTCGACCCAACTACCTAAAAATCCCAGCGACCCAAGACCTTAACTTAAGAGCGTTTTCACTGGTTACAGGGAAGCACTAGCGCTAACCAATCATGAACAAGGTTTTACTGCGCAAGCGTCATATTTACGGATCGGTATCAGTTGTGAATGATTATAAACATACACAAATAATTATTTGTTGTCCTTATCTTGTTAATAACAAATGTTTTGCGTGGAAATAATCCAAAGTTTTGGCTAGTTTTCGCTATTAAAGGGTCTTAAATAATGCCACACAAAAATATTAATCTTCCGTTAATAAATCAATGATAACTATTAATTTTTTTGTGGTTTCAAAAAATAAAACATTATATTTTTTTAATAATGACGATCGTAAATCATAAGATTTCGAAGTCACTCAGAATACAGTGAAAGCTCATTTTATCTGAGAATAATTTTTATAGCATATGAATTGTATATCTAAAATTATATTTCTGCTTTTCACAAGTTAAATTAAAAGTCTAAATATGTTTTTGATATTTACTTCAGTGCTATATACAATTTATTTGTACATGCATATATCATTTTTGTGCCAGTGCAGTTATACTTTTGAAACAAATAGTAATATTTATCATTTATTTAAAAACACCTTTCAGGATTGTCATTATACATGAGGCTTCTCCAAGGTACATGCTAATAGCATGTATCAGTTGATCACACTGGCAGCTAGTTTTATCATATAATCACTACAATGTAGAATTATAGAATGTAGTTACATCTACTTTTTGTGACACCCCCAACCCCTCCCCACAAAAACAAAAAAAAAAGTCTTCACAGTAAAATGCAAATTAAATGTATTTAAAATTGTAAATTTTACTGTATGATTGATTTCACATCAAAGTTTGATGCAGATTTTTTTTTCCCATCTCTCTCATGGGTATTTTTTTTTAATTATGTTTTGCGAAAAATAAAATGATGTAACAAAAAGTCAAATCCAGTTACTCTTAAATTCAAACTGATATATATATATATATATGTTAAGTTTACCTTTTTGGCGAGCTTATTTTGTTTGCAAATTACACATTTTAAATCCCAACAATTTTTTTTCTTTTTTAAATGTAAAGTGTTCACTTTTATAAAAAAAATAATTTTGTGAAGGTTCTTCTTTTATTAAGAATAATTTTGTGAAGTGGTCCCAATTTTTGTCAGAAGCAGTCACTGATTTTTCAAATAGATCACAAAAAAAAGGTACTTTTATGTTAGCTGGGCCAATATTATATTATCTTGCCAATATCTTTTTTTCCCCTCCAGCTATAGCACCGTTTATTTTTCACTTGCTTAGATTAGAAACAATGGCTTGATGTTGAAATAAAATATTTTGGTTTTTTGTATTATTTCATTTATTATTATTCTTCTTTTAAATAAATGTACTTTACATACTATATGTGATATGTGTATTTTAAATGAAAAATTCATATTTTAAATAAAATGAATGATAAGTCTATATTTCAAAAGAAATTAATAGAATACGAAAAATGGTAATAACAACAATATTTAACGATTAATCTCATGTGCTAGGCTGACATAAAGCCAACATTGCATTTGGCAAAGATTCAGATTTTTTGTTGTGATAGTTCGTTAAATTTAAATAGTTTTACATCATTGTTTTTTAAAATGTATATACATAAATACTTTAAAATGTGAAAAAATAGGGCAGGTATATGAATTTTTATGCAATATTGCTTAAATAAATGCATAATTTAGTCATTTTCGGTGGCATGGATGCCATAAATGGTGGTTTATCGCTCTTTTCTAGCGATCGTGAAAGTGTTACATTGGCGATATGTTTATGGTGGTTTATCGCTCTTTTCTAGCGATCGTGAAAGTGCTACATTGGCGATATGTTTTTGTCATTTTGTAATTACGATTAATAATGAAGGGGCAGATATTTGTATCAATCACACAAGTCAGATGTATGTTCCCAATAAAAAAAATAATAACGAAGGCTTCTCTTAGTATTTGATTAATCTAAATTGTTTAAAAATCAATACTAAAAGTTATACAGAAGAGTAAACAATATTTAATTTGTTCCTAAATGTAAACTTAATATGTCATTTATTTGTATTGTTTTATTTATAACATATTATTTCTTTCGTTTAGATTTTTCATTTGAAAGTTAAATCAGATTTTTTAAATTAATTATCCTTACCAGACTTAATAAGCTTAAAAAGATTGTTATAAAAATAACAATGTTAATAAACTTAAACTGTTAAACTTGCATTTATATTATATTAAGCTTAACTGTTTACATTAAACTTTTTCCCCTCATCGTTCAAAATATCTTAAACGTTTAATTGTAAAATTTAAAAATAAAGTACAGTTGGAAATTTTTAATTAATAATCAAAATAACTGTTGAAGATTTCAATTACAAATAATATGAGGTTGTGAATCAATATTTTATTTTCAATATTGTCACAATAAAAAATAATTTAGACTAATGAAAAAAAAAATCACTCATTTACATGAAACTATTCCAACGTTCTACTACCAACAACAAATTATAGTGTAAACATTAAAATTTCAAGAATTAGGGATATTACATCAAATATGCTGCAGTCAATCACTTAGTCTTATAGTTTTTTCACTCTAAATAACAAACAATAGAACCTAATACTATACTAATTTGTGTTCTAAATAGCGTCACAAAAAATAGAGTGAAACACTAAATTCTGCAAATTTATTCACAGAATAAACATAAAGAAGTATTTTGTTTTCTTATTAACAAAGGTTTTAAAATATTTTAGTATTTGATTTCAATAATAAATAAATAAAATCCTTTTTTATATTTTTGAATGTAGTTAAAAATAAACATAATTTGAGAATAGTAAATATTTACTGTGTATCGCACTAAATAATGTTACAAGTTTTTGAATGCATCTTTACATATATGTGTCTAAAATATATGATTTTTTTTTCCATACAACTATGGTTGTTGTATTGTTAAATTGTAGTCAGAATAAAATAAGAAATAAGGTAAATAAATAAATACTCTATTTTTCGCGAAACCTTGAATTTTAAGTGTGGGTATTTCATACATTTGACAGCATCAAATTTGTAAACAAACAAACGTCGCCAAGCAAAGGTGCCAAAAGTAAGGCTTAACTTACCGGAAGTAAAAGGCAAATGTTTTTACATTAGTGTAAAAACCTCGGCTTGAGGTTTACAGAAAATTCAGTCTATAAATAGCTGTCAACTATTCCACTTTTTTGTTACCAGTATTTCCGAACAGAAGTCTTCCCCTAATCTTGACATGGTTTAATTGCAGAATTTTGCTATTAAATAATGTCAATATTACTATCAAATTTAGTAGCAACACAGATAAGGATTAGTTGGCAGCTATGCATATATATACAGTAAAATCTAATGAATGAACAAATAGCAAAAACCTTTATAAAAAGAATTTCAGAAAATCTTACTCGCTAACATTTTTTTATCAACCAACAATATAAAACATACACGAATAACCTGGTAAGTTGCGGTGCACAATATTGATAAGCTCTGGCTATATTTAAGTATTCCTGAAAACAAAGAAGTGCCAGGGCTGAGCTCCATCATAAATTAAGTACAGATTGCTAGATATCCAGTATTCACTTATAAAATTCATGTAAAATAAATATTTCAATAATATTGAACACCTGCTCCAATTCAAATCCATCAAAGCAAAATAATCTGATGATTTAAAATTATAAACAAGCATCTTTGACTGCTCAAGTTTACAATTCTGAAAATTAAAAATAACGCTAAGGGGCTATTCAAGTATTATGTAAGCAGTAAGGAGGAGTTCAGGGTTTGATTATTTTTGCTGGCAGGGAGAAGAGGGGAGGGGGGGGGGGTATTATGACAATTCTTATGAATGCATTAGACAACGCAGCAACAACAAGAAAAAATACATGATGGGAAATGAGTATTCTGTAGTCCGCTCGGAACTTCAAACACATAACAATTCTATGATTCCTGTTAAAAATTTTAGTTATGATGACTAATTAAGTTAGGGCCTATTGTTAAGTTTTATTGTTCAATGTGATAAACAGCAATATATTAAAACCATTTTGCATTCTTTTGATACCACAACCCCTATATATGCCTATTTATATAAATTTGTAAGATTAATAGTGTAAATTGATGGTAACTGTTTTTTCCTGGCAAACAGTGTTGACGTATAAAATGTCAAAATCATACATAAGCAAAATAAAAATCGGGGGGGGGGGGTTACTATTTGCTTATTTTTTCTTATAAGGGAAGGACGGGGTATAAAATTACTAAAAATATGCTTACGGGTATACTTGAACGACCCCCTAAGGTCACTTGAGACATGACATCACCGTACAACTTTTGTTTTATTCATGTTCAACGAAAAATATCTCTTCTCCATCATTACCACCAGCAAAAGGGAAAATGTTGCTAGAATTTACCAGAAAATGCATATTGCCAAAATTTGACGACTTTTCAATTTTTCTTAGCAGGAAAATTTTCTCTCTCTCTCTCTTTTTTTTTTTTTTTTCAGACAAAAGCATTAATTTCAAGCTTAAATTGATTTTTTTTTTTAGATTTGTGTGTTAAATGGGCCATATCAATATATATTTTAAATATTAATACTAGTTGACTCCCGGCTGGCGTTGCCTGGGCCTATGATAATAAATTTAAAAAGAAACATCAAGTTTTTGTTATTTTATATCTTTAACCAGATTTTGTATGACATATTTTAAAACGAAAAATATTGATATTTAGTGATAAAAGTGCTCATTTTCTTGTTTACGTAGGGTCGTTTCATAGTTTTAAAATAAAAAGTTATTTTTATCCGAACTCTTTGTAATCTTTATTGGTGATAAATAAACGGTTTTACAACCAGTGTAAAAATTTCGGGAAAAAATATTGTTATCTAGTTGTAAAAGAAATGTTTTCTTATATATATATATTTGTTTGTTTGTTTTCATGTTGGCTCCTTCAGGGTTGGCAAGTTTTTGACATGCGACGGTTTCAACCGGCTTTAACCATGGTTTAAACCGTCATGTCAAAAACTTTCGTGTCAAAAATGTCAAAAAGTGTCAAAAACCTAATTTTAATAAAACAGTGTCTAACAAATTATTTAGCCAGGTTAGGTAAACTTTAATATATAAATTCTAAATAAAACTGCATAAATAACATTAAAACTACACAAATACATTCTTGCAGTAGCTTAGCCAATATCTATAATCTAGGATGGATTTTATCTTTTATTCATAAAAATTATAAAAAATCAACAAATTAATTTTTTTATATGTGTACAAAACAGGTTTTCTTATTGTTTCGGGAGATGCTTAACCCCTAAAGCTTCCCATTTGCTATGCCACTGCATTCTTGAGACTTATCCTATTTGTAGAGGATATTGTAAAATACAAACAGAATGTAGCATGACAATTTTTTGAATAAAAAAAATTCTTATTTAATAAATTATTTTATTGTTAATGCATGCTTTTAATTACTTTCAGTAAAGATGAACAGTTAAAAAATCCTTAATTATTTGTAGTAATTAAGATTGTGTAGATTTAATCCAATATTCTGCAGAGGTAAATTGTTTAGATTTTTTTTTTTATGGCTAGAAGCAGAAAGTATTTCACTACAAGTTAAATCTTTTGGGTGTTTATTTTCTCTAAGGTAGAGCAAATTCAAAGATACTTCCCTATTATTGTTAGAAAACCAAAAATCATCAAAATAATTGTAACCTATCAGGTTTCGCAAGGCATCGCCATGCTCTTTTATATACAAAACGAATTGAAATTAACAAAATTCAAAAAACATATACAACAGAGCTGCTTAACACCTGGTGCACATAAATCACTTTTTTACACCTTTTATAAATTTATATATATATACATATATATATATATATATATATATATATTTAAAATTTAAGGTACTCAACCAAGGATGACAAAAAGCCACTCCAGAAATCCACATAAAAAATTTGGAAATTTAGTCATAAACAAAAAAAAGTTATAATTTCACATTTGAGTACAGTTCAATATACTATAAAACTAAAGTGCACTATCGTTAAACTAAAGCAATGCTGTATCTGGCTATATTAAGTCATTTTTCTTTTCTGTTATGATTGTAGTAAAATATTGGTGTTTTTGACGGTTTAAACCTATGTCACGTCAAAAACTAGTTTTTGGCGGTTAAAACCCAACCCTGGCGCTCCTTTAACATAACAATAACAAAATAGTTTTCATTTTCAAAACTATCTGACATTTCAATCGGTTATAAATATAACTGTATCCAAGCTCTCTTTAAAATTTTGTCCGAAATTATATTTTAAAATGAAAAAATTGGCGAAGAAATATTAATATTTATTTAGTGATGCCCTCATTTTCTTGTTTACATAGGGTCGTTTCATAGTTTTAAAATAAAAAGTTCTTTTTGTCCAAACTCTTTGAAATCTTTATTGGTGAAGCCCCATGAGTTATGCCACAAATTTTAATACAACCTTTTTTATTAAGTATCATAAACATCTTACGCAATATTAATAAAAATGGAATAAATTATTACAATAACAATAAATGCTTACTTTTGGTAAAGCTTTCTCCCTGCTAGATCAGTTGCTGGTGAACACAGCTTCTCCCATTTTACAGTCGAAAAAGCATTGCTGGTGTATACAGTTCAAATTATGCATCAATATACACCAAGCAATATTTATTCAACTATGCCACAATGCAGCAGTAGTTTTCACCAGAAAATGGCAGCTACGTAGCATCAGATGTGGTCAATTCTTCCGAGGATGGCTCTTGAGAATGCCATGTCAGTGCTACAGACTTGCACAAAAAAGTAGCGGTGTGGAGAGTCCTCTCACTTGGAGGTCAGTAGATAAAATAGAAATGCCAAACTCGTGGCAATTAAGCGTTGTGGTATCTCATTAAATAAAAGTTTCACATATGGGTGAGCCCAGTTCCTGATAACACATTGATATCTACAGTTGTCCAGGATACGGCAACAAAATTGGGTCTAAAAAGAGAGAAGATTTCAGATTTTAAAAGTTTGGTTGAAGTAAAAATTAGACTAGAAATATTTTATAAAATTTTCAGTTTAATAATATACACAATATGAAGTATAGATAATGATAATTTGTGGGCTTTTCCAAAATATTGTTCATTAAGTTAAAATAAAATATATATTTATGTTGGTACAGATGTCATATGCGCACCACACTGGCGCAAATTTTTTCCCGCCAACTTTGCGAACAAAATAAATTGTTGTTTATTTGCTTTTATTTTTTATTTCAATTCTATAAATTATTTTTATTATATCAATATTTATTGACACAGACATCATATACGCACCACATTAGCGTAATTCCCCTCCCCCCAGCAATTTGTTTTTCAATATTAACGTTATAATGTATGTTAACGTTTATAACACTAACGTTATAATGTATGTTAACGTTTATAACACTAACGTTATAATGTATATTAATGTTATAACTTTTTTTATTTTTATATTGAAATAAAAAATCACGTGCTATTACTGCATGCTATTTGTAACAAAGTTTTTGCCAAATTGGCGGAGGAAAAAAATTGCGCCAATGTGGTGCATATATGACATCTGTGCCTTTATATTTTACAGATTTTTTATTTAAAATTGACTCACTCAAAAAAAATTCACTTTTAAATATTAATGATAAATCATAAAATGGTTTCCTAATCTATTATTAAAACAATACTTAAATATCTTTAAACATCTAAAAATTAATGGTTTTGTTTTTTCACATTGGTAAGTTCACAGCACTACTGTCAATCTGCAGATAATGAATTTTACCATCTATCTGTCAGACATCATTACACAAGCATAAAATTTCAAATAACAGAAGTTGCATAATGCAACATTGTATCAGTTTAAAAAAATTATCACTAGAATATTCACTAAATTTTGTTTTCCTTATTAAAATATAGTAGAAACCTAAACTGACTCAATAACATTTATCAGGATATAACGATCATCTTATAACTGATACAATATAAATATAACCATTTGTAAAATGCAGTAGAAAGCGTTACATAAGACTAAATGAAATACAGCAAACTACGTCTAAAACAGAATCGACCAGGACCGAGAAAATTTTCCATGAGAATATTCTACCTTAGACAGTGTATAACTCTATTTAAAATCTTTTTGCATTACACAGTTTATTGTACACATAAAAGGTCTAACCTAAATCATAAAGTGGTTTCTGTTATTCTAATGCTAATTTGTGAAAGAATACCTTACCATTAAAAATTTTTTTTAACATTATTTGCAATGTGCCAGTTTGTTTATTTAAGCTTAGCATGCTATTAAACATTATTATTTTTTTAAGTTACATGCCTTATAAATGTTTGTTTATTTCCAATCTAATTCTTAAAATTTTCCTAAAGAAAAAGATAAACACAGACTTTGAACTAAATTTCTCCTTTTTTCTACATTCATAATTAAGAAAATAATAAGACTGAAGAGCAATCAAAGAATCCAAATCTAATAACTTGTTTATAATATTAAACCTGCTGCTTTCTTGTTGACCAAATAAAGTACATATAACAAATTAAATGGGATAACTCTCAGATTCATTACGCCTCACTTAGAGAATACAGAATATTTTTTACACAAAAAAGAGCATTAATTCCAATCAAAGTTACAGGATTTGTGGATTAAACTATGGTGAAGTAAAAGTTAAATGCCATTCGAATTGAAATATCACACGAAAACATTGCTCAGTTAATAACAAATCATACATGATAATGTATGCCAATTCTTAGAGATGTCCATTTTAAAAAGTTGTATATGATTGCAATTGATTTAAATTTCATACAAAGTTTTAAATATTCATAAAAGTTTCAGCATGAATGGAATAACAAAAAAGATTAAACTCAAATATACTACATCTGCAGGTGAAATGCATAAAAAATGAAAAATTAAACAACAGAACAGCAGAGTTTTCTTTGTATAGCAAAGTTAACAAGTAAATCTCTGAAAAGTCTTTTGAAATTAGTCATTACATATTTCACCTTTAAAAGAGAACATGATAATACAAAATACCCTGGCTTATTTAATTTAGAGAAAGTTTGTTTACATGCTTGAATAAACATCAATGTTCAAGTACTAACAAAACTGGATTGACGCTTGTCTTTAACTAATTTTCAATTTAAATATCAATGGGCTGGAGGCTGGGCTACAGTAAACAAATCTTTCTTAATACTTATAATTATTTTAAATGAGAAAAGAGAAATTTAATTCTAAATTGCCGAAAAACACATTATCAAATAAGGATATATAATAAATTAAAATCAATGAAGCAAGTATATATTTAATTCATTATGAGAAAGAAAAATCCATAATCATAATATATAATATTTTTATTTACTTTTTTTTTTTTGTATTGTTAACATTCAATCATAATAAAATAATTTTGGGAACTGCGCTTTATGTATCCATTATTACATCAGAAACGAAATCCTTAAACGAACTATACATTTAGTATTTTAATATTAATAAAAAGCATCTGATTCATTACCAAAAACAGAGATATTTTTCGTACAAAAAAAGTGCAACAATAAGTAATCTATACTGGATTGCTATTTACTAAACGGATAGACATTAATAAAAGATATAAACTTGTTAAGAAAACTCACTATTTTGCTTCAATCACAAAAATTGAATTTCTTTTTGCAAAAGCTGAATAATTCCAAAATAAATATTATTTATACGCCGCCATTATGTATGAAAAAGCTCTTTTCTAATTGGCTGGGCTTGGGTTAGATGTGCTTAGGATTGAGTACTGATCAAACCTTCAAAATCGCTACCTAACTGCCTAAAATCTTGGGTTTAGGTCGAAAGTTGGGTAAGTTAGGCCTTGGGTCGACTAGTGAAAACGCAGCTTAAGGCTTCCCAACCTAAGGCTGGGATTGCGGTGCCTCGCTGTCTTAAATCTTACGCTCGATCGTAGGATGGGCGTTTCTGCGATCTAACTTAGCTTCGTATTGCGGTGCTTCATCGTAAGTCCTCCTGCTTCAGCGTAAGTCCTCCTGCAGTCAGCCAATCAGAGGTCGCAGTTAGGTTTGTTATGGTTGCGCGCGCATACATTTGAGCTTCGTCGTAAGATAGCTTTCAGGTTAGCGTAAGATTGCGAGGCACTGCAATACGGATTACGCTTTGTTTATATCGTAAGTCAGACTTACGCTCAAGATTGATCTTAAGCGAGGCACCGCAAGCCCAGCTTAGAACCGGTTAGCTTACCGTACTAGTGGACGACGAGTGACAGTAACAGGGACGGCAAACACCTGCTCAGGCGGTTTCCTAATGCTGAGCTAGGTTGCAATATGGCGGTTATTTTGGGCAACAGAATGGATATGCATCAGCTCCCCTTATAGGAGCCTAAGGCTGGGATTGCGGTGCCTCGCTATCTTAAATCTTACGCTCGATCCTAGGATGGGCGTTCCTGCGGTCTATCTTAGCTTCGTATTGCGGTGCCTCATCGTAAGTCCTCCTGCTTAAGCGTAACTCCTCCTGCAGTCAGCCAATCAGAGGCCGTAGTTAGAATTGTTGTGGTTGCGCGCGCATACACTTGTGCTTAGTCGTAGGATAGCTTTTGGGTTAGCGTAAGATCGCGAGGCACTGCAATACGGATTACGCTTTGTTTATATCGTAAGTTAGACTTACGCTCAAGATTGATCTTAAGCGGGGCACCGCAATCCCAGCCTTAACGGCGATTGGTGCAAAACGGTGAGCGCACCGCTTTGAACCAATCGTCATGTAAAATTGATCCACTTCATGTGACGTTTTAAACGTCATGCACCGGCCGTGTATAACGTAGGTCGCGGTTAACGTAAGATCGCGAGGCACTGCAATACGGATTACGCTTTGTTTATATCGTAAGTCAGACTTACACTCAAGATTGATCTTAAGCGAGGCACCGCAATACCAGCCTTAAAGTGACATAAAATAAAAATCAGATGCATGATCTGAATCTGGTTTTGCATAGAGTACAAAGAAGTCAAAGTAGTGACAGTATTGATTGGTTGAGAAGTTTCGCATAAAAATAGAGTACCTTTGTAACAGAGGAAAGATTCAGAGGACCGTTGCCTCCGAAAGAGACTTGCCGATTCAAGCATTTGAATGCGCCATCTGGCGGGAAAAAGTTCTAAGTTCTTGCTTTAGGAAAATTCAGTGCAAGCATTACATGTACTTTTAACTTGTCCATTGTTGTTGTTGTTGTTGTTTTGACCCGGAGGCCCGGTGAGCAGCTTTATATTTCTATGTAGCTGTCCTACTCCACATGCACCAGAAAACCAACCACATTAAACCGAAGTTAAACCAATTCTACCGTCTGCTGACACCAAAACTACAACCATCCTTGACACACTCACTACCTGCACCCTACTTCCAACCAGGACAATAATTGTAAATCTCGTCCAACAACCGAGATAACCACATCAGACACTCTCCACCTTTCTTTCCTGCCACCGCAAAAATATCCTCGTACGAAGACGTACTCGATACCCGTACCTTCCGATACACAAGCTCGCGAATGCCAGAAAATTTTTTGCACCGCAAAACCAGATGCTCCTCTGTTTGGTCCTCCAAACCACATAGATTACAAGTTGCAATCCCACTTCCTAAAAACCTCTTACGCCGAGATAGAGTTAACACCGTCTTAGTCAAGAACCTGGCAAAAACGACACCGCTCTTTCGTAGCAACGACTGATGAGGATATCCAATATCGACATAATCCAAGCAACGACCCATATGACTTCTCCTATATAACTCCCAACTCCAGTCTGACTCTTTCTGCTTATTGTTCCTGATATCCCTCATCCAATCCTCCGCCGAGAACCACGGGATACTGACATTACAGTAAGGACCATTCCTGGCTAGGTTATCCGCACGTTCATTGATATCAATACCTTTGTGCCCAGGAACCCAGATAAAGGTCAAAGAATACTTATCCGCCCTCTTCCTGTTAATTTCCTCCCTCAACTGAGTAATGATAACTACCGACTTCCGGTTGACATTTTGTAGCGCCTCCAACACACTCTTAGCATCCGTAAAAATCATGTAACTCCCTCCGTTCCCCGTATAATATTTTATGGCCACCAACAATGCAATAGCCTCTGCCGTAAATATTGAGTTAATATTGGGAATCTGAAATGCCAAGTGACTTCCAGTATTCTGGTTAACCATCCCGATCGTAGTTCTGTGATCATCTTTTGATGCATCAGTAGCAATGAAAACCGCATTGTTCAAATACAATTGAGAGAACTGATAGTATGAATTCTTGATGACATCCTCGAGAAAATCTTTGTTCTGGAACGCCCATGTATTGAGAAAAATCTGACACTGATCTTTAATTCTGCCTCCCCACTTGTAAGTGACCATTTCAGTAATATTCGTGCCTTGGGATGGAAGGGTAATTCTTTCCCTGTAGATTAGTTCTTTCGATAACACCTCCGTGTATTCCTGATTTTTGATTTCTGACAGAGATCTTTTAATAGCCAGATACTCCATTCTCAACTCACTCCTCCACACACCACTCTCTTGTAATAAGATAGGGATTGGGCACCACTTCGGCAATCCACTGGCCCAACGTAACCCCATGTTTTGAATCACCTGGAGTTGCCTGCCTTCAGTTTTGTTCGCATGCATTAAAATCCGAGGGTTACCATCTAGAAGAGATCCCATCATACTCTTAGTTATTTGTAATATATATTTCGTTTCTGTGCCCCAGCTCATTCCAGCAACCACCTTGAGCATATTCAAACGTTTGCATGATTTTTCCCGCAACATTGCTATATGATCCTGTAAATTCCCCTGTCGATTAAAGTACACTCCTAAAACTCTGATAGAATCAGAGAAACACACGTCCTGGCCTTTAATTTTGAACATTTCCGCTTCCGTTTCCCTCCATCTTCCAATTTTCATAATTTGACATTTGCTGGGATTCACTTCAAGGTTCCAAGCCTGTAACCACTGTATTACTCTATTGATATTATCCTGCAACATCCCCTTTAGCCACAAGATATTATCATGATAGCCGTAAACAAAAATATCGTCTGCATATATTACACATTGAATACACGAGTCAAAAATTTCAAAAATATCAGCCAGGTAAATAGCAAATAGAAATGGCGAGAGTGGGCTCCCCTGAAGTAGCCCTCTATGATACTGGAAAGGCACCGAAAGCGAGTTCCTCCATTTAACCCGGATCCGCAACTCCTGAACCAGATTGCGAAGTATAACGCTTAAATCAGCCCCCAAGCCGAAGTTTTTTAATTTATAGAACAGACCATCCCACCAGACATTATCGTAAGCCCCCTTGATATCCAAGGACACCAAAAAACCTTTCCGCTTTGTTTGCCTTGCAATCCTAATGTCCCTGTAAATCTTATAAGCCGCTGCCTCACAGTCCCTGAAAGGGATAACCCCATAATGATTTTTGTGGAATAGCTTCTTTTCCATACTCCAGTTTAATACTTTTTCTAAAATCAATTTTTCAAATATTTTCTTACTGGTGACCGTTAAAGCTATGGGTCTATACCCCCCAACATCGTTTCTGTTTTTGCCCGGTTTTTTTATGGGAAGCATAGTAACCTCTTTCCAAGTTTCTGGAATAATCTTAGTTTGTGCTATAGCATTATACATCTCTAGTAATTGAGCCAATGTTCTATCCTTCAATTGTTTGTAAAAACTCATTTTTAAACCATCAACACCAGGAGTCGTAGATTTACTTTTCTTGATGATGCTTTGTAATTGAAACCTAGTGAATGTAAGATCCACTCCGTCATCCCCCGAAAAATCAATAGGGATGCGCTGTCCCACCGGACTATTTTGAAAAACTATAGAAAGAGCATTCGCTTGGGACTTAGCATCTGGCGGACAGTTCGGGAAACAGTAATCCGTATTCGTATCCCCATCACCAGTATTACTGACCCTACGAATTAACTTGAAAATCTTTGGTCCTCTTCCTGCTTCTCTAGTAACAGTGTCCCAGAATTTTTTACTATCCTTTTTAATTTGTTTCTTTAGCTTAGCATTATAAAGCTTGTATTTACACCAAGCTTCCATTTGGCATGATCTAATCGCCTTTCTATGGTAGTACCTTTTTAGCGCCAGCAGTCTCCGAGAGTTCACCCCCCACCAAGGTGGAATATTTCCCCTCTGAAGTGGCACCCGTTCCGTGCAGCTGTCGATTGCTTGGGTAATAGCTTTGGTCCACCTATCTATACCCTCCTTATGTACTTGTTCATCAAAGTCCGCAACCAACGAATCTACTTTAGACCAATGAATCAAGCGCCAAAATTCCATCCTATCTGCATTTCCACCACTAACAGACCGAACCTCAATTGGATAATGATCAGACCCCATAGGATCCGAATGTACTGTTACTTCAAAATCTCCAGCTAGATTATCCGAAATCATAGTTAAATCCAGCAGAGACCCATTTCCACCCCCTTGCACTCTAGTTTCATGATTCATATTCATTACCACCACATTACTCCTGTTAATCCAGTTAACCAGATTAGTAAGTTTATTATTTTTCGGATTATGATGCCAGTTCAGGAAGTTAATGTTGAAATCCCCAAGAATAAAGTAATTATCCCCAATAATGTTGCTGATATTTTCCAACCAATTAATCGCCACAAAACCAGTAGGCGCATAAATATTAATAACTGCAATCCAGCGATTCTTGTACCAGATTTTAATTCCCTGAGCTTCATGATCATGAGTTATTTTAGGTAAGTTTATAATTTTGACTGGGATACACTTTTTAACCGCTAATAACAGCCCACCACCCCCCTTCGAGAAATGTTCTGGTCTATCAAAACGAAATATATTTCGATCCCTGAAAGATAGAACATGTTTTTCTTTAAGAAAAGTTTCCTGAAATGCCCAGACCACACTCCTATGAAGCCTCCCAGTTTTAAGCCAGGGCAAGCGAGACCTAATCCCTCTGATATTCCACTGAATAATAAAATTCTCCATGATAAACAACCAAAACACAATCGAATGCACAATAATAAATTCTATCACAGAAATAGAACTAAGAAGAAAGAAAAAAAAAAGAAAAGGAAATTGGAACAACACTTACCCCAATAAAGGACACTAACACAAAAAGTAAAACCCAGCGTTCGACAGTCCATAATAACTATAATATAACACACATAAACTTTTCGTTCCGCAAGCATCCATATTCTTATCCCACATCTGTCAACATATCCTCAGTGTCCGGGGAAGCTTGAATCTGGATGTTTCCACTGAGCTGATTATGATCATTTTTTTTAAACTTTTTATTCTTCAAAACTTTGTATAGTTCCGTCATGACGTCTCTTTTAATAATCTTGGATGACTCAGTCGTCTCTTCGGCATTATCTTCCGATCCTGTAGCTTTTTGAGTATCACTTGTCTGAACCACTTCACTTTTCTGAATCGCATATTCCACTACTCCCCATAGATGCATGACTACCTGCATCATACTTTCAAATTTCTCTTCTATTATTATAGCCAGTTTATGTATATTTTCTTCCACCGTGTCATTCACAACATGTTGTTTAATTTTTGCCGCGTAGCTGTTCGATGATTTCAAGTTGTATTGTCGGCGTGCTTCTGCCAGGGTAATATGATTTTCGCTTTTGAATTTTAAGATCTCTGCTTCCTTCTTCCTCTCGATACATTCGCTATCGTCTGCTTCATGTTCTTGTCCGCAATTTGCACACTGTATTTGTACTTCAGTACAGTTTAATTCGGGATGAGATTTACTACACCATTTACATTTTTTACCATATGAACATTTATTTGATCCGTGAGTGTAACTTTGACATATGTTACACCGCCTCGGGCGGTCTACAAACAATTTACTCCTCTGTCTGATATAAAACATTTTCACATATTCTGGAATCGAATGACCGTAAATTGTGATTGGTACTGTTCCAGTAGGAACCATTAGACCATCTTTTCGTGTTAAGAAGCGCTTCACATTTTGAACTACGAGTTCATTTTCTTCTTCAAGCTCTTCCTGTATTTCTTTCGGTGTAATGTCAACATCAATTCGGAAAATGAGGAATCTTGTAGTAATGTTCTCATTCATGAGATTGTGCTTGACCTGTCTATCAAATATATTTTTTTTTGTAACAATTTCCTTGGCACATTCATAGCTCTTGGTAGTTATGAGTAATTTATTATTACGCGTGTAGCGAAATGTGTCGATCTCCCTGTGTCTGTCGAATGTTTTTTTAATCTCCTGTTTCACCTGCATAGGGTTCAATTTCTGAAAATTTCCGTGTTCGCATTCCGTAATTATCACGTATTCTTTCAACTCCGATATTATGGTTATTTGTTCCTCCGCTGTTCTACCATCATTCCAATTATTTTTCTTATATTCCTCTTTGTCAATGACAGGACTCTCTGTTATCTTGAACGCAGACCCCGCCATTGCTGTGGGAGGGAAACGGAGACCCACCAGCCGTTTCAACTTCTACAATACCACCCTATCAATATCACCAGTGTTATCAACGAAGTAAACAAATAAATATTCAATATATACCAACTACAAATGAATTCTTCAACTACCGCTACCAAAATACCTAGCTTCACACCCGAAATTTAAACCACAATTAGAGCTGGCAAAACTACGCTCACCAGGCTCCGACCCATGCCATCTTTCTTCCTAACTTGTCCATAACAATTATTTTTTTACACAATTTCAGATTTCACCTCACATTAGTATTCTGTGTTATATGACAAGGTAAAATTTATCCGAATTTAAATATCTCAAACGAGTTTATACCAAGCAAAGATTTCAATAGCACTTTACTATTATGTAAAGAGACAATTTTCCTGTACTGACAACTCCAAATAGTGCCCTCTATTTTAAGTCCTATTTAGATATGAGAGTGGCGACATACGGGATATAAAATTTGATTGGCTAAGATTATTTTGGACAAAACCTAATCGTCAAATAGTGTTGGCCGGCCTGCCATTGTCGATAAGCTAATGTTTGTTGACTTGTCTCAATAGCGATTATAAGAAGTATGTCAACATCGCCAAGCTAGTGTTTGCTTACATCATGTTTCTTCATTGAACTGCATGTTCTTTTGACTGCATGTCTCTGCATGTTCGTTGAACTCTTGTTCTTTTAGCGATCATTCATTGTATTAGTGATCATTTATTGTCTGAGTGCAACGAAGACTCATACACAGCGCAGTATTACTTTGCCCCATATAGCTACGATGGATATTAAAACCTTTCGTCAAGCATAACTCAAAAAATATTTAACGGATTTCGTTCAAATTTTTACAGCAGGTACCTATAAAGGTGACAACGTCGTCTATTTATTACCAAGAATAAGTGTCAAACCGTTTGGAAGTTATATTAAAAAAATAGATAAAAAAGCACAATTAAAGTACATACGTCACTAAATTTTTGTGCGTACGTCATTTTCACCGGCGGGAGATTTTCGTAGACAATCGGAATTGAAAAGTCCATGGAATACATGGAGCAAAAAAATATGCAAGCACTAATATTCAGCACAATAAAATATATTTCAATTTAATAAAAATGGAAAGTTAATCTGGAATTTTTTCTGTTTGAAAAGTATTAGAGATTAGTAAGAGTAGTATTAGTATTAGAGATTTGGCGTAAATCACACCATTAGCAGCTTTTTTATTTCGCGTGTGTATGTTAGGAACAATTCTTTGATGTTTAAATAAAAAGGTTTCGATTTGTGGCATTATTTCTTATTTTCTTTTCCTTTTTAGTATTTTAAATGGAATTAGTGAAAGGCGTGTATTTTAAATTAAATGAGTGAAAGACGTGTGTTTTTAATGTATGTATTTCAAATGAAATCAGTGAAAGATTTATATTTAAATGAAATGAATGCAATATGAAGATGTTATGAGAAAAATATTTGGCGATTTATCAACTGCGCCAAGTTAACATAAAAGTACCAATACATATGTGGGTACTTCTCTATTATCCCGTCGACCACTTTTCATAACAAAAAACTATCGCCAAATAAACGGGAGAACGTTGTCATTGAAATATCAAAATACATAAATAAATAAAATATAAGAATTTAAGGACACAATTGTTATTTTAATGAATGAAATAACTAATAAATCAGTAAAACATATTGAAAAATACACGCAAATGTCGCGTTAAAAACCACTTGATGACGTAACGAACACGTATAATGCTTCTGTTATCAAGTAAATGGGACTGCATTTTTGGCGGTTAATCTAACAGTTTGGCGATAGTTTTTTGTTATGAAAAGTGGTCGACGGGATAATAGAGCTGTACCTCTATGTGAAATGAAACAAGGCACAGATGTCATATACGCACCACGTTGGCGCGATTTTTCCCTCCATCGGCTTGGGGAAAACTTTGTTTTTGAATATTAGTTACAAATAGTGTGACAAATAGTACACGTGATTTTTTATTTCAATATAAAAATAAAATAACGTAATAAATGAAACAGCTTCTATTATTTTAAAAAAGGAAATCAAAATAAATAAATAATAGTTTGATATAAATAAAGGCGCGGATGTCATATACGCACCACATTGGCGCGATTGCAACAAAATGGCAATTTTATGCCTCACATGGTAACCCGGTTATTTTGTTTCAATTGTTGTTTATTAACTTTTATTTTTTATTTTAATTCTATAAATTGTTTTTGTTATATCAATATTTATTTATATCAAACTATCATTTATTTATTTTTATTTCCCATTTTTGAATAATAGGAGCTATTTCATTTATTACGTTATTTTATTTTTATATTGAAATAAAAAATTACATGCTATTATTGTATGGTATTTGTAACTAATTTCAAAAACAAAGTTTTCGCCAAATTGGCGGGGGAAAAATCGCGCCAATCTGGTGCGTATATGACATCTGTGCCTAAATTAATATTGATATACATATAAAAATAATCTATAGAATTAAAATAAAAAATAAAAGTAAACAAACACAACAAACAGTTTTCGCCAAAGGGGCGGGGGAAAAATCGCGCCAACGTGGTGAGTATATGGCATCTGTGCCGGGATTTTTACCCTTTTATCTGTGCTTTCGGAAATATAAAAAAATTAAAAAATTCTTATATCAGGTGTATAATGTTTTGCATTTTTATACGGACCACTTCTCCATTTTAAGATTTTAAATGCTATTTATATCAGATATTTCTTTCTTGAGATTCCCACAAGTTTTTTCCGGTAATTTTTTTAGTTCGCTTATTAATTGTTTACAATTTGCCCCCCTGGCAATAACAATTATTTATCACAAAAAATGGGCACTTTTCATAACAAAAAACTATCGCCAAACTGTAACGCTAAATAAACGGGAGAACGTTGCCATTGAAATATCAAAATAAAATATAAGAATTTAAGGACACAATTGTTACTTTAATGAATGAAATAACTAATAAATCAGTAAAACATAATGAAAAATACACGCAAATGTCGAATTAAAAACCACTTGATGGCATAACAAATACGTATAATGCTTCTGGCATCATGTAAATGGGACTGTATTTTTGGCGTTTAATCTTAGTTTGGCGATAGTTTTTTGTTATGAAAAGTGGTCGACGGGATAATAGAGAAGTACCCAAAAATGGCTTAGTTTTGTTAAATTTGTTTGTTATGTATTTTCATTTCTTATTAAAATATCGAAAATGGCAATAAAATTTTATTTTAGCACCGTACTTAATTTTTTTAAATGGCTCAAAAACATGGTTTAATAAACGTATATTTGTAAATATTTTAAAAAACATGTTTTTCCGCTCTCTAGAAAAATTTGTAAGATTCTACAACTGCCTTTGGCACCAACCAGTACATGATACGGAACTTTTCCCTATTCAGATATACAGAAGAGGTTGATCACAAACAAGAGTAATGCTAGCAACAATATTGTTTTAACTCTATAAGAGTTAGAAACAATAATGATATTAAATTCCCCGATTAGCTTAGGGCCCGATTACGGAACTTTCTCCTAGGAAAAAAAAAACTGTAGAAGTCTTTTACATTTGTTTCGAATGAAGCTCGATCAACAAAGTATTAATTGATAATACAAACAACACTAATATTAACATGGGGGCAAAAGTTTGAATTTAAGTGTATATATTTGGAACCCTACCCCCCCCCCCCCCCCCAACGATATAGACAGACAGACGTGTTGATAGACGAGTAGTGTAACGGGAAGCGAGACAGGTAGAGACACGATTAAAGAGTAGGGTAGAAAGACAGACGGATACTGAGACGGGTATACAGAAGAGTAGAGAGACAGTAGACAGATGAGTTCGGAGAGAGACACAGCTAAGACATACGAGTAGTTAGACTGGTAGACACGTTTGTAGCAAAGCATGTTATCAATGTGGTTTGAAGTATACGAGTTTCTATAAATAGTTATACAAATAAACAAAGGAAATTTTTTTAATTCAAATATTAAATATTTGATTTAATATTTTATTTTTTAATATTTTATTTAGATATTTGTCACAAAGAAAATGTTGCAAAAATTAAATTAAATTTGCGTTAAACTACGCTTGCTAAAATACGCTATTGGCTGCAAATCTGATTATGTGACTTTAAAAATATCGTTTTAAAAGATCCGGCGGTTTTTTTTTTTTTTTTAAGTTTTGAGCAATTCCCGCTTAAGAAAATGAGATTATTTGCCAAATGTTATAAAAAAAATGCATATGAAAACATAACAGTATATGAATTTATATATGATATTTTGTAATTATATCATTCAATTTGCTATTTTTCATATGTTGTATATTTATCTATCTCTTGTCTATCATATGCTGTATATTCACTTAGATTCTTGTTGATATCTTCTTTATATCGTAATTGTTAACTTTATGTTCTCAGCAATATCACTCAGACTAATCCCTTTGAGGGAAGTCCTAGTAGTCTTTATTCATTTAGATTATTAAAATAAAATGTATTATATTTAAAGAAATCATTATTGTTAAAAAATTGACCTATTGAATTTCTTTTATTTGTATTTGCGTATTGTAAATGATAAAAGGGATGATAATGAAAGCATTGCTTTTTAGCCCGATAGGGTCAAATAATTTTATAAGATGTTTTGATTAATTTTATATAATTTAGGATCTATATGTACTGGCAGTCTGATTGATTTTTGTTTGTGTCTTACACATAAGGTGATGTAATACAAGATGAGAAATGTACGTTTATTTTTTCAAATTCTAATTCATAGCTATTTCAGTTACATCCCCGAAAATTCACCTTTAGTCGCAAGTTTTAACTTCAAATGGGCACAGACATCTCGAATTATTATAGAATGATTAATTTAATCCTTAGGCATAAAAAAAGTTTATTCATTCGCATTTCAAATACTGAATATTTATATTCAGTCAGTTTGTATCACGATGTTTTAACACTATTCGTTAAATTATTTCGCGTCGGCGTAAATCTTTTAATCTTAACACTACATGTTTAACACGATGAAAATGCAAATCAACATCAGCTAACTTTCATAATCATCATCACCTGTAAAAGTGCGAGTATAGCTCTTTTACAGGTTCTTTGTTGTAGGCGAATATCGCAAATTTTTGTCCATCCTACAAAATATTGGGTTACCATAGTTTTGGCAGTCGTGAGTATTGCCAAGTTTTGGGAGATTTAATGCCTGAGGAAGACCACTCGGCTGAGGGCGAACCCAGCCGTTGAGCGCTTAATGCCTTCCCCGGCTAGCTCCCCGGCACGCAGGGATTACACAGTGACAGTACAAACTTCGCCAAATGGCTGGTCCTGCCGGGCAAAGCCCCACGCGACAGGCGGTAGGAACTAAAGAAAAAAAAACCCCTTTTTTTACAATACAGAACAAATGTCTGTCGCTGTGACCAGCGTCACCACGCGACAGGCAGCGACAGACGAATGGTGGGATGGTAAGGGTGCGGCTGCATCCGGAGAAAAGTCCTCAGTTGGGAGAGAAGAGCAGTTCTTAGAACGTCTGTGCCAAATGCAGAGTTCGTTAGAAGACGGCACCAGTTGGTTGTTGAGTGTCAGTGTGGGATTTCCCCGCGACAAGGAACGCCACACCAAGACGCGCTGAAACCTCGCACACTGACAGAGGAAGGTTGTGTTGGTGGTGAGAATGATGAAGGTGGAGAATGCGCTACCAGTGATCGCGGATCCCACTCCTTTGCTTAGGTGGCGGATGGAGATTGGGTAGTTTTGGCACGTATGGAGAAGGGTGGAAGAATGGGTACCAATGGTTTCTCCAGTCCTCCTGGCTTGGAATGTGTGGCATGGTGGGTCCTTCTTGTGGTGGGCGTGTTACTTTGAAGTGCTGTGGATGCCTTAAACTTGTCTGTTCTGGTAATTGTTGTTGTTGTTGTGGTGGGAACTCTCTTGTCTGGGGTGCTGGTGTTGAGGGTCTTGGTGTTGGTGCGAATTCATATTCTAGATGTTGTCGTGTTTCTGCGTATATTTGTCTGTATGTGCTGCAGGTCAGGTCCGATGCCTGATGATTTGTCTTGAAGTGTGTGTCTTGTTGTTGGTTGTGGAACTTGCAGTTGATGCAGCTTGGTGGCTTGGTGCAGGTTGAGTCTGTGTGGGCTTCCCCGCAATTGACACAGGTTGGTGCCTCTCGTCTGCAGTGCTTCTCAACATGCGTGAGGGATTGGCACTTTCTGCATCGTGGGACTGTGGTGTGTGGCCTTAGGGAGTGTGTTGTTAGGTCGATGGTGAGGCCTCCATCTTCTATGATGCTATGTCCTAGTGATTTGGGAAGGAGTAGGATTAGGTCTTTTGAGTGGTTGTGTTTTCTGTTCTGGAGTTCTTTGAGTATACTGATTTCTTGTGTTGTGATGTCGTAAAGGGTGGTGACTGCTATTTTAATTTTTTCTTCTGTAGTTAATGTGGGGACGTCTAGGAGTATCATCTTTTGTAGTGGAAGTGGCTTGGGGATTGCGTGTAGTTTGTCTTTGAGTGCTTCGTTTTTGTGGATGTCTTCTCTAAGTGTGTTAAGGTCTTCGGTTGATTTACATTCGACCTCTATGTGGTGTCTTCTGTTTGTGATTTTGTTGGGCTTGACAGGTGCTGCATATGGATGTTGTCGGAGTGTAGAGACTATTGCCGTGCTTGTGAGTTCTTCTATCCCTTTGATTATGAGTGTTTTTTGTTGTGTGTCGTCTGGGAGCTTCTTGGGTTGCTGAGAAATGTGGCTGTAGGTGGGCAGTACGCTGCTGTTTTTGATGTCTGTTGTTAGGGCTTCTGGGGTAGTCTGTGGTTTGGTGTTGATGGCTTGTTGTAGTGCTTCTACTATTTGTGAAGTGTCGGGGAGCTTTTGAATTAGTTGGTTGTGATTGTGCAATAGTTGCTTGTGGTGTTCTCTTGTTTCGTGTAGTTGATCTTCCAGGCATCGAACCCGCTCTGTGAGTGCTGTGTTTTGATTCTGAAGCTCTAACATTTCTCATAGGGTGAGTGTATCCGCCTGGTCGATGTTATTCAGTATTGATTTTAGTGTTGGTAGAGTCTGTTTTTCTGGCTGTGTGTTTCTTTCCAGGCTTCCTGAGATTTGTACGAGGATCCCCCTGGCTTTGTTGGTGAGTTTTGCTATTGTGACTTCTTTCTGGTCTTCTGTGTAGAGGGAGGAGTTGCTCAGGTGGTGGTGTTTTGGTTTGAGTGAGATGTGCAATTGGTCGTCTGTGTCATCGTCTGTGCTTGATGGTACTGTATACGCTGGAATTTTGAAGAAAGGATTGGGCTCCTTGAGGTTGTCTGACGCTGTACTTGACATATTTTGGCCTTTGAGTTTTGAGGTTCTGCGTTTAGGGGTGCGGCTCATGCTAACTGTGGAACAAAATAATGAGATGAAGAAAAAAGAAGACTACAGACCCTTGGCCACCGGCGACACTCTTCCTGTCCATAATGTCTACGTAGGCCAGCAGCATGTTTCTAATGAGAGAAGGTGAGTGAAGAGAAGTTTTTTGGGTGTTTGCCATGCACTGCTAATAGGAAGGGTGGGGTCACAGGAAGAATGGGGTACACTGAAAATGAGAGGGGGGGGGGGGCGGAACAAGAGCCAGCACCAGCAGGGCACATGCCCGCAGAGTGGCCGCTCGAAAGGGGAAGAGTAGGGAGAAGGTACTTGAGGGAGTGCTGTGGGATGAATGTGAATCC
This sequence comes from Maratus michaelseni, assembly GCA_963931845.1. Classification (NCBI taxonomy): domain Eukaryota; kingdom Metazoa; phylum Arthropoda; class Arachnida; order Araneae; family Salticidae; genus Maratus; species Maratus michaelseni. The sequence goes on along the minus strand of OZ007588.1, from coordinate 190,514,001 downwards.
TGGAAGATGATCACAGCAAAGTGGTGAGTACCTGCGCACTAAGTGGGCTATAATCACTTGGGCACTGAAAAAGCAGAAAATAATGCCTGAAAGAGCTTATGTGCCAACTTGTACATCCGACTAAGAATGTGAAATGAAGAATAATGTGAAGAAAGTTTAAGTTAAATTTGTCGAAATAAGTTTAAGTCCAATTTGAGTGAAGAAAAATGTTAAGGTTTTATTTGCGTGCTAAAAAAGTTAAAGTTTTATTTGGGTTAGGTATCCTGATTAAATTTTGGGTGAGAAAATGACAAAGTTATTTTTTTTTTGTCGAAATAAGTTAAAGTCCAATATGAGTGAAGAAAATGTTAAAGTTTTATTTGAGTTAGGTGTTCTAATTAAATTTTGGGTGAAGAAATGACAAAGTTATTTTTGTCGAAATAAGTTAAAGTCCAGTTTGAGGGAAGTAAATGTTAAACAAGTTTTGGGCTGCCATAGTTTGGACAAACGCGTCTGTCTAAGCACAATCTGGCCATCGTATGTCGACACTCTCAAATGTAGGCACACTAATTGTAGGTACGTTTACAGCGCCTAGAACATATAGTGTGGCAATCGTCTATTCCGAAAGTGCTAAAAATTTGAATCCAATAAATGTCCAACGATGTTGAACAATAAATGTCGATTGTAGTGACCTCTGGTATCTCAAATGTGAACATTGTATAAGGATTGAATAAGAAAAGAACAGCTGAGGTAACATTGGGTAAAACAACTTTGGGATACCTGTCCTTCTTTATGATTCCAACAGTACATGCGATCTGATTGGTGTACAAATAAATCATCTATGATTTGATTGGTCTACGATTAACTCGTCTACAATACGACTGGTCTACGTCCCAATGATGATTCTTTGCAAAGAAAACGTCGTAAAGTACGTTGATGGGTTGACGAAAGTATTTCTTTGTAAAAATGCCCATTCCTTATTGAGAAAACACTTCAGTCGATGAAGAGCGAGCAGATGTCGCTGCGATCGACATTTATCGTTCAGCATCGTTAGACATTTATCGGATTCAATATTTTAATACTTTTTAAAGCATTAATGGAATAGCCGGTTGCCACATTATATCTTCTAGAAGCTATAGCAGGTTGCCTCTATCTGAGGGATGACATACACATAAAGCGCATGCTCAGAATGTGCTTAGAAAGACGCGTTTTCCCAAGCTATGACAAACTTACATTCCAGATGTTGTCAATTCGCATACACAAGTGAGACATGTTATAAAGCATAAGTTTTGCGATAATGGTAGGCAAAGATGCTTGGCGAATCGCTTTTCTCCAGAATCGTCTCAAACAATCAAATTTCATATCCCCTTCAGATCGGATATTTAAGATAGCTCAGACCGCCGAAGTCACTGAGGGAGTTTGTGGAACTCCTTCAGTGAGTTCGAACTTTTTATGAATAGATACAGCCACTACCACCCACTCTTATTAGCTGCGGAAGCTCGCTTTAACTGATTGGATGATGAAGCTGGATTTAACTTGCGCGCAGGAGCACATTTTACACTTGTTCAGATCTCAGACACAGGGACGTTCAATGAGTTATCTTAGATGAGTTTTGCGGTGTGAACAGCATCTATAATTCCGGGGTGTACTACCTCTAAAATGACGGTCTAAGATATCTTAAATATGCAATCTGAACGGGATATCGAGACACTCTAATGGACTCTCATATCGAGACACTCTAATGGACTCTCATATCGAGACACTCTAATGGACCATATTCTCCCTTTGGGTTCAAGGCTACGATTTCGAAAATGTTTCCCCAAAGCACGTAACTGCGCCATCACAAGAATATGGTCCATTAGTACTATATTACCCCGTTCATACTAGGCCATTTAAGTGACTTAACTAACGTTTTTGAAGCGGGCAACCCGGAACGAGGTTTGACTTCTTCATGCATTGCTACGGTGTTTGAGAACGTTCATTTAAGTCACTGAGAGTTAAGTAACTTAAATCCTCTAGTCTGAAGGAGGTTTTAGGCATGCATCCTTGTTAGGAAACGAGTCATTTCATAAGTAAGGGTATGTGCCCTATTCTCCCTTTGGGTTTCAGCGACAATATTTCTCCAAAGCACGTGACTCTTGACATCACCAAGAATATGGTCCATTGTAGGCGCTTTCTCCGCTTAGACGAAAGTGCTGTTTTTCGTATCAAATCCTTGCGCTCGGATCAAGTTTTCGAGTGTAAACGACTTCTTCCAAAAAGCAACAATTTTTTCCAAACTTGCTAAACCACCTACAGCTGATGATACAACCAAGGCAACACTAGATACCGGGCTTGCTCATTCACTCTCAAAACGTCACAAATGGTGGCTGACCGCGACCAGCGATTGGTCCAAAGCAACGCGCCCATCGTTTTGTGCCAATCGCTGTATGTCTTTCCTCCTAGTCAGCCACCTTTTGTGACGTCATCATAATGAATGAGCAAGCCCGGTATGTAGTGTAGCCCTGATACAACCCAAGTCTCGGAGGCAATGACAATTGCGAGGCAGACGAAAAAGATAGACTGCCCACTAGCGTCCTTCTTGAGTCACTTTTCTCACTTCGCAGACAAAAACGTCAGGAAGCCGAACCAACGTTTCGAAAACAGCATCACCAACGAGTTCGAAAGAAGGACGGTGGTGCGGCAGTCTATCTTTTTTGTCTGCCTCGTGATAATTGCGATTGATATGATAAAATCAGCATTGGAAATATGGCAGTTGTCAATGGCGACTGAGAGGATCATGGAGGTTAAATATAAAGATTGTATGCTGATATCAGCTGATTGCATCATCCTTATGCTTAAATAGGCAATTTTTATAAAAACTTTAGAATCTCACATATCACATTGCAGATGACACATTACAGAACTTGGTTATACTCGTGGCTCACACCCAACTAAATAAGTTCGTTCGCTAACGCTCGCCAGTTCGCTAAAACCATCTACATAAACTGCCGGTTAAGCCCAAAAACTTGGTCGAACGCTCAAATGAAATTAATGATTAACCTGGTTGGACCTGATCGCGACCGAAGTTCAATCCAGATTAATAGTGAATACCATTTGAGCGTTCGACCGAGGTTTTAGCGCCTAACCGACAGTTGAGGTAGAAGGTGAATACACGCATTAGACGAGTTAGACAGGTCAAAAACATTAGTTTGGCGATAATGGCAGGCTTGCGATGTCATTGTTTTAGAAGCGACATCCCTAGAGTGCGGCTTTCAATGCAGGGAACAGGTGAAAGTTAGATGGGGCAATATCGGGGCTATAGGCACCACCATGCGATCAACAATTTGACGAGATATGACCTTTTCACAATAGACCTCTTCGGTCTGCAGGTGTTCATGGATGACGGGCACACTAGTCCCACGTGTCCATTCATACCGGATAATAACAAGGACTTCCATTGGCGACCACATTGTCAGTAGTCTGTCTGCCATCGTGATTTGTATTCGAATAACCTTGGGCACGCCAGTCTGCTGCTACTCTCTTTCGTATGTGCTCTGCGCATGCGTCATTCGTCCTCCGCTAGTGCTCCTTCCGTCGCTGAACCAGCAACGGGTGTGGATTCTTACAGAGATTGTTTGTTTTACTTGGTGAACCATCTTCTCTTTAAAAAAATGACGAAACTTACTTTCGGAACGTCCCTCATACAAAATAAAGTCGTTAAATTTATGTCCAAAATTTCCTCGACTAATCAAATTTTATTGCTCGTATATCGCCCCTCTCTTTTAGAGGCTACTTTATACATAATCACTCTTTGCAAGCCTGTCATTATCATCAAGGTGGTGTTTATTCTAAATAAAATGACTAATCGACAAATGAGTACAGCCAAATTCTATAATGTGGTTTGCCATATTTGAACAAAATTTTCCAATTTGGACATGCGCCCTAGGAGAGAACTCAGGCTCTCATCTAGATGTTGTACATATAGCGTTGCAAGATTTTCAAAAACCCCAGTTTATTCACGAAAAAAAAAACCCGTTTTTTTTTTTCCTGGGAATTTAAAGCAAAATTGGGTATTTTGAAAATTTCCGATAATTTTCAAGCTATCAATATTTTAATAATGTATAACATAGGGAATATTTTAAAAAGGCGACTAACCATTAATCACAAGGTTTTTATTATTTTCAATTATATTTACGTTTAATAATATTGAAGAGAAAATGTACAAGATTGCAATTACATCCTTAGCTTTATCTTGAATTAGCAGATAGATAATTTAAAAAGCAGTATATACAAGGTGGCCATAATTAAGCTGACGGTACTCAGAGTGTTCTGTAGTCGATCTAATTGCGAGAATGGCGCCAAATTTTGTAGGAAGATTAAACAAGACGGGGGACGAAGGATTCCGCGAAAAAAAAAATTAGTTCCAAAAGTCACCGTCAGGGGAATATGTGGTGCTGTGATATTCGAAAAAGAGAGTTTCAAAAAATGAAGAATCAGCACTGAAATAAAATTACCGTTCATTTTTACTAATTTAGCAATTTAATCCAAGCTCAAAATGGTAACAGTTTATAAAAAGTTACATAAACACTGCTAAAGTTTCTTTATCTGCAATTTCCCTTACAGAGCCCCAAAGAAAGCAACAGCAGAAGAAGAAGTTCTTTATTCAAATTTCACGTTACATCTTTTGGCCCAGTGCCAGCTTGTTCGGCTTTAAAAGGTAATGTGCTACTGTTAGGAGCAATTTCATTGAAAGTTATCTTTCATAATGTCTCCTTCTTTAGTAGAGCGAGCTCTACTAGTCAAATTCTTTTACCTCAACCAGTGCAATGCGCCAGCCGCTTTTCGTGCTTTTAGAAACCACAAAAAAATGCGTAAAGGTAACGGTCCTTTGTCAGTTAAGGGTTTAAAAGCAATGGTTGAGAAGTTTGAGAAAACAGGTTCTCTAAATGTTCAGTCAGGCAGAGGACGAAAACCCGTATCACAAGATACAATCGAAGAAGTGGCAATGGCGATTGTCGACAGAGCATCAGACAATATTGCTACCACTTCCAGCGCTCGTGGAATAGCTCGGAATCTGGATATGCCTTATTGTACCTTATGGAAAATCCCACGAAAGATTATCCACTTCTATCCGTACAAGATCAGCCGTGTACAAGAGTTACGTCACACCGACCATGATAAGCGATTGACTTTTGCTCTCACTTTCTTGCCAGAATGGAGTTGGATGATGCTTGGCCCTGGAAAATCTTATGGGGAGACGAGGCCCACTTTTACCTGAGTGGAACTGTAAATACCCAGAACTGCCGAATTTGGGATAACAAGTCACCAAGAGCATTCAAGGAAATTCCTTTGCATTCACCAAAGATAACTGTTTGGTGTGGTTTTACAGCAGATATGATCATAGGTCCATTCTTCTATGAGAACATTACTCCGACAGGACCTGTAACTTGTTCAGTTACCGGAGACAAATATCGCCAAATGCTAAACAACTTTGTTATTCCGGCACTTCAGCAAAGACAGTGCCTGGAGAAAATCATTTTCATGCAAGATGGAGCCCCTCCACATATTTCTTTGCAGGTACAGCAGCTGCTACGACAGAAATTCACAACTGAAAGAGTCATTAGCCGCTGTTTTCCAACTGCATGTGGCCACCTCGGTCCCCTGACTTTACACCCTGCGACTTTTGGCTATGGGGTTACCTAAAGTCCAAGGTCTATCACGGAGGTGTCCAGTACCTGACTACGTTGAAGGATAACATATCGCAAACTGTACGGGAGATTCCTGGAGACATGTTATTCTCTGCTGTTAGAAATGCTGTGCACAGAATGCAATATGTGGTCCGCAAAAACGGCGGCCACATCGAACCTGAGTTGGATGTGCTAAATAAACGGTAATTTTATTTCAGTATTGATTCTTCTTTTTTGAAACTCTCTTTTTCGAATACACAGCGCCACATATTCCCCTAGCGGTGACTTTTGGAACTTTTTTTTGCGGAATTTTTCGTCCCCCGTCTTGTTTAATCTTCCTACAAAATTTGGCGCCATTCTCATAATTAGATAGCGCTACAGAACACTCTGAGTACCGTCAGTTTAATTATGGCCACCTTGTATTTAAAATCTTGACGGTTCTTAATTTAAATGCTATAGGCTTATTAAATTGATACAAATATGCAGAATGAAATCAACCCAGGACAATGTTAATATGAAATAAACAGTTTTATATATATATATAAGTATGTCGTCGGCTTACTGTTTGTTTTATAAGTGATACTCAGATTTTTAGTTGGAACCGATTTTCTTCTGGCACAAGAATTAATCATATGTAGCCTTTTATTTTCATTATTTTCAGTGTTGGATTCTTATCTTCTTTCCCATTGTCTAATTTATTTCGAAAGGGAATTTTTTCCAATGGTTAATAATTTAAAACTTTAAGAAATACAAAGCCGTGACAACTAATTTTTATTTGTGCATTCTTATTAATAACTACTAAAAAGCTAATAAATTTATTCATTAGTTTTATTTATTACTAAAAAATATCGAATCGTTAAATAACCAGAATGATATTATTTATAATACTTATTAAAAAAGTCGGTTGTTTTGACTAAAGAGTAGAATATATTAGCTAGCATACATGCGATTTTACCTGGAATGATATAATAAAATAAAAGAGACTCCAAGTTTAGCGAAGGAATATAATTAATTACAATGAATGTTAAACACTATACAAACAGTGTATTTGGGAATTTTTATAACAATTTTCTACCAAACTGTTAACCTACGAAGAACTATGAGTTATCTCAAATCTAATATATTCACACCATTTCTATTATCCATTTCAAGATTCTTTCATAAATTTAAGTTTTTAAATGTTCCAAGCTTATGCATTTTTGACATGCAGTGTTTACTTATTTAAACACTAGCAAGCTACGCCCGCTACGCAGGTCAATTTCTCTTAACGCACCTTTAATCAATCGAAATATTGACCTTGAATTTGACCCAAATTAGGCCAATTCTCTGTAGACTCTATTATGGAATATGTCAGCTTTAAAAAAAAAAAAAAATAAATAAATAATTGTGTTACATTATGGCGTCTATGCGGGGAAAAATCTTTTCTGTTAGATTTTAATGAAGTTACTATACTTCAAATTGATATGCCTCACTCAGGTGGACTAAAATATGCTTTTTGTGGAGAATTAAATAAAAATCATGTACTCGTGACATCATAATTTACTTTTATATTTTAACAGAATAATAAGGCTACTATGATTTGTGACTCGTGCTGACACATTGCTGTTATCATTTTTTTTTACGCGTATAGTTTTCGCTATGGCACTCCATTGTGAAATTTGGTAATTTTTGAAATTCAATATTTGAAAAATGGCATAATCAGTGGATTTGAAATTTATATCAAGAAAAATACAATTTTTTACCTTTCTAACGCAGTTTGTCTAACAATTTTCTGACAAATACTTTTCGAGCAATTAATTTTTCCAGTAACTTCAAATGTTTCATTTTCCGAGATTAATCTGTGGCAACGATTAGCGAAAATCCCAGTCGTCAGCAACGCATAGCTTTTTATTAAAGAGGATACTTATACCGTCATACCCATATGAAACAAATCTTCCCAAAATAACCAACGCATAAAAAAAAACCCTCCTTTTTTTTGCTAAGTGGTTAACGTAATTTAATCCTCTTTAAGATAGTATGAAATCAAGTTATGAGTAGGAAAAAATGTAGCAGGGAAATGTTTTTCATTTTCTTATTTTTTAGATATGGGAATTTTAACTTGCTTTATTTACGGAAAGCCAGTATTTTGACATTAGTTCTCAAATACAGTCAATAAATAACACAACATCAAATTTTAGTATCCTTAACAATATCTAAAAGTCTTAAAACTGTCATTTATATTATGCAAGGTGATGCGTACACTCTTACAATTTCCAAGGAGTCTGACACGACTATTACAGATAAGAAATCTTTGCCTAATATTTTTTCTTCATATTAAAAATCTTTATGTAATGGACCCTACTTCTTCCGACGTCAGAGTCACGTGCTTTGTGGAAACATTTCCAACATTGAAGTCCTTAATTATGCAACGACTCGTTTCGCAATACAAGGCTGCATGCCATAGAGCAGTAACGAACCATATTTTTGTGACGTTGAGACACGTGCTTTGCGGAAAGATTTCGGAAATCGTAGCCTCGAACCCAAACGAAGAATAGGGTTCATTGATCACAGAATTTTTAATATTTTTTTGCGTTAACTAAGCCGAAAAATTCTATAAGAAAATTGTGGTGAAACTGAATGCACCCTGATTACGAAAACAGCACATTTTTTTTAAAGATTTCTCGGATTTGCATTTTCTCGACAAAATTCTTAATACCCTGTTCGGGTATCGGACACTTAAGATATCTTAGACCGCCATTTTTGAGATAATCCACTGAACATCGCCGTGTCCAAGATCTGAACAAACATAGAATATGCTCATGCGCATATGTTAAAGGCAACTTCAACAGCCAATCGGCCACCAGAGACAATCAGAGTGAGTGGTACTGGCTGTATCTAGCAATAGAAAGTTCGAACTCACTAAGTGAGTTTCTGGAACTCCCTCAGTGAGTTCGGTGGTCTAAGATATCTTAACTATCCGATCTGAACCGGGTTTAAAGATCCCAAATTTCACAGTTTCTTCCCCAAATTCCACATGTTTCCCCTTGCTTCAAAACTTTTAATACATTTGTAAAACAAAATGAGAAGAATACATATACACAGCATATAACGTGGTTTATTGCTAGTTTATTTACATTGCAATAAGTAATAAGTCACTCAGATTTATAAAACATTACATCATCTTTATTTTATTATATGGATCAATGAATACATATTTTACAAATGAACAAATTTGGTCAAGATATCTATAAACAGATATGTCAATGTAGACTGACACTGATCACAAAAATGGGCTAAATTAGCAGTTACAGTCACAGGTGAAGACGTTATAAAGCATTTAAGTGTATCAAATCTAATTAATAAGAACTGATATAACATACACTTTTTTGCCAAGAAAAAGTATGTCTTAAAAAGCAATAAATTAAAAACAAATGCAACTTTCTGTACAGACCAAAATGTTTGCAGTGTTATTTTAAATATTATTTCAGGTTATAAGGAACTTAATCGTACAATTTGTTTCATTTTGAAAAGTCCGTTTTCAAACGAGCTGACAACTCCATTGCATAAAAAAGGAGGGAGATTTTGCTTCTATAATACGATGATATAGAATGTATAAAAAATTTATATACATATTTCCCCTTAAAGAGTTTTTTTTATAAACAATATATTTAGAATAAATAAAACTTTTTACACAAATTAATAATTTTAGAATGCTATAATTATAAGTATCATTCAAATCATAAGGTACTTATGTCACACAATTTGCTTTATTTTTATTTTAAACATTGTAATTTGTTGAGTAAAATATAAAATTAAATTTCATATTCTCCAGCGTGAACCTATTTATACTTTTCTCTTAATTGTAAAATATTTCTCAGAATTAAAACGAAATTTAACCCATGCGACTGAAATTAATTATATTTAAATTGATGGGAATGCTCAAAATGTATGTAAATTAAGTAATAATTCACTCAAGCTTTAAAATCGCAGGCTCCATTTAGAAATAGGATACATACATATTTATTTTTATTTAAAATAAATTATTTAAAAGCATGAAACATTTAAAAATTATAAACAAGAATCAAAAGTTTAATATGACTTCATATATAGTAAAATATCATCACAATAAATATTTAAATATATTTCATATTTTCTTCAATATTCAGTTTGTTACTAATTTTATTACATATAAATAGTAAATTATATAACATTTTTTCTAAAAGAAAATTTTAAATTCATGAATTAGTTATATTTTGTGCTTAACAATTTAAAAAAGGCTCATTATAAATTACATTAAGTTCCTACATTCAACCAAATATTATGAGCTAAGGAAAATGATAAAAATGTTCTTCAATTAAAAGAAAAAAGTTTGAAGAAAATATATTTTATTTAACATAACTTAATTTTATAAAGATAATAATTTTAAAACGATAGTAAATTTTGTGAAAGGATTTATTTTCCAGAGAAAACTAAATTATAACTTTATGTAAAATTATTTTTAAATTTTTGAGTCAAAAATTTGATTTATAAATACTTTTCTAAATTAATATAACAATTTTCGAGAGTGTTAATATAAATGCATTTATATATTTCTTGATATTCTAAATATATGCAACCAAACCTTCATATATCGAAACGTTAATGAAAAAAAAAAAAAATGTATCAAGTTATGAGAAATTCGAGTGATTAATTAAAATGTGTTTATTTTTGTCTCGAAGAACAAATTTTCTTCAAGATATAGAAAATTCAAGTTATAGAGACATTTGATTTTAATTATATTTGAGTGTTTTTAGAATTAATGATTTGTACTTAAAAAATAAAGAACATTAATAAGCCATAAAAAGAGTCAAACTGGAAAATATTAGTGTTTTAAACATATTTGCCCCAAAATATTTTTACACTACTCTATAAACTTTTACAGTATTTTGAAGTTCAAGAGGAGTCAAACAAATTGACACGAGTTCTCAAATGAATTCCTTATTTCAGAAACACCATAACTGACAAAATATTCTAAATTGAATTAACACTGGTTTTCTTAAGTTTATTGACGTTTTGATTGGTGCAAAAATTTACTAAAATAACTATCTGTATACTCGTATTATAGCGTCTAGAAGATATAGTGCATAGATTAACATATAAGATAGGACACAATCATACAGCGTAATGGTAATGCCATGACGATCGCAGCGACTGTAGTGACAAGGCGGAAGAAACTTCTAATACACGGAATATTTCTGCTTTTGAACGTTTATCTTATTATGATGATCTTTCAATGCTACATGTTTTCAACTTTGTATGAAAAGCGGAATGCGAAAGTTTTGAATTGCGTTTTGTATGTAGAGAAAATTCTGCCTGACATATTTTAACATGTTTAAACATACTAAACAGTTCTGAAAATAACTGTTGTTTCAATAATAATAATAAAAGAAATAATAAAAATGAAACCCTTTTAAAATAAACTTAACGCACCAATGGTCAATTTGAAGAGAATCATCTGCCTCGAAGAGAAAAGAACATATATTAAAAATATAAAGCATAAATAGATTTCATACCCATAGGTAAATTTTGGAAGTTTTGTCCCCGTTGCACGAGGCTAACGAAAAAGAAAGGCTACCGCGGTGCTTTACGCGTATCTTTTTTTACAGACCGTCGGAGTCACGTGATGCTCGAATGCACCAATGCAGGTGTACGAAAAGAGCATCACGTCACTCTAGTGGTCTGTAAAAAAAGATAAGTGAAATGCACCGCGGTAGCCTGTCTTTTTCGTTAGCCTCGCTGTTGCAGTAGTGACGCTACTACTGCCACATTGCTGCCATTACAGATTTTGCGGTAACTTTCCTAACTTGTATGTTAATCTATGAAATAGTGTGGCAACCGGCTGTTTCAAATGTGCTAAAAAATTGAATCCGATAAATGTCGGCTATGCTCAACGATAAATGTCGATCGCAGCGACATCTGCTAGCTCAAACGTAAACATTGCATAAGGATTGAATTGAGAATAAGGAAAGGGCATGTTTACAAACAAACAGTTCCTTAAACCAATCAACCACTTCATTTTTGCCATAGCTATCATTGCAGGAATCGTCATGGCGACATAGACCAATCATATTATAGATCAGTTCAACGTAGACCAATCAAATTTCCCCTTTCATATGTACAGTAGGAGTCATAACGAACGAACAGGTTTTTCTTGCTAACCAACCGTAATTGAACCAACAGTGACGTCATATGCCCTTTCCCCGAGGCTAACGAAAAAGAAAGGCTACCGCGGTACTTTACGCATATCTTTTTTTACAGACCGGCGGAATCACGTGATGCTCGAATCCACCAATGCAGGTGTACGAAAAGAGCATCACGTCACTCTCGCGGTCTGTAAAAAAAGATATGCAGAATGCACCGCGGTAGCCTGTCTTTTTCGTTAGCCTCGCCCTTTCCCGAGGCTAACGAAAAAGAAAGGCTACCGTGGTGCATTACGCATATCATTTTTTACAGACCGCGGGAGTCACGTGATGGTCGAATGCACCAATGCAGGCGTACAAAAAGTGCTACACGTCACTCTAGCGGTCTGTAAAAAAAGATAAGTGGAATGCACCGCGGTAGCCTGTCTTTTTCGTTAGCCTCGCCCTTTCCCGAGGCTAACGAAAAAGAAAGGCTATCGTGGTGCTTTACGCGTATCTTTTTTTACAGACCGCCGGAGTCACGTGATGCTCGAATACACCAATGCACGTGTACGAAAAGAGCATTACGTCACTCTAGCGGTCTGTAAAAAAAGATAAGTGGAATGCACCGCGGTAGCCTGTCTTTTTCGTTAACCTTGCCCTTTCCTCGATGCTAACGAAAAAGACTGGCTACCGCGGTGCCTTCCACATATTTTTTTTTTACAGACCGCTAGAGTGACGTGATGCTCTTTTCGTACACATTCATTGGTGCATTCGAGCATCACGTGACTCCGGCGGTCTGTAAAAAAAGATATGCGTAGAGCACCGCGGTAGCCTTTCTTTTTCGTTAGCCTCACCCTTTCCTTATACGTTTCGGCCGGTGAAGAGCTAGCAGATGTCGCTGCGATCGACAGTTATCGTTAAGCATCATTCGACATTTGATGGATTCAAAAATTTTTAGCACTTTTTAAAGCATTACTGGAATAGCCGGTTGCCACGCTACATCTTCTAGATGCTAGATTCGCGTTTCGCGTCCTTGATATACTCCTTAATATACTTTAAACCTGCGTAAGCGGTACCATTTAGATGTTTAAATAGGTATATAAATTTGCATAGAGGCTTTTAAATTTGTATTTTAGATAATGCTTTACTTGTTAGCAGCACTTTTCGCTGGACTAATTTTCTACATTGTAAAAAATGATTAAGTCACTTTTCTCCAGTTCGTCTAGCATGCTTGAAGTTCAAAGGTATCTGAAAATCTTTTCAACATTTGAATTTATTTAAAATTGTTGTATCTGACCAAAATGAGGTTCAATTTTACTGAAATTTTCAGATGTTAGTTTTTACCCTTAACTTAACTAAATAATATCATAAAAATTGTAAAACAGATTAAAGTACAGAGGTGAAATGCATTTTCTTGTAGAAAACCAATAACTTCAAAATGACTCCCCCCCCCGCCTCCTTTCGAACTTTAATTATTTTACTATTTTTTGTAGAGAGTAGTCCTTAACATTCTAGATTATTTTCGTAAAGAAAATATCTACTTATAGCTTGTCTAAGCAGCTTTTCTTAAATAATCAAACATTTAAATTCTGCTTTTAGAGGATTTCTGAAATAAGCGATTCAAATGCTCTTGTACTACGTTCACACCGCAATATTTAAATTAATTCACACTCCCCAATTCTCTCAGTGAGTTCCACAAACACACTTTGTGATTAGAAACAATTTATGGCTAGATACAGCCACTACCACACACTCTCATTGGCTGTTGAGGTTCGTTTTAACTTATCCACATACGCACATTTTCGATTTGTTCAGACACTGTCAGATTCAATGCATTAACTTAGACGAATTGTGCAATCTGAACAGGTATTTATAATTCTCGTCGTACCACCTCCCAAATTCGAGCTAATTTAATTTAAATTTGCGGTGTAAACATAGCAGCAGGTAACAAGTGTACTTCAAACATAATTATTTCATTTGTTATTTAAATAACTTATGATATTTAACTAAATAAATATATCAGTATTAAAGACAATAATGATGATTTACGTCTATCTAAGACGTCAGGGAAACTATTATGAGTTGATGCATGCAAATAAATGCTAACTTTTTGTAATTCAATATTATCTAAAACTCTGTTTTTAAATATTTTCTCTTATAACAATTTTATAGTTAATTAAACTAGCCGAGAAGGAAATCACGTAAATTATAGCTTTTGCCAAAATATAAAACTCATATTTTTGATGTCACATTATGCGCATCTGTATATTTTATAAAATATATATTAATTACCACATATAAAATGCACCTGGTATATTCAATTATATTTTGAGGAAATTCTAATTCGACCAACTGAAAAATACAGTGCATTCCTATATTGTTTACTCAGTTAAATTAATGCTTTTTTTTTTATTTACAAAGAAGCTTTATTGTAATTAAGTGAATATGCCGCTGTAATCAAAATATACTAAAATAACAAAACAATCATTCAAAAACATAAAACAAATATATACAATGATACAAATGTATAATAAATTTTTAAAAACGAACAAATTTTTTTGGCATAATTTGATCTTAAATATGGCAAGATGAAACCCATAAATAAACATGAATTTGAAAAATGATAAAACATACAAATGATGATAAAATAACAAAATATATCATAATTTATTTTTACATTTGGAATGATGCAAAATGTAAAACATATCACAAAGAAAATTTTGATATAAAAACGTTTATTGCATTACACCATTAATTTTGATTTAGATGATGAACACAAAAGAATGTCTTAATATATTGCAGAATGTTTTTCGAAAAATTTTCATATTAGAAAAAACAATATTTATTTTTTAATTTTTCAGTGGAAAAAAACACAAGTATTTGTTAACTTTTACAATACTGTAATTTACTGCCTATAATCCTTGGCTGTGCATGAACCATTTATGGATTATTTTTCAAGAAACAAAGAAACAAACAAAAAATTCCCAGAGTCATATAATTAGGGTTATTTATTTAGAACCTTTTTACTCATAGCATGTGTTCGATAGAAAAAGTCAATTATGTCCGCAGAGATTCTAGAAAAAGAAGAAAGGAGGCACACGGGTAAATTCTATACAAAATTGCATGCTCGAGACTGACCGAAATGACAGGCTGCCGCACTGCGTTACACGTGGACCCTTTTTGGGACCTCTTGAGGCACGTGATGCTCTTTTCGCGACGCAGGTGCTGGAAAAGCACGAATGCATGTGCATGAAAAGAGTATCATGTGACTCTAGTGGTCCGAAGGGAGACGAACGCGAAACTTAATGCGGCAGGGGATCCTGTCTTGTTTGCCAGTTTCGTACACGCATGCCCATATATGACGTCACTATTTTCATGTAGCAATCAGTCTTATTACGACTGATGCATCTCATTTTAATGTAATTAAAAGATGGTTTTCATGAAAAAGGATCAAAAGAAAAAAATGAAAACGCCATTTGCTACTCTTACTTGATAAACTATTTTTTGCGTAAAGAAATGTGTTCTTTTTTATCTTCTTTTTTCAGATTGTAAACTCTCTCTCTCTAAAGGAAAAAAGAAAGCCCTACTCAATCTGGAGAAGATACTGAAATTATGCTAAAAATTCTCGTAAACTCAACTGTGTATGCATAAAGAGCAACGTTAAAATGTAATAATAATCAAACCTTTCTGAAATCAGATTGTCCTGGGCTTGAGCCGGACGATTGGAAACCTTACATGCAATCCCCTGACAGTTTTATGCGCCTTTTAATTTGTTCCCATACAGGTACAGGAACATTTAGCTTCATGAGAATGAATGAATCATGGCTTCAGGAAAATATTTATACCGAGTTATTAAAGAGGGTCAGGGGTCAAAATTTTATTTTCTTTATTTATAGGCATTTGTTTAAATTTTTTTTTTTCCTGAAACGTATCTTTCTATAAAAATTACTTTTCTGAAAAAAGTTTTTGAAACATTTAAAATTTATTTGTAAAAAAAAAAAAAAGTTAAACATATTTAATTTTTGATATAACTCATGAAATACATGGATATAACTCATGAAACTCATCACTTGCGCGATTTCATTGCTTTTTTCCCTTTTGTGTGCAGAAAAAAATATTACTCACAAAGTTTATAATAAATTTAAAATTTTTAAAAAAGAGGATTTTTGAGAGTGATTTGAATTTTGAAGAATATACTTTCAAACATTTTACATGAAATTTAAAATCCCGAAGACATTTTATTGAAAACATAATATAAAAACTCTGTTCAAAATTTCATACACTTTTCTTGCAAGGAAGTTTAGAAATATCCTTTTAAGCATGACAAATTAATAAAAAGTCCATTCGGAGATAAATGGACTTAAAGTTTTAGTTATGGGCGTGGTAAGACTGATAGCACAACACAAAAATTGTGTTACATCTGCTGATGGAATTATTGTAGAAATACGCGTGCTTTATTTAATTTATCTATCTTTGTAGTAATTTACTGGTAAATAAAATAAAAATTCCTTTATTTTAAAGTTTTGACTCCCAGACCTCCTTAAGGTATAATTAGCAAACATTTCTGTATTTATTTTGGGTTCTTTCGAGCAGTAGCGTCATTTCAGATTTTTCTTGCATTAAGTCCAGATTTTCTGCAAATTTGAAATGACCTGGTATTTTCTTGCATTCATGTTTGATACATACTTCCAAAGAATTATTTATACAGGTGTAATTTATTTCCATGGAAAATTTATTGGTAGAAAAAAATCAAAAAAATCAAATAGTTTGAAAATAAAGAAACAGATGATGATTAAAAAAGTCTTAAATTCAGAGAAGAACAATTGCCCCACCCTACCCTCTGCTTTTGGAAAGAAAAACAAATGCGGATAATCTGCACTTTAAAAAATTTCCCTTTCCTAACAAATTATCCGCGGATAATAGGCAGAAAATTACGGTAATATATGTATCTAAATAAAATTCTTATCACAATTTATTACTAATACAGAGCTTCTTCTCCATTTCATAATTTCATATCCAAAGGAAGTCCACAAGTCGACCTTGTATTCTGAAACTAATTTTCATAACTATTAAAAAATATGAGTATTTTTATTCAAACTATTCATTCTACCACAACGAAAGTAGGTATTTTTCATTCATTAATGATGAATTTTTAGTGAGAAGTGAAGGGTCGTGAGTGAGGAGGAGGATAAGGAGATCACGCTGCAGTTCTGTCCGCTTAGGGTGAAGAATAAGAGTTCTGATAATCATTTACTGTACAAGAATATAATTCTTCTCCTAATTTATTACAAAGTTCATATAATGCCTTTGTGCAAATCGACTTGGAAATCGCTACAATGACGAGTTTCTTTAGTAGAGTATGACACCACAAAGCTGTGTTATCGAATACGTGGGGATATAAAAAATATTATTGCTGCGTGTCATTCAGGTACAGCACTTCTTACAGATCTACAATTCAACAATACACTGAAAAAAAAAAAAAAAAAAAAAAAAAATGTTGATTTTACGGTTATTATACTGATTATAACTGGCATCCCAGATGCCAGCAATACACTGCCGTGCATTGCGCGGTAGCGTATTACAGCTTATTTTACTGTTTATTACCGTTAATTTTAAGGTATAATACTGGCAGCTGGGGGTTTCAGTATTATACCGTAAAATCTAAATTTTTTTTTTATTATTTATTTTTTTTTAGTGTAGATTCAGCATTTTTATAACCGATGAATTCTGTCATTAACATTAAAAACATACTTGATTAATTATCATGAAAAATATTTTGATTGCTCTCATGTTGTTTTTGAGAATAGGTTAAAAAAAGGTACAGGATATACGTATATTTTTAAATCTGGCAAAATTTTAAAGGCTATTGGCAAAGAAAAAATATCATTTTTAAAATTATTTTGTTTAAGAATGGGTGTTTAAGAAATACTACGTACCGTGAAAGAGGACATAGTTTTAGATAACCCTCAATCACGTAAATTCAGTATTTTTAAGCAAGCATTTGGTTAGATATTTTAGAAATAGTTTTTTCTTCTCTTTTTAACCACCTCCAATAAAGAAGGATATAATATAGCTGTGAAGTATTAAGAATGGATTTTATAATGTTTGTAATATCTTTGAATACATTTATTTCCACAGCCAGTAATATTTTTAGAATTTTCTCTTAAAAAAATACCCGAAAAAGCAAAACGGCTTAATAAAATAAGTTTTAAATAAATAAGAAAGCTAAACATTTTCCAAAATCTACATCATACATTGGTGAGCATTAGTTTGTCTGTATAACTCGAAACCCAATTATGTATGTTGTTTTATATTTTGTAAGTGATGTAAAATATCAACATTTTACCTATCACGAAATATTAAAAAATCAAATTTAGTTGAATGAAAATTTTTAATACATAAATCAATTATTTTACAAGTAATAAATTTAAAAAAATCTTTTATTATTTAATAGCAATAGCAATATATATGTATTGATATCTATATAAATATAATCTTGATATGTAGATTTACAAAATCTTAAAAGTATATTTTTAATTTGCATAGTTTTTATTTCAGTTCTGTCTGTTGTCTTAAACATATTAAATATTTAAAAATGAATAGTTGGCCATTCCAAGTAAAACAGTTTGAAAGCAAAATCTTTGACTAAATTCTAAATAAATGATGTTATGCAGGATCTGACCTAAGTCCCACCCACACCTTTCTATCTCGGGAACGACTCAGAATTTAGAAAAACTGTACAGCAATTGTTCAATGAATTTAAGAAGGACCTCATTAAGCAAATTTGGGGCAGGAGGGGAATAGGGTACCCCGGAGGGGACCACCTAATTTTGATATCATATTTGGATTCTTCGGTAAAATTTAGCTCAGGATACCAAACGGAAGTAATTCGGTCCCGTAGTTTTTGAATTACGCAGATTTAATGTTTGGCATTCTTAATGTTAAATTCATTTTTAATCGTTGCAAGATGTTTACCATCGTTTTTTAATTGTTACTCAAAAACTACTTGGCGGAATGAGCTGTAATTTTGGATTCGCACATTTCAAGCTTGTAGAAATCAATTTCTGTTTTTAAAAATTCATTCATTAAAAGAAAAAAAAAAAAATACAATCCTATTTTTTTTCGAAAAAAAAAAAAAAAAAAAAAAAAAAAATATATATATATATATATATATATATATATATATATATATATATATCTATTTCGGAAATAAATTTTCGAAAATAGAAAAAAAAAAAAAGAAGAAGAATTGTAACCAGAACTGTAACCAGTGTTTTTAACAGAAATCGATTTCTGGAAACTTCATATATCCGAATCCAAAATTACAGGTCATTGGACCAAGTAGTTTTTGGGTTATGCTTAAAAAATTACTCACATTGCAATTTGTTTTGAAATGGTTAAAAATGAATTTAACATTAGGAGTTGCAAACTTTAAAGATGCATAATTCCTAAACTACTTGATCGAATGACTTCCCGTTTCGTATCCTAAGGTAAAATTTACCGAATAATTCAAATATGATGTCAAAATTAGATGTTAGTCATTTGGAGTCTCCTGTATATTTCTAATATTAATCATAAATTTAGTATATTTAAATTTTGAGGAAGCCTATAAGCGTTTTAAACCAATAACTGAAGTTAAAGGGGAAAAAAATAAAAACATTAAAATAAAAATGATTTTTAATTTTTCAGTTTTTAATTTTTTTTTAAAATTTTAATTAATTTTCTTTCTGGAACAAAATATTTTATTGTGCGTTTAAAATTAATTTAAATTTTATTGTCGATTTAAATTTATCTTAAAAATATTATTTTATCTCATTATTACAATTATTATCTCGCCATTATTACGGAAAGTTGGAATATTAATAATTCGGGAGTATTCATTTCAAAATGAAATCAGGATACGCCAGCTACATTTTCCGTAATCGTATTCATTCCGTAATAATTCAAATATGATGTCAAAATTAGAGGTTAGTCATTTGGAGGATCCTGTATATTTCTAATAGTAATCATAAATTTAGTATTTAAGTTTTGAGGAAGACTATAAGCATTTTAAACAAATAACTTAAAAAAAACCATTAAAATTAAAATGATTTTTAAATTTTATTTAAAAAAAATTAAACTTTTTAAATAAAAAAAAAATAATAATTAATTTTCTTTCTTGAACAAAGTATTTTATTGTGCGTTTAAAATTAATTTAAATTTTATTGTCGATTTAAATTTACCTTTAAAATAATATTTTACCTTATTATTACAATTATTATCTCGCCATTATCACGGAAAGTTGGAATATTAATTAATTCGGTTAGTATTTATTTCAAAATGAAATCACGCCAGCTACATTTTCCGTAATCGTATTCAAAGTAACACTGTTTCCGATAACACAGCTTTGAGGATTGCTTGATCATGATGAGGATTCTGTTCGTATGAGACTAAAGGTGAAGGTCACTTTTTTGGCATCACGTCACCGGTTTCGTGTGAGTGCCATCTAATGGTGATCTAACAGAGTATTCGTCACTTCTGAAATAGATAACAGAGGATTTCCTTCTAGCTTGATGGAAGAGGGTCGAATCACATCTGACCTTACCAGTGGAAGCTGCAAAAGAAAATTAGCAACTATTAGTATCAAGTGCTGTTTTGTTCTGTGATGATAAAACACAGCTATGTCACAATTTGATAACAAAATGGATTGAGGTAAAAAAATGAAATAGCTGGTTAAGAGCCTACGCTAGTCATCCGAAGAAACTCGAACGCTAATGTTAAGTCTATGGGAAGATTCTTGACAAATTTCTTGCTCGCATTTAATTTTTTTTTTTTTTTTTTTTTTTTTTTTGCATAGGATAGCTGAGGCCGTTCCGTAACGTTGTTAGTTTTTACTTTTTCGACTTTGGTTCCAGTTTTTTTTTATATATAAGGGTACTTTCACTTTCAGAACCGGTTCCAACACTAACAACGTTAGGGATCCGTTTCAACTATCCTATGCAAAAAAAAAAAAAAAATAAATAAAAAAAAAAATAAAAATAAAATAACATCTAAAAATATTAAAGTGCGAGCGAGATATCTGTCAAGGACCTTCCCACAGACTTAACATTAGCTTGAGTGTTTCTTCCCGTGATTAGTGTACGCTCTTAAGGCTGTTCTCAAATAGAAATTGGTTACTTTTTGACACGTTAGTAGATTTTTAAATTTATTTTTGTTCGCAAACGCATGAAAATGACAGATGTTCTTATTCAGAAATTGTGCAATTGAACAGTTCCCAATTTTTGGTAAAGGCCGAAGATCTTTCGAAAAATGTGGATCGAATTTTCGAACGCAACAACACGGGAAAGGGAAAATAATGGACTTCTAGGCTTAGATTTTAAGAGAATATGCAGGGGTCTGTACAGATTTATCTTACAGGGCCCTGTTTTTGTGAAATTGTGAAATCTTTTATATCTGTGAAAAATCTAGTCATAATTTTGTGAATTTGAAATCACTATTAGATTTGGATTTTAGTTTAGTAATTTTTAACAAGAACCTTTATATGTATAAAAACGAGATAATAGATTCTTTAGTGACTAGCTGTTTTGTAATAAGTCAGATTATAGATTAAAAGGATTTAATTTGAGTAAGATCTATTCTTAAAGCAAAGAAATTTGTGAAGGGTCTTGTTTTAAGAAGAAAAAAATTGTGAACGGTCCTGTTTTAAGAAGAAAAAAATTGTGAACGTTCTTGTTTTAAGATGAAAAATATTTGTGAAGGGTCCTCTAAAGGACCCAAATTTTTCCTAGAAAGATCCCTGATATGTACCGTCCGTCTTTATTGGGATCTAGAAGAGTTTACCTAATCATAGAAAAAAATTCCATATCTCTCGTATTTTTATAAACTTCCAAAGTTTTGTACCTCCTCCAAACAAGCAAGGACTTGAGTTGGCCTTCTTTCTGGGGATAAAAATATCAAACAAGTAATAAGTCTCATACTTTTTTTTTTTTTTTTTTTTGCCTGAATGTCAAAGTTAACTAAATGTTGAATTCATATTTCTAGGATTTCCAATTTTGATTATTTTTTGTTGCTGTGATGCGATCTTGAATTTGTGTGTCACAGGTGACATTTCAAATTAATTATCAGCCCTACGTGTACGTTTTGATAAAATTTATTTTTTCTTATTCTTTTAAAGTGAAAACAATACAGTACAACCTATGAATTATATATATATATGTATATATATATAATAAGTGTACCTATGAGCTTTGGAGGGTTAAACGAAATGTGCATCAAAGAAAAGAGGTAGACTGGCCTTTGTCATAATTCCATGGATGCTTCGCCAGACAAAGTATATGCTTCAATATTGCTTCGTCACTTATATAACATAGTCACTTATTTTAAGCACTATTGGAGTGTTAAGAATTTATTGTTTCAATAGCTAAATCAACTTACAAGATCAAATTGGAAAACATGAAATTTTCACGGTTTCGTTAAAAGAAACTCATAGGAAAATTATAAAATTATTGTTCCTCTAAAAGCAAAAGAATTATTCAAATTAAAAAAAATCATTTTAAAATTCTATAAGTTTATAGTTTTTATTTGTACTTCATGGACTTTCTTAAAGGAGCTGTTGTGTGAGAGTGATATTGTTAGATGTTAGCTTACGGTTTGAAAGGGAAAGTCACGGTAACCTTTGTTGGTGAAGTGTTTTAACGACCAAGTTCAGTTTTTAAAATATCTTAGGGATATTTATTAGTGCAGTAGCAATATCGAGTATGAAGGTCTGGTGTATTCTTAATAGTTTTAAAATGAATATGCTCTTTTCAAATTATGAATCAATTTATGAGTTTTTTAACTTAATGTCATGAAATTTTGTTCCACTATAAGTTAAATTAAGCTTTTTGTCTTTATTATGGATTTGTTAAAGTATTTTTTGGTTTCAATAATTAATTATTTTATTTATTGCTTTCCTTTATGTTTTATCAATTAAATTATTAATTCCAAAGTATAATATTATTTCTTTAAAATACGTATTTCATGTTTTGAAAGACGAATTCTAAGAATGGAAAAACTTTTCCACGAATAAGTAACACATAATAATGAAAATACTTCTGTATGCAATATCTAAATCATTTAAAAAGAATAAATGCATATGTTTTGATATAAAAATAACAACAACAACAACAACAACATTACCATTTCAGAGACGTTTGAAAAGGATCAAAGAGAAAAAAATGATACATGTTGTCAGGAAATATTTTGAATTATATGATGATTATCTATTGGAGTATAACATGAAGTACACACATAAAGTGGCATTAAAATAATTCTAAGTTTAAAAATAATTTACTATGAGAAAAGACACTTTAAGCATATAACAAATAATAATGATAAATACTAATAAAAAAACCCCACATTCACGCATACAAAGTAAAGCGTTATTGACCATAATGTAATAAAAATGATCTGCCAAAACTGAATATTTCCAAATATTGAACATTTTCTGGCGTAATATATATATATATATATATATATATATATATATATATATGTATATATATATATATATATACAAATAGAATTTGTGCTTAACTCTGTGACTGAAATATTACTAGGAGTTACCAAATTTTTAATCCACTTAAAAATAGACTTATGATTTTAGCACCTAATTTCGTGCAAGTAATAAAAACACACATGAATTTTTGATTTAAAACAACTACAACAACAACACAGTAACATTTTTTCTTGCAAGTTTTATAAATAATTTGAATTAATTGTAAATGCACCAGTAAATAAAATGTTTGTTGCAAAGTTTTTTTTTTTTTTTTTTTTTTTTTTTTTTAAATAATTGACCAATTTTGTACACTACATATCTGCAAGACAGTAATTAAAGAATTAAGATGGTTTGCACTTGCATCTAAGGATGTTAAAAGAAATGTTGGTTTGCGAACATTAATTTAATTTAATAGGACAACTATTGTGAACTATTTATTAAACTATGTATTAGAAATTATCTCAAAATTTGCTTATTGATATAGTTGACTGCGATTCAAATTCCTTCAATGTAACTTTGCGTGACAGTCAGTGCATTAGCTGCTGTTTAGACAGAAGAATGTTATGCTAAAACCAGTGGACCCGTGCGAGGATTTCGCACTGCAGTCTAATATATTTTAGCAATATCTAATATTTTTTAGATGCAGCTTTAAACTTTTGAAGAAAAGTTAAGGATAAAATTATCTGCAAAAAACATTAGTCAAGCCAGAATATCATATCACTTATTCCATCAAAGTTATAGTAGAAACTGATCAATGATAGCAAAAGGCACGCGCGACAAAAAAACAAAACAATAATCGTATTTTAACTGTATTAGAAGATGACGTCATCCGCTTCGGGAAGAACATGGGACAAAGAAAAATAAATTTAATACACATAAAATACAATTTAATTTAACATAACAAAGCATACCTTTTAATCCATGAAAGTTATAATAAAAACTGATCAAAGATAGCAAAAGGCACGCGCAAGAAAAAAAATAACAATCGCATTTTAACTGTATTAGAAGAGGACGTCATCTGCTTCGGGAAGACCATGGGTCAAAGAAAAATAAATTGAATACATATAAAATACAATTTAATTTAATATAACAAAGCATACCTTTTCGGCTACATGTGAAATATCGGTGTCTTTTTCTTCTAAACATTTTAATTTCAAATTTGCTTTAAAATCATAAATATAAAATAAACTCGTGCGGAGAAATCCCACTTTATCTTTTGTGTACTATTTATTTTTTTATAATCATTGCTGAGTATGCTACAATGCGGTATTTTATTTTTATCGAAATATTGATTTGAGTTAAACCTTTCATTTCATTTTTGAAAAGAATGCTGATTTAATTTTTAATTAATTGCAATTTTTAATAAAAAAACATGCGTTAACGAAATGTGAGTGTTCTATGTTAAAAGTTGGTTCAAAAATCTTTCGAATAATACCTCATTCATTGCTGCGCGTTTTGTAAATGCATAGAAAAAGGGATGTTGACAACATAAATAATACATAAGATTTTTATAATCAAAATAATTAGATACCAGGATAAACAATGATACATTAAACAGTAGTAATTATAAAATAATAGCAATTATTAAACACATCCTCCAGATAACAAAACCTTTATCAATTGCAATTAGTTTGTTACGTTTGTGAACGTAAGCTGATCTGTAAAATTGTCTATTGTTAAATAGGTTACGTTATCTGCAGGAGATGTTACACCAAATATCTTAGAATGTAGCAAAGTTGCAGCAAGTTACCTCGAGCCTCATGTCCTGAGAGTAAGGAGTGGCACTGTAAGTGACTTGGGGTGCCACTTTGCCACTGGCTGGGCTTGTACTATTGTGAGGAGATGCTGATTTTGGAGCCGCAGCATTGCCACTCCACTTGCACGGTGAACTGTTGACATTACCTATTTCACTGTCCTGTTTGTTATTTGATTCACAGTAACGAGGAAGTTTCATATCATAATTAGGCAAACTAACACAGGTTGTTGAAGGGCAATCGATCGATATACTGTCTCTTAAACTACTAGTGTTATTCCACATAAGAACACTCTGTCGATTACTATCAAAAGATGATGATTTGTCCTCTTTATGCCAATGGGGTAGATCTCTAATAGACATGAGAATACTATTAGAAGTTGTACCATTTATGCCAGTTTTTAAAGGTTTAGAAAGTCCAGTACTAATACAGTCTGTACTGTTTGTCATGGAATTTAAAGGAAAAGTCAAATTATTAGAACATGCAAGGTCCTTTACTTTGATATCGTGATGGTCTAAACCAATAGGTAACAAAGGTGGTGAAGACTGAACCCCTGAGTTACAGCTGCTATTGACAATGCAGCCACGTAATGGGTCAACTCCATTCGTGGATAAATATGAAGTGTCGCAGCAAGAAGATGACGTTGGGGTTTTATTACCGGTTATTTGTTGAGGTGAGTGAGACGAATTACCAAATTTCGCTGCTTCCATTTGACAATGGTAAAGTTTATCTTCTTTGGTACTATTTAACTGATGGTTTTGTGAAGGATCGGCCGAAAACGTTCCGGGAGCAAAACAAGTCCTTGCTGCTGTAGCAGATGCAGTCACATCTAGAAAACTGTTCGATGGATATTGCGCTACAGCATAATCAGGATAGTAAGTTCCGATGGGCCTGTAGTGGAGAAAGTTTTCCGCCGATAAAAATCGAGTGTTGTCTATTGCAGCTGTGAAAAGGTTTTGTGGCATGGCAGCCGCTGCGTAAGACGCTCCAAGTCCATTAACGTTTTCTGTAGTACCATAGGGATAAACATTGTTGTAACCAGCCACAACTGCTGCTGTAGCTGCAGCAGCAGCATCGTCCATATACGTAGTTGTATCAGGAATTGCTCCTCCAACAATTGTAGGAGTTGTGACTGGACCATTCACTGGACTTTTTCTTTTACGACATGTCGTTATAAGATCTCGTATTTGGGATTTGTATCGTCTCGTCCTCTGGCATCGGAGAACAAAATCACTATCTGATAGTAATCCACTACGATCTGTCAATGAACCAAGGCCTCCATCTAAGTACGTTACTTTGAAGTCCATAGTTCTTTTACCAAGGAGATCTCGCCCTTCTTCTTCCCTAAAATACAAAAATGTATTTTCATCCATTATTTAATGTAAATAAATCTTGATTATACATATTGATTATATTAGGGCTAGTACGCTTTTACCATAATTTTTTAATATAATTTTTCTATTTAATATTTAAATAGCAGAAATTGTAAGACGCTTCGTTTAATTGCACAATTTGTAATATTTTTATGCATTTAAATAAGGCGAAAAATTCTATTAAAAATTGTGGTAAAATCGTACGAACCCTGAACTATATTATACTATATGAATTTATAATTTTATCCGTTACAAAATATCTCAGAATCAGCTTTCCCAAGTATACGAAATACGAATAATTACCATTGAGATTCATTTGACGATTTTTGTTTGTAAGCTTTTCTTCGCTATTTGTGCAATTGTCATATTATAAATTAGTTTATCATGTTATAATAATTGTTATAATAATAAATATACACGAATATGATAAAGGTAAATGGTTTTATAACAGAATGAAAAATTACCATTGTAGTAGTGTACATTGACGTTAATGGTTATTGACGTTATGCTATCAAATATAATTGTAGAAAATATTAAAGTTATTTTCGATAAGCAAGTCCGATAATAAATTATGTAATAAAATGCAAATAAATAAGTAAATTTTCAAAGGTTCAGGTAGAAGTTAAAAAATATTAAAGACAATGATTGAATTATGTGCTATAAGAAAATGCTAGAATAAAAAACATCACGTTTGTACAATAAAAGTTAACAAGTTTCAATGGACTAAAATATAATTGTATGATGTATCATGTAAAATGAAATATAATTTCATGTTGCATGACACACTATTTTATATTAATTTATAGAATATTACACAATAGAATATTAGACACAATAGAATATTACACAAATCATTAACTTCATTTGAAAACTTTATTTAAATCTGAAACGTCTGTAAAACTTCTTTAAATAATTAAATTATTTCTTGTCTTAAAATTTAGTCTTTCATGCGACTGTATAAATACTGCAATACAATCATGTGACAATTCGTGTTTTTAATATAAATAAAATGTAGAATTTATACTTACATTAGTGGTCTATGCGTGCATAAAATGAAGTCCGGCTTACTATTTTTATACACTAATCTAGCACTAGTTTGTAGCCATTGCCAAGAACCAGTTTTGGTCACCAGACGATATGCAATGAGACCAGAAGCACCCGTTTTCAAAACTAGGGAAGACATAAAATAAAATCCGTTATACATTTTATGATAAATATAATCAAATACTAAATTATAATGTAACTTCAATAGTTTGTGCACGATTAATTTGAGTTATAAATTAATTTGAAAGTCAAAACATCACATGAAGCTTTTCTCAGTATATTGAAATACTCAAAATTTCATTTCTTTATCTTTAACCCCTTCGCGACCAGCGTCATTTACACTTCTTTTAATCTTTGGACACCACTGTGTTCATACTGTAATTTTGAGGTCATTTAATCGCTGAAATGTTGTTAAAAAAAATTCTGTTTTAAAATACTGGTGTTGAAATTAAGCGATTTTGTGCACCATATATGGCGCATAAAATATAATTGTATGATGTATCATGTAAAATGAAATATAATTTCATGTTGCATGACACACTATTTTATATTAATTTATAGACTATTACACAAATTACTCTCTTCATTTGAAAACTTACTGAAACCTATTAACAGCAAAAATTACAGAATTCACAATAAAAAGATTGTCTCTTTTTGTCATAAAAGTTTTGTCTTTGGCTTTGGCCAAATATATTTCACATTGTATGCGTATGCCAATTTTTACGTATCTATGTAATAAATACTTTTGTAAATAATTTTGTTATGTGCTATTCGTAGCGTAATAAAAAATTTGGGGAGAATTAAGAAGCTGCAAATCGGAGAAAATAGAAAATTTATTTTATTTTTGTAATTTAAAAGAACTTGTAACTTGAGCCTTTCTTATCAGCTGAGTTAAATGCCCATGACTATTATTATATTTATACAATGCATATCCAATTTTTACGTATTTATGTAACAAATACTTTTGCAAATAATTCAGATATAAAAGAAATGTCAAAGGTTTCTCTCTCTCTCTCTCTCTCTCTCTCTCTCCCCTCCTCCCTCCACCACACACACCTACTTTTTAGTTAAAGAATATACATAATTTGTGTAAATAATGCTAAAAAATATTTTTTAAATACGAAAAAAGATTTGTAATTGTTGAAAAATGAACCACATTATACTAAAGAGAAAATTTGTCGGTTATTTATGTTTAGACACTAGAATAATCCGCAATATTTCATTCCCTTTTCTTTAAAGTAATATTTTGTAAAAGAACATATATAAAATAAATGCTATTTTGGATTAAAACATTTTTGAAATATTAATTATTAATAAAATTATTAAAAAATCATAAATATGCAATTTTTTTTTGTTTATTTTGGAATCATAATAACCAAAAAATCCCCGAAAACATTTTCGCTGAATTTTGATTATTGTTTTCAGATTATGAAAGATATGCAAAAACGAGAATTGATGAAAAAAAAAAAAACTTTTAAAAGTTTGTATATTAAAATTAAAAATCCTTTTCCTACTATTTCAAGTGTGTTAAATACAACTGAGTCAACGATACGCTTATGAATTTCTCGGGAATCAGTTTTTCTGTCGATAACAAAAAATCATTATATCCTCATTTTAATTGTTATATTCGCATTTTTCATTCAACCTCCAAAATGTGTTTATGTCCTCAATATTAACGCAGAATTAAGACTTTGTAACGTGTTCAAAGTGGTTTTCAAGGTACAACAATCGACACTGATGTTTAGTTCAATGCAGCATTAAAAATTCCACCAATAAAAAAATGGGGAGTGGTTAAAAATTTCAAATTTGAAAAACTAATAAATAAATAAAAGGCGTAATTTGTGAAGAAAACAAAAAATTATAAAATGAACGATGTCAAATAGAAAATTGTAGTGCGAAAGGTTTCATTCTAAGAGTTTTGAAAGGACTTATAACTTGCGTCCTGATTTCTTTTTCCATACTACGCATATACATGTATGCGCATGTGTTAGTGTATTAATTTGGAGGGTGTATGAAAAGTCCCTTTACCTAAAATAACTCTTGAACGGATAAAGCTAAAATTGTGGAACAAGTATCTGCTTATAGTCAAACGACTTTGTGCTATCATATGACAGTGACTTTAGCGCCACCTAATGTCGAAATTTGGAAGTTATAAGCCCTATCTTCGTAAACTATGAGAGAAAAGAAAAATGTCAATTACAAAAGTGTAGAGCGCCTACGATTTAGTATGAAATGACTTCTTACATGTAAAGGTATCTTATATGTTAGAAGCCGAGAAATGTTAATTTTTTGATAACCAATCATTGGCTTAAACACGTTAGTAATAATTTTCAGAAGTGTGGCATTATAAGGAAGATGCATATTTAATAATAAAACTAACACATATAAGCAAGGTACAATTTATTTTGATAAAGGAACCAACTTAAGCATGCTAAGTGTGTCCATCATTTTCAGCAATGTAAGTGTTTGCATGTGTATTGCTGCCGATGCTGAAAACATCGAGAATCCTTATATTGATTTTCCTATTAAAATAAATGGCTTATATGTGCTAGTTTTATTAGTAAATATGCATCTGCCATATAATGCCAAGCTTCTACTAAGCAATTAATCACTAGTTACGTATTTAAGCGTGCGATTGGTTAGCGAAAAATTAACATTTTAGGATTTTTAATAAAGTTATTTATAATATGTAAGACATTATTTCATACTAAATCGAGGACGCTCCACAGTTTTGTAGTTGACTTGTTTTCGCTATTTTTCATAGTTTACCAAATAGAGTCAATAACTTCCAATTTTTGTCACTACAGGCGCTGCAGTCACTCTCAGATTATAGCGCATAGTCTTTTTAATATAAGTAAATACTATTTCCACAAAGCTAGCTTCATATTACGTTCAAGAGTTATTTCAGCACAAACGGGCTTTTCCTATGCACCTTGTATGTAGTAAAAATGCAGAAGACATGCATAATATCTGGATCTTGTATTATCTCTTAAATGCTAAAACGGAAAACATGCTATGCTATATGTTTATTGAAATGACATTTTATAGAAAATAAAATGCCTCTAACAGTTGTAAGATCTGAGTTACTTACGTTCTTGGTGTGCACTAGCGACGTATGCTAGATCATCATAGTGGACTAGGTCATAACAACCTTTGTCAGCGAGTTCGGTGTCAGAATAGCCTAACACTTGCTTCGCCCTGTAAAACAAGCAGTTTTCATTCATTAAAGATTTGTTAATGGTCAACGAACAAATTAAAAAGAAAAGGAACAAATATAAAAAAGTATTGTGTATGGATCATTTAATATAGTTGAACAACGAAAAAAAAATTTTTTTTTATAAAAATAAATAAATAAATAAAACCGTTTATTAATTATTTAAATTGCAATTCTTCTCAACTCATTACATAAACAGGATGGTGGTACCTATAAGAGATAAATCGTGCTTACAATTTCTAAAATTTTGCTAAAGAAAATAGTCTTTGTCATAATAAAAACTGTTTGATCAACATATTGTATAACTAATCATCTTTTCTATTATAGAAGATAATCCTAAAAATCATTCATTTTATAATAGGAACAGAATAAAATAATGTTATTTTGTGACATATATATAATATCATTTAATTATATAATATTATGGATAAATAATATTATTTTGTTATATACAGGTCATTCATAATTCCCTCCGGGGTTTCGAAACGTTATAGTAAAAAAACGAAGACGAATATGAAAAAAAGAAACATATGAAATTATTCCGAAACTATTCAAGTTTTACTTACATACATTACAGGTGTTCTATGTGTGAACCCTTGGTCACACGGCATACATCCATGCGATAGTCCAGTTCCTGCCATACTCCGTTTCTTTAAATTTCCGGTACCACACATGAATTGTTTTGTCAGTTGGTCCCTGTTTTCGATATTTATTACGAAAGGCCCGTTGAACTGACACCACTGATTCAGATTTAAAGAAACGGAGTATGGCAGGAACTGGACTATCGCATGGATGTATGCCGTGTGACCAAGGGTTCACACATAGAACACCTGTAATGTATGTAAGTAAAACTTGAATAGTTTCGGAATAATTTCATATGTTTCTTTTTTTCATATTCGTCTTCGTTTTTTTACTATAACGTTTCGAAACCCCGGAGGGAATTATGAATGACCCTGTATAAATAACATTATTTTCTTATATTTCTATATATGAACACTTAAAAAAAATTTCTTGGAGAGGTTTAACTTTTTATCTTCTATATACAGATTTTATTTCTTTTTATTCTCATTAAACATGGATTGAAAACATAAAATTTTTCAAAAGATTAAAAACTGAAAATAAAGCTTCAAGTTTATTAAACTTATACACTGAAGTTTATGAAATTTTGTGCAAACAAATATTATATTTAATATATTGATTACTTAGATTGCTTTAGAAAACTGCATATATGAGACTTAATATACAATATTTAAAATGTAAACTATTGCTAACTATCAAGAGTCACCAAAGAAACAGCAGAGAATAATGCAGAGCTTGCGGCTGACTCACAACCGATATTTTACATATATCTCTTTTTTTAAAAACTTGAATCACAATTCCTAAAACAGTATTCTTAAATGTCAATGAATAATATGTCATGAGTAAATGTCAATGTCCAATAATAGTGAATGAATTTTTAAAATAATTCATGCGAAGACATAGAAAATACATTACCTTTGATCGAGAGAGACTAGAGATAGATCAAGTTTATGTTTGCTTTTGAACATAGTGTCTTTATGAGGCATCTCCAACAAAGAAGGTGGTCCGAATGGTGTACACACAGCAAACAGCGCGAGAGGAGGCTCTTCCGTCTTATGATTTTGACCATGAAGAATTTTTATCCTGCCCCGGATGTCTAACCTCTGAAAAGATGAAAAAATGTTAAACACTGAAACAAAAATTATTTTAAATATTTTTTGATCTGTATTCAATGAAGCATTGATACTATGTTTTCTAATACGCTGACTGTAAAAATGTTCACAAAATTATGATTTTTTCCCAATCAGAAAGATACTTTTCGGAGAACAAATTAAAAATAAAAGGATGGAGAAGAAGAGGAAAAAGAAGAGGAAGAAGAGGAAAAAGAAGAGGAAGAAGAGGAAGAGGAAGAACGAGGGAACAAAAAAAATCAAAACGAAAACAAATGTTTTTATTGAAAAGTAAATTTTAGATTTTATTATTATTATTATTATTATTATTATTATTATTATTTTAGGGGGGGGGGGGATACAGGAAAATGAACCTGAAAATTTATTTATATGGTATATTTACAAATTAAATATTTTACTGCTAGAAAACAGAGGGGTAAATTTGGACTAGAATGGAAAACGCATAAATATGAAACATAAGAGATGTGTTCGACTTTATCACTGACATCTGACCATCATGTTCATTCTAATGAGATGGACATTTCCAATAGTGTAAGCAATTCTCAATTGTAAAAAGTTACCAATATTTTCTCAGTAAAAGAGAATATGTATATTCGAAGTGCTGTGAAAAACAAAATTGCTTCCATGTTCCTAATTTTAAATCAATTCGAAATGAAAATGAATGAATGTTTTAAATGTGTTTTAATCTTGTTTTCTTATGGTTATCATAAATATTAGAACTGTAAATGACAGGCAACTACAGTGTTGCCATTGAACTTTTAATAATGATAAAAATGTGCAACACTGAATGCACACGTTCGAACGACTTGTAACGACAGAAGTTTCTGTGTAACAACGTCATTTGCATCTGTGTTTTCGGCTATGATGGGTGATATTACGAACAGTGAAAAGGCAGACATGCATCTAATGTACGGTGCTGCTAATGGGAACGGCAGAGCAGCACTACGGTTGTAACAGGAACATTTTTCGCAAAGGCGTATGCCAAACCACAAAGTATTTGAGTGGCTGCATCGGAACCTTTGTGAAAATTGGTCATTCATCGCCATCTCTGACGAAAGGATTGGAACAAGAACTGTACGACATCCAAACATGGAAGAAACCATCTTGAACATTGTGGATGAAACATACCACACAAGTACAAGAGCTATTGCACGTCGTTTACATGTAAGTCAACCCACCGTTTGGAGAGTTTTAAAAGAAGAACGCTTACACCCATTCCATATTCAGAGAGTCCAAGCTTTGCAAGCTCTGGCCAGCACGGTCACCAGATTTATCCAGCATCGATTACTTCTTATGGGGGTATGTGAAGGCAATAGTTTACGAAACTCCATTTGACTCAGTTCAGGACCTCGTTGCCAGACTATCCATTGCGGCTGTAAACATACGCGAAATGCCTGGAATATTTGGAAATGTTCGCCAATCACTCCTTCAACGCTACCAAGCATATATTACTGTTGGTGGTCGCAATTTTGAGCATTTATTGCAAGAATTGCTTCAAATAAGCACTTTGTGATGATGTTGTAAATAAAAAATGCTTTTCTTTTCATGTCCTATTTTTTGTGTCCGTGCCTCAACGCGTCACTTCCGACCATACATTCCTATACAAAACATGTTTGTTTTAGTTATCTGCACCACCCTTCCAAGTTTGTTCCATGATCGTAGAAGTACCCTATGGAAATTAATATTGATTTTTCAAAGTCAATCTTCCTACTTGAAAACGCAATTTAGTATGTCTATAGATATTGCTATTACACGTATTTAAAAAATAGGAAATTAAAAAAAATGTTATTTGACGCATCATTTTCACAGCGAAACATTTTTTGATCGCTGGTATTCACTATATGATATTCATTTGATCTGAACCAAAAAAGTGATTTCATTCTTATTTGCAAGTTGAAATGGAATTTGAAATTTCATTTGTCATTTCTGAAGAAATGTCATGATAAAGTAAGAAATATCTGAAGAACATGATACTTTTATTTATTTATTTTTTTTAATTTAAGTTTTCTGCTTAGCATGTTTGCGTTTTATAAACATAAGAAGTCACGGAACACAATTTCCTAAATTTGATCTTGGGGGGGGGGGGGGGGGGTCCTGCATGTTCATGTAATATTTCCTGGAATTACATGTAACGAGCATTCAAGTTATAAAATCCTCCCAAAATATATCCCTGCTATGGTAATATAGGCTACGGAAGAATTTTTGAAAACGTTTGAAAAATGTTGCATTGTTCTATAACAGGATTACTACAACAATTACAACAATAAACTACATCTGGATTAAATGGGAATCACCATTTTCGAGTACTTTTTACACTTGGTAAAGATGGAAATTCGTAATTGATATTTTAATCACTTCCTGATGCGCTTGAATTATACAAATTATGTACTCAGGTCTGTTTTCGACGACAATATAACATTTTAATATTTTTAGAAATTAATTATAAATTAATAAATTAATTTTAAGGCTTCTTTCCGTTAGCCTACCACAGGTGATAAATCACCAAATAATCTTTATGGTTACAACTGTTTACGAGTTACAAAAACAATGGATTTAATTATATCCTCCAAACCTCTCTCCCCAAAATATGACAAAAAGGCTGTGAAACAGCAACAACGAAAAGTTTTAAGCACTAAAAAGTAGAAAATAAAAATACCAAATAAAGAGTGTAATATATTTTTTAAGAAATACTCTTTTATATCTTAATAGTTTGATATTAATTAAAGTATGTTTATACGTTAAGAAAACCCATTAGAAATTCTGAATAGGTAGTTAAAGTGATGCTTTTCTTCCCCTGTTGCCATATCTTAAAAAAGAAAAAAGAGCAACAAAAATTATATATTTTAAAATAAATTCATTTATTCGCGCTATCTATCGAACGTAAATCAAAGGGAATGAATTATCAAAAATCGGGGCCCACGCCAAAATAACGTATTTCAACGAAAACTTTTTTCCACAACATGAATTGTAGTCGTGAAATTGGGTGTTATTATTCAGACAACGCATTAATTGCATTATTGAATTGTATTATTGAAAGACAATGCATTAATTGAATGCTTATAAAATATTTCTTTTTTTTTATTTGTCTATTTTTACTTGTATTTATTCTTTAACCACAAATCATTGTTTGGACAAGTAGCTCCCATTTTTAATTTTAAAAGTATGAAACACATATTTGAAACAAAAGTCTCAGCAATGATGCATGAAGCTTCAAGCGTACCATTTTTTAAATTTTATTTCTAGATGCTGAAACATGAATGAAGTGATAACAGTAAATGTAAAAACAAATATTACTCTACATGCAAATAATAAAAATAGTAATTGGAAGCCCAAAATAATTGTAAAGACAACTATCATTTAGAACGCCAGATAATGAAAGGATTAACAGGACACTTACCAAAAACCCAGATGTGTTGTCAAGAAGACACCGAAACCGGACTGTAAAATTTCTTTCTAAAAATTGACTGTTTTCTGTAAAAAAAAGAAAATTTTAAATGATTTGTAGAATGCAAACACAACCGTGTAAAAATGTAAGTATTTTATAACCCGAATTAAACAAAATGACATAAAGTTTGTTTAGATAATATTTAGATATTCTTGTTGTCATTGGACACAGCAGGTAAAATTTGCAACCTAACTTGGAAAAAAATAGGATAGTCAAAAATGTGTTACAAAGTTTCATTGAAAAAACTTTTTCATATTCAGTCATTGTAAAGCATTGAGTTTAATATTATTTTATTTTATTGCAATAATAAAAAATAAAATAGACAAGGGAAAACCATTAAGGCTTAAATAAGATTTAATACACAAAATACTCTATGAAAAATCCATTTTCTATGTGTACACAAAGCCTTATTATCGCAGGAGCACGCGGAGCGCATTCTCCAGGTATATATAAAATCCCTAAAAATATAATAAATCTCTATTTTTTGTCACAAAAATGAACTTTTTCTTTTTACATGTTAGATTCTAACGTGCAAAAATAGTGCTTATATTCTTATATATATATATATATATATATATATATATATATATATATATATGTGTGTGTGTGTGTGTGTGTGTGTGTGCGCTTATATTCTCATGCTTTAACAGTTACAGAATGAGAATATTTTTAATATTTTTCTAAATATGACTTACGGGTCTTAAGCGCCGTATAAAAATTTAAATGTCTTAACTTAAAAAAAAGAACTATTTTGACTTGAATGGGTTTTAATATGATGTAAAAACAACATTTAAAGCAATTTTGCAAATGGAAGTATACTTTTAAAACTACCGGTTTTAGGAATTAGCTATTTGTCTGCCATAAGAGGAGACACTCTGTATAGTATCGAACCAGGAAAATGTCAAATCTCAGCTTTAAGCAATTTTATACAATAAAGATTTATACATACATTTTTTTAAAATAGCATCATACGATACTGCATTAAAGCTTATCAAAATGTACTTTAATACGTCAGCTAAATAACAAAGGATTATTACTTGAATGCTGGAAAAATAAAAACAAATGCCTTTTAGGGGAAATGACCAGTTTGGAGCTCTTACATTACTAAGAAAACCTTTATTTCATCTGATGTTTGCCATCCCATTAAACTGTTGTGGATATTTCCTTCCAAGATGCAGTCGATATATCGGTGAGTAAGGAACTAGCATTTTTCTTATTTCCGAGGCTTTTTCTAATACAGGTCAGGAGAAAATTCCGAGATCAATATTTTGTCTAAATGAAATTTGATTTTCTTTAGGTTGAAATGCATTTATTTATATTTAGTTCTCTATATTTGTAAAGAATATTATAATAGTAGGATTGATCCATGGCTTATGATTTCAGTTTGGTGAATAGTTAATAACTGTACTTTGAACTACTAATGTTTATTTTATTTTATACTAGCTGACCCGCTCGACGTTTCCCGTCCCCGAGATAATAACCTTACACAGAACTTAAATTTGTATATATATATATATATATATATATATATATATATATAAGTCCTAAGAAGTTGTTAGAAAAAAAAAGCTAGTGAATTGGATGATTTTTAAGGGAGCGATAGTAGGGGGTCCAAAAGGAGCCAACCGATAGTTTTGAGCAGGGCTCTAAGAGGAAAACATCTTAAAAGGTCCTAGTACTTAGCGCTTTAGATCTTCAATTAGTCGAAATTAAGCATAGGCTATAAATTAATCATTTGAATAATGTTTTAAAGAAATGCTTAAAAAAGGGCCCTAGGGCCCCCATAAAAATATGAGGATGGGTGTCCGGGGAGAGGAGTAAAATACTCAACTTTAAAGTTATGTATTGAGAAGGTGACACAATTAGGGGGTGTGGAAAATGCATGGTGCACAAAACGTTCAAGGTCCCCGGACCGGGCCCCAGGGGCCAGGGTCCTAACTGGAATGTAGAAATGGGGAAATAACTAAATGGAGAAAAGGCCACAAAAACGAAAAAGATCGGATTAAAAGGGGCAAGTTATTAACAATTTAGGAAACAAAAACTTCAACGGGCCCCGTACCGTGCCACAGGGGTCCAGGGTCTTAAGCGGAACGTAGAAATAGGGGAAAAGCTAAATGGAGAAAGGGCACCAAAAACGAAATAGATCGGATAAAAATGGGGCAAGTTATTGACAATTTAGGGGGGAAACTTAAAGGGGCTCCAGGGGGTCCGGGTCTTAAAAAAAATAAAAATCTGAGCGTCCGGTGCCTTGGAGTATCCGTACCCAAATTTTCAGACTTCTACATGCAGTAGATTTCGCCAGCCATCGCCCTCGCAAGCACACAGGCAGACAAACAACTTGATGACTGCTTTAAATATGCTGTGTTATCGAATCTATTAAAGTTAAGAAAAAAAATTTCATGTGCT
The DNA here is from genome assembly GCA_963931845.1 of Maratus michaelseni. Lineage (NCBI taxonomy): Eukaryota > Metazoa > Arthropoda > Arachnida > Araneae > Salticidae > Maratus > Maratus michaelseni. Next base: position 190,475,753 of record OZ007588.1, on the reverse strand, counting down.
CTTTCTTCTCTTGTTTCTTCCGATTGTTTTATTACCAGACATTCCAAGCGTATTCCGTGAACAGGGGTGACTTTGCCAGGTGGGTTGAATTTGCTCACTTTAAAAAAATGATTAACGTGGAATTAGTACAGTAAAACGAATACTCCCGAATAGCGGGCACTTGCATTTAGCGAACACTTTTTCAGTCTCCGACATAAATGCTATTTGCATATTTTTTCTTCTGAATAGTGGACACCTCCGAATAACTGACAAATTTGGCTCTCACGAGGTGTCCGTTATTCAGATGTTTTACTGTAGTTATTTAAAATGTCACTTGGTCCCTGTAAAGAACTTTGCTCCATCCAAGAGCATGTTTCCAAAGCGGTTTGTTTATTACTTTCCTACACCTGTGGAACACGGGACTTTTTAGTGTCCTGGAAATTGTTTCCGTGCAGCCTTTCACAACAAACGGCAAGTTTCATTCGTTATACTTATTTGTTAGGCATATAGTTAAGAGCAACCGGAAAGCATTCGTTTAAAAAAAATTAAAAACAGAATTAAAAAAATGGCACTAGGCAATGTCACCCAACCATCCGTGAGCAATTTTGGATGACATTGCCCACAAGCAGGATATCGACAGTGGGTAATGTCATACTCATCTTGCAGGCAACTTTGCCCATCTTCTTTTTGATTTATAGCAATAACGGTAATAAGCTTAAAAAAAAAAAAAAAAAAAAAAGCAGAAATAGTATAAAGCATTTATGACCACTCTCCCATATGTGACAATTTTCAGCTCTTTCAAAATCACTCACGAACAACCCGATTTTTGGACTCAAAGTTGAAAAGTTGGTAAAGCCACCCCACATATAATACCCGGTAGACAGTATTATATCATTTATGACATTGTTTTAAAATTGCTAATTTTTTAATTATTATATGATCTTAAAAGCACTAATGACGGGTTATTGCAATTTAAAAATGAATAATGCATAATTTAAGTAAATAATTATAATAAAAAAAAAATCTTTCTTACAATATAAGGGTGCCAAATTTCACGAAAATTGAAGAAATTTGGGATTTAATTTAGTCAATATTCAAGATGAATTTAGTTAATATTCAATACTCTTTGTAATGCCCAAGAAGTCGAGTACTAATTTTCTAACTAGAAATTTTCCATTTAATATTTAAACTGCAGAATTCGTAATCGCCTTGTTCGATAGTAGAATTTGTAAAAAAAATCTCCAATAAGGTAAGGCAAAATATTCTATTAAAAATTTGTGGTAAAAACCTACGCATCCAGATATTCTATCGGAATTATATTAGCATTCACTACTAAATCAAACATACATGTTTTAAAGACCTTTAAATTATCTATAAAGATAAGAACTGTAGGCAGTTTTTCCTTTAGTTTCCCTGTGAGGTTTGCCTTCGCACTTTTTGGCTTTAGTTAACAAGGTTTAATTTTCTTCTATGCATCTCATGGCTTTGAAAGACGCAACGCTTTCATCCTTTCGAGAGAAAAGAACACCTAAAGAAGCTGTTATTTATATTTTCTGTATAGGACGTTTTCTATGCTTAAATAGGATGGAAGTTGAAAAAAGTAAGAAGAAGGAGAGTGAAAAAAGAGTACCTGCAAATTTTATGCATTTGGTGACGGAATGTGTTAGAAATTGTCAAATTTAGATTTTCGAACAACCTTAAATTTAACTGACGTCTAGAAATGATTAACTTTTCAATTACCTGGTAGTAGTGCTTCTTGAAGTGAGAGGGCGCTCCTGTCTGAAGGTAGCTGTGAATTCCACATTAGATGCCTCTGTAGCTCTTCCCGGTCTTCCGAATGGACAAGCTCGTAAACGCTTTGATGACAGATATCCGACTGCGAAAAAAAGATGAAACACTTTTTTCAGAAACTGCAGATTCTTATATGTCTCATTCTTATGAAATTAAAAACCAATGAATAAAACCAATTCCAAAATTACAATGCCTACTGGTAGATTTTATTCATCAATTTTTAATTTACATTCATGCTGAATATTAAATATATTTAATACATTATCTTCAAACTTACATAAATCCTTTCTTTGCATATATGCTTACATACAACGATCTTACATAGTTACATTCGTCATATTTTACATTCATCCAATGGTCGGAAAAACTACTTTTATTTTGTAACGAACTACAACAACAACTACTTTATTGGAAATGTAGTTAACTACAGTTACAAGTACTTGTTTTAAAAAGTAGCGACTACAAACTACTTTTCAAATGTAGTCACTACTTCGCTACTTTCCAATTTCGCCAAAGGATTCAAATCTACGCTCTAACGGATTACTTGATAATAGTATCTCCTCGCTATATCGCGTCCATCAGTATACAATTAACCAAGGGCATTAAAACATTAAGAAAGATAACATATAAGAAAATGTTTTGTCTTGGTCTCTAAAATGTTAGTTTATACAAATATGTGGGTTTTCTTAGTGAAATTACAATATGCGTAATACAATAAACATTTATTTATATAGTTACGTAAAAATCGGTTAAACTACGGCTTGTTTATTTTTATGGGGGATACACAAAAACAGAGCTATATATCTGAACAAGCGACATATTGAGGGGCAACTATTATGCATAACATATTTATGCATAACCATACACTGCCATACACATTTTATTTACTATTCTTACAGTACTTTGCTGCTGATATTCGAAAATGTTGCGCAGAGCACATTTTGCACAAAAGAACTTACGAACACGTGATTTCAAGAATGGCATACCCCCCCCCCCCCCCCTTGAAGTAGCGTCAGTGCTTGTTACAAATTACTAATTTTTGTAGTGCGCTACTGGCAACATTACATTTTTTTTTAATGTACCGCATAACAAACACTGCAAACTACTAGAAAAAGTAGCGATATTGTAGTTTCCTACTTCCTACCACTGCATTCATCTTATAACATAGATATAATGGTCATCCAGAAAGTAAGTTCCGTTAGTTAATAATGATAATAATAATAATAAAAATACATAATTCAATGGAACAGAATCTTTTATTGTTTATTGAAACACATGTCTTGGCCCTTTTAAAAAAAAATCATAATAAACATTTTTTTAGACACGTATCATAGCACACAACATACTTTGTATCCTCATATTGAAAATGCCGCCTTTGATAATATCCACGATTTTTTGGCATCATCATCGTTTTATAATTTGTAGTCAACACGGGAAGATATGGAAAAAGATGCAAAAAGATATGAAAATCGGACGGCCATGTTTTGGTCTATACGGTGGATCGTTATAACAAAAGTTTTCCATGATCGGAATGCTTTCAACATAAATGATGCGACGTTTTTAAGACGACTGAAAGTAATAAACTATTCAGTCGCTTAAAAAACACTCAACTATTTTCTCTTGTAAATCATATACATTTATTTCACAATATTTTTTGCAATTAAAAAAAAACCCATTCAAATAACTATTTTTATTTATTTATTTTTTTTTTTTTTTTGCATATGCAAAATGCAAGCGAATATTTAAACATAGACGACTTCAGAAGACGATAAATTTAACGGAGCAGTCAAGGATTCAAATACACATAAATCTAAGATAAAACTTAAATGATTATTAAGAAGTAAGTATATTTTCAAAAAGAACGCATAAAGAAATATTTCTCCAGACTTAAATAACTTTTAAAGCAATAACTGTTACTAAAATTATATTTCTTATTTACAGTGTGTCCCAAAAATGACTGACGGATTTTGAAAGTCAATAAATAAATAAATAAATAAAAAAGGGAACGCGATAGAAATGTATCGTTTAAGCCTTATGTTTAGGAAACCAGGGAATTTTACTCCACCAATTTTCAAATTTAGTTAATATTTTCGCCAAAAGGTGGCGCTGCAAAATAGCGATGATACTCCAAAACAAGAAATATCTGTTGTACCAACGATTAAACCATTTTCAATAGTGTATAGAGAAGTTACAATCAGCTGATCAACCATTGTACTTCACTTGGAGGTCAGGGTACTTCCATCAATCAGAACTGCCTATTTGCAGTGTGTGACCTCCAACCCGACGTCAATTGCAACTGCCCTAAACTCTTTCAACAGCACTCACTAACAGATTGCGTAGCAAAATATCATATGGAGATGTGACGGATTCAGTTTCTCTACAGCTCTCGCATACCCTTTAGCGCCATCTTTTGGCGAAAATGTTAACTAAATTTGCAAATTGGTGGGATAAAATTCTATGGTTTCCCAAACATAAGGCCGAAAACGATAAATTTCTATCGCGTTCCGTTATTTTTTTATTGACTTTCAAAATCCATCAGTCATTTTTGGTACACACTGTAGTTACAAATGATTTTGTACATGGCATTTAAGCTATAAAAACGCTGTTTTTTTTTTCTAAATACAATAATAAAAGAGAATTACTGGGATAAAGAAAACAAGTTGGAAATTGTACGTCAAACGTGACAAATGAGGTGCGTTCGTACTATAACTAGTTTCAGTGAAATGAATTATATCGTCTGTTATTATGATATGATTAATTTCCGTAATAAAATAAGTACATTTTAAATTTCCAACATTTTATCATTTGTTGACATTTACTGAAATTTCCAATGGGAAACTTAAGCCTAGCATGGAAAATTTCAGAACTTGAAATTCATATTTAGACTTTTTTCCATTTAATATCTATTTCTCCTTAAACATCTATCCAAAAACTGTCGGTAGATTATAGGATTGCTATAATTAAACAATTTTAGTATACAAATTCGATTTTTGAATTCAGTAATACGGAAATAATATGACTCCATTTTAAATAGGACGTAATCACCATGGCAACCTAGAGTATCATTACCTATCATGCGATATCATTGAATTAATTACGTATGATAGGAATTAATATAATGATACATCTCGGTCGCTTGCCGATTAATCCTCGAAAGCTGTTATAACAAAAAAGTGCAAATTTTTAAAAAATTCAAATTATTTAATAAATATTTTTATTAATATCTTTTTCAGTTTTGATTCGTTTTTTATAAAATTTGAAATGACTCGACAAAATTCTGCAAAGATTATATGTATTAAATTTCAAATAATTTGGTTGGATAGTTTTTGCGTTGTTATATGTGGACAGACAGACACACGGACGGACCAGACGACGACTATAGGTGCTACGTATTTATATAATTACGAACGCATCTAAAATTAATTGAAATGCCTGCGACAATTACTATACAGTGCACCAGAGTTAATTATTATTATTATTTTTTAATTTATTCTTTTATATTAATGAATTGTAATAATAAAACATACTTTGGCATTTTATCATGATTTCTGTATATGTTAATTTGGTATCATTATAATCAAACTACATAATATCACCTCATTTTTAAACATTTTAATACAAATTATTAAGCAAAATGATGTTGATTATCTTATTATTTAAAGATTGCGTGAATGTACGCATACAAAATAAAAAAAACTTTCTTAATAAAGATCATTAAATTACAAGTAAAACAAAAACAATAATATATTTAAATACCGTTTAACAACGCTGACAAATACATCGTAAAAATTCTTTTAAAACTAAGTTTAAAATACTCTTTTTTTTGTGTGTGTGCGCTATAAGTTTCTACATACATTATTTGATTTATTTTTCAAGATATTATATTTAAAAACAACTCATCTTAACTATATTCTTGATAACCCCACTTCCCCTCTCCATCTCCTTTCGGCGAAACGTGAATTTCAAAATAAAATTTCCCCAACTTTTCATCTCATATCGTCTTTATCCTAGACGCTTTGAAGCTTCATCATCAGCTAAAAAGAAACTATGGTTTTTAATTAAAACAAACTTACACTACTAGCCCCATCTGGAGGCGCGCTCACGAAAGTAAAGAGCTTGCTCATCAATCTTCCGACAGCTTGCAATGGATCGCAGAACTTGCTGTTTTTGGCACTTAATTCGTCCCTGTCGATGCTAAAGAAGAGTGTTTCGTTCACCCCCCGAGCTTTAGAAAAATATTTTGTTATTCGGTATTTCCTTTCGGTAACAAAATTTTGTTCAAGATGAATTTGGTCGGGTGATTTATTCGAAAACTTTTTGAGTAATCGAGTTGGGACCTCCTGGTGGGAAAAATAAAAAGCTAAAACAATAAATAATAAGCGAAGGTAACTGTAACCGCGATAGAAAAGGAGATAGATGAGTGGGAGCTGGGTTTGAATTTTTTTAATAAGTATAACAAACATTTTTCTTGATATCTGAACTAAGTTTCAGCATCAGAGCATTATTTTTGAGCCCCTTGTAAATCAGTTAAATTTCTGTTACGTTTATTTTGGAAACGGCGGTGACAGCAACAATTTTTCAAAACTTTCCTTCGACACTTAGTAAAGTTTTTTTTAACTTAATTTTCGGAAGATATCATACTTCAATTGAATTATTCAAGATGCCCATGGCTCAAATGAATTTATGATTAGAAAATATAAATATTTTAGAAATGAGTTGGCCGGTATTATTATTATTATTATTATTTTATTCATAATAATAATAAAAAATACAGACATATATCATTTTATTGTGAAATTTAATAAGTATCGTAATGACATATTACTGCGAGCGGAAGAGGCTTTAAAATTGCCAATTCAATTATCGGTGATTGCCAACTGTATCCGTTTAATAAAGGGGACTTTTAAACTGGGGTCCATGGACATTTAATGAGTCTGTTGTTGGCTAGAATGAGAAAAAATAGCTCATTATATTTATTTTAAATGAAAGTTAGTTGAATCCTAGATTTTCTTTATTGTAATATGAGCTGTAAGTGAAATGAATAATAAAAACGTCACATGGTATTTTAATGTATTATAATAGTTTTTAAGTATCTTAAAAAGAACTGGCTATATGTGTTAGGATTATGACTATTTTTATACTATAAGGAAAGGGCATGTTTACAAACAAATACTTCCATTAACCAATCTACCACTATAGTTTTGTCGTAGCGATCATTGCAGAAATCGTCATGGCGACGTATGTTAATCATATCATAGACCTTGTTTACGTAGACCAATAAAATCGCCCATTCTCATGTGTACAGTAGGAGTCATAATGAACAAACCAGTTTTTCTTGCTATCCAACAGTAATTTAACCAACAGTGACGTCAGCTGCACTTTCCTTATAACGAACTTGAACGTATAGCAGCGTTACTTGTTGGGGATAGGGCTGCAACCGTAAAAAAACAAAAAAACAAAAACAAAAAAAAAGCACTGGCACTCCGGGAGTGCCGGCAGAAGTGAAAACTTGTACAATTACGTGTGTATTTTTTGAAACGTTTTATTGCGCAGGAAATACTTTTAAATGAAGTGTTTTTTTTTTATTCATTATTATAAACTACTACTACAAAAATTATATTACAATTTTCATTTAATGCGCTATTGTACATGAAAAATAATGCATATTATTTTACATACAAAAATTGCAATCTATTGCTTAAAACGTAAATTTACAAATAAATGAAATATAAAATTTAATTAATTGGTATTCTTTGAAATGAATACCAATGAAACTTATGAATTTTCATCCACAATTTAAACAACTCTCAATACATTTATTATTTCTTCCATGAGATTTAGTTTCATATCTTTTGTAATAACATTTATCTGCAAAATAGGGTTCCCGCTTCCTATCACTCCAAAAATGACTTCTTTGCTGCCTGTCTTGTTTACTGTATTCGTGAACATTATGCTTTTTTCTATCTTCATTACTGCGCGTATTGTTTGCGGTATCTATAATGTCTATCAACAAACTTTTATTTTCTATAAAATGGTTTCACTTCATTTCCGTATCGGTAACGACGTTTCTTAAAACTTTCGTGAAATATTTCATTATTTTCATTTTTTTTATATTACTTCCGTCTATTTTTCTCGTGCTCGTTAAATTATAATATTTTCCGTGTTTTGTTATTTCATTTTCATCTTTTGATTTGGTCTCGCGAGTTGAGTCACTTTTATCTGTTTTCACCGCGCGTGCTAAATTTATCTTGAAATTATTTTCTGAATTATTTTTATTCATAATACCAATCATTTCGCTTTCTGCACGTGAACTATTTCCTTTTGATACTTTCACTTCATTGTATGAATTGGCAACATATACAGTGGTGTCGGTAACAGTGTCGCGAATTCAATGGTTTTTTCCCATCTCAAAAAATGCCCAACGCGCCTAAAGAAGTTTTCACTTCAAAAAAAAAAAATAAATAAATAAAATAAAACACAGATAGTATACGCTATAGTTTTATTTGAGAAAAGAGGGTATACGGAGTTTCTTAAAAAAATCCAGAAGGTATACGGTGTATGCCACCGCGTACCCTCCACTACATTGCTTGCTGGGGATGTATATTGTAGCTCAGATTTTCAATTTCAAAGTATAATATCACAAGCATATCTTGTTAAAAACTATGTTGGATGTAATGAGATCAATTTCATAATGACAAGTTTAAATGTAGACAAAAAACTTATATAGGCGACCCATGATTCTATTAAGGGGGTCCGTGGCTTTCCTTTGAAAGGCAAAGGGGTGTGTGGAGCAAAAAAGTAAGTTTAAGAACTCCCAGTTTAACCAGAAAGTGTATATATTTTTTTTAAAAAAGGAAACCACTTAACAAGTTTGCCAACTTATTTTGTGATCTTGCCAAGTCTACAGGAATTTACGAATGTCGAAGGCGAAACCCGCCCCCCTCCTATTCTCCTTATAGAGAGAGCTTTGAATTTAACAACAGAGAGGCATTAAAATTAAAATTAATTTATTATTGTTCGAAAAAAAAATACGCGTAATACAAGTATTTTCTTGAATTCGGGTTCAAAAGAAACTATATCAAGAATATTAAAGAAGTGTTATGACCACAACATACTTGGCTGATTCAGATGTGAATTTTTTCCCAATTAAAACATGTTACATCTATCTTTGTTGGTAGGTAAGAACGAAAATACTACATAGTTAAAAGCTGTAGGTCCGTGTTAAACTATTGGAAAGTGAAACAAACTATTTATTTTAGAAAATGCATATTAATTTTTATTCTTCTACTTTTTTATGTTGCAGTAATATAAAATACATATAAAAATTACAAATATAATTTAATAATCATGAAAATACTACAATAAACATTGATACAATGAGTTTAAAAAAAATAAAGAAACTTTGTTAAGCTGGATACTGTCAAGATATTGAATTTGTTGATTTATAGCAAGTGCCGAGGTGCGACAACACTATCTGGGTCTCTGTGGCAAAGATTCGACTTGGAAGTCCCCATGACATTTTTTAGCTCCGCTGCAATTTGTATTCAATTTAAGGGGAAAAAAACCATTTTTTTTAATTTGAAGACCTTGGGTGACTGTTACATTAGTCTTTTCATCATCTTCACAGCCTAAGAGGGACTGCTCAGACGAGGAGGCCAAGTCTGTAGAGCATAGGTGTCCCTCCCGGTACCTTTTATTAAGGTTAAAAAAAATACAGTTTCAGCTGGAGCTGAGCCCGCCGGAAAACGCGACAGGGGGCGGGTGAATTGCATTGGGCCATTATTGCCCGAAATTCACAGAACAAATCCCTCGCTGCCGGAGAACAGATCTCTCTCGCGACATGGGGCAGCGAGGTGCCGAGGTTCTTGAAATTGGTTTGAGAATGATGTGCCGCACAACACCTGGTTATCAGACAGCAGATAAGCTAGGGGGTTGCGCGCCAGAAACATGCTCTCTCGCGACAAGGGGCGCTGTGGCATCGCCAGAGTAACACTATAACTCTACTCGCGACAAGGGGCGATGCCATACGAGGGAATGGGAGTTGCTCTGGGTACAGACTAGCTTGTGAGGTTGGATATGTGTGCTAAGTATTGGTGGATGTGTTTGAGTTTGTTCAGAAGTGTGGGTCTAGAAAGAATATTTTGTAGCCATCCCTTAGGGGGAGAGGCTGGACGTTTAAACGTTTAATGTGCCAGCGTGCAGTAAGTGTGGATTCGTGGTAGGCATGGGTAGGAGATCCCACCTCGCCACACTCACACCTATTAGATCATGCACAACCAAATTTGTGGAGGTATGATTTAAAGGGCCCGTGGCCCGTTAGGAAGCTTGCGGTGTATGGTGTGAGGTGATATATGTTAAGTGACACTGTGGGGATTAGGTCAAACGTGTGCCTGCCCCTATCAGTGAGTTCCCAGTACTCCTGCCATTCCGAGATGATCCTGGATTTCAGGACCCTCTTGATGAACGACTGGGGCACTGGGAGGTGGTGATCAATGGATGTATACTTGGTGGCTTGTTTTGCGAGTTCGTCCGCGTACTCTTTGACAAAAGTGCCTTTGTGCGCTGAGACGTGGCCGAGATGTTTTCTGTACAAGAGACTTTTGAGTTTTAATTTAATATTTAGTACGAGTGGGTTAGATGTTCTAGGTGCATGGATGGCCTGCGGTCCAGACAGGCTATCACTGAAAATGGAGGCCTTTGCTCCAGATTGACCCTCTAGCCACTCTAGGGCGGAGAAGATTGCAAATAGCCCTGCCTGGAAAACATAATTGTTATCTCCGAGCCTACCAGACTTGGGGAAAGCAGGGTAACACTAGATATCGGGCTTGCTCATTCATTATTATGATGTCACAAATGGTGGCTGGCCGCGAGCCGTGACCAAATACATACAGCGATTGGTACAAAACGACGGGTGCGCCGCTTTGTACCAATTGCTGGTCGCGTCGCGGTTCGCGGCCAGCCACTATTTGGGACGTCATGAGAATGAATGAGCAAGCCCGGTATCTAGTGTTGCCCTGAGGAAAGTCGCATTGGAATTGGGGGGATGTAAAATCTAGCCCAAGTATTCGCAAGTTCGTAAAATGGGGCCAATCCGACTGGTATTAAATCCAGAATAAATATTACAATACTCAGAGTCTTACACCTGTGGCACGGCGCGAGTATCTTCAGGAATGATTATACAAAGGGATTCGGGCATCGCCTTTCATAATCAGCTAGAAACGTTAAAGGCTGTGATTTCAAGATTTTTTTTTTCTAGAACAATATATACAATTTAAAATGTCCAATTTTCCCATAACATTATTGTAATGAAGATTCTCTTAAATTTGAGTATAAAGTATACTTATAATTTTGTATATGAGTAGAAAAATGTGTTCGGAGGTTCGAATGAAATAAAAAGGTAAAATTAAGAGGCAAAATTTCATCTTCTGTTTAAAGCATAGTAAGTCATATTTTCAGTTAAAGCACAGGGTGTTTCACGAAAGACCCCTAACTTTGGAAATAAATAACTCGCAAACTGTGATAGATATAAGCATGAAACCAGTGGTATGTTTATTAAAACCCCCGTAAAAATCTGATACAGAAACCTCAAAATTTTAGTAACAAATTTCGCCGATAGATAGCGCTGCAGGTGACATAACCTGCACATCACAGCAAAATACGCACTGCTGTATCACAGCAAAAGCGATTCAAAATGTGCACCTTTCACGCAACACACATGTCGCAAATGAAGAATGAAATTGTCAGTGACTCTCTGTAGTATGCCACCGGAAATCAACCCACAAGCATGACAAGCACTCCAGCTCGTCAAGTGTTAAAGCATTGTACCGGTTAACAATGTCCTTCAGTGTCACTTCCAGAATTTCTTTCACTATGTGCTAACAGCGATTACGTTTCAACGGCGAAATCTTCGACGACTGTACGTTCCTGGCGTCTGAGCTCTCTTTATAGGGATCCGTAATTCTGTCTGCAGCGCCATCTATCGGCGCTATTTTAAACTAAAATTTTGAGGTTTCTGTATCAGATTCTTACGGTTTTTTTAAATAAACATACCTCTGGTTTCATGCTTCTATCTATCATTGTTTCAGAGTTATTTTCAAAGTTAGGAGTCCTTCGTGAAATACCCTGTAAATGCCTTGTACCTCAAAGTCTCCAAAGAATGCTCAAGTTTATTTTTCTCTGAATGGACATCATCTGTAATTAAAATTTCAGTAAAAGTTTAATTTCATTTTTATTGTATTGATATAGACTATAGATACTTGTGATTTTCCATTATTGATTTTCAACTTAGATAGATTCTTTCTTTATAAAGCAGCTTTGCACTACCTTTGACTGTCATTCGAAAGGCAATGTTAACTAAAATCCACAACCGTAGTAACTATGATGTGAACTGCGCCCAGGCACCAAGGACCAAGCTTTACAGTCGTTTTGTCAGTGCCATTATTAATTACTATTGATGCATCGGAAATTCGGCAAAAAATATGGAAAACAAATTCGCACCAGGTGTGCCCAATAGAAATGCTTTAGCGCTGCTAAAACAATGTAGTGAATAACTTCGTGTCTACCTTATTATTAATTTCACCACATTCCATCAATGAAAGTACGTTTCGGCATCATATAAAGGTCAAGAGAGAAAACGATGATAGTTTATTTTTTATGAAATGTGAGGTGATAGTGCCGCCCGTTTGCTTCAGAAGTGTTCTCCGTTTGGCAACCTGGGATCGAGGCAAAATTGAAGGTAATCCTTTGGAAAACACAGTTGCAGATACGTATAAAGAAAAAAAGAACGATGGTAGCCCTTTGAAAAAATACAGTTGAAGGTTGGTTTAAAAGGGCGAGGACGATAAAAGTTGGCACTCATAGAGGAAAGAATGAGTAATAATTATCATCTAACTATCTATGTCTATCATTTTTCCCCCCGCACGACCATTCATAGACATTTAAATGGAAAAAATCACCCCTAAGATTTATGAATGATATTCGATTAAAATCCATAATATATTGTTATACGGCTTGAATCGAATTAACTGGGATACTCAATCCTAATTATTAATCAAATCTGTATATCAGTATATGCAATTCTACACAGAAAAAAAATAAAACTCAATTTTTTTTTTGAAAATGGGTATTTAACAGTGCCCAAAATGGATACACAGTGGTAACCAAAACAGGCATGACCCAATTTGGGCACATACCTAAGAATCTTTCGACCCAAATTAGGTTTTATTTTTTTCTGTGTATCTATGTAATATAAATACATAAAATTGATTGTCATTCTTAAAACACTTTGCTTTGCCTTTTTCAGTCCGGCAAACGATCGTTAAAACAACTAAGAAGCTAAACGCAAAATTTATATTTTTCTTTAATCGCAACGTTTCTATCCAAATAAAATCACTTAAAATTCGCGCACGCAATCCCTGCTTAAGACGCGGAAAGATATCGGACACCAAAGGCGCGCCCAAATACAAAATGGAAGCCTAGAACACAAATTAAACGCTATCAACCAATTTTATTTTACTGGCAGGAGGAAGGAAGGAAAATAGTTTTCTGTCACGCCACCAGACTGCGTCTCTATCTGCTTCCGTTTCTGTCTTCTTCTTCTCTCTGCTTATATTTTAATCGGGCTTGCTTCTCCGTTTATCTTAACTGTTTGTTTTTATGCGCATCAGTAATTGTAAGATGTATATCTGTGATGAGATTTGATTTTTCGTGAAATAAAATACGATAATTTCACTTTATCAAATCAGTTATAATTGTATCAGTTTATGAAAAGTAAATTTGATAATAATATTTGAATATTTTCACAATAATATTTTGTTATCGATATTTCATAAAATAAAACACTAAGGAATGGATATTCACAAAAAGCATTAATGCACTAGAAAACTTTAGAAATGTTGGTAATGCATTATTAGTAAATAAGTCAAGATTGAATTGGTTTATGCAAAGTAAATTTGATAGTAATTTAATATTTTCATAACAGTATTTTATTATCGATTGTTGGCATAAAAAAAAAAATAATAAAAATAAACATTAAAGAATGAATATTCACAAAAGTAATTAATGTGCTTGAATATTTTACATAGTATTTGAAATATTTTATTGTTATTCTAAATTTATTTGACATTATTTTAAAATTACCCTTTCTTTATTATTTTAAATATTTTTGCACGGAATTATTTGTCTAAACCTTCTAATATTAAGCTTGATTGCATATGAATGTTATTTTATTTTATTTTTTTATTTTTTAAGGCAGAAAATCGTTTTCTGTCACGCCACCAGACTGCGCCTCTGTCTGTTTCCGTTTCTGTCTTCTCTTATGCTTATATTTTAACTGGGCTAGCTTCTTTCAGTAATTGCAAGATGCATATAAGTGAAAAGATTTTATGTTTCGTGAAATGAAACATGATAATTTCAATTTATGAAATCAGTCAGAGCTGTATCAATTTATGAAAAATAAATTTGGTAGTAGTTTAATATTTTCGAAACAATATTTTGTTATCAATATATATATATATTTAATTAAATACTAAAGATTGAATATTCACAAAAGTATAATTAATGGGTTTGAATACTTTACATGGCATTGGTAATATTGTTATTATCCTAAATTTATTTAACGTGATTCTAAAATTATCTTTTTTAAAAATTATTATTTTACACATTTTGTGACGGAATTATTTGTTTGAATCCTCTAATATTAAGCTTGATTGCTTATGAATATTAAGTAATTTTAACAAGTATGAAATAGTTTTCTGTCACGCCATCAGCCTGCGTCTCTCTTTGCTTCCGTTTTTGTCTTCTTTTCAACTTATATTTTAATCGGGTGCGCTTCTCCGTTTATTAGCACTTTCCAACCTAGTTGAAAAGTGCTTATGACTTCGGTTTGTCTGGCCGTATGGCCGTCTGCCGTCTGGCCGTCTGCCGTCTGCCGTCTGTCCGTGCTCTAACTCCCGTAAATATGCTCGGATTGCTCTGCAATTTTTATATGTTATTGTCGTTATCTATAGCATGTTCCCTATTTCAACGGAAGTGTGTAGCACTTATAGTTTTTTTACAGGGACACTCAAAAGAATTCCGTTACATTGCGGTCTATGCGGAAAAATCATTTGCGGTTTATTTAATTAATGTTTCACTATTTTAAACGCATTGAAATTTATATATATCATTAAGGTGCATTAGAAGAAGCTTAACATGGAATAGGGTGTGCATAGCACTTATAGTTACTTTACAGGGACAGTCAAAAGAATTCCGTTACATTACGTCTATGGAGAAAAATCGTCTGCGGTTTATTTAAATAATGTTTCACTATTTTAAACGCATTGAAATTTATATATATTACTAAGGTGCATTACAAGAGGCTTACTACAGAATAGTGTATGTATAGCAGTCATCGTTCATTTACAGGGACACACAAAAGAATTCACTACTGTCTGTTAACAATAATTCCTGGAAGTGCATTTTAAGTTACTGAACGCGATTTTAATTTTAACTCGCTTTTTGTCTGTTACGTGGTGTGTATAAATTCTGTAGATCCTATACAGGGCAGCACAAAAGTTCGCGAACATATTTCCGTTTATTGACAGAAACTCCAGAAGGAGAATTTTAAACTGTGCTACGCGTTTCCTAACTAAACTAAAATTTAGCATCCTATATAGTATATATACAAATCTATAGATCCTATACAGGGCTGAATTCGGATATTTTTCCGAATATTGTATATGTTTGAAATTCCTGAAATTACGTTTTTAAATATGTTATGCGTTTTCCAAATTGTTTACTTAGATGTTATCTTTTAGCTTATTAAACGGTATGTTTTGTAAAATTATATTGGAAACGTTGGAAAGTGCTACATAATCTATGCTTGACGCATGATTTTTCGTTCTTGTTTTTATTCGTACCAGTAATTGTAAGATGTAATGAAATAAAATGATAATTTCATTTAATTAAACCAGTCAGAATTGTATCAGATTATGAAAAGTAAATTTCATAATTATTTAATATTTTCGAAACAATATTTTGTTATCGATATACATTTTTTTAAAATGAAATATTAAAGGATGTAATATTCACAAAAAAGATTAGCGTATTCGAATATTTACATAGTATTGGTGATAATTAATTATTATTTTTTCAAATTTATTTAACACTATTCCAAATATATTCTTTTTTTTCTGTATTCTTTAAATATTGTTTCACGTAATTAGTTCTCAGAAGCCTCTAATATTAAGCTTGATTGTGCTTATGTATATTAAATAATTTTAACTAATAGAAAATTGCTTTATTATTATTATTATTATTATTATTATTATTAGGCTAACGGATTTCTATTTGATTCTGTTTCTCTTCTTTTCTGTTTATGTCGGGCTTGCTCCTCAGTTGTTTTTTTTTAACTCTTTGTTTTTTATCCGCATTAGTTACTCTTAGACATATCAGTGAAAAGATTTGTTTAATGAAATAAAATATAATAATTCCATTTTATTAAATCGGTCGAAATTGTAATTGTATCAGCAATAACTGTTCAATTTCTGAAAAAGGAATTTGATAGCAGTGTAATATTTTCTCAACGAAATTTTGTTTAAATGTTATTTTAGTATGACAAACATCAAGCATAGCATTAGTATTGATTTTGGAGAGCAATAGTTTTATAGATGTGTCTTTTCATATTACTATTATCCTTAAAAAAAAAAAAAAAAAAAAAAAAAAAACAATAATAATAATAATAATAATAATAATAATAATAATAATAAAACCGTTATTTCTTAATGTTTTTTATATTGTCAGTAAAATTTTTCTGCCAGTAATCCGGTTTGGGCCATTATTCAAAATGAGTTTTCTCTGTAGAAATAAAATAAAATGAAATAAATAAGATAAATTAAATCGGAAATATCTGATATATATCTCTCCTTTCCTATTTTTGTGATCTTGGAATTTACATTTAGTTTGAATTTAAGATGAAATATGCAAGTGCACTAAACTTTTTTGTATTCATATTTTTCTACAAATTATAATTTAGTTCTCCAGTTTCCTCAAAATGCAAAAATAGGAATTTTATTTTGTTTATTTTAGTAGTTTATTATTATTATTATCTTTAAAAAGCAGGTATATTTATCAGTATTTTTAATCTTAGTAAACTTTTATTCATCCCTTCATTTAACACTTTTGCAAATTATTCAGTAGCTATATAAACATAAAATAGTATTAACAATATATATCAACCTCTAATATCAATATCGTATAATTTTCGTTAACAACCTTAAAAATTCCCTGTTTTCACTATCCATTAAAGAAAATTATTATTAAGCAACTATTAAAATAAAACTTACTGTTTAATTATTACATAAAAAAAAATAAAGCGATAATACAAGCTTCGAAACAAATACACGTGTCTATAGAAACGCTTTCTTTTCCTTTAAAACTAATTTAACAACTACCGAACGGGATACCTGCCTCATCACTCAACCCCCTTCGCCAATCTCGCCAAAAAAACGCGATTGCGGCACCCAATATTGCAAACACTCCCATAAATCAAGCAAGAGGCGGCGCAAGCAAAGGGGGCCGCGTAGACACAAACTGCTATAGGGGGAGGAACGGAGAGGTGACAGGGAACATCACTCAAGCAAATGCGGGGAGGGAGGCAAAGAGATGGGCATCAGAAACCGATGGGAGAACGCAGTTTATTGATAACCTCATTAGCGGTGGAGCGCCAAGTTTCCAATGCGCGGGACTAATTATCTGTTATGTCAGGTTAATTAATGAATCGACGCGCCCGCGGGGTGTGTGGTGGGGGTGATAGAGAATTTTTAGGGTATAGGTTTGATGGTATCACTGAGGATTTATGCAGCGGGATTTTTCAGGTGAATATTCCAATTCACCATCGGAATTGCTTCGGAGGAAGATTTTGCGGATTGTTCAAGGAGCTCTGAGCGACATATGAACTAATAATTAATATTGAAATTAAAGTTGATTCATAAATTTTCCATCTTTCAATGCAGAAAAGAGCTTACGATATTTCTAAGTTTGAAAACTGTTAAAATATTATGTACTTACTTAAAAGAAAAGCTTCATGCGTTATACAGTAGCGATTAATTGTACTTTTATTTTATTTACAGAGTATATTTTGCTGAACGCCAAATTGAAGGATTTTTTTAAAAATCTATGATAGCTTAATAGGTTCAGGGTGTATTTTTAGCGTATTCGTTTAATCGTATAACTGAGGATTTATGCAGGGGGATTTTTCAGGTGAATATTCCAATCCACCATCGGATAGCTTCGGAAGAAGATTTTGCGGATTGTTCAAGGAGCTGTAAGCGACACACGAACTATGAAGAAATTTTAATAATTAATATTGAAGTGAAAGTTGATTCATAAATATTCCATATTTCAATGTAGAAATTTGTGGAAGTTTGAGAACTGTTAAAATCGGAAAATTACACTGAAAATTTCTCTATCACACTATTATAAAAATTTTTAAGTTGGCGTTCAGAAAAATATACTGTGTAAATAAAATAAAAATACAATTAATCCTTATGGTATGGAACCTTTCCTTTCAAGTATGCTTTAAGAGTTTTAAAATTAATTTCTAAAAATTAATTTGTAAATCATTTTTATTTAAAATTAAATATTTAAGTAAAACTTTGATAAATATATTTATGCATGTAATGTCATTCCGCACAAACAAACAAAAAAAAAAAAACTTTTATATGTTTTTATGCTTGTAAAGCTCAAACAAAGTACTTTGTCTTTTAAATATATATTAATATTGTACTTTACATCATTTCATTATGCATGGTTTACCATGCCTCCAGTGGTGTCCCATCGTACCTCAGACATGGGATATACAGTGGGGCATATTTTAAACCTTAACAGGTATTTTTTTTTCTTTAAAAAACTGTTAAGACTTATGCTTTGAGAAAATGAATAATTGAAGATAAGAAACTAAGGTAATATTCAGGATATATATATATATATATATATATATATATATATATATTTATGTAGATTATAAATTTTAGATGAAAAAAAAAATAAAAACTTCAAAAGCGGTACACTGTGTCCCCATCTTCTACAAAGTGATTTTTTTTGTTTTCTATAAGAAGTTCTGAACGACAATTTAATCTAAATAATTAACCTTAAAATAAAAGTTGATTTACAAATTTTCTGTTTTTCTATGCAGAAATGAAACTGTGAACTTTTCGGATTGATAAACGCTAAAATTTACTCTAAAAAAAGTTTCACAAGATTTACAATAACATTTTATTGTTATTTATTTATATATTTTTTAATTTACAACATATATATATTTTAAATACAAAATTGAAATATTTTCATTTTTGGTAGTTTTATTTATGAATTCTTAGGGCACAGACCTTATAGTTAAACTAAGAAGCAATAGCATAACTTAATTTATCATATATTTCTGATGTCATTATCACTTTTTCTATTTACATACAAAACGTACAACGATGAATAAGGTATCATTTGAAAGGTTTTTGAACAGTTTTTGACATAGTACACTCGCATTGCGTTAAAATGCGTTGTGTTATTATAAACTACAGTTGAATAAAAAACTAGTGTAAAAACATATCAAGAAATAATCTAAAAGATTGCAGTGTGAAAGCTTTGCATGTGTCCTCTGGTAGTTATTATATAAAAAAAATATATTTAATAATGTCCTTTCGAAAGTAATTTAATGCCCTATCCTGAAAGTAGGAACCTATACAGAAAATGTTTTATTTAGATTTTCACCAATTAAAGCTAATCATTCCAGATTTCCAGATTCCATCATATAGTGTTTAATATGCTGATGCATATGTACGCAAATCCCCTAATTATTTTAGTTATGTCTTAATAACTAAATTAATAATTATAAATGCTTTGTTTAAATTTGAATATGCAGAGCTATTGAAAAATATACTTGAATTCTAAGCCCGGTCCAAAGAAAAAAAAATTAGCTGCATTGTTAACTCATCACAGAAAGAAATTACATCTTCGCACATATACCTATTAGATATTAGCTCAAGCTTATCTACCAATATACAAAAGTTCTTACAAAATATTTTTTTGCGTTGTTTTTTGTTAATTACACAACCAGATGGAAGAATTCAGGGCTTTTTTTTTTTTTCCAATTTTTGATCATTACTGTTCTTCTGGGTTTTATTGTATTACATTTTCAAAAACACAACACTAATGTTACTTACACTGATCAAACATTCACTCTTTAGACTATATTTAACATTAATTTATATTTAATTACGTAAACAAAAGCTATCAGTTTTCTATCATACTCATTTCTTAAATTAGTATATTAATTCAATCATTAGATAAAAATTAAAGACTTATGAGAAATTACCTCATCACACATATACTCATTAGAGATATTAATTCAAGCTTATCTTTGCCAATATACTAAGGTGCTTACAAGAATTTTTTTTTTTTTTGGCGTTGTTTTTTTGTTAATTACATTATCCAGATGGAAGAATTCAGAGCTGTTTTTGTTTAATTTCTGATCATTATTGTTCTTCTGGGAAAACATGAAAAGGAAATAAAATAAATGAAGCGTCAAACAGGGATGGGCCCAGGCGATGAAAAAAGAAAATACACGGCTATTTATGAAAGTGGAGCACTATAATTTTCAGAATAGAATTTTTAAATAGCTGTTGTGATATCTGTGATAAAACAGGTTTTGAATTCGAGACTTGTTTATTTTTGTATGTTTAGTGTTTGTATATTAGTTGCCAGTAACACAAAAGAATTGACATGTCGTGCCTGCTTTAAACGTAAGATCAGTGAAAAATTTATTGAATATCAAGTTTAAACTTATGGATTAGAATACAAAAATAAATAAATAAAATAAAATCTTTTATTCGTACTCTTAATAAACTAATATTGGTTATAATAGTTAGATTGAAGCCCATTACTTCGCCAATATTATATTTATCGGAAATATTTCAAAAGAAATACCGACTGTATTTAAAAATAGGCTTTACATTAGTAATATTTTGAATGAAATAGTACAGAAATATTGCCTTTCATTGGAAGCAATTGCATAATGAAACGCCAATATTAGGGCAATATTTGTAAAATGTAAACAACCCGATAATGGGGTCAATATTTCATGATAATATTACTAATATTGGTCAAAGTACAGCCAATAAAAATAACATTGATCCAATATTGTTTTCCTACAAGTTCATTACTATTGCTATTCTTATTTTTCTATTAGTAATTTGCTTAATACTCGCATTCATAAATATAAATGTAAACAAGATAGATAAAAAAGCTTTATATTACAATGTATACATGATGTGTAAAAACTCTCTTAAAGAAAATTACAAAAAAAAAAAAAAAAAAAAAAAAACAGAAAATTTAACCGACAAGTATTTCAAGATCTCGCAATCATTTTTATTTTTTTAATTAACAACTAATCTAAAAAAAAAAAAAAAAAAAAAAAAAAAAAAAAAAAAAGGGCCAGTTTATTCTTAAAAAATCCTTTCTTTTATTTGTATCTTTAGGTGGGAATATTTTTTCTTATAAATTATCAATCGACCTTCAGAGTTTTTTTTAAAGTAATTTAAACAAGAAAAAAAAAACTTTTAAAACTACATTTTTTGATTAAATGTAAAATTAAAAAAATATTTATACTTTGGAGGGAAAAAAAAATGGTTAAAGAGAAAACTTGGCCAGAAATGAAAAAAAAAAAAAAAAAACGCATTTGCGTAAAATACGATAGCTGAAGAAAAGAAAAAAAAATTCAAAATCTATAAACTATATAAATAATAATAATAATAATGAGTATTTTTTTAGGGATTATACCAAAATATTCCAATTTTCAGAGAAACTTGAGCAGTGCAAATATTTGTTTATAATAAAATATTTCCGATATATAGATGAATACAAACAACCTTAAAAAAATCTATTCGTGAGCATGTTCCATATGATCTGTTACCCTAATCGTAGATATACAACATTCATAAGAAATTTTATTTCATTTTATTCAAATAA
Organism: Maratus michaelseni; assembly: GCA_963931845.1. Lineage (NCBI taxonomy): Eukaryota > Metazoa > Arthropoda > Arachnida > Araneae > Salticidae > Maratus > Maratus michaelseni. The sequence goes on along the minus strand of OZ007588.1, from coordinate 190,453,982 downwards.
TGTATTATTGTTATGTTTAAGTTACGGTGCTTTTAGAAACTATATTTTTGAGAAATCATTAAAATAACGTTGGAAACTAATGTTAAATGCCATTGATCAACTAAATTATGAAAAACTTTAACTTTGTTTATTTATAAGATCGAATAAAAAATCAAACAGTTGTTGAAAGGTATCATACAGAGTTTTGTCATATCGGTTAAAAAAACTAATAAACTGATATTTAGACCAAATATAATGTAAAAAAAAAAAAACTTTAAGTTTGTAATGCTTTTAAAACTTGTTTTTCTGCAATAATACATAGTTCTAGGCAAAAATAATATCCTGACAGATTATACGTTATATACATTAATGAATTTAAAAACAATTTTCTCTTACAGTATATATATATATATATATATATATATATATATATATAGTGAAAGAGAAAATAGTACCGAACTAGATTTATTTATTTTAAAAAATTACTCTATGTCTGCTTGATTCCACAAGAAAATACTTCTTAACGGAAAACGATTACAAGCGGTCAATATCTTACCTTTAAAACTAGTTTTTCGCCAACAATATATGATTGCAGGCAAAAATAACATCCTGAAAGATTCTTCAATTTAATAATTGTATTCTTGTATAATATTACTGTATTTAAAATGTACTTTCAGTGACAGAAAAATTAAGGAAAAAAGTGCAGTCGAACTCGGTTATAGCAAGCTTGAATATTATGAGAACCTGTTTTAACGAGGCATAAAAGGAAAATAAATGGTTACTTTAATATAAATTGCGAAAAACAGTTGTGATGAGGAAAGAATATAACGAGAATTTTTTTTTTTGCAAAATCACAAAAATATTACCGATTTTCTTAACTTTACCTCAACAAAATGTATTTCTCTATAAAGGTGTTCTACATTTTTATTTTATTATTATTTTTTATTTATTTAATGAAATAAGATGAAACAAACACATAGAAGATAGATATAGTTATACAAAGTCATTCATCATAAATGACTTCTTTTCAACGAAATATACATTAATATTTCCCTTTCTACTTTCATTAAATTAATTAATTTAAAAATAACGTGATGGGAATAGGACAAAGTAAAATATAGTAAATATGTAGAAAGAAAGTAAAATAACTTCTTTTAAAAGTCTATTTAAATTAGTAAATAAATGGTAAGCCTGATTTATTTATGTACAGATAATTTGTTATTTTATTTATTTTATTTGTAAATTCAAAATTGGAAAAGAAAAATATTGAAATAAATTGCATGCTACCATTTCTAATTTAATTTAATCGTGCTAATTCAGAAATCTAAAACTGTCTCTGTCAGTAATCAGTTAGTAAATTTTAAGAATTTAACAGTAAAATATTATTTGTCTGATAGTTTGATACTTTTAAATAAGTTAGATATTTTTTTATCGTAATTATAGCTTCATCCAAATCTGTCGTTTGCATATGACTTACAATTATATTCAAAATCATTTACAAACAGGCTTACTTTCACAATGATTTAAATCAAGTGTTTCTCAAAGTGGGGTAACATATACCATTTAGGTGTTCGCAAATTCTGTCTAGGGAATCCGTGACAAGTAAGGAATAAATATTGAAGGTGATTTGCGAATTTGCCTCAGCTAAATAAGACCAAACAGTAAAAAATATGCAATAGTTAAGAAGCGATCCCGTCACAATAAAAAACTTTCTACCTATAACGCTTTTTAAATGTTAAATAAAAGTTATGTTTATTTGTATACATTTGTAGTTTTTTATGTTTCACTTTTCCCTCCAATCCTTAGAAGTAAAAGATAAATAAATAAAAAGTTTAATTAAATTTTTCAAGCGGTTCGAAATGCATAAAATTTTACGAAACACCGATGTTTAAAATTTTGGTATGAGATATCTCAAATATATATTTTATAAACTATAAACTATACCTAATATGTTTATTTTTCTATAAACAGAAAATTGTAAATACAGTAAAAACTTCTAAAACGGAATAGCAGGAGACTGGTAAAAAATTCTGTTTTAGACAGATTTCTATCTACCAGAAACACTGCCTATTGTAACTGTATCATACTGTTTCCGTTAAAAAAAAAAAAAAAATCATTTAAGACATGTTTTATTGCATTACCCAAATATATTTAATACACGTATGAAACACAAATAAAAGTATATGTTAAAAAAAGTTTCTTTGAAACTCGGCCCTAAATTTAAGGATTTTTAGTACAGTAAAAATTCTTTTAAGTGACACCTCTGAATAAGGAACACCTGTTTAACTAACAATTTCCTAGGTTCAAGTCCCTTTAAATTAGTTTGAAAGTACCAATTTTCTTTTAAATAACTTTATAAGTGATAACTTTAGATCTAAATCTGCCAAAATAACTATATAAAAATTCAAACAAAAGAAATAAAAATTAAATAACTGAAAAAACTGTGAGAATTTTAAGTCAGTTGACTTATATATTTTTTGTAAAATTTTTAGTTCATTTATGTTATTGGTTTTACAGTTTCTCACTTTCACTAACTTTAATTTTTATTTCATATTTAAAAACCTTTTTTTTTCATTTCCAAATAATTTAATTTAATTTATTTTAAGTATTAATTAACAGAGTTAATTTCATTATTAAGTTAAGGTTAAAGCAAACACATTAAGTATTAACGTGACTGAAATGCAATAGTAATATTAATTTATGTTTAACTCTTCTATAACTGAATTTGAAGCACATAAGTTTTATATAAAAATAAGTTGTATATAAAAATACGTTTTATATAAAACGTATAATATATACGTTTTAAATAAAAAAAAAAAAAAAAAAAAATGCAAAACCTATAAATAAATATATAAAACTTAAGCGAAGAAAACTAATAATGATAATTATGTTTTTAATTACTAAATAACATTAGTTATCAGTTAATAATTAATGTTATTAAGGTAGCTCTCATTAAGCCAATAATGTCATGATTTCTCAATTAATGGATATCTTGCTTTTGTCACATAAAATTTATAGGCAAACCTAAGTGGAAAAAATTAACTCATTATAATTATCTTTTTAATTATTAAATAATTAGGGTTATTGATCCATATTGTTTATTAAGTTAGGCATTATTATGTCAGCATTAGAATATCACGATATAATCTGTCAATTAATGAATATCTTGCTTAAGCCACAGTTGATAAAGTTAACAAAATAGCAGCTTATCATTTTAATAAAGGGGTAGTAATGATAATGACTTATTCGAAACAATGTTCAAATTGATAGCAGACAAATACTGTATAACAAAGGGTCAATAATTTAACTCTCCCACGTACCAACTTATTTTTTCTTTCATTGAGTACCACTAGGGCCGTATGTGACCCCATTAAGATTTTTATTTTGTTATACGTAATATTATAACCAAAACCTTAAATTAATTTGTTTTGTTACGAAAAATGTGTTTTAATGTAAAATAATATAAAATTTTGTGTTCAAAATTTGATCTAATATATAAATTTGTATTGGGTTCACAGGTAACCCCAGTGGTACTCAGTGGATAAATTGTAAATAAAAAATAAAATATACCATTTTATTATTTTTTTCTATATGAGTCAAATGTTAAGCATAAAAGGAACGAATTCAAGTTTTTTTTTTCAGAATTGTAAAACTCATACATTTATTTACAGTTGAACGGTGAAGTTGATATGGGGCCACAGGTGACCCGATGGTAGTAGGAGGGTTAAAAAATCTTTTCAAGTGATATAAAGAGAAAAAATGAAAAGACTTCATATTTAAAAAAAAAAAAGGTTATTATTAAGGATTAAGAATAAACAGTTACAGTATTCAATATGGAAAATGGAGAAAAATTAAGGAACTATACCCAGAAAAATGCCTGTAGAACTCGTTTTCTTACAATGTTAGCGGTATTAAGGAAAAACGTGTGAATTAAAGATGCATAGCACTGGACAACGTGTAAAAAATTTAAGATTTGGTTTAGAACTTACGTTTATTTATTTTTAAATTTCGTTTTGGTTTTTAAATTAATACGGAATATGACCGTAAAATTAGCTTTTTAAAAATAATAATACGCTGTTTGCAAATACTACTACTACTACTAATAATAATAATAATAAAATTAAAAACTCCGAGAAAGTTTAGTTTCTCATTTTTAAATGGATTGTTTTTACTTAAACATAAGAAAAGTACACTGATTTTTGAGAACTACTTCTACTTACAGTAGCTCGGAGTATTTAAAATTCAAGTTTGAAAAACACACGTACTTGTTAAAATAAATAAATAAATAAATAAAAACGTCTCCGATAAGGTTTGGGTTCTCCTTTTTGAGTTAATCAATGAATGTTTTTTTTTTCCTACTTAAAAATAAAAACACATACTCATTTTTGCATGTTTATATAAAAAAAAAAGAAAAAAGAAAACTCCAAAGAACGTTTAGGTTCTTATTTTTGAGTAGTATTTTTTTACGCTAAGAAAAATATATGCTCATCTTTGAGCATTATCAATTCTTTTAGTATATGGGAGTATTTAAAATTCAAATCTGAAAAACTCGCTAAGAAATATATATATATATATATATATATTCAGAAATGAAAACTTGAACATCTTTCGAGCCTTTTTCTTTTAACTGTGTATAATTGAAAAGCATACATTAAAAAGAATGTAATATAACTTTTAGGACATAACATTAAAAATAATAGTTTGATTTGGTTTTATTTATTCGCATGCTTGTAAAAAGTTGTAGTTTTCTTACAATGATGGTTGTGGGGAGTAAAAACTTGCATATTAAATAGGCATAATATTAAGCAAACGTATTAACTTTAAAATTTGATTTTGGTTTAAGAATTAATCAGTAAAATGTCTGTAAAAGTAACTTTCTTACAATGATGATATAATTTGAAAAAAAAGTAAATTAAAGATGCATAACATTATAAAGACTGTAATAAATTTGTAATTTGGTTCGGTTTAAGAATTATGTCCTATACCTGTAAAAAGAGTATTTCTTACAACACTGGTGATACGAAGGAAAAATACGGATATTAAAGAGGCATAAAATGAAACAAAATTTGAAAGAAGATGGGAAGGTAGGCTTTGATTTTCGGCCCGCTTATAGGGTCATCCCCCCCCTTTTTTTTCTAAGATGTTTTGATTGTTTTGATATAATTTAGCATCCAAATTTACTACCGGTTTGATTGATTTTTGTTTATCAAATATTTAAATGTGTTACACTCAAGATCAGAAACATAGGTTTACTTAGAATATTTCAATTATATCAATTTGATGTTATATATATATATGATGACTTTTTTATCTTTTCCATTCAATATGATGTAATATTTATTTTTGGTTTTCTATTGGTATTGATAAGCATTTTTTTTTCTATAAATTTCAGGATTGTTTCACTCTTAATTTTCTAATATTTTCATGTGGGTGTCGCAGTTGATCGGGCAATTGTAATATGGTAATTTCTGCTTAAAGGCGTACTATATTCAAACAGAAATCATTTGCGACTTACTTACATTGTGGAATATTGCCCTTGATAAAATGTTTCACAATAAACATTTCCATTTTCTTTATATAATGGTATTACCTTCTATTTTTAGATTTTTCTTCTCCTTTTTTAAAGAATCAGTGCATTTAGCAACATTGGGAATCTTCCCATTTGTTCTTTATAACTATCTAAATCTTATTCACATCCTTTAGTTTTCAAAACTTTCTAAATTTTATTTACATCAATTACTACATTGTATATAATTTATTTTAAGCAAACTCTTTGTAGTTCCAGATTCTCCTCTTATCTGATAGATGGTAGCACACAGTTTCTAGTTTCAGCTATTCCTTTTTTTTTTTTTTTTTTTTTTTTTTTATTATTTAAACGTAGATGGCAGCATCAGACATTTTTCTCTTCTTTTATCATAAATTTTTACAGTCAGGAGACGACTAAGCTTATCAGTTCTTCAGTGTTCCATAGAGATGTGAAGTGCTTTTGAGATAGTAAGCATTTTCAATCCTGTTTTATCGCATACACTCTTTGTTTTTATGGTGGTGAGTTATATCCATTGCTTTATGATATATTATATATCGTTGTTCTATTATGGCTTATTTATTTAGTTATTTAGTTATTTGATCCCTTTGGGTCCTTTATATATATATATTTCATTTTGGATTCTCTATATGTTATAAAAGCAGAATATTGTCATTTTAAGACTTAATGCTGACAATATTTGAGGAAATATCATATATTTACAAAGAATTATTCATATGATGCTCCTCTGAAGAATCCATAAGATATTCATACAGTATTCACTTCTTGATTTTACTTTTTATTAAGTTTATTTCTTGCAGTATCTTTTCCATTTATTTTATAATATCTCTTCCTTTGTTTTTCACACATGTGCTTTCATTTTATATATATATATATATGATTCCTCTCATACACGTATTTCAAATTATATTCGCAAATAGTGATAATTTTTGTATGTTCCAATTTTTCATCATTTTTAGTGATTATTTACGTACGATACCCCAGATCTTATACCTTTTTATTTTACTATAGCTCGGAGAAGGAAGAAATCGTACATGTTTTGTAGAACATAATAGTAATTTACGAATTATAATTCTACTATAGATTTCGCTATTTTTCCAAAATTTTCATTTTTGGATAATTTATCATAATAGGTATGAGTTTAGTCTTTCATATTCCCCTCGCATCCCTTTTGTGTATAATGAATTATATAATCTCGTCTATTATGGTTATATATATATATATAATACCTTTGAAATCAAAAGACAAATTCTTTTACTAAATCTGACCAAATCTTTAATTTAAAAATGGCATTTAATTAATTATTACATAGAATACATAACTATAAATCAAAAGATAACATATTATATATATATACCGTTAAAAGACAATACATCATACACAAATTAGGGAATAAAAATCAAAAATTGAAATATGAACACATACCTGTTTGAATATTGTCCAGAAAATGAAGAAGATAAAATAAAATATGACCAAGATAAAATAAACCAAATTGGCAAAAAAAGTGAATTAATGAAATATTTGTGGGACTGTAACAGAATCATCGGACCCAAATTTCTACAGATTCCACAAAAAATGTATGCTTTCATCCCTGTACTAGCTATAATAAGCTATAATAATACAAGATTTGAGAAATCGCACATTATTATACTAGAAAAAGGATGAAAACAAAAGAAGAAAAAGTATATATATATATATATATATATATATATAATTATAATATCTATGAATTTCAAAAAACATATCAAGTTCTATTCTACTTAAATCTCCAAAGAGATAATCAATGATACTGTGTATACAGAATACCACATAGCTAATAAATACCATGTGCAAACATAATATTACCATAGCTGATGCTTCAATGGTAATTAGCCAAATTTTACTCATACCAAAAGAATATTGAAAAAAGAAATAGAGAGAAAGGGGGAAAAAAAAATTATAAATTGGAGTTGCAACTAAGTAAACACAAATGGATTAACAAATTAAATATGAACCATACACAATGGAAAATTGGACCACATGAGAATCAAATATGAATTGGACATGGAAAAACACATGCACATGTACTCATCAGCCTGGATGCACCCACATGTGTTTTAAATAATAATTCAGTGTTTCATAATTCCACTGGCATAATGCTAAGATCAGTAGAATCATCCAGGTACACTGAATTATTACCAGACAACAATTGGAAATACCAAAATTTGGAAACATTTAAATAGGAAATAAAAAACCATTAAGAAAATACAATATATTTCACTCACATCGATTATCCAAAAAACTGCAATTAACACCTCACTAAATTACCACGAGATAACAGTTTTGAAATAATAAAATTGGAAATATGAACTCGTAAAGTGTAGATAAAATATTTTACTCACAATAATTATACAGAATCCTTAAAATGTCACAACGTCTACATAATATTCACATCCACATGGCAATGCATCATACATGTTAACTAAGTCGAGTTGAGAGAAATGATTTGTAAGACAAGTTGAGAGCACACTTTTTTTAAAACACAACCCCATAAATGACACCCAATCACAAAATGATTCAAAAACACTCAAAATAATTCTGGTTTTAATACACTTATAACAAATTTATATCCGTGAATATATATTACTCCATCCAATTTTAATTCCTGAAAGTAAAATTAATATACAATCAATAGCTCCCTCTATAGTTAAATTAAATATAATATTAACAATATTATCTACAACTACCTGAAAGGTAAAGTGTCGCCATCTATTGGTATTATAATAGTTCATAATTAATATTTAGTTATATATCCACTTTATTAGTTACATACTCACTTCATTAGATTTATTTATATAAATAAACTTTAAAAAACAATACTAACTTGTAATTTTACTTAAAATTCAAAAAAAATATAATACTACTATATGAATAAATCTACACAGAATTAATTCAACTTGCAGAGCATTTCAGATATTCTTAACAAGAATATATTATGTAAAAGAGATATTATTTTAATTCAAATTATTTTTGCTTCCAGCTGTGTTAATCCACTGATATTATAGACATTTATTAAATAATTAATGTTTTATTTTTACTACTACTTAAATATATATTAGACTTGTTTTTAAATAATTAATGTTTAATTTATACTACATTGTAAATATATTTTATATTTATAGATTAATTTAAATATCTAATTAAATAATTCATAAACAATTCAAAATATCTCAAAATTTATAATGTTGATAATTAATAGTATTACTACTGTTTTTCAATCAAATTAATGCAATGCAGTAATTAAAATACTTGTTAATTTTAATTATTCATAGACAAAAATAAAAACTATATATATTTATTTTTATATATATTGCAAATAGATATATATATATGAGTTATAATCACCAATGTTATCATTGTATAATTTAATTTGTTATTGTATAAGTTAATTTATAAATGTATGAAAACTGCACATCAATAATACCTTAAACAGAGGTGATCGGCAACGCACAATCACAACTATACAAAGTATAAATAATGTTCAATCAAATATTAAATTTCCTAATATGTTATAATTGTAATTATGTATGTTATATTTGTAATTTTCTACATAAAGTGTATATAATGTTCAAACAAATATTAAATATTAAATTTCCTAATATGTTATAATTGTAATAATGTATGTTATAATTATTATTTTCTATATCTTTTGTTATATGTTATCGCACACTAAAACAATAATTTATTACATACCATGTTTATATTTAAATTATATAATAAATGTTATTTAAAAGAGTTGATGATTGAATTTATCATAAAAATAGGATATCCATATATTTTTGCTTGATCTCGAATATATCTAATATTTTTGTTTTTATTTATATCTGAGCATAAGTATTTTATACGATGTAGATAATTGATAATTATATTTTTATAAACAGATTTATGTAAACATGAAGCATAATTGGTAAAAATATTTACTTTAAATGGGAAATCAAATCTCTTATCATAAATATCAAAAATTAATTTATAATTATTAGTAATATTAATTTTTAAGTCAAGAAAGTTTATATTATTATTAATTAAATCATTTTCGCTTAATTTAAGCTGAGTAGGATAAAAATTGAGTGGTGATGTGCAATTTTTTTCATTGAAATAAAATATGATAATGTCATCAATATAGCGATAAAATACATAATCAGTGTTCGGACTTATATTTCTTTCATAATAATATAAGTAAAGGTCAGAGAGAATACTAGATGCGGTTCCGCCCTGCGGAATTCCCTGGCATTGTTTATAGATAATATTGTCATTTATAATGTAATTATTATGCAATGTAAAATTTAGTAAAGTTTTAAAAAAATTTACTGAAATATGTTCTTTTAATTTTAATTGAGATTTAAATTCTTTAAATAATATACACATTGTTTTATGTAAATCTTTTATATCAATGTTATTAAATAAATCATTAAAATCCAATGTTTTTATGAATTTTACCGGATTGATATTATGTATTTTATTAATGAGTTGAAAACTATTTTTTAGGCAATGTTGGTTATTATGTTTTAGCGTTATATCATATATCTGCTTTAAAATATTAAGTAGTAAATTGCTTGCATTTTTATTATATGTGTTACAACCGATGGTAACAGTGCGAAATTTAATAGGATTTTTATGAAATTTTGGAATTATAACAAGATAAGGATAATTAAAATTATTACATTTGATTTTTAGTAATTTGTGATAATTTAATAATTTTCTGTTATTTATTTCAATATTTAATTTAGTTTTATTAAAAATATTACTTGTGTTGATTGCATTGTGAATTAACACTTTATAGTATTCTTTACAAATGATAGCATAATTATTTGGAGATTTATCTACATAAGTAATTATAAATTTGTTTTGTAATTCTGATATATGTTTATTTATGTTTTTAAAAGCTGCATGTGTAATATGATGATAATTTTTTATAATTTCATTTTTTAATTTATCAATTACAGAAAATCTCCATTCACTGAAATATTCGATTGGTTTATTGTAATCAACAGCAATTTTATATATAAACAAATCAATATCTTGAATAAACTGCAATATTATGGATTTGATATTACACTTATATGGAAGACGAAATTTTGTGCCATTATGCATTAAGTTTTGTAAAATAGGTTGTTCTACAATATTAAGATCACCAGTAATGATATGACCATGTGTTGTATTTATATACTTTTGATATTTTGGGTCATTACAATAACATGGGTAATTCTTTGAAGAGACCAAATTTTTTGCAAAAGAATTGTAATTAAAAATTTTACGTCCAAGTGTGCGATTATATTTATATGTCTTGTGAATGGTAAAATTTTTTATTGGAAAATTATTATTAATGTTGTTTATTATATTGTGTAAATTTATATTATTAAATACATGATTGGAAAAATTTATAATTAATTGTGTATTATTAGTTTTATATTTTGGTTTATTAGAAAGACTTGTATTTAATAGGTTTGCTCTATAATGTAGAATATCATAAAAGATATCACAAAAATGTGGAGAATATTGATTCTTTTTAAATACCTTGAAATATTGGTTTATATATTTCTTTTTTATACTAAAAACATGTTTTCTTATAGCAAGCCAACAATAATCATTACAAAATTGTGCCTCAAGATTATCAAGCTCCTGTTGAATCACAATATCATCAGTGAATTTTTTGTTATTATGTTTACCTCTACCAGATCTAGAAGTTTTTTTTAAGTTTGAAAAATTTAATCCGGAATAAAGATTTTTATAATTTTCATATTTAGTTAAATCTGAAAATACAGGATGTGATTTTTTGTATACTAATTGATTTAATCCATAAGGATATGTAGTATTAAAATGTCTTATATATTTAGATTCTAGAAAAAGTCGTTCAGTAAAATTTTTTTGTATTTTAAGTATTTTAATAGTAATATTTTTAAAATCATGATTTTTGAAATGAGTATATTCAATATTATGAGTTGTTTGAAATTTAGAATTTTTATATTTATCAATATGAGAACGATGTAAATTTAGCCGCTTATGTAATTTTTGACAAGACTGTCCAATATATTCCATGTTACACGAATTGCATTTCAATGAATAGATTACATTGTATGCTTTGCAAAATTTTACCAAATTAAGATTGTTATTATTTGAAATCTGTGACTTATCAGCTAATGGACATGTAAGACAACGCTTAGATTCACACTCTCGAAAACATAGTACAGGCTTGGGACAATAGAATAGGTTATCTGATAACGATCCAGGAAGATCCCTAATAATCTTCCTGTACCGAGCATTAGTCCTGGATCCACCAAGGCCTAAATTGCCAGTATCTAACATTTTACTAATAACTGCCATATTTGTTTGATAGCAATAAAAATTGCAAGAAATACATATTAAATATATCTATAACATATTTAAAAAAAAAAATTGTTATGAATCAATCTTAATATTACTGGAATATCCATAAAAAAAAAAAAAAAAAAAAAAATATATATATATATATATATATATATATATATATATATATATATATATATATATATATATATATATATATATATATATATAAACTTATTGCAAAAATTAACCATTGAAACAGAAATAACTGACCAAATGCAATGAAATTATTATCCCAAATAGCTATGTCAAATTACACATTATAAAACATAGTCCTAACAAATGAAGTATTTATTCAAAAAGTGAAACATAAGTAAAAAAAAAAAAAAAAAAACACAAATGCAAGCTTATAATGTAATTTACTTTTTCAAGGGCTGGGAAACCACATTATAAGCAAAGAATGATTGTTTTCTGTAACTGTCACAAGCTTAAAGCCAAAATTTTGTGACAATTCCAAGCCCTAACAATCATTGGAAAGAAATTGGAAAAAAAAAAAAGGATACCATTGAAAATAGAACACTACAAATCAAACGGAAGAAAATAAATCCATTTATAAACAAATAAATACAAAGGAAGACAAAGAAAATCTATACATTACAACATAAATTTGTCCAGAATCCGAAGCCAAAAATGTTTTGTGCTAAGCACATGGTAAAGTGAATAAGTGAATTCAAACGTACAAGTTAAAATTACAGTTAATTTTCTAAAAGTAGCAGTTATTAATTTAACCATTGTGATTTTAACTATTTCTAATTTAAAATATAAAAATACAAATAAATAATATAAAAACTATAAATTCATTTACTAAAAATATTTTTTAACTTAAATAATTTTAATATATATATTATATTATTGGAATATTTAAAAATTTCACTTGTATTCCAAGTTTTCAGTTAAAAGAGAAAAAAAATTGTGAAAATTTATATGGTGCTGCCATCTGGTTTTATAATAAACAATAACTAAAAAATAATACTAAAGAATAATAGTAATAGTTTTTTTAAAATCATTATATGGTGCTGCCATCTAGTTAAAGATTAAAACAATATCTAAATAACTATTAATTATTTTGATTAAGTAAATTTTCAGTATAAAATTATTTTATCTATATATATATACTTTTTCTTTTATAATCAAATCGATTTTCTGCATTATATAATGAATCAATAATATAATCATTATAAATATATAATTTGTATTATATAATCAAATTGATATAATTGAAGTACATTAAACTTTGCTAAATAAACATATTTTTTTTTAAATTTTGATTTTGAGTTTAACACATTTATTTATGTACTCTTCAAACAAAAATCAATCAGATAGGCAGGGAATATAGACCCTAAATTATATTAAAACTATCGAAACATCTCAGAAAAAATAAGTAAGAGGACCGAGGGAAGGGATGGCAGACAAAAATCAGCGCTTACCCATCAACTATACCGGTTTAAGAGTTAATCAACAATATGCCTGTAAAAGTAGTTTTCTTACCAGGATGGTGGTATAAAGGTAAAATGTGTGTTTTAGCATTATTTTCATCAATTGTTACAGACGATGTCTTTAAGGATTGATTTTTTTTCGATTTTTTTTTCTTCTTTGTTATTTTATTATTTTTTTAAATTTTAAAAATGAGAAACCCTTTTCTAACTCATTGAATATTTATTTTAGCAGTGAATTATTAGCAGTAATTTAGCAGTAATTTATTTCTGCTTTCAAGCAAAGAAGTCATTAAAAAACTTTCGGGAAAAACGAAAAAAGTTTGTTAATAAAAGTGTGGCAAAAAATATCTAGTGTTAAAGATGCATAATATTAAACTCTAAGAGAACGTTAAGATTTAGTTTCGTTTAAAAAATTAATCAGCAATATGTACCTTTATTTATTTATTTATTTATTTTATTTTTTTAGCATGATGGTGGTATAAAAATATTATTAGCACTATTTCTATCAACAGCTGCAAATGTTATCTTTTAATTAATATTGGGAGTTCTTTGTTATTTTATTAATATTTTTTAAATCTTAAAAATTAGAAATTATTTTGTAATTCATGAAAATACTTATTTTAGAAGTTAATCTGTTTACAAAAGCAAACAAGTCATTCAAATCGCCCTCCACCCCCCTCCCAAAAGAAAATGTTGTTAATATAAGGGTGGCAAAAATATATAATGATAAAGATGCATAACATTAAACAAAATGAAATAACTTTAAGATTTGATTTCGGTTTTAGAATAAATCAGCAATTTGCCTGTAAAAGTAGTTTTCTTATCATGATGATGGTATAAACGAAAAACGCGTGTATTTTAGCACTTTCTATCAATGGTTCCGAAAGATATAATATTTAGATTTATTTGTAATTTTATTTATAATTTTTGATGTAATATGAATGTAATATGAATATTTTTCCTTAATCGGTATTGGTAATTTTTACTCTGTTACATTAGAGCAATTTTCTTTGCAGAATAAGCTCGGAATATTTTGACCTTTTCAAAACAACTTGTATTATCGCTGCTATTTCTCGCCCTATTTTTTTTAAATTTTGTGCTAAAGAAAGGATTTCCTTATGAGCTATCGAAACATTTATATTCTATTTATACCCTAAATATATACCTATTACGTGTATTGCTTTTTACGTTGGTTTTTACATGTCACATATTTATGTATGCTTAATTATTCTTGAAACGCCCTTGTTTACTCTCAGATTAATTTAAAAATAAAGAAGATTTAAAAAATAATAATAACAATAACAAAGAACGTGAAATCTAGTTCCATACATCAAATGTGACAGTCTGACTAATTTTCACGCTATCACATTTGTCTCTTTATTAAAAGACAGCAAATATTCAGGCTACCTGAGGGCCGTTGAAGTTTTCATAATGCAACTAAGCCAAGTCCGTATATAAACTAGTTTTGAGAAATATAGACTTAAAGAAATATGTAACTTAACTATGTTGTTCATTGAGAAATCAAATAAGTCTATTATATCTAACCAAATCAATTACATGAAGTTATTTATACAAGTCAAGATACCGTAAATCCATTAAATGGCTTTTCAGCAGACTTTTAATTTTGGGACATGCACTACTTGTATTCTGAGCACCTCATTTATCATAGAATTTAATTTATATATTAATTATTGTATTGAATGGTCTATTAATGTTATGCTGATTACATTCAACCAAATGAATTGTAGAATTATTTAACTATTCTATGAAAACATACCATATTGGAACATGTGTTAAACCATTTTACAGCAGTTTTACAATTATTGGACATGGACTACTTACATTCTGAACACCTTGTTATGCAATTTATATCCTAATTTATTTATCCTTAGTTTTCAACAACATTGCGAACTCGTAATATTTTTTTTATTCCTTTTCTGGAGTCAAACGCTTCCATTTCGCCAACTATCACTTCTGGCAACCCTATCTAGAGCAAAACCTCATTACTCAGATGTTGCAATGATTCGATGTGTATCTCTGAATCCATATGAGAACGGCGTTCGCATACGGCGCCTCGATTCGCTCGAACCCTGCGAATAACTCCCTGCTTTTTTTTTTATTTTATTTTATGGGAGAGAGAGAAATGATTAGATATATATAAAAGGATGGAGGGAAAGGGGGGGGGGGGGTGAGAAATATAGAACCCTTTTTAGGGGCGGAGTTCGGAAGATGACGCGGCAAATGTTGGAGTCGCATACTACAGTTAACAAGAGAAGCTGCGAATTCCAACAGCCTGAAGCATTTTACAATTGGTAGCATTTTACAATTGAGGATGTTAGAAAATTATTAATTTTATTTGATATGTATATGCTGTAGATAAGAAGGAAGGAGATACACTTGCATTTAGATTTCAGTAAGTTAGTGTAATAACCAAGTAGCGTCGTCTTAATGAAGTGAAAATGAAAGAGTTTTGGTCAGGGTTGTAGTGGAGGGTATATGGTGATACACATCGTTCTCCTTCCGCATTATCTTAAAGAAAAAAAAAACAACCCTTCGTATATTCTTCTTTTTTCTAGTAAAACAATTTACAAAATTTGCTAACTAATTCTACTAAAAAAAAATCAACATTAATAATTCCAAACTACAGTAGAGTGTACCCCGAGTGTTACCCGAACCTAACGGGAGCAGGAACAGTTCGGATAACTGGACAGATGAAAATCAAAATGAAAGCACATTGAACTCTGAGTGCAACGTTAAAGAAAAGTGATTACACTACCGCTGTGAAATATTTAAGTAGCAACAGGAGTTTCAACTGTTCATACTGTCAACATTCCCTAGGTTATAAACACTTCATATGATAATACAAGTTTTGCTTTTCTATCATAAGAAAAATGTTCCTATTATTTTGATGTTCATCTTTATTAAAACGGTATTTCCAGTGCCCTCTTTCTTTTGAACATCATCATCGCACCCTGATATACGTGAAGCTAATTATCAGTTTTCGGCAACCTTTGATCCACTATATAAAAAGAGAGTCGTTTTGAATGGTTTCTCCCTGTGAAACTGATCTCTTCTGTTTACCAACCTTTACATTAGAAAAGGGGTTCCCAAACTTTTAAGCCGACGTACCACTAAATCGAAGTTGATACTTCCGCGTACCATCAGGTAACAAACGTAAAGGATGTAAAAAGGAACCTGTCTAAAACGACGTCATAAACACTTATCCACCAGCCGAGGGGATAATAAAGGAAAATATTGTTGATAAATAAATGTTTAATATTACTTTTTTTTTTCTCTTTTCATTAATGTATTATAAATTTTATTGTTTAAAGTTACTGATAGTTTACACTTTTGTGAGTGGGTCTTTTTCTAATTTCTTGTACTTTTTTTAAAGATTCCAATGGCAACATTCTTCCATTCGTGTTTTGAGCGTTACAGTTTGGCGAATAGTTTGGCGATAGTTTTTTTTTTAAATAGAAAGTTGTCAACGGTATAATGGAGAAGTACCAAAAATTGTTTTCACTAAGACATTTTAAATGTATCGTTTCCAATATGACGTAATTTTCACCAAAGTTTTCTTCCTATTAATAAACATATAAATATAGTTTTTAATTAAAGGGAAATATTATTATTCACGCTGTGTTAGAGGTGAAACACTAGGTGAAAGATTTTGCCGAAATAAACGAATATCCTCAGTAAATAAATTTTTGAATTGAAACTGTTTGGACATATCGTTATTTGATCATTTTAAATATGGCGTAAGTTCCCCCATTTAATGCTTTGAACTCGTAAAAATTTAATTATTATTTTCAAGTTTTATTTCTCTTTTTAATATTCACGCACAATTAGATTTTTTATGACGTAATTTTCCCCATTTACTGCTTTTAACACGTGATCATTTAATTGTTATTTTAAAGTTTTATTTCATTTTTTAATATAGTCACGTGTAGATACATTTTTTAATTGAAATGGAATATTATTATGTGCGCTATTTTACAAATTAGCAACAATTTAAATAACGGACTTTTTCTAAATATGAAATAAATCTCAATTAAAAAAAAAAAAAAAATGAATAAAAATTTGAAAAAAAAAAAAAAAAAAAAATTGCACTTTGTTAAGTACATCTCTTCAAAATATTATTAAAGCCCTATGCATAGTTTTTGTTTCTATAAAACTTTTTTAAAAGAACTATTTTAACCAACTCTAATATTAAATATATCTTAAAATAATTCTTCGATGTAAACTGTTTGCTTCAGCGTGTTTATCAAAAAATTCTCTATAAAATTGCCAATTTTCATATTCTTTTATATGCAAGTTTTCTGAATATTAGTTCAGAAAGACCTCAAGGCACAAAAACTTCATTAACGGCGGCGGCGGCTACTACATTTTTTTGTTTTTAAATATAAAAAAGTACATATAAATAAAAAAAAAAAAAAAAAAAAAAAAAGGAAAGACAGGGTTTAAAATCTCTGACGTCAAAATGAAATTTTTAGGTGATGACTGATGACTATAAGGCTACATTATGGCTAAGATCACTAATTTCGATAGTCTGGTCCGTTTTTTGTTTTGTTTTATTTTTGTTTTACTAAGCAGTGTTGAATTCAGGGGGTGGCCCGAGGGGACATCCCCCCCGGAGCATTGAAATGCCCTCCCCGGAAGATTTGAGATTTTATGCTTTTAGGGTTTAAAAAGTGCAATTCCCCCCCCCCCCCCCCCGGAGCTCTGTAATGTTTCCCCGGAGTCAGAAGAAATCCCTCTCGGTGAAAAGTGTCTGAATTCAACACTATTACTAAGCTAGTGGTTTTGATTTGACAGTTTACTGATTTGAAGACGATTAAGGAAGTTATGTCTGAGGCCAGTAGCATATGTGTATTCCTATTGTTGCTTATTACACATGATATATTTTTTCGATTCATATAGAATTTCAATAAGTCACTAGATGCGTGGCAACCCGATGTGTTGTATTTCCATTGCATGAGATCTTTCGATTTCTTGAGTAAAAAAAAAATTAATATTATTGTACATTTAGGTCGAAAAAATATAACATTAACTTTATTTAATACTAAATTTAAAGATTTTTTTTATATTTACGATGTAGCTTAAATAATAGGAATTGCAGAAATTACATTTTACAGATTATGTGATTTTTTATACAAAACGTTATTTTTTAAAAGTGCATTGTTCTTTTAAGATTTGGTTTTTAATTTCGAAGCTGATGGAATGAAAATGACATACCTTGGACGAACTTATAAATAAAATAAAGTTTTAGCTTTTTTATTTGAAATATTTACAGAAAAAAGCCATTTTTACCTGATAAACCATTTTACTATAAGCGCCTTTGTAAGACGTTTTAATCCCCATCTTTCATAAATTATTTATTGAAAAAAGAATATGTTTTTCCTTTAAACTGGCAGGCTCCGCCGCCTCACTGAACGAACTTCCGGAACGGGTCCCCGTTGTCTACGGCACCGTATAGATGGCGTGCTGCGCACGCACTGCAAAAATAGATTTGTTCCACCTTCCACCTCTAGGGGCACCAGATATATACGTTTAACATTAACGCGATATTTAAATTACGACCCCCCCCCCTTTAAAATTTAACCAATGACCTTTAACATTAACAAATATCGGTAACTTTTGAAACAGAAACAAAATGGTGCGTTTTTTTTGTTTGACTCCGTATTCTATTTTCTTTCGTTTTCAGAAAATAGCTAGTTTTTTTGCAAAAATTAAGAAAAATTACCGGCCGATTTTTACAAAAATTGGATTTTTGTATGCAGAATTATTATTATTATTATTATTTTAAATATGTGTAGTGAGTTTTAAATCGATACCTCAAATACTTTTTTTAGTATTCGCAAATTAGTAAGAAGAAACCACTCGTTGCCATCGGCAAAAGAGAAATTACTGCTTTTTCGCCGCCATGTACCTTAATGTTTTTATATATAGATTCAACTCTTGTGAATAGGGGTCAATAATTGTCCACCTAAATGCAAGGCGTTTAAATCTTCCTCTTTCGTTAAAACTAAAAGTTGAAAAAAAAATACGATGTTTAAAAGTTAATATGTCGACAGAAGATGTTTGTTTTTATAGAATAAATTGATTCAGAAAGCTGGAATATCGTTTTTATTTTTCCGAATTTCTAACCAAGAATCTAAACAAGATTTTATTTCGCCATCTATTCAAATTGTAAATTTATCTTTTTAATTTTAATGAGAAAATGACATCACTAATCCGTTTCATTTTCCCTTTTCCCTTTTTTATCCACAAAAATGGAGTAATTTAGTTGCCATCATGAGAGAAATATCGTGTATAAAAAAATTAATATTTCGAAAACTAATTCAAATTTTAAAATCTGATAGTTTATATGAAATCCTCGGATTCATGCGAATAACTGGTGTTAATTCCATCGCCTAACGTTCCATATTCTAGGAGAAGACGTTGATAAATATAAACAGACGGCCAAATTTTAATATATAAGGATTTTAGACTCGTAGCGCGTGAATCCATCCTACACTGGAATATATATATATATATATATATTGATTTTACGGTATAATACGGGCAGCTGTTGTGCCAGTGTTATAGTGTAAAATCAAAATTTTTTTTTTTTTTTTTTTTTTCAGCGTAAATACGAAATCGTGTTGGGAATAGAAATGCAATGATATACGAAAGTCATCATTTTCACTCATCTCGATAATCTAACCCAAAGACGTTATTTGATTAAACGCAACAGAAGGCAGTTTTCCCTAAACAAATGTCGTGAATAAAATTACTTTTTGACTACTTTAAATATTGTGAATAGAAAATGTTCTCATTGACGTCCCTGGTTACAGTCAATTTTGAACAACCTTTTCATTTATTTATGAGATTTATGAAAACGTGGTGAATTGTACGGATACGAATATACCAAAGATTAAGTACTATAAGACGTCTAATATAATCTTCAAAATAATAATTTTCTATATAATGACTTTAAATCCTGATATTAAATCACTTAGGTGTCCCAATGCAATCAGTGCAAGTTGTAAATTTGATAGATGTCTCTCTTTTATAACTAAAGTTCGAAATTTGTGGCCTAAATTGACTAAAAAAGAGAAAATACATGGATATCGTTTTACCAAACGATTACTTTTGTGATAATTTAACATTTCGTAATGAATATAACTCACGTAGATTCAGTCTAGTGTAGATATGACCAAATCCAATATAGAAATAAGACAGAAATAATAATTAGATTCCAATTCCACATCAAGATAATTGAAGATAATGTCTAGTGTAGACTTCTATTTTGCGACATCATTAGGCTACATTGTGCTATAGCTATTAATCGAGATTTCTGTCTCTGATAGAGGTGCTGTCTTCTTTCCAGTCAGAAAGAATGAAAAATATATCCCTCCATTTCCTGCTGTTTTTTTTTTATCTCCCAAATTGCATGAAGTTTTTCTATTTCCTTTAATCGATGACTATTCTTATCTAAAGCAGAAATTAAATAACGATATAAAGACGTCGATTGATATGGCATGTCATTGATATCAAAAACAAATAAATTGTTGTACTGAGAAGTAAATGACGGTAGTATAATTAATAGTCTATTATGTTTACTTCATCTTTTGACAGTTAATTATACTAATAGAAACAACACGGTAATATTTAGTAACTACAATGAGTCTAAGAATTCCCATAAAACCTTTGCAGAAAGACACACTGTTAAAAATTGGTTCCTCAAAATTAGCAAAATGTATTTATTTTACAGTAATATTTCGCTTTGAGTATTAAGGCGGTTCTCAAAAAATATTTTTCCATGCTCAACAATGCGGAACCTTCTAACACATTTTACAGACTCGTTTTCAAACGTAAAAGCATGACGCTTGCGGTCACTATTATTGAAGTGATTTGTAATCGAGCAGATTTTTCCTTTTTTGACAAACGAATTACATATTGAGTTCTACA
This sequence comes from Maratus michaelseni, assembly GCA_963931845.1. Classification (NCBI taxonomy): domain Eukaryota; kingdom Metazoa; phylum Arthropoda; class Arachnida; order Araneae; family Salticidae; genus Maratus; species Maratus michaelseni. Next base: position 190,432,667 of record OZ007588.1, on the reverse strand, counting down.
CTATTGTTGTCTCAAGACTGCAGTTTCACCCCTTTCTAGCGCTGTCACGTTCGGAAATTTAGTTCAAAACACGAACTTTGACAGTATTTTCGGAAAGATCTTCGGCTTTTGCCGAAAATTGGGAAAAACTGTTCAATTGTATAGTTTCTGAATAAGAGCATCTGCTATTTCATGCGCTTGCGAACAAAAACGAATTTAAAAATGTGTCAGGAAGCTTGAATTTGAGAACAGCCTTAAGTTTCAATTTTGAAAAACACACGTATTCGTTCTTTTGCGTATATATACTTCGTTTTTATGAATTCATTACTATGTAAGTTTGCTGTCACTAATGTGGCCATGATAAATGATTGTGGCAAGATAAATGTAAAAACGAAACACTTCGATACATCCGCCATAAGATATGGTTTATTAAGTTTAAGTACGGTACATTTATTTTTTGATATTTTTTGGTTATTTGGACAAAATATTTCCAAACTTCCAAGGACTTGTGAAGTCTCGAAACTTTTGCTCAGGACCTTTTTTCCAGCCCCACTCCTCCTCCTTTTCGTCTACGAACGGTTGTACAAAGACTTGTGAAGCCTCGAAATTTTTGCTCAGGACCTTTTTGCCAGGCCCCCTCTCCTCCTTTTCGTCTACGAACGGTTGTACAAAGACTTGTGAAGCCTCGAAACTTTTGCTCAGGACCTTTTTGCCAGGCCCCCTCTCCTCGTTTTCGTCTACGAACAGTTGTACAAAGACTTGTGAAGCCTCGAAACTTTTGCTCAGGACCTTTTTGCCAGGCCCCCTCTCCTCTTTTTCGTCTACGAACGGTTGTACAAAGACTTGTGAAGCCTCGAAACTTTTACTCAGGACCTTTTTGCCTGCCTCCTCCTCCTTCTTTTCGTCTACTAACGGTTGTACAAGATTTGCGAAGTCTCGAAACTTTTACTCAGAACCTTTTTGCCAGACCAAGATTTTTCATATAAAAATATTTTTTGGTGTTGTTAGTGGATAATCTAATACATATATATTAAATGTAAAAAATCTATTAGAATTTTTAATAAAAAAAAAATGTCTTCACCGATGTTTTATAACACAGCAACCCAGGGCTGGACCCTGTGGTATTCTTAAAACATTTTCGGTCATGTATATGTTATTTTTTAAAATTAAAACTGTAAGCCTCTTCCCGCCCCAAGTCCCCCTCGTCCCCAAGAAAAAAAAAAAAAAAAACTGGTGTCTTAGCCTAGCCGTTTAGCAGCCTTGTAGATCTACTGTGTTGAGAATATTGACGTGATTTACCACTATTCTACAGGTAACAGCACCAGCTAGTAATACAGTAAACCCACGACTGATTTAAAACATTTTTTTTTATTTTGGTCCAAATATTCCTGTCTTGAGCCCAAGTAACCCCCAAGATAGAGTACTTCAAAATAAACTAATTAATCTTTCAGCCATAGAGAGTTTTATTTACTAAAGTTTTTAAAGGTTACCAAAACGCATTATTCAAATTCATTATTGCCAAACATTTGTATTACTATTTCAATTCTTTGGTATCAGGCACTTATAACTTGCATTGTAGCATGTTGTATTTTAAGAATACAGTATCCTGCTGAAATCATTTTTAATTTCACACATTTAACTACAAAATAATAATAATAATAATAATAATAATAATAAATCATGTAGTTATAAAATTATTTATTATAATTATTTTAAATGTATTGATTTAAAATAATTATAAAGTCATGAATAATTACTTAAATCTGTAAAAATATAAAACATTGATAAACTTACTTGATGAAAGCCCAGATATGTTTCAACTGTGTGCGATGCATAAAAGACTTCACCGTCACAGGTGAGAATGAGAAGAAAACCACTAAGAGCCTACAAAATAAATAAATAAATAAATAAATAAATAAATAAATAAATAAATAAATAATGCTTGAACATGAAATACAGATTAAAAAAATATTAATGCTGCAAATAAAATTGTAACAGAAAAATAAACATTGATGAAAATTTAAATTTGCTTAGAAAATTTAAATTCGGCATTTCTTGAGTATTTAAATAGAAATTGAAATATACTTTCAAAAGATTTTATAAATGGAATGGCCAACCACCGAGTTAATAATAAGCTCGGAATGTCGCCATAATTCGTAATGCACATATACGGTGCACGCCACTCGCCACAGTCTGAATTGAATTGCACTTCCATTCTGTCATCACATTTCATACAAAGCAATGTTAAGTAATGTTTGTCCTCTTGAAAATGTTGAGTTTCATTACAGTTAAAGTGATTAATGAAAATCCGGCCTTGACTTGAAGTGAGAACCCTGTATTTTTGACAGAGTAAATGGACTGTGCCTCCGGTTTACTATATACAAAATGTTTGTTGAAGTATGCTCAACCATCTCTTAAAGTTTGCTCTATCTTTTGAATCAACTTGCAGATAGTTATTGCACTTGCCGGTGTATAAGTCGACTTTTTAAACCGCTAAAATGCAAAGAAAATTCAAGGGCCTACTTATACACTGGATATAAAATTAGACATCGGACTATCGCGATTGGTAGCTATAACGATAATTACGAGATTAGCGTCGATCTTTTCCTTAAAAATTTATCATTTTCGATGTATTTTGCACAGCAATTAAAAATTATTGTTATTTGAAATTAGTGTATTAAGAAATTATTTTAATTTTCAAAATTTTCGTCTTGTAAAGTCATGATTCAGGTATATCATGTAAAATCATCGGTACATTCCTCTTCTTGCAGGAATTTGAGGAGTGAGAAACGTTAGGATTACCTGCGCACAAGTGCGACTTTGGCAGTTAGCGGCGGTGTTTGATTAAATAAAAGTCCACGTAAAAAAAAAAAAAAAAGTTTTTGCAACTTTATTAAAAATAAATATTTTAATACATAAGAAAAAGATAGTTCGAAATTGTAGCAATAGATGGCGTTTTACACGTTATTTCCAACAGCCTGGTCGCAAAGATCACCTGATCTTAATCCTTGTGATTTCTGGCTGTAGGGTTATCTGAAAAATATTGTGTTCAGTGATCCGATTGCCAACTTAGCTGAATTAAAGACACGCATTGCGCAACACATTCACAAAGTCACCACGGTCACCACTGACTGATACACTCCGATCTGTTGTGGAATGTGCTATTTCTCGGTTTCAACTTGTGGCTGAAAACGGTGGGCAGCATATTGAACATTTCTTGAGCAAGTCTCGCGACAGTTAAAAATCGATTTCATTGTAGCTTTTTCTACGGTTTTTGGCCTCAGAACAATTAAAAACCGATTTTTCCCATCCGATGTGGTAACACCTTATCGTGGTGGTTGGGCTTTTCACTAAGAGTGCCACAACTGCTGAATGACTTGGAAGTCATTTTTTTTCAGTAAAAAACCGATACAGTCATGCACATTAAACAGTATAGTTGATTTAATCTGCAACTCACACAATAGCTGTCGCATTGTGATTACAATGTCACTGGTGACTGAACCCATTTACGTTATGACGCATTATGCATAAAGCGCCATCTATTGCTAAAATTTCGAACTATTTATTTCCTATGCTAGCCATTTCACCCTTCTTCGCGTATATTAAGGTCAAATTTCAGGTCATTCTGACCAGTTATTCTTTTTTTTTTTACAGCTCTTTGAATATTGAACTTTAATTATAATCACCCTGTGTTTGAATAAAAATCGAAAAAGTCATTATATATAGTTGCAATTTTTGGGTATTTTCAATGGCCCCAATCGATTCTACGTGCATAACAGGGCATGTTGAAGCATAAAAAATACGCTTCTACAACCTCATTAAAAGTAAACCTTTTAATACATAAGAGAGAGAAAAAAAATAGAATTATGAATGTGATGTGACAGAATAGAAAATGATGTGCGGTCAATGTCTGCATAAAAATACACTTCGTCACAGTGTGGATCATAGATATAATTAATTGTTTTCCTTTATTTGACGTCTTGTGTGTTTTCAAACTGATGCCTAGTCTTTTAAACAGTTGATTGAATGAAGTTAGTTGCGTGCATTTTTTTGCTAGGCCCTATAAAAGAACTTGTTTAAACATATTTTAATCTTAGTAAATTATTTATTTATTTATATTTAAAGAATGTATGCAAATTTAATTGTTTAGCTTTTATTTTCGTGCCTTATTTTCCCATTTTTAAACTGCAACATATTATGATAGTCAATAAAACACATTCATGACACATTATTTTTCGTAGTTCTAAATTGAAAAAAAAAAATTAGTTGAAGACTCAACATTAGGGTTTTTTCTTTGTCTACATTTTCTCATGTGGCATGTCGCAAATTAAAAAAAAAAATGTAATGACACATTATTTATGATCTTTAAATATTATGAATGAATAGAGAGGAAGAAACCACACTGGATTGCTATTTCGAACTCTGTGTCAGAAATCATGTGCAAGTTATTAGCTATAAGGATAATCGCAGGAGATTGCTTGCATTACTTTGTGAAACATTTTTTATTACTTGCATTATTTTGAGTATGTGTTTTTTTTACTTGCATTATTTTGTGCGTGTGTTCTTTTGTTTATAAAATACTAGTATGACTGTCATCATATCAGTATTTTACGTATAAAAAATGAACACATATTATACTCTCTTGTAAACATACCATAATATATAAATTAAAACATATTGCCACAAAGTTACATATCGTAAATATACAAAACTCATCACTTCCATTTACTAGCAAAATACATTTTATCAAAAGTCGAAATATTGAAAATATATTTTCCACAATATTTACAACTCAAAACAATAAAAAATAATTATGGCATAATTTTTTATATCTCTAAATTTAAGTATAAACATATGACGGTGAAGATTCAACATTGGGTTTTTTATTTTGTCTTCATTCTTTCATGTGTGAAAACACTTCAACAATTAAATGACACCTGATTCATGCTTATAAAATACTAGCTGAAGTACCCGGCGTTGTCCATCATTTTAAGAATCTTTGTGTAGAAAAATCAATTTCAAAATTAAACATGTTGTACAAAGAACTTCAAAATATTAAAATACGCCAATATTTCCATAATCAGGTTTTTATCATGATTCAATACGTTCCTCAAACCCATACGACGTTATATTCACCTGTGGACGTCATATCTACTTGCTTTCACTATTAATCATATTGATACTCTCTTTGTATGATTCTCAAACATTTCCGTTAAACTTAAGTCCTTTAAACTTTCAATATGACGTCATATTCATTTTCTTTATAATTCTCTAATGATGTCATATAAACCTGCTTTCTATACTTACGCATAGTAATACTCTTTGTATTATTGAGAAATGTTTGAAAATTTCCGTTATAATTACCAATATGACGTCATATTAATCTTTTTTCAATTGTTGAAATTTTTTATTTCATTTTCATTTTTCACGTGGAAATCTTTCAATAGAAAATTAATTATTGTAGAAAGAATTTTACTGTGGATTTTTAATTGTTGGCAACTGCTATAACGAAAAATGTTTAAATTTAATAGGAAAAGGCTGTTAGATTTTTGTTTTTTTATTAATTAAAAATTAACTATACATTATTTCAATTCCGGATTACTTTAGTTGCCTCAGCCATGATGTTTTAATATACCTATACGTAATATTTCACAATTCTGGCTTCCAAACTGTTGATTTGTATAAGAATGCAGACAGATAGGCAAATTTTCATTTTTATATATTAGATTAATATTAAAAAAAAAAAAAAAAGATGGAAAATGCATAGCATAATAGATGCATATATTGCACGAGTATCGGAACAAGCATGTACGTATCACAATATCTTACTTTAAAAAAATATATCACATATAAAAAGCGGAAAAATACTGCCACAAAATTATATTCGTTCAATATATACAGAATTCATTATTTTCATTTAACAGCGAAATTCATTTTCCGAAAGCTTTAAATATTGAAAACATATTTCTCAAACTATTCATAGCTTTTGATTTAATATAACCATGGCTTTCTTCGTTCAAAAAATAGCAAAATTCAACTAAAAAACATTATCTTTTCAATAGCTTAAACGAAAACACACTGTCTTGTTTTATATCTTTCTTTCTTCCAGTGTTCTTAGCATTCCCCTAAGGAGATATTTCATAATTTATCACAAATACACCTGGCTGCCCATTTGTTCTTTATTGCATCAACAAAAACACATAAACATCTCCTCCCCCCATAACACTCTCGCTCTGCAAAAAATCGATCAAGTATTTCCAGAAAAAAATATCTAATAGAAAGAAAGAAAAAAAAAAATCCAATCTCCCCCTGCAAAATCGCGACTTCCCCCTCATCTATCCATTGAGATGATTTGAAAAGGAAATCGAAATTCTCCCTATTGTGGTCGTGGGTAAATATTGGGGCAATGTGGTGCCTCTGTGAAAAAAAGGTGGGTCAAAGGTCAATATGAAGTTGGTTTGAAAAGAAAAGAAGCCGACTGAACACAGAATCACATTTCTTGTAGTACATTGTGTATGAAATATTTTAATAATAAACTCTTAACTACCATGTTTGTTTACAAAAGACTGCCAAGAGGGATATTTTTCAAACAAATTATTTGCACACATCAGTGGCTCTGGTAGCAGCAGTGATACTTTTTATTGTTGTTGTACAATGACATATCGTTACATTAGAATATTGGGTTTCTTGAAAGAAAAAAGAATCTTCATTATTATTTTTTTGGCTAATATGAAATTATGTGCGGTATTAATAATAGTAAAAGCATGTGTTATAGTATATAAAATGAAATTATGTACGGTATTACGGCAAAAGCATGAGTTATTGTTTACAAAAGAGTGTCAAGAGTGATATTTTTCAAACAAATTATTTGCACACATCAGTGGCTCTGGTAGCAGCAGTGATACTTTTTATTGTTGTTGTACAATGACATATCGTTACATTAGAATATTGGGTTTCTTGAAAGAAAAAAGAATCTTCATTATTATTTTTTTGGCTAATATGAAATTATGTGCGGTATTAATAATAGTAAAAGCATGTGTTATAGTATATAAAATGAAATTATGTACGGTATTGCGGTAAAAGCATGAGTTATTGTTTACAAAAGAGTGTCAAGAGTGATATTTTTCAAACAAATTATTTGCACACATCAGTGGCTCTGGTAGCAGCAGTGATACTTTTTATTGTTGTTGTACAATGAAATATTGTTACATTTAGAATATTGTATGTTTCTTGAAAGAAAAAGGAATCTTTATTATTATTTTTTTGGCTAATATGAAATTATGTACGGTATTAATAATAGTAAAATCATGTGTTGTTAATAAAAATATTTAATAAAAGTTTCAATACGAATTAAGATGAATTATAAATCTATCAAATTGAAAAATAGGTTTTAAAATGCACGTGTATTACGAATATCACTGGCTTTATTGCGAAATTTTGTACACCCCCCCCCCCCCACACACATAAAAATGGAAAATTAGAAATTATTGTGGTCGTGGGTAATGTGGGAATAAATATTGGGGCAATGTGGTGCCTCTGTGAAAAAAAGGTGGGTCAAAAGTCAATATGAGGTTGGTTAGAAAAGAAAAGAAGTCGACTAAACATAGAATCACATTTCTTGTAGTACATTGTGTATGAAATCCTCTTTAATAAAAAGGTATGCGTTGCTGACGACTGGGATTTTCACTAATCGTTGCCACAGATTAATCTCGGAAAACGAAACATTTGAAGTTACTGAAAAAATTAATTGCTCGAAAAGTATTCGTCAGAAAATTGTTTGACAAACTGCGTTAGAAAGGTAAAAAATTGTATTTTTCTTGATATAAATTTCAAATCCACTGATTATGCCATTTTTCAAATATTGAATTAAAAAAATTACCAAATTTCACAATGGAGTACCATAGCGGAAACTTCATGTGCAAAAAAATAATAATAACAGCAATGTGTCAGCACGAGTCACAAATTAAAGTAACCGTATTATTCTGTTAAAATATAATAGTGAATTATGATGTCCCGAGTGCATGATTTTTATTTAATTCTCGACAAATACTAGATGCGCCATTTCTTTTTAGTTGTGAATAATATAGATTAATTCACGTTATTAAAAAATGTAGCTATAAAACATATAAATCAATGGAAAACGGTAAGTAATAAATTGTAAACGTAATAATAAACCGTATTAAAAAAACATAACTTAGTGAAATAAGTATCCGTTTTTATGTTATTTTAGGATATTCCAGGTAAAGGTACAGATTACTTTAAAATATATGGTTAAATTCACCGATATATTTCGTTTGATTCAAGGTTCTTTTGGAGAAACCGACCAGCGCAGCGGGCGTAGTCTGCTAGTATTTTAATAATAAACTTACGATGCTTGTTTACAAAAGACTGTCAAGGGGAATATTTTTCAAACCAATTATTTTTGCACATCAGTGGCTCTGGTAGGAGCAGTGATACTTTTTATTGTTGTTGTACGATTAAATATTGCTAAATTAGAACATTGTATGTTTCTTGAAATAAAAACAAAAAGTAATCTTCATCATTATTTTTTGGCTAATATAAAATTGGGTGTTATTAGTAAAAAGCATTTAATAATCATTTCAGTACGAAGCCAGATGAAATATAAATCTAACAAATTGTCATCAAATGTCAGTAACAAACTGTCAAATGTCACTGTTCTGTACAAATGTCACTACATAGCGAAATTTTGTATACCTTTTTCCGATATAAAAATAGAAAATTAAAATTCTCTCTATTGTGGTCATTGGCAATGCGGGGATAAATATTGGGCAACGTGGTGCAGTACCTCAGTAAAAACAAAAAAAAAATCCCTGACGGATCGGCCTACAGGCACAGGTAGATTTCGAAGACGCAGACCGTGGGGTTCCTGTTTGTTGGGAATTGCGGAAGAAATTACATTTTGCCATGATGTGGCATTTGGAAACGCCCACCTAAAAACCTAACTTGTTTGCAGGCGGAGCCGGCAAGGATTAAATTTTTTTTTTTTTTTTTTTTTGCTATAAGGGTTGGTCCTATAAAAAACTTGTCAATATAAAAGTTTTAGATAATATTAAGAGGATTTATAATAAATTCAAGCGGATTTGATATCTTCTGAATTGACGAAGTTATGAATTTTTTTCTTCTACCCCCCCCCTTTCCCCCCCTTGGGGCCATTTTTAATGATATCAAAAATCTGTCATACATAAATTTTCGGCCCTTTTTCTAGAAGTAATAATAACTTTAAATGGATTCGATACGTATCATAATTAAGAAATTATGGTTCTTTTTCTGTTTTCACAAAAATCCCCCCATTCATCTCTGCCCCCCACCCCCGCCTTGGTTCGTTTTTGCTTATTAAGGAACTTGACCGAGATTTTATGTATCAGCTTGGAAGAGATTTGTGCAATATATATAAAGTTTTGAACTGGGGGTGGTTTTGGGTTCTGGGAGTCATAATCAGCGTACAACTGCAAGAATTTTTCAAAAATTCCAACTTAGGTGAGAATGTAATAGGTAGTATTTCTTACGACATCTACCTAAAAACATTGGCCAAAGGGGAATATGGAATTTATTAAAAAACATGTAGTCATATTTCTTGTAGTAATACTTTATGTTTGAATTATTTCAATAATAAACCCTTATCAGAAAATTACGATGCTTGGATAAAAAATACTATCAAGAGAGATTTTAATTTTATAATTTTACAAGCAAATTTCTTTTGCATTTTGGGCATCAGCAGTTGAGGCTTTTAAGTTTGGTTATGGAATGAAATATCATTATATTAGAATGATATTTATTACATGAAATAAAAGAAGAATTCTGCATTATTCACGAAATTAAAAATGATATTTATTAAAGGATAATCAAATAATATATTTAAAAAAAAGATTTAGTAAAGAAAAAAAAAAAATTAGTACTATGAAGGCAGGTGAAATATGAATTTAAATATCAAATCAAACTACAGAAAATATTTTACTTGTATTCATGCATGCATTACATGTTATAATTTTTTCTTTCAATAACGTTTCACATTTTTCTTTTCTCTTCTTTTTTTTTTTTTTCAAACTTTGCGCGAGATATTTATATATATATTTTTTAAATTGAATCAATTAAGTTTATAATTTAATTTTAAATATTTTACTTTCATGAAATGTCCAATGGTTTTAAGATGACATTTTATCGAATGTTCTATTCTTTATTTATATTTTTTTATTGTCATAAAATACTTTTTATTGCAAGTAGATTAGATATCAATAAAATGTCTTAAATAAATCTAACTTCTATTTAAAAAAATAAATAGTATATATTTTTTCTTTTGTGGTTGAGGGTAACTATTGGGGAAATGTGGTTCCTCTGTGAGAGAGAAAAAAAAAAATAAATAAAAAGTGGGTCAAAGGTCGATATGTAATTGGTTAGAAAATAAAAGAAGCCGACTAAACATTTGCAGTACATTATGTATGAATTATTTCAGTGATAAACTCTTATTCTAAAATCACTATGCTTGTTTACAAAAGACTGTCAGGAAAGGGGAAGGGGGTATTTTTCAAACATTTTCGTGTATCAGTAGCTCCGGTAGTAGAGGTAGTGAGATCAGAGCCCGATCAAAGCAAAGAAAGACCCATTGCTTAGCATTCATTTGCACTCCCCCCCTTGCTATACTGTCCAAAAAATTAAACATTTCCTATGACTTAAAACATAGATATGAATATATAAATACATACTATATATATATATATATATATATATATATATATATATATTTTTTTTTTTACTTTAAAAGTACAAAATATAGATCAATAATACCAAAACTGCATACGAAATAATGGATATTTCCATAAAGAATTATGTCTGACTTATCTATATTTATATGACATACCTCTTTATTCTTATCATAATTTATCATAAAATTTCTTATCAAAATACAAATTATTGCAAACAGATATTTATATCAGTGAAGTGTATTGGAAAAAAACTAGCAATTGTTTTTGTTTCATGGAACTACAATATAATTCAATATTTCATATACTCGCTGTAAAGAAATAGTGAGTACTAATATTTATATTCTACATTCACAATTAGCAGAAATTTTAAGATAAACTGCACTTTAAAGATGCTTCTAATTAAAAGTAATGGTTAGCTTGACTGCGGTGACTAAGCAATTTCGAAACTAAGGTAATTTTAATCTAAAATCAAATTCTATAAATTTTAGTACAATAATGTTCAAAGAGTCTTATCACATCATATCATATATTCTAATACGAGCAAATCTTGTGTGTGGTTATATATATATATAAATATGCAAATTTTATCTTAAAAACGGCTCTAACGATTTTGACGAAATTTCGTATCCTACCGTTTTGGGGCACCAGAAAACCATTGGGCTAGGTCACATGTTCGAGAAAATTCGATTAGTGGGTCATTTTGGGTCATGGTCTAGCTAATTGTATCTAAAAAACGGTTCAAATAATTTTGACGAAATTTTGTATCCGACTATTTTCGGGCACAAGAAGACTATTGGGCTGGGTCACATGTTCGAGAACTTCCGATTAGTGGGTCATTTTTGGGTCAAAGCGGGTCAAATTAATTTCATCTAAAAAACGGCCCTAACGATTTTGATTAAATTTTGTGTCCTACGAGTTTCGAGCACGATAAAATCATTGGGCTAGGTCACATGTCCGAGAAAATTCGATTAGTGGTCATTTCTGGGTCATTGTGGGTCAAGATCTAAAAAGCGGCTCAATTTACACTAAATTTTGCATCCAATGGTTTTCGGGCACGAGAAGACTGTTGGGCTAGGTCACATGTTCGAGAAAATTCGATTAGTGGGTCATTTTGGGTCATGGTCAAGCTAATTGTATCTAAAAAACAGTTCAAACGATTTTGACGAAATTTTGTATCCGACTATTTTCGGGCGCGAGAAGACTATTGGGCTGGGTCTTTATGTTCGAGAACTTTCGATTAGTGGGTCATTTTTGGGTCAAAGCGGGTCAAATTAATTTTATCTAAAAAACGGCTTTAACGATTTTGATTAAATTTTGTATCCTACGAGTTTCGGGCACGCGAAAATCATTGGGCTAGGTCACATGTTTGAGAAAATTCGATTAGTGCGTCATTTCTGGGTCAAGATCTAAAAAGCGGCTCAATTTACACTAAATTTTGCATCCTATAATTTTCGGGCACGAGAAGACTGTTGGGCTAAGTCAAAAATTCAATTAGTGGGTCATTTTGGTCATGGGTCATGATATTTGAACTCAAATTTAATTTTGACCGAGCATAGCTCGGTCTTCCGTGCTCATATTGCATAACCATAAACATCATTTTAACTTTTGGCAGTGCTTTAACATCATGTGCCTGTACTTGCTATTTATCCAAATGCATACAGTAATTTATATGATAAAGTAATTAAGAATTTCCATAACGCATTTCAAATAAAGCTTTACTACATAAAGGTCTGTTTTTGGTTTTTTAAAATATTTCTTAGAAACCTAGAAGTGTGCAAGATAGAAATTAATTAAATAATAAAATAATAATTTGTTATGCAATACATTGATATGATGATATAATTATTCGCAACACAAATAAATAATGCCGATAAAAGACTCGTAGATCTTTAGAATATGAATGCAAATTATAAAAAAATGCTTTAATGAGTGGTTATAATACTCAGTGCTTTCCCCCCAATAATTTCCCAGATATCGTATTAAAAAAATCATAAGTTAGGAAAAATGTTTGAAAAAATATTTGACCTTATAAGCATTTCTTTGACTACGTTACTGTATGAGTCATTTTCATTTGTTATGATGCCTATTAACGTATGGAATATCCTTTTTCGAATCAAAACATCTTTTCAGTAGAAGTTTTTTTTAATTTACTGCCTTCTCTCTCTCCAACCCCCTCCCACCCTCGACACCACCACTAAAACAAATAAGTAAAACAAACTCTTGTATAAAAATATCTATTTTTTTTTTTCAGTTTTCGTTTCTCTAGTTTGCTTTCTTACATTCTAAATTTCTATCATTACTTACAAGAACTTACTATACAAACGCAGGCTAAAATTGCCTTTTTAACCACAGTGTAGAGAACGGCATAATTAAGGTAATCTCATTAAAGATAAAAACAATTTACTAGTCAACTCGCCGCATTTGGTAATTAACAAGACAATTTCCTCTTGTTCTTTTCAAAAATGAAGAGTCTCACTTTTTTTTTTCAAGTTGGGGTTTTTCTCGTAATTACGGAGGATAATAAAATGAATTTTTTTTGCATAAATGCCTCACGTTCTTTTTTATTTTGCGGTTGTTTGACCTTTAATTTGGTGTTCTGTAATCTTCTCTAATTTCAGTCGCGATTCATGCTCGAAGCAGTCATAAAACGTATGCTCGTCTAATCGCAGAAATGTCAAAAGGCACCGCTGCCAGTAGTGGGCACATCGACTTGTCAAAACCAATCCCGAAGTGTAAAGAATTTGTCTATTAATCTCTCTCAATTCTATTCACCAATGACACTTACTAATGAGCCCGAGACCAAGTGGCGCCTGCTGAGCTAAAGAAAGAGCGGCCGTTTTTAACCACGCTTATTACGATTGAGACGCATAAATAAGAAAGAAAATACAACCCCCTCCCCCCCATTTTCTTGCCCATGTTCGTTAATATGAGAAAAATATTTTTTTTTTGGAAGAACGTTGTAGTAGAGAAACGCACATACAAGAATCAGAGGGATCTTCGAGTACAATAATACAGAAAGCTTGAAAGTTAGACAGATATTGAGGAAATTATCTTATTATGATATGAGGAAATTATCTTAAGGTCTTATTAGGATACTGTTTTTATGAGGCAGAATAGGCTAAGAAATAAATTATTTTTAAATTACCCCTATATTTTAATATATTTTACTTCCATACTTAATACATAAACTTCTAAACTTACATGCATCTTTATTTACATACTTACATGCATCCATCTTTTCTATCTATGTATTACAGTATACGTACTATATATACATACAACAACTTATAATATATGCAGCATACTTAAAGTACAGGGTAGTTATAATTAAAGTGACCTTTTTTTAGAGCTACATAGAGCAAATTCTAGTTAGCATTTGATAACTTCCATACTTAATACATAAACTTCTAAACTTACATGCATCTTTATTTACATACTTACATGCATCCATCTTTTGTATCTATGTCTTACAGTATACGTACTATACATACGGCATACTTAAAGTACAGGGTAGTTATAATTAAAGTGACCTTTTTTAGAGCTACGTAGAGCAAATTCTAGTTAGCATTTGATAAATAAGTTAAACGAACCATGGAAATGAGAAATCTTACAATAAAATAAGAAATAATATTTCAAACTTCGACTGCGAGGCGAAAAGGTGGTGCTCGGCTAAAAGAAAAAGAAAAACAAATGGCAAATATAAAACGTTATTTAATCACATTTGTTCAATGTGCATTCCTTTTGAGTCAATCGCATGTTCAAAGCACGCTATAGCATGTTTCAATGGTAACGCGAAGGGATCCTTCAGCAATTACTGCACCATGGGGGTTTATGCCTGCTTTCAATGCAGGCCTTATCTGCTTCTTTCATAGACACTTCTTTCAGGAGTTTATCCAACTAGAAGTCACTAAGACTATAAGGGGAGCTGACGCATATTCATCTTGTTGCCCAAAATAACCGCCATATTGTAACCCAGCTCAGCATTAGGAAACTGCCCGAGCATGTGTTTGCCAACCATGTTACTGTCACTCGTCGTCTAAGCTAACAGGTTTTAGCTTGGTTTTTGGTGCGTTGTGTTATTAAATGGCGGTATGATTCAGCCTGTAGTATAGGAGCTCTAGAAGTCACAGGGATTCAAGTCCAGAGAACAAGGAGGCCAAGAATTATGAAAACTTCTTAAAAGACACCGCTGCCAGTAGTGGACACATTGACTTGTAAAAACCAAACCCGAAGTGTAAAGAATATATCTATTAATCTCTCTCGATGCTATTCACCAATGACACTTGCTAACGAGTACGAGACCAACTGGCGCCTGCTGAGCTAAAGAAAGAGCGGCCGTTTTTGACCACGCTTATTACGATTGAGACAGGTAAATTAGAAAGAAAATACAATCCGTTCTCTCTCCTGTGTTCGTCAAGGGGCTATTTCAGCCACCCAAGACTCTTGCACGCTAATGTTAATCCCATGGGAGTGTTCTTTTAAAATATCTCGTTTGCATTTCAGTATTTTTAAATATATATATTTTGGCAATGTATAGGTGTGGTCGATCTCTACAAAGGCCGTTTTAAACTTTTTCGATTTTGATTGCAGTTTTTTTTTTTTAATGAGCGTGCTTTCACTTTCGAAATCTGTTCCACACTAATGAAAGTTAAAGAAAAATGTAGGATAGATGTTGCTTTCACGCACATATGTTAGCATCGGACAAAACCCGCACTCAAAAATTAGACTACCTTTATAGGTGAGTATAGCTAGCTTGTACAATAGCTTTAAATGGCGGCTTCAAATACACACACATTTCTCCATATATTAAAAATACATTTATAATGTTCTTTGGTTGAGTCGTACAATTTAATTTTACTGTACCTGTGATTAGATATAACTTGACCTAAACAATTGTTAACTAAATCAAATATTATAGCACTTTTTTTTGTATAAATATGCGACTTTCAATAAAAAGTACACATATTTGTTCGCACATTGTACCCAATGGGAGATAAAAATATCAGCCATTTGGTAGTATATGCTATCTGATGGGCAGAAAAGTTGCAAGCATTGATAATACAAACCATCCACTAATAATATTGTGAATTAAAGGTGAACATACCGTCACAATGAGACATACACGTTAGAGCTACAGGTGGTGCACTTAATTCTGACCGTGATAATTATAAGTATATGTCAAGACTTTAATTTTTTACTTCATTAAAGTTGGCACATAGCACATAATAATAGATTTTCTTTCAATGTTCTAACATACAGAATTCGACATTTTATTGAGAATATGTGATTTAATTTAACATATTAAATAACTAATTTATCGTACATTAATAATTTTATATTGTATATGTAACGACATTCCGTTTTTCAAAAATTAGCGGAAAGTGGAAATATAGAACAGAACTTGCCATTGTTCGCAATGATACAATAGTGACCAGGTATTTTTTAGTTGGAAATCGCTGATATTGAATACATAGAGCTATCAACCCTCTTACAACTCAACCCCCTCCTCTCCTGCTCTCTTTTCCTTATTCCTGCCATTCTCTGTATTTCCCGTGATATCATCTTTCCTGGCCCAGTCGCGTGCATACTTGGTAACGGTTGCTACAGAAACGTAAAAAGGTATAGGGGTCGAAGAAGGGGGGCTTGTCATTATGTGCGACGCCATTTTGTATCGCGGAAGCTGGACAGTCGTTCGGAAGTCAACGAGTCTCTGGCCAATCAGAAGCTCCGTTATGACCGCCCTTACATCGAGTAGCCATAGCAACGGTCAAGACTCTTAAAACGATAGAGATCATAATGCTGTAAAAATGGTGGGTTTTCAGATTTTTATAGAGCTATATGATTTTTACGAGGGAGAATGAGACTTTAACCCTCATTTTTTAAAAACTTCGTACCAAGACAGCTCATGATGCATATTTATTAGTGTACATGTTCATGAAATATATTCCTAAATATTTTGGAACAATTTGCTCTTAGAATCAAAACTAGATCAGTTTATAAAGTGACAGTAGAAGTGGGAAGGGGAAAACTGTGTACCTGAAACGAAAGCTATGAAGAAACATGCAATGGTGTTTTTCTTTTTTTTTTAATTTATGTTTCGTAGAAAAAAGGTTTTTAGGGCAAATAATTAGGATATTCTTTATCATATCAATATTTCGTACGACACTATGCACAGACTACTTATTAATATGTTTGTTTAATAATATTAAAATAACTAACTTTTTTTCGTGTTGGATTTTAAATAAAATGTTTCTGCAAAATTATCTCAATGGCAAATTTAATAAATCTAAGTTGCTATAAAAAGATTATATATATATATATATATATATATATATATTGTAGGTCTGTAAAAATTGCAGATGTTTATCTATTATGTTAATAAGTAAAAGGCAATGAACTGACTTTGAGACAAATTGAAATATCCACCCTAATGGACGATGGATATTCCAGTTACAATAGATAGTACCTGGTTGACCGAAATTCATTCGAGACAAATGGGAAAGCTCCTTCTGCAATTGTTTGCATGGGAAAACGTCTGTATTCGGGTCCGAAGTCAATTGGAACATTTTATATCATTATTATAACTCTAATACAGTTAAAACAATATTATTGCTTAACACCATTCTTGTTTGATGCCAACCTTGCCTGATTATTCTTATTAAGGAATAATAGTTAATTTACTCTGTTCGAAGAGTGAGTATAACATAATAAATTGTTTCATTTCCCGTACCATTCCATTTCCAATATTTTATATTTTATTTCAATTTTTGGCAGTTACTGAATACTTTTTAGCCTTTCTGCAATGATTTACACCTGTGCGAAGACCGGGTATTGCATAAAAACTATTTTTTCTACAGATGATACCACGAGAGATTATTTTCCGAAAAACCTCCAATTCGCCGCATATATATAAAGAATTGCTTGTTTAATAACATAAAATTTGTAAAAGTTTTTGAAAATTCTTGTATACTTTTCGTGCGACCGCCTTCCTTTGCTTGGAAAAATGTCCATACTCGTAGGTTAGGTGAAAAACTAATTTAATTTATGTAACCAATTTTTTAAATCTGATACAGTTTAAATTGTATATTATTGTCTTGTTGACGCCAATCTTGTCTACGGATCCGATTACAGAAAATTAGCCATTTTACTTGCACGAAGAGCGGGTATAACATAATAAATTGTTTGATATCGCATACCACACACTATTTAAATATTTTTATATGTTATTTCATTGTTTGAAAATTTCTGTACACTTTTAATACTTTCTTCAATGTTTTCCGCTTATGCAAAGAGTGGGTACGCGAAGACTTTTTTCACGGATGTGGCACCCTGGCAGATCGATTTCTAAACCCCTAATCCTTCATTTTTATGAAAATTGTTAGAGCCGTTTTTGAGACTCCAAAAGTATGTTTATAAATATACAAGAATTGCTTGTTTAATAGTATAAGATTATTTTGTGATATCAGTAAAATTTCCTTAAATGAAATCGCAAAGAACCGGAAAAAAAAATTCCGTCTTAGAGCTACATCGACTATCATAATCATATTGAGTTCTTTTTGGCAATATTACAGATTTTACTTTTTAAAACAGGATTCTGCTATATATTGGTTCCGGTTTTTCTTTATTGTTATTTTATCAAGATCAAGATGCGTGTGTTTCCATTTTATAGCATGATGTTTGCAAGGCCTGAGGCTTTGTGCACAAGGAAATAGAGCACAGTTGGTGAAAACCTTGGTAAAATATACTTTATGTGTTTATTAACATGAAGTAAAAATTACATTGTTAATACTACTACTTAAAATAGAAAATTTTTATTCCAACACATTTGTAGCCCTGCCCCTTCTTGCGAAAAATGAATAAAATGTTGTCTACTTTTGAGTTCCAATTCACCATTTACCCTTACAGTGGAAGAAATTTTGAAATCGGTTCCGTTATTTCAGAGTAATCGTGGTTGTAGAATGTTTTTAGCCCATTTTTCCTTTTTAATTTTTGAATTTAAAAAAACTGTTCTTAGTCTTTAAAACTGTTCTCTCATTTTAGTCTTAAACGTAGCCATCATTTCAAATTTCAAGTTTGTAGCCTGAACAATTTCAAAGAAATCGTGCTTTTAGGAAATTTCTCGTTCATGAAAAGCTGCTTGGGTGTATATGGGTTCCACGATATATATATATATATATATATATATATTAAACCTGTGTTTAAGTAGGGATTGTCAGATAGGGATTTTAAATACTGAAAGAATTTTTGAAATCGGTTCTGTATAGTTTCAGAGTAATTTTGATTTTAGTACGATCTCTGCTGATTTTATCTTTTTAATTTTCGAAAAATAATAATAAAAAGAAAATTATGTAAATGATTCTTAAAAGTAACCATCATATCAAATTTCAAGCCCTACCAATTTCTAAGAAATTGTATAATTTTTAAACGTTTTTTCTCTTTTGTATCCCTTGGGAGGTAACGATCTCGAGATAAAAAGGTAACTCAATGTCCAAGCAGAGATAGTTACCATTATAAAACTGAAAGAATATTTGAAAACAGTTCAGTAGTTTCGGAGTAATTATGATTATAGAACGTTTTCGGTTCATTTCATCTTTTTAAATTTTGATTTAAAAAACCGTTGTTAGTGAGCATTTACCGTTTAAAAATAACCACCATGTCAATTTTCAAGATTTTAGCACTAACAGTTTCAAAGAAATCGTTATTTTAGAACGTTTTTAGCTCTGGAACCCCCTTGGGGCAGGGATACTGACAAAAAAAAATGTTGATTTTACAGTATAATACTAGCATCCCAACTGCCAGATTTTCTTATGAATGTTAGAAAGTTACCATTATGATACCACATAATTAGAAACTTCCAATTTTTATATTTATTATTTTCACTTTGATATTGTAATTTTTCATTTAATACTTTTCAAGATGTTTTTCTAAGCTTTACCTATTACTCTAAAACACAGTGAACTCCCGTTAGTGCGGTCTTCCAATTCCAAGGGAAGCCATGGTTCGTCCGCAATAACAGAAGTCCTCATTAAACGATGTAAGCATTTCAATGTTGTAAACGTCTTGCGTTAAATAAACTGAATATTCAGTTTTAACAGAAATGAAATATGTTAACCAACTTAGTGCGGAAAGAAACAACTTTTTCGTTTATTTCTAATTTTGATTAAAAACAAAACAAAAAAAAAAAAACCAAGTTAATGACAATTTGCTTATAGAAAAGAATAAATTACTCATGTCAAACAAAATATGCAACGAAGTTACATAATTTTGCTTTATTTATTTAAAGTAATCTCTCATGCTTATGTGTGCGTGTGTGTGTGTGTGTTTGCAGAACTTGAACAAATGATCTTTTTACCGCACCATTTTCCAGTTTTGGGATACATTAAATAATTTGGTCTGTCACATAGCATTTTGATTGGCACATGTGTGATTGGCACAGACGATAGTAATGTTTGAACCTTTTACGTTTCTGGTAATGGCATGTTTTCTTTCTCTTTGTCACTGTCACTTTCTCGATATTTCAATAACCAACATTACACAAATTTGCTTTTGAAGAAATAATGTACAAAACTAGCTCCGATTCTATCTGGTCAGTTTGTGAAAAAATGAGTCTATACTATCCGATGAATCGTTACGCGATCTCCTCAACATTAACGAGAGTCCACTGTAGTTAAATTTGTCTACCATCAATCACACTTCTCGCTCATAAATAAAAAAGTAAAAATAAGACAGACAGATTGACATATAAAATCTTCAATAGCTAATGAGGAAGAGAGGTCGAATTTTTCACACCAAACTTCAAAGTTTCATATTAGTTTTTCGTGAATTCTTTTCATGAGGCATACACAAAATTGCATTGTTGAAATTGAACACAAAATTGAAAAAAGAAATAGCTCCATTGTTGCAACATTCATCCATTTTAATCACATTGTTGCCCTCATCATTATGACTTCACAATTTATATGGAATATATATAAATGAGTATGTATTGATGAATACATATGGATACGACGAGTATTTGTTAAAAAGTACTAATGAAAGGGTTACCACAAAAGCGCCAAATTTTGAACAACTAGGCAAAGTATTGCCAAATTTGGCCGCAAAATAAGTTGCCATATATGAAGCCAGGTTAGCGATAGCTGACTATTTTGGTGAAATTCACATTTAAATTCATTAGTCTTCCATAATCTTCTTCCATTGGTATCGCCTACTATTTTCTATAAAGTGCAATAAAAATAAAAAATAAAAATAAAAATAATAAAAAAGCATGTTTTCTTTTTTTTTGTTTTAAAGGCCATTATACTTATAGAGACAAAGAGGTACATTAGGTATGTACATCTCGTACATTAACGAGAGTCCACTGTAGTTAAATTTGTCTACCATCAATCACACTTGTCGCTCATAAAAAAAAAAAAAAATGTTAAAATAAAACAGACAGATTGACATATATAATCTGCAATATATAATGAGGAAGAGAGGTCGAATTTTTCACACCAAACTTCAAAGTTTCATATTAGCTATTCATGAATTATTTCCACGAGGCATACACAAAATTGCATAAATAAAAATCGTAGCAAACCAATTAAGGTATGTGTCGATTATTGAGAAAACCTTAATAGTTAAATTATCACATGGCAGTATTTTTTTCTGCAATATTTTCCCATCTTCCATGCACGCACCTTAAAGATTTTTTTTCTTTTTACCCAAAAC
Source organism: Maratus michaelseni (assembly GCA_963931845.1). NCBI lineage: Eukaryota > Metazoa > Arthropoda > Arachnida > Araneae > Salticidae > Maratus > Maratus michaelseni. Next base: position 190,411,260 of record OZ007588.1, on the reverse strand, counting down.
TACTTACATTTTCTGACCAAAAATTTTCACTGTGATTCTTAATGTCAATGTTCAGAATTAATGTTTTCATCCTTGAAAAAAGAACTTAACAAAGACATGAAAAATAAAAATCATATGATAAATTGTCAGGTAAAATATGGTGATTAGAACAGCATCTCTCAGACATGGTTTTGTAATTTTGTCGATTAATTAAAATCATACGAAACCTACTGGCGATACAACATGACACCTTATCTGTTTAACTAATTTTGGACTTTATTAATCACAAAGAAAAGTAAAAATGCAATTATAAAGAAATGAAAACATACCTTTTAAACTTTTAATTCGTCTTGTTATCAACAATTTTTGTCTAAACTTATCTGCTGATTGTTTGGTAAGTTCTCTTAAAAGAGATTACAGTCGCAACAGACAGTATACTTATGACCTTTTCCGAATGAACAGAAGCTTTTGAAATTATCAATTGTAATGTATTTTATTTGCTCCATTCATTTGTTTAATTAACCTCTATTTCTTCACGCGCACATTTTTTTCATCACTTGCAACCTTAAAATTAAAAAAAAAAAAAGAAAAGAAAAGAAAGATAAAAAGAAGGTATAAAGAAACAAGCCTGTAAAATCGCTTTTTTAGTAAGGGGAATTTCAATGCAAGGAAAGCATGTTTTGTCACAGTATCTTATCCTGTGGACTCCACACTTCTGTGCACCAACTGCGCATGCGATTTGGGATTCCGTAACTGCAACTGCGTATATAGTGAAAATGAAATATAACACATGATTCCTACACAAAATTTAATGAGGAATCGAACTGTTACATTTATTTTTAATCAAAAATTTAATTTGTTAATGAAAATTGCAAATTAATGAAAGCATATTTAAAAAAAAAAGAAAAAAAAAGTCGACATTTGAAATTTTGGTTGGTGCGAATTCGCACTGGTGTGTTCACGGGTTCCCTCTTCCAAAAATGAACGAAACGTTATTTTTTAATATAGCTATAATTTCATTTGATAAATTATATTTCAGGGATTCTTATGTATTCCAACATCTTCTAATAACATCTACTAAAAATCGTTGCGGGCTCTGAGGATAATGGAACATATTGGAACAGGAACATGTTATTTAAAATTTTATGATTTAAAACTTCACTGGCGATATCGCCTCTCACATGTTTTTCCTTCGAGACTTTGCATCTTCGTTGCGCTGGCATTTTATGAATATTTGTTTAAATATTTTTTTTCCAATCTAAAACCATAGAAAGTCCTAAATTTGTGGTCGTTACGGTGTTTTGTGCAGAATTTGTGAAAACTCAAGTGATAACGTAGATGTGTTTACGATCGCACAGGTGCTCCAACGTCTTTTTTGAACTGAAACATAAATAACAGGACAAATATTCATCCAAAACATTCTTTGTGTATATTTTATATTTTTACTTTTTTCTATCAATAGAAGAAGAAAGTATTATATTCATGAAAATTTTCGTCGGATTTATACGTTTTAGAAGGTCCCGAATACGATTTGACAGTTTTTAGAAAATGTCTGTCCGTGAGTCTGTGTGTCTGTCTTAATGTGAGAAAAATTTTGCTGGCGCCCCTACTCCCGAACTACTGCGTAGAGTAGCATGATATTTCAAATGAAGTTCTACATTTTTATGAACTGGTGCTGATTAGTTTTTAGGCAAAATCACCCAAGAGGGGGGGGGGGACGCAAATCGATGATTTATTCGATTTATGTGATGTTTATATCTACAGTTAAAATGTGCAGAATTAAATGACACATCAAATTTAGAATTCTCATGATAGGACTAGATTGCCATTTAATTTTGGTTGTAGTCATCTAAGACGGGGTGCCAAAATTGATGGTTTGTTCGAAATATGCGATGGTTATATCACCAGTTTAAATGCACATAATTTATCGTAACTTCACGTTTTGCATCCTGAATATGGGAATTGCCTACGTTTCCATAACAGTATTATGCGTTTATATATATATATATATATTTGTGTTTATACTCTTGTTTTTTTCATTTGAATTTATATTATTTAATTTCTTAGGACTACATCATTTAACTTGTAATTTGACTCTGCTATTTGGTATTGGGATTTCATTGGGTATGGTCAATATCTTATGTTTCAATTATAAAATAATCACACTGTATATAAATACCTATTTGCTATATTGATGTAATGTCTTGTAATATTTAAATCATTTTATTGATGGGATTTATATAGAAGAAAGTTTTGTGATGGCCACAGAATACTAGTTTATGCTATCTTTAACAAGTTTCTAATTTGTGCATTTGTACCAGACATAGAATTTTTATATCTACGGAACAGCGAATTAATCCCAACAAAAAGTCTTCTATGTATAACATCAAGTTCTTAATGTTTCGGCCATAAAAAGTACTGATATCTGAAGTTTGCCCAAGTTAAAAGTAAAGCATCCCAAATCTTTCATTGAAAATGTCTTCCCGCGACTTGGTCGTTAATGCATTTTAAAGGGTATTTCAAATTCTAAAGAATGTATAATGATCTACATATCTACTACATATTTTTGAGCATTTTATGCATTTTCTGTCACAAATTACTGAAGTACAATAAACTTTTAATAAAAACATATAAAACCACTTCAGAGTCTATTTAAATACTTTGTAAGTGAAAAATAACCTGGTATTAAGAAGATAATTACTGAATGATATTCCAAAACAACAAATTGCTCAACATAATCATAATTATCCGCTTTTTGACCGTTAAAAACAGTTAAGTGCATTCTAAAGTCATTGTAATAATTCTTAATACATCCAAATAAACTATAATAAATGTTCATATGAAATTAATTCCTTTCGTCAATGAATAAGAATTCAACATTATACAATACAGTGTAATGTAATACATTGTAAGATTTAATTTAAGTAATTTTTTTTTAAATTTCTTGAATTTCAAGTTAATGAATTTAGTTTAGACCGTTAAGGAAAATCTAACGGGCATTGTTGAAATATGCAATACAAGATAGTATAAACTTGTCTTTTCTCGTAAAAGAAAAAAAAAAAGATTTAAAAGTACAAAGTGAAGATTTTTATTCTTTGACGAATAGTGAAACATAAGTATTATTGCCTTACCTGAAGTATGAGATCACCTTCCGCTAAACCGTCGTTGTACAAATGGTCACGCGACTTCATAGCGTGTTCCTGAGCTGGCCGTTCCTGGTCCCGGTACAGAGCAGCTGCAATAAGAAAAGAGAGAGAAAAAAAATGAAATCAATGAATGAACTCAAAACACGTGAATGAATGAATGGATGAAAACAAATTACGCACATCACGTAACTATTTCATTCATAACTTTGCATTTATTTAACTCTGAAGTTCTTGAATCAATTTTTTTTTTTTTTCTCGAAAGAGTGATTTTTTTTTCTTCTTTTGATAAATGCATACTCATACATCACATATAAAAGGATAAATGCATGCATTTAGGGAAAACATCCCTTATATAACGAGAAAATATTCAAAGATAATTTTATTTTTTGTCAATCGCAGATCGTTTAATTTTTTTACCTATCTTACGTAGTGGTTTGTTATGCACGTAATCACATAACGAGATGTAGGTTTGAATTTTATTAAGCACGCAGGTTTAATATTCGTATTATATTGCACCATTATTACCTTCTTCAGCTTTATATAGTGGAAGCGATATTTATTCATTTGGAGTTGAATTGTAGGTTTTAATAAACTTTCATTAAAAATTTAAGAATATTATGAATGGCAAAAAATGAGAACGTACTTGGAAAAACTCTTTTTTTTTTCGGGAGTAGATTTAAACAATACTCTGAATAACAATAACAATAAAATTGATAACTGTTATAACTAAAATAATACTATTAATAATAAAATTTTACTAAAGGATATTCAGTTTTAAAAAAAGAGAAGATTTCCGATTTTATAAAATATTCTCATTAGTTAAAACAATTTTCCCTTCAACTTAAACGTAGCGAAATCATTTAACCCCTTCGCGACGAGCGTCTTTTACAGAATTTTTAATCTTTTACCACCGGTTTTTCAAAACAGAAATTTTCGCCTAATTGAATCGCGGAAATGCTAAGATTTAATAAGGCAAAGCTTACAATAAAAAATAATTGGTGGAAAAAATCGAGAATTCTGAGCATCTTATGCGTCACGTATACGTGTCGCTCGTCCCCAAGTGGTTAAGCACGGTCATATTATAAGCTAGACATCACTGTAAAGTTCTATTTAACTGTGATATGGATGCATTCATGTTAAAAATATTGTAATTTGCATAGGTTGGATAGTTTGTAATTAATCCTAATATTTTTTTAAAATAATTTAAGTAATAAATAAAAATCTATAAGTTGTCTTTAAAAGTAAAATTATGAATAAGTGTAATACGTATAAAAGTAAAAATTGCAATAATACTAATACTAATTTTAATATTAATACTACTACTAATAATAATACATAAATAAATACCTTTTTTATAAGCATTCAATGTTTATTTTAGAAACCACGACTAATTTCATGACTGCAATTCATATTGTTCTAAAAACTTTCCGCCGCATTATGTTAATTTAGCGTAGTTCCCCGATTATCGAAAATAAAGCTGGAATTAATGAATTTAATAAAAATATTATAAAATTTCTCTACTTTTCGTTTTTTTCTTCTTCTGATAACAGGAAAGAAAAAAAAAAGCGTTATTTAAACTATCTATTCAGGATTTCTAAATTGATTTAACAACCTATAATCACAATTTAATTAATATTAAATTAGTAATTGATAAAAGAGTACATAAAAATATTACACTCTTTATTTTTTATTTATATTTTATTTCCAACTTTTTAGCGCTTAAAATATTTCATTGCTGCAGTTATAACTGCCCGTTGACAAATTATTTCTCGAGAGTAGTTTGGCGCACAATTAACTTCATTGTTGTTGTAACTCGTATAAGTTGTAACCATAAAGAATATTTGGTGATTTATCACCTGCTCAAGTCTTATGGAAATATACCTTAAAATTAATTTATTAATTTATAATTAAGATTTAAAAATATTAAAATATTATAATTGTCATCGGAAACACGGCTCGGTACATAATTTTTATAATTCTAGCGTGACAAATCAATTACGAAATTCCATCTTTACATACATGAACCAAGTTAAATAAAATAAAAGAGTGTAAAATAAGAGCTTGAACATTTAATTTTTTTTCCTGAATAATTTTTCCAATTAGCAGGACATTTAGAACAGATTTTGTGGATAGTTATGAACATCTTTATTAGATATTAATCTGTTTTAAAATGCATATATAACAGGCTTAAATAACTATTACACAAGTGACTTTGTTGTGGTAGTCATTTTAAATAAGTAGTTTAACCTTTTATGTTTCAAATCACAATGAATCAAATTCCAAAGCATTTTTCTAAATTTTTGAAAATACGTTAGAAGACTTTTTAAATATATAAATAAATTTTTAAAAGATTTGATCTATTAAACTTAACTTGGGAACCAAACCCGGGCGTCCCGGGTTACAGAATATAGGTGAAAACCATTTATTTTTTAAATTGGAAACTCAAATAGATATTTTATATTTAATGTATTTTTTTAGCTTGCCCACAAATAACACCAAAAATAATTTTTATATAAAAAATATCAATGTAGTCAGTTAAAGTTTTGAAATTTATCAAAAGCAACACTTTCGTATTAGCTGCGTGCCAGGAGTTAATAGCCGAAGAAATCGCCAACGATCACGCTACTTACAGCAGCCTTTTTATTTCTGATAATTTAAATGGTTTAAGTGAGTAGTTCAATTCATGTTTATTAAATTTGTGTTTTATTTATATTATTTTATTATTTTATTTATTCATTGATGACATTTTAATTTAGCTCTGAAATGTTAGCCGGAAACATATGCTGATCTATTTATATTGTTTTGAGGGCAAAAGAATTAATTTTTCGTTATCGGGCTGCACGCGATAGATAAAGAATTAAAAAAATTCATGCTTAAAAATTATTTTAAAAACCATAAAAAATCAGTAAAGTGAGATGCAATTTTCATGCAATTTTCATGCAATTGTATTTGAACAAACATTTTTTTTTTTTTTTTCCGACGGTGAAAAAATTTAAATTGCGAGATATTTAGAAGTTAAAAAATTGCTGTAAAAGAGAAATTTATTGTTCAGGTGTTGCCACCATTAATATGACGTCAGCGTTACTCACGGAAATGTTTTTGCTTCATAATGTAGATAAACTAAATCGGTATTAATAGAAGTTTTGTAGACTATTTACAACTTTACTCAAATTGCTTCTTTTAAATATTATTTTTAGTAATTTATAGAGTTAGAAAATGTATAATTAATGAATATGTACAATATAAATATAGAAATGTTTTTGCTTTGTAATCTAGATAAACTAAATCGGTATTTATAGAGGTTTTGTAGAGTATTTACAACTTTACTCAAATTACTTCTTTTAAATATTATTTTTAGTAATTTAAAGAGTTACAAAATACATAAATAACGAATATGTACAATATAAATATAGAAATGTGTCATAGCTGAAACTTTCCTCTCTATATTTTTCAACATCAAAAAGCTGAACAGTTACAGTTAGAAAGAAATTATCCTTTAGACACATTTCTGCTTTGTACAACAAATATGCTAAAGTAAAGTATCTATAACTAACCCTAAACTATACTGCTGCCTATCAATGTGTTAAAAAAAGAATTTATAAAATGTTTTTAATAATAACTTAAAGTACCGTCAAAGCATAAAAGATTAAGAGCAGATTCTTTCTCTCATCTTTATGAATGAATGCTTGTCGAAATTAAAAATGACTTTTGCATAAAAAAAAAGTATAAGCGTAATTTGAAAACAACTTTTTTTATTTTCAGGTTTTTAAATTATCCTAAAGGATTTCGTATTTACTATTTAAAGTACACTGAAGCTCATACGTTAAAACGAATATGCTTTTTCCACAAGCTACATAAATTTTGAGGAAATTTCACATTTTTCCCTATAACTTTCTTTGGAGGGAAACTACATGAATTATCTTGATATTCATAAGAGAATAAATAGCAGATTTTGGCTAGAAATGAGATGAAATTAAAGCATTATTCAAGATATTTTTTCTTCTTTCTTCGTCGACATGTTTATATTAATCCTTTTCATGGAGCAGATGTTAAAAATGAATTCAGACGGCTGGTATTCGAGGCTTTGTAATTCCTAGAAGTCAAATCGATAAACGTAAGTCGACGGAGGAGGAAATTCACAAAATGAAAGAACTGGCGAGTAGAATTCTTTATGGAGATTTAGTTATATAAAATAATAATGTTGTGCAATATTTATACCATAATTATCAACTGACGAATTTAATTACACGTGTAATTTACGGCTGACTCATTTAAATTTGTTCTTTCTCTTTTTTTTTTTACGACTGTGATTCATGAATTTATTAAAAACTGTATCTTAATGAACAAATAAATACCTGTACATTTATTTATTATACAGGAAGACATTCTTAAACTGTCATTCACTTAAAACATTACCCCGCATATTACGCTACTTTTTTTAATTCACTGCCAAAGATATAAAGAAATAATCCTACAGAATCCTAAAAAAAAGTCACTCAAAAATATAATATTCTATTAAATTGTCACTTCCGACTTCCGCTCCCCCTTTTTTTTTCTATAAACGATAACTGAATACAAAAAAAAAAAACAAAAATGTATGAAAATAAATTAAATAAGAGTGACAACGAAATCGTTTAAACACCTAAATATCAAAAACTCTAGCCTGTTTTTTAATTTCTTCTGAAATAACCGAAGAGAGAATTTCGAAATGCGACTGAAATTAAAAAAATAAAATTGAATAAGCGAAATCAAAAAGAAAACAGACTTTCTAAAGATATTTTTCAGGTAATGCTTGTTTTAAGTCCTAAATTTTTATACATAATATATTTTAATAACCACAAAAATGTTCATTACATAAAAGTTGTAAATCAAATATTTTGTACTTGTGATTTCTAATGTCATCTAATGAGCTCATAAACAAGTTACAATATCATGCACATAAAAAAAAATAAACGTAATATATCTAACTAAATAAAATAATTCACAATTTAAATAGTTAAGTAAAATATATTCAATGGTTGGAGTATCATAGTTGGGGTTTAATCCAACACAGCGAAAAATGTCCTGCACTGCAAAAAAAGAGTGTTGATTTTACAGTATAATACTGGAATCAAAGCTGCTAGTATTATACCGTAAAATTAACAGTAATAAACAGTAAAATAAGCTGTTATACGCTACCACGGTAGCGTATTACTGCTTATTTTACTGTTTATTACTGTTAATTTTACGGTATAATACTAGCAGCTGGGGTGCTAGTATTATACTGTAAAATCAACACTTTTTTTGCAGTGCAGGAAATTTTTTGCTCTGGTGGAGTAAACCTCAACTATGCTACTCCAACCATTGAATATGATTTATCTTCTTTCCATTATGATCGTAAAGTAGAATTTATCTCCAGTACTGTCTCTAGTATTTATCTCTAGCAATAATACGAAAATTACTTTAAAAAAAAAACAGAGAATAAATTGTGATTAAAAACTTGAGTTACGATAAAACATACTCTTTGAATCTATGTTCACCTTCTATTACAAATACTAATTAAAATCAACATAAATGTCTTAAAAACATATACATAACATTTCATAAAATATTTTACTGAAGGTGTTTTGATTCCATATACAAAACTGTATTTTACATAGACAACCAAGCGCTTTAAAGAGCTCGGTTGTTTATGTAAAATACAGTTTTGTATATGGAGTCAAAACACCTTCAGTAAAATATTTTATGAAATGGTATGTATATGTTTTAAAACATTTATGTTGATTTTAATTAGAACAAATTGTGGTTTATAAACACTTTTAACTTTTACACAGTCTTGAAGGTTTTCTGTTCTTTCTTTCTTTTTCTTTTCTTTTTTCTTTTTTTTTAAAAAGAAAATGCGTCGATAGAAACTTCATATATATATATATATATATATATATATATATATATATATATATATATATATATATATATATATATATATATATATTATAATCAGTAATATGATATTTCTTTATATTAAAATACATCGTATGATCGTTGTTTATTTGTTCGTAATAATTTTCGTGAACTCTTTTCAGCACCTCATAAAAGACTCATAGAAAAGACTCAAATTGAAACTTTACCATCCAAGTATTTAAACACTTTTCTTTATGTAATGAACATTTTGACTAAAATGTAATAAAATAAAGTAAAATAAAGGCAAACTAACTAACTAAAATAAAATAAAACCAAAATCTTCAAAATTCCAAGATATTGTAGCTGCATTACATATTGTACGCAGTTTTTTAATTTCTTCTGAAATAACCAAAGAAGATAATTTCAGTATGCTAATTAAATTAGAAAATAGAATTGAATCAGAGGGGGGAAAAAAAGATTTATTTAAGAGAATTTATAGACAATGTTTGTTTTATTTTCTACATTCTTATACACTGTCATAGATTTTAATAATATATGTCTTCATTAAATAACAGTTGTAAAATAATATATATGATTTTAATTCATTATTTAATTTATATATCATTCATCATTAATATATATCATTATATATATATCATTTTAGAAATTTTTGCAATGAGTTAAAATGTTCTGTTTGAATAAAAAAAATTTACGTGTATTTGTAATGCAGTTATAAAATAAATAAATAAATAAGTTAAAAATAAATAAATAAATTTGTTTAATGAAAAAAAAAATCTTCAAATCTGCATGATTATTTTCTAATATTATAGCAAATATATTTTCCCCTTTCAATCATCATTCGTTATAAAAGAATGTAATTGAAAAAAATATTTAGAAAAGAAAAGTTATGTCGAAAATAACTATTATGTACTTTTGCATGAAAGTCACACACACAAAATGCAAAGTGTGAAGTTTTCATTTGAAAAATAAACTATTTTTCAGAAAAACGAGTTAACGTAACAGTATCATGCCTTGGATTTAATAGTCACTTTCTTTATTGTGCATAGCTTTAATTTTTTTATATGATAATTATTAGGGCTTTTATTTCAGTATCATTTTAAGGGCTTACATTATCATTTCTTGTTTTCAACCTTGTTCAATATATATATATATATATATATATATATATATAGTTCATCTATTGCTTATTTATAGTTAGTATATAGTTCCTTTTAACTCTAAAAAAAAAAAAAAAAAAAAAAAAGATTTCATAATCAATTTCTACAGCAAACAGCCCAGGTTATTCAACCGTGCTGATAGATAATAGCAAACACTATTGTAAAGCGTCCTCAGTGGTCGGCACAGAGAAAAAAAATTTGGTTACTTTACCAGAATCATGAAAAATTACTGAACGATGTATATATTTTTAATAACTATTCAAGCGAAACCTTTGTAAATTAATGACGTTTCCTCAATTCATCTAAAACTTAGTAGAAATATATTAATTTACAACAATTTCGTTTCACGAATTAATAATAATAATAATAATAATAATAATAAAAAAAAAAAAAAAAAAAAAAAAAAAAACTATCGTTCAGCAATTTTTTTTAAATGTGGTAAAATAACTATATTTTTTTCTGTATGTTGGCTAATGAGAACGCGTTATAATATGGTTATGTAACCATTATTTATAAATATATTTGAATGAGTTGATAGTTTGTTGCAAAAATTATTCTTAAAATGTCCATTTTCTTACTGAATTTTTTTACATTGTACGGTACATACGGAAAAGTGTTTTATTTATTTTTTCTTTTGTAATAAGATATTTTTTAATAATACACATTAAAAATTAATTTTTATAGTCTATCTGTACAAATAAACCTTCAGCTTAGCATCAGTATGAAATTAAACTGTTATTTACATTTTAGTAAAACTACAAATTCATTAATTACTGTATAATAACTTCATTTTTAAATATAATGGTGATATCCTTACAACTGAACAGCCAAAAATATAAAATTACAAATTAAAAAAAGCTAACATTTTGCAGCGAAAAAAATAAAACTATCAAATAACTCAACATATTTTCCGTATTTTTTTTTTTTTTTTAATTCTAAAATTTAACAGGAAAATTACATGTTTTGTTACTTGAGTCAACAAAAGCAGCTTCAACATTTTTCATAAATATATTCAAAGTGAGAAATGAAACACCAAGTTAAAAGACCAAAAATTATTTCATTTTTTCTATTTTTTAATCGTCATTCTTAGTATTTTATTATTCTAGTCCTCTCTCTCTCTCTCTCTTTTTTTTTTTACATTTTTATAACACGCACGCAAGAGCAGAAAAAAACGGTGGAAAAAATACCTTATGAGCGTAAAGTAGAATGTGAAGGAAAAAATGCCTTATGAGCGTAAAGTAGAATGTGAAGGAAAAAATGCTTAAAATAAGAGAGAAGGAATGCGAGTTGATGTTGAATTGAAATGATGATTGCCATCTTGTTGTTGGAAAATTAAAACAATTTCGTGGAAAAAATGAATTTGAAATAGGAATGAGAAAAATGAATATATAAGTGCTATTTGTTTTCCCCCTTTTTTTTTTATTTCCATCATTTTATTTACTTATTTTTATTTTTTTAACTTAAAAATTTCAGAAAAGTATTTCTCTCATTACAAAAAACTTGCTGCAAAGATTAAAAGTTCATATTTTTGACATAACCTTCTAAAAATATGAAATAAATACACCATTCTAGGGTCACTAATATATTTTATTAACGCTCACAAAAAAGAAAATGAATAATGTAGATAATTTCAGTTAAATGCTTCTAATTTCAAAATCACTTACTGTCAGATTTTTGTGCTAGAGTACCTAAGATTAATAAATGCTTTTCAACTTTTAAAATATCTTCAAACCAAATACTCCGTGTTTAATGCATTATCTCCACATTACACATATCATTTACGTACGTCAGGGCCATAACCATCTGAAAAAGTCAGAGGGGCCTTCGAAATTTTTCAGACAGGCCTAGTTGACAACTAATCTTTTTTTTTCTTCTACTTTAATGGTAAATAAATAAGACAGATGATAATAAATAAATACTAACAGAAGTAGAGGTCAAGTCCACCTGTCATAAAACCTTTGATTACAAAGTGTAAAAGTTTTAAAATGTAATATGGATGCAATTTATTATTAAAAGATTAAAAATTCTAAAAGAGGCTGAAGAAATTGTTTGGGGGGGGGGGGGGTGGGGTGGGGTGGGGTGGGGGTGGGGGGACGTGCTCAGATCTCCTGCCCCCATCTGTTACGGCCATGACATACATACATAAATGCAAACTTATATGCGACAGCTTTCAATACATATAATAAATACTTTTTTTTTCAACAAGTGAAAATAATAGTGACTATTGAAGAATCTTCTGTAATCTTGATTCAAATAAATATATGGGTTTGATGCAAAAATTGATTGGTAGAGTTTAATATTTATTTGAGATGAATAGCGTACAGAAATGAATAAGTAATGAATTATGCTGCGCAATACAATAATAACATATTATTTTTTTCATCCTCGACATACTTTTATATTATATAATACGACTTTAATTCTGCAACTAAAAGCAATAAGCATTTCTGTCACTTAATAATAATGCAACTAAAACAAGACCTCACTGTTTATTGCTTAAATTTTGTGCATTTCATTTTTAAAGTTAAACCTTTTACATTTAGAAACAATATGGCATTTTTTTTTTCTATGCATTTGTGTAAGCAATAAACTTATATTTCCCTACGTTCTAAAACGCCATTCTATACTAACAATTTAAAACAGTCATATACTTATTATGCTGTTACATATACCTATTATTCGGTTACATTTTAGAACCATTAAATAGTTTCATAAGCTGATGAATAATGTAAATTTTAGAAATCGAAACAACGCATGTTTAGGGAATTAATAAATGTAGCTCGATTACTCTGTATAAGCCCAATTTCATTGCCATTATTAATCATACTGGGACATTTTTGGCCACAAAAATTGCGTGACTGGGCAACTAGCAATTGCGTGCATGAAAATGAATACTGTATTAAACGACCTCTAATCGCATTTAACGCTAAGATCTTTTACCTTTTAGAAAAGGGGAAACGGTAAAAGGCAGCTAACGGTGTACTGGGGTACGATTAATAGGATTTGGTCTTTTTTCCCTTCTATTCATTGTACAACGTTTTGAGATTTTTATCGTAGATTTTAATTATGGGGAGTTTTCATATGACCGCAGAGACGACTTTTATTTATTTATTTATTTATTTTTTAGTTTAGCTTTTATTTTGTTAATGTAATGGCAACTATATTAATACGAATTACAGTGTCAAAAACATCTTGTTCTTTCAACACTTGATGATATTGTTGAACCTTATATTCAACAATATCATCAAGTTTTATTTAATCAACTAATTTAATATTCAAAAATTAAAAAGTGCTAATTTACCTTTTTTTTCTTTTTTAGCTTTTTTATATTGATGTTATTTTTGCTTTAATAATATTTTATTCAGCAACAAAACACCATTTTTTTTTTTTTAGAAATATATTAGTAATTTAGAGAAAGTATTTTTTCTTTTACAAATATTTGAAAAGTATAAAAAAAAAAAAATCAAATGTTAAATTTAATATCTGTTCCTTTGATAAATTTTGGATCAACATATAATTAAATGACTACATAAAGTAGTTCATATGTATTTGAAATTTGAAAGTGTGAAAATAATCGTGCGTAGCTAATAATTTTTTTTTTATTGTTCATAAAGTTAATTTTCAATCTCTAATTTGATTAAATTTGTATTTTAAGCACATTTTCGAGCTTTACGTATCATTGGTTTTTCAAAAGCACTACATAAGCTCAAAATCATCAATTTTGAGAAATCCGTAACATTATCTTTCAAATCAAAGTTCCTTTTATCTGGAAGAGTGTCATTTTTCAAATACAATCGGCCATTTAAAAGAAAGAAAGATAGAGAGTGAGTGAGAGAGCAAGAGAGCAAAAGAGCGAGAAAGAATATCTTATACATTTTACTCACCAAATTATCACAGAAAAGACTAAGATAGTCATTCGACTGGATATTTTGTCTTTTTTTTAAATTTATGTTAAAAAAATAAGTTTAGGGGTCATTTTCATACTGATATTATACCAAACTCTAAAATTTTCAATATGAACATCTGATTTTGACCTCATAATTGGCTTACGCTTTTTCAGTAAATTTTACCCGAGGATACCAAATGGAAAGCTATTCGGTCAAACAGTTTCGGATTTATGAAGGTTTAAAGTTTGAACTCTTAATGATAAATTAGTATCATTTGTAATCGCTCAAAAATAAATAAATAAATAAATAAATGATAAAATAAAATAAATAAAATAAAATAAAATAAAATTGCAATGCGGGCAAATTATTGCACAATATTTTTTTAATCCTAATTCAAGAACTATTTGACGAAATAAGCTGTAATTCTGGATTCACATATTTGAATGAAATCGATTTCGGTTTTTAAAAAAATTGTAGGTTACAATTCTTTTTTTTTTTTTTTCGAAAATCGATTTAAAAAAATGTATATATTCGAAATAAATTTTCGAAAAAAAAAATATAAATTGTAACCGATGAATTTATTTTTACAGAATTCGATTTCTAGAAACTTCAAATATGCGAACCTAAAATTTCAACTTATTCCACTAACTAGTTTTTGAGTTTGAGTTATGAGTTTTTGAGATTAAAAAAAAACTACACGCATTGCAATCTGTTTTGCAACGATTAAAATGAATTTAACAGTAGGAATTCCAAATTCCAAATTTAAAAATTTCTAAATTACTTGTCCGAATGATTTCCCGTTTTGTATAATAAGTTAAAAGTTACAAAAAATGCCAAGTATGATTCCAAAATTAAGTGCTCGTATTGAAAATTTTAGACTTTGCTACAATTTCAGTATGGAAGATGACACCCTAAGTTTATTATTTTATAAAACATAAATTGAAAAAAGACAAAATTTTCAATCGAATGGCTATTTTCATTTTTCGTTTTTTCCCCCCGTGACAATTTGGTGATTAAAATGTTTAGGATGTTTTCCTTTTTTTTTCTCTTTGGCTGGCTGTATCTAAGGTTCCCGCTAAATAAATTTGTTTGTAAATAAAAAAAAAATAATATGCCATAATCTTTAAATAAAATCTTTACAATGTTTTTCTCAGAACGTTCATTTTTTAATTACGCTACTCTTCTCGAAATCCGACCCTATAAAAATATATTTCTAGTAAAATCCTAAAAAAAAAAAAAAAAACATACAAAGTATAAAATTGCAATATTTGTGTAACTCCTGATAACTCCTCCTTCTTTTTTCTTGCTTATCGTTATAATTTTCGTACCTTATTTAACTAAAATCTAATTACAAGCAAATTTTCAGATTTTATCAATAAAAAATATAGTTATTTAAGACGGTGTATTAAACAACCTTTTAAAACTCATTATGAAAGTTATCCGAAAGCATTCATTAATAATAAGAGTTCTCCTCTGTCATCAGAGCAGATTATTTTTCTTCCATGGCTAACGCATACAATAATCCTATTGTTCTAAAACTAACCATTATGGATATTTCTACAAAATGGTACCAATTATTAAATAAGCGGAGAAAGATTAAAGAATTTAAATTAAAGGGGAAAAAAAGCACAAATGGTTCTTCTCAGAGAGTTCTTGAGTTGTTGAAAATATTAAAACCCATTTAACTCTTGAGAAAATGCATTTTAAAAATGTAAATGGGCACATGTCAGTTATCAGCAATTGAATAAAAACTTGTTTTGGAAGTGATAAATGTGTGAGAAAATGAAGTAAAAGAAAAATGGAAGTAGGCTAAATTAAAGAGTTAAATATTAATAGGATATTTTAAAGAAAAATTAAAAACGTTCTGATAAGTTAGAGTATTATTTGGTTATTTAAATTTTATTATGAAAATTAGAGGATTATTAAACCGATGAAAGATTTTAATAAGTTGATTAAATTTTCTTGAAAAATTCCCATTGTTTAACGCGGATGTATATTGTCGAAAAAAAGGAAGAAATATTAAACGAGCAAAAGCCATTTAATTTGCCGCGACAAACTGGCCCATTAAATAAAAATATTGTCATTTTATAATTATATATTATTGTCATTTTCTTAAAATTATTTCCTTACAAAAAGATTGAAAATAGTTGTGTAATACCATCTATTGGATAGACTCAATGTGTCTCTTAAAAAAAGATTTAATTAAATAACACATTGGTAAAATTATTATTATTATGTATTTAACAAATAATTATGTAAAATAAAATAACTTATGTACATGCATGTAAATATGATAAATTTAATTTATTAAACATACGCACTTTTTACTCAAAAATTTAACTAAGGTAAAAAGAATAGCCATTCTTTTTCTTGTAGTTTCTTGTTTGTCTCAGGATAAAAACTACGATAATACAGTTTACTTACTTTCTTATATATATATATATTTTTTTTTTCAGAATATATAATATATACCCGAAAATTTCATGGTAAATTTCAAAGAAAGAGAAAAAAAATAAATATTTGTAAGAAATTCACCTACATTGCAACTAATCTACCTTTCAATTAAGGAATCCACTAAAATAAACAACGTAATGCTATCAATTTTACCTATTTTTAGTATTATTTATAAAAGAGAGATAATTAAGAATATAAAAACACATTTTTTAAAATTTTTATTACATAAAAAAGCTTAATGCATGCATTAATACGAGTAATAATATTTCTATTAAATTACACAAAAACAAAAACATTAAAAAATAGTGTAATTAACTTTTTTGAGAAAAAAATAAATGTTGGCCAAAAAACTAAATTCTCAGAATATTCTATCTAAAATTATCAAGCTCTTCCCTAAAATGTTACACAAAGGATTAATGTAATTTATACATTATTTAAAATTATATGTTTAAATGTTACAATTTTTCTAAGTATCTAACAACATTCAAAATTGTCAGTTAAATTAGAAATAGTTAAGGATCGGGAAATTATGTAATTAATAAGTAGTAATTATAAGTACAGTTTATAAGTAGAGAAAGTACACTATAAATTTAAAACGGAATTTTATAATATTTTAATTTTATTATAAAATTCAGAATTTATGTCTCATAGATTGATTACAGAGTTCATTGAATTTATCCATTGTTTTTGTCTCAAAAACTAAAAAGTAAAATCTAAACTCAAAATAAAATCTTTCTAGAATAGACTTTTTTTTTTTTCGTTTGTTTGAAAGAAGAAACAAAATAAAATAGAACAAAACAAAAATTTTACTTTCAGCCTTTTTTGCGTTTTTCACTCTAAGCGCACAAAATTGGTCTTTCTGTTTGCGATGGCTCTGCTATAAATCATTTTCTCTCCATTTAATAAACTAGACGAAGACGCTGGGAAAGAAAAACCCCTTTGCAGGATGAAATGCTCTGCCTTTTCTGCAGGTAGATGATGAAACTGAAGGTGGAAAAAAGAAAGATGAAGGAACGAAAACTGGCGAAAACACCATCACTTTTCTAAATAAACCTGGCCGTTTACTGTCATTACCAGTAACCTAGAAAGGCCTTTTTTTGTTCTGTTTTGCTTTTAATGCATTTTCTTTTGGCTTCATTCTAAATCATTTTTCAAAGAATGATGTGTAATGCACTGCCTCCGTTCATCCATAAGTAAAACAGAATTGAGCAGAAAAAAAAAAAAAAGTTTTTGTAGAGACAATACTGATTTCTTCGATAGAATTTTCCCAATTCCTTCTCTTATATCAAATTTCCTTATATTTCATTCTTTTGTACGAAAATTAATTTCTGAAAACATTATTGCGCTAATTACATTTTAAAAGCTAAATTCACACTCTTAGGATTGTGATTAAATATGGCTTTATTTATAGAACTAAAATGAATAATTTATCTGTCTGCCTGTGAAGAACAATGTTGCGACGAGAACGTCCACAACAAATATTTTTCCCTGCTCAACAACGGGAAACTTTCTGACACATTTTCTGACTCATTTTTAAACATAAAAGCATGACAATTGCAGGCTTGATTATTGAAGCTATTTGTAATCGAACGTTTTTTTCTTTTCTCTTCCTTTTTCGTTAAATTACTTACATATTTAGTTATAAAATATTGTTGTCTCGTGACAGCAGTTTTTTTCCTCTCCCGCGCTGTCGCGTCTGGGAATGTTCTGCCTTTACAGAAAAATGAAAAAAAAAGTGTTCAACTACATAGTTTCTGAGTAGAAGCACCTGCCAATTTTATGCATTGTCGAATAAATTTAATTAAAATTGCGCCAGAAAGTAGCCAGTTCGGATTTGAGAACCGCTTTAAATCCCTAAGAATCAAGACTATCCAATAGAGTAAAAATAAATAAATAAACAAAGAAATGCATAGAAATTAATTGCAAAAATCGTTTCCATAAATTGTAAACGATCTTCTGTAAATGAAGCGAATATTACTTTTTGCAAATATTCTTCGCAAAAGTAGTGAGTGCCACTGCTTTGTACTTTATACATTCGAAGACTTTCCTTGTAAGAAAATTATGCAATCAAACTTTTATAAAGAAGCTTGTAATTTAAGCCTGCATTATCTATAAGATTCGCCGCAACTATCCTTTTATTATTTACTAGCAGAACCACCCGGCTTTGATCGTGTTAACCGTGGGAGCCTTCTGGACTAAAAGACACAAAAAAAAACAAAACAAGAACAGAAAACCATGCTTCAAGCATAGATTATGAAGCACTTTCAACACATCTAGAAAACTGTAACGAAACTTCACCGTTGAATGAGGTGAAAGAAGATATGCAGTAAACAGTTTAGGAAACAACTAACACATTTAAAAATCCAGTTATAGTATTTACTTTCCATAGTCAGAGTAGTCAAATTATTTTGTACAGCCCTTTACATAATCTATAGACTTGGATATATACTACATAGCATGATAAAAATTAGTTCAGTTAGCAAATTCACTTTTAGAAATTTTCACTAATCCATGGAAATGCTCTCGAAATCTTTTGTACAGCCCTGTATATTATATAAAGATTTTTGTGCACACCACATATTAAACTAAAATTTAATTCAGGTAGAAAACGCATAAGGTAACTTAAAATTTATTTCCAGCAATTAGCAACCATTAATGACAATGTATATTGTTCTATGTGTAGCCCTCTATATGAATTTATTTATATTCCACAAACTTATATTAGTCTACTAAATATAGTTCAGCAGGAAAATGCGTAACACAATTAAAAACACCCTTAAGAAATTTACTCTTATAGTTAGTAATACTTACGAATGCCTTTGTGTAGTTTTTTTTTTGCAGTGTAGAAGAAAAATTATCGAAAATTACAGGTGTATGTTATACGCCAGTTATAAAAATTAAAGAAAAGAAAAAAAAAAGATTATAAGAACTAACATTTCTAATTTAATGAACATGGTACTTATTTACAAGGAAATAGTTTCGGCTATCAGATTACATGAAAAGTAATAGTTATGGCACTTTTAACACTAACAGTTACTACACACATTACTATAATTTTTATTTTCTATGTATCTGAAGAAAGTTTCTTTGAAAAGAATGAGGTGCGCGGCAAATATACCCAAAAATTGAAAAATGAAGTCAATGTTTAGGTGTTTGTTATACACCGAAGCACATTATACAAAAGAACATACGGTAACTGCATTTTTTTTTCTATACTTCCGTCCGCGTGTTACTTCCCCACAATATGCGTTATACAAAACATGTATGCAATATTCACATTTATGGGAAAAATGTACCTGGCACATAAAAGAATCTGCATTATTATTTGTATTTATATTTAATGTAGAGATGAGTGCATAAATGGTTTTTATTGAGCAATGAAATATGTAAAGTTAGTGTTTATGTATGGAGCATCGTATTAAATTTGCATTAAATATTCGCTACTATTACGGTATTCGATTACCTCCTATTTTAAAATGATGCATTTGTGCAACAATTAGTTTAACCAATTTAACATGATTCATTTGTTTACAGTGTCGTTTCCTAGGTAACTATAAATTTATTCCGCAAGTGGGTATTTATCCTTTTCATATTTTAAAATGTTTATTTTAAAAACTAAAACTAATACATTAAACTCTTTTGAAATAAAAATTTGCAGTGTTACAAACAACCTTTAAAAAACCCGCATTAACTAAAATGATAATGTCATGCTTTACGATGTTTTTGTTGTTTTTCCATAAAGTTACTCTTAAAAGAATGGAAGATCGATAAAATAAACGTATTTCTAAGAAACAATTTTTAAATTATAGAAAGCAGAGTTAATTTTTATAAAAGTCGAAACGTTTTTTTCAAGGTAAACTTTACTTTTGTAAATTTTAATTATTAATAAAGAATTGAAACTCAGTCAAAGTTCTACATTAAAATAAACGAATTAAGTAAGTTAAATGAAAAATGAGCAAGAAACTTTTCAAGCTATTTAAGGTATCAAGAAAGATTTAAAATGCCTAGAAAAGAAATGTTCTATTCAAAAATAAAGTAAGCTGCAACATTGATGAAAGTTATCTACAACATTTAAAATTAAAGTTAGCTACAACATTTACAAATAAAGTTAGCTACAACATTAAAAAAAAATAATAAAAAATAAATTTGGTTATAAATTCAAAAGCACCTATCACTGAATATTACAATTAATAAATATTTTATCAATGATAAAAAAAAAAACCTTACCCTTTCGAAATAAAAGTATTATTATTATTATTATTATTATTATTATTATTATTATTATTATTATTATTATTTTACCTAGCATACATTTAAACAAAAACAAATAATTACAACTTTAAATTTGTAACAACTGGTTACTATTTTTTATTCCTGTAGCATTATGTAATGGAAAAACAATATTGTATTATTTACTTCAAAATCCATACACAAAAGAAGAAAAGCCTTTTGTTCTTTGTATACATTTTGCACAGAATTTATGCCCGATTCCACTCTGATTTTACACAAAACAACCAGATAATTAATATAGGAAGATTTATTTATCCAGATTCAAACCGATTTTTTTCTGTTTACTTTGTATTTTATTTGCTAGGAGGCTCTGCCCCTACGAGCTACGCTCGTCAAACCCCATTCAAACACCACAAGCTTTAAAAACACACTAATTTGCTCTGATTTAAAAATATTACGGAAGATTGACTTATAATTAAACGAGCAGTGGTGATCTTTTGTAATCTGGTTGCTATTAATTTCCCTTTGAGAGATTTTTTGGTTCTTAAGGCCGAATCAACTGCTGTCGCGACAGCTAACAACTGTTTTCATGATTGATTAAATAAGATCAATTGAACATTTGAAGACCAGCTTGTATAAAATGGCTAAGTAAACAATGTCGTTGCCTTCCAAAGTTTTATACCGACGATATAAGAAAATTGTTTTCAAAATAAGACGTTTTAAATATGACGTAATTTCTTTCAAAGTTCTCTTTCTCTTTTTAATATCAACGTGTAGATGCATGTTTAATTGAAAGGAAATATTATTATTTGCGCTGTTTTAAAATTTGACAACAATAGGTTAAATAAAAAAAAAACTTTTTCGAAAAATTAAATAAATCTGTCATATATTTTTAAATTGAAGCTGTTTGGCAATATTATTATTTAGGCTTTTTAAATATAACCTAATTTTCCCTATTTAATGCTTTTAAAACATAATAATTTAATTATTATTTTAAAGTTTTTTTTTCATTTTTTAACACTACCGTGTAAATAAATTTTTTAATTGAAAGGAAATATTATTACTTGCGTTGTTTTAAAATTTGGCTTATAATATAATAATGAAAATAATGAAATTTTGAATAAAAAAGTGAAAAAAAAAAACCCTTAACGAATTAGTCAAATTTAAAAATGATTGCACGACACACCGTAAACTCGTCAAATATGTGCCTGCAAAAGATGGTTAAACTGCTATGAATAGTTTGTGACCCTATAAAACTTTTTTAACGGAACTATTTTGACCAAATTCAACATTAAATAGAAATTAAAATAATTCCTCGATTTAAAAACTGTCTGCTTCAGCGTATTTATCGAACATTTCTTTATAAAACTACCAATTTTCCCACTTCTATATGCAATAGTTTTCTTCATATAAGTGGAGAAAAATTTCCGATCACAAAAAATTTATTTACGACAGTGCTCGTTATATTTGTTTAAGAAAGTACACAATATTACATTTACGCAAAAATTCACTAAATATGTAAAGGAATCTCCATTATTATATTTACTTATATTTAATATAGACATAAATGCAGAATAATGTTTTTGAGTAATGCAGTGTGTAATAGTAATGTTTATAGGTGAACCATTGTATTGCGTTTGCTTTAAATATCCTCTCTTTATTGTGTTTATAGTGTATTTGCTGATTTAAAATGATGCATTTGTTTAATCCTTCCGTTAGTATGAATTTTAATATTTTGAAAGTTTTACAAAACTTTAAGAACTAAAATTATTGCTCTAAAAAGGTGTGAAATGAAAATTCACAATGTTGCAAACACCCTTTAAAAATTTAAGTGGCACACATATAATTCTTTCATGAATTAAAAAGTTAATTCCGTGTTTTAATCCACAGTTTAATTGTTTGTTCATAAAATTTATCTTAAAAGAGTGAAATATCGATAAAACAAGCATAGTTCTTTAAAACAATTTTTAAAAGTATAAAATCCATTTTTTTAAAAATATAAAAGTCGAAACGCTTTTTCAAATCCAATGTTACTTTTGTAAATTTTATTTATTAATAAAAGAATGTAAACTCAGTGAAAACTATGTATTTATATAAACGGATAATATTTTCGAATTAAAAATTAGCAGGAGAATTTTCAAGCTATTAAACTGAATAAAAAATATTAAAGAACAATTTGAAATGTCTGGGAAAGTAATATTCTATTTAAAAAATAAAATCTTCTAAAACGTTGCATTGTATAAAAGAGAGAGAGAAAAAGAAAAGCATTTATAAATTTAAAACAAACCCACCTATCTTTGAACATTGCAATTAGAAAACGTTTTATCAAAGATACATTTTGAAAATAAATTAAACTTTTTGTATTTCACATAAGTTGAAACAAAAATTTTAATTACAAATTTAAATCTATAACAAATGGTTTCTCTTTCCTTTCTTGCTGTCTTACGGAATACAAAAACAATGTTTTATTATTTACTCCCAGAATCCACATTCAAAAGAAAACCTTTCGTTCTTTTGATATTCCATTTAGTATATCAAAATGATTAAGAAGCAAATGATTTAGATTCACGGCGTTTATGAATATCGAAACATGTTCCCGCTGTTACATTTCTCAAAGCGTCGCCACAAGATGCCTGGGAGAGATAATACGTATTTAATTAAAGCTGAGAGATATCAGATAGAGTAAAGTAGCCTGCGATGGTACATATTTGGCTAGTTATTGCCATTTTGAGGGTAGCCAAAGATAAATTAACATTTTGGATAAGAAACAAGCCTGCGGAAGTGGTTCCCAAACTGTTACAGAATTACATGTGCCTGGCATACCGCCCCCCCCCCTTTTTTTTGTAAGAGTCATAAACAGAAAAATTGGAAACAAAGAAAATATAAAAATTTTACAATATATATGTATGGCTTTTATTTAACTTTTAATTTAAGCTTTACAGGTAGCTTTTTTTTTTTTTTTTTTTTTTTTTTTTTTTAGTTAACAGGCGCGCTTTTTTAACCCGCCAACCCCATTTAGGCTCAGATTTAAGCGAATATGCGTTTATTGGGATTCAGAAGAATTTGCATAATCATAGAAAAAAGTCCCCTATCTCTCGTATTTTCTGATATGATACTATAACCTTCCAAAGTTTCGTACCTGCTCCAAGCAAGCAAGGACTTGAATTGGTCTTCTTTCTATTTTGGGATAAAAATATCAAAAAAGCAACAAGTCTTACTCTTTTATATTTATTTATTTATTTATTTTACTTGCTTTAATGTTAAAGTTAATGAAATTGATATTGTAGGATTTAAATTTTTGACTAGCTTTTGTTGTTGTGATGCGACCTTGAATTAGGGTGACACACAAATGAGTCATAGGTGACATATATATTGAATCATAGGTGCCACATAAATATTTTTGATAACAAAAAATTGTTATTACTCTTTTTTAGTGAAAACAATATAATGCAACCTATGAATTTGAAAACATATATATATAAATAAGCTTATTTATGGGATGTTGGAGGGTTAACCTTGGCTATATACATTGAATATTTGGCATGAGTTTGCTGAGATAGAATAGTAAATGATATTCAACATCTAATGTGTTTTTATAATTTACTTTTTAAACAGTTAGTGGTGAAAAGTCTTTTTTCACTAATTCATTTTCACATTTTTTTTTCATTCTTCATTAATTTTAACATTTTTTTTCTTTTTCACTAATTTATTTATTTGCGCCGCGCCGTATGTTAATTCTCGAACTGTCTCGTCACGTATCCTCTAGAACATGTTCACGTAATCCCAACGCGTACACCACTTTGCACTGTAAAATAAATAAATAAATAAATAAAATCCGCATACATATTATATACGGGTGATTTTATATGAATTTTCGATCTTTACATTCGAACTTTACATTTTAAGTGGAAATCGTAAATTGTCCTGGTATAAACGGAAAATTTCCTTTTTATCCTCAACCACCCAATGTTATAAAACGGAAATACTCCTTCCAAGATAAACGTAAATGTTCCATTTAAATTGAGAGAAAACAGAAAAATTCCAGCAAAATTTTCGTAATTGGCTATTTGGCCTACAACCAATTCGTTGGAAATACAGAGGTTCAAATACGGGGAGAAAGGTAAGACATGTGATAGGCAGGGTGTGAAAATAATCTATACAAATACCTGTTCCGTGTAAATGTGCATCAGTATATTTAATTATTATTTAGATTTTTTTTATTATTATTGCTCGATTGTTCACATTTTTTCTGAAAACGGAAATTTCCCGTCCTGAATAGCATAAAATTTCCATCTTGAAAACAAGAGAATACCAACAGGATAGACGGCAACTTTGGTGCTAGTACGTTTTCCGTTTTTTTCACGGATTTTTTTCTTTCTTTTCTTCTCCCCCCCTCCCCCCCTTACAGTGTGGGGAAATTCTGGTCTACGTTATTACAATATCTTAAAACTTTTATTTATGATGATTTTGTTGTCATACATTATTGTTAAAAGAATAAACCGTGAATGGAATATTAAAAAAATTAATTGAATTATGAATATTATTGATTATATATACATATTGATATTTATGAAGTCAATTGGAGTAAATATTTTGCTTATTAGTTAAATATATATGTAAGGATTTGTAAGTTTAGAATAAACTAAAAAAATATATTAAAAACTCAATTTAAACATGTAGACTAATGATTTGATCGTTTGCTAATGTAATTAAAAAACTAAGTTTTCCACATTATTTATTTTAATATTTTGTTTTAAAGATATAATTAAAAAATGTGTGCATACCGTATTTATTCGTTTAAAATGTACACATCTTCCCAAAAGTTTAGGTCTAAAAATTGATGTGCTCAGTACACACGGAATATTTTTGTCAGCTACATGAAACCACACATGCTTTCACTAAATCACTGCACACAACACGTGGATCTTGTGATAAAATTATATGAATATATAGATAGATATAGATATTTTTTCTAAATAAATGAAATAATTACATTTTCTTATTCGTTCTGTAGTTTGTGTATTGTGAGTAAGTATACAGTAATGATTTATAGTGTCAATAAATATTATAAAATAAATTTCCCAACGGAAGAAAAATTCACAGTGCACAAACCTTAATTCTATAATGTTTTAATAAGAGAGAGTGGAGGAAATATGACTGAATACGGTAATTTGGGTTCGAGTCGTTCGAGAACAGAATCAGTTGTGAGCCAGAATCTTTATAAAATTATTTTTAAATTCCCTGATTTTGTGTCGTTAAAATAGTCTGGCCTCGGTTATACACAATATATATATTCTCGAGTATGCATTATACACGAGTAAATACGGTATAGTGCCTGGATTACAAACATGAATGGTATGGTGATTTGTGCTTGTCTTTATGTCTATATCATCCCTAAAGATTTGTATTAATAATTTTGAGATACCCTGTATACACATACACTACAATCACAAGTTAATTAAAGTTATTTAATTTAACATATTTTTTTAACCAATTAAACAATATTTCTATAGTCATATTACAATATTGCATATTACAATTATAATGTTTTCAGGTTTCAGCGGAAGAATGTGTATGGAAGAATGGAAATTTAAATCTTTGTCAAAAACAAAAACAGATATATATATATAGTCGCATTTAGTCAAAATAAACAATTTCAGTTTACACAGGAAATGTTAAAATAACCTGTCTCTAAAATAACGCATTAAATTTATATTACATTAAAATTTAAACGGCTATTTACATCGTTAGAACGTTCTCAGAAAAGTAACGCCGATCAAATTTTAGGGATTCATGTTCATGATACTTCAGACATCCTGTCTTGAAAACTAAAACTTTATTATTATTTTTTTTAATTTAACTTCATATATATATTGCTAGCCAACCAAACATACGTTGCTTTGTTCGAGTTTCTTATAGGATTAATCAGAATATTATACAAGACTATTGTTATGGATCATTTTACGGAATCATTTTTAAGGCAGCGATAAGTAAATTTATAAATACACATTCAGAAATTTCTGAAATCATTAAAATAGAAGCAAATTGTCTTAAAACTAAGCTTAATTTAAAATATGTAATATTAACCATAGAATTTTAATATAGAAAATAATTAGGTTATTTCGAGAGTTAAGAATATCTCACATTAAGTTTAACTTATATTACATTAAGCGGATTCGTTTGCAATTTCAAATGTAATGAATAAGAATAATAGTTAAGAAGTTTGAATAACATATTCTCCGAGCCTCTCCAACTTGGGTGCTACATTTTATGTATTCAGATGTAGTTCTAAAGGTAATCAACAATAGTTGATCAGTTTGAATAAGATATTCTCCGAACTTCATCTCGGGTGCTACATTATGCGGATTTGATTGTCATTTTAAAAGTAATCAACAATAGTAGATCAGTTTGAATAGCATATTCTCTGAACTTCTCCCACTCAGGTGCTACATTATTAGGATTCGATTGCAGTTCTAAATATAATCAACAATATTTCATTTATTTGAATAAGATATTCTTTGAAATTCTCCAATTCGGATGTTACATTATGATGATTCGACTGTGTTCTAAAAGTTATCTAAAATTGTCGAGCAGTTTAAATAAGATATTCTCTGAACTTCTTCGACTCCAGTGCTCTGTTGTAGTTTTAAATGTAATCAACAATAACTGATCAGTTTGAATAAGATATTCTCCTTCAACTGAAGTGCTACATTAAACGGATTTGATAGTAGTTCCAAATGTAAACATCAATAGTTGATAAGGTTGAATAAGACATTCTCTGAACCTCTTCAACTAAGGTGCAACGTTAACGGGATTCAAATTCGACCGTAGTTCTAAATGTAATCAATAATAGTTGATCGGTTTGAATAAGATAGATGAAGAGGAAGACACCTTAAATGAAGACATCTCTTCATCTAAGGTGATACATTATTCGGATTCGATTGTAGCTTAAAATGTAATCAGTAATATCAGTGGCTTTTAAATAAGATACTCTCTCAACTCATCTAACTATAAGTACTACATTAAGCAGATTCGATTATAACTTTAAATGTAACCAGTACTAGTTAATGAGTCTGAATAAGATATTTTGCGAACTTCTCCATCTAACGGGCTTATTATTACTTACATTCATACTGGCTTGACTTAGTGAATTCCAGTCTTTTTGAATTTTCAAAATATTTTTAAAACACTTTGAGGATAAATTTGATTTAATTTCGACAATTTTAACAAATGAGGAAAATTTTTATTTCAAATATATATTTTTTTTATAGCATGTACAGCTGAAAACGTGAAATATTTCATCGTTTGTTACTTTAAAACATACTGATACATAAAAATGTATCTTGATTAAAAATAAGAAAAAAGATTGTATTTATATTGGCGGGAAGTTCGCCAATTTATTCAACTCCATATGGCAAACCCCACGAGCGAAAAGCAAATCGGCAAATTTCAGCCAAGAAATTTTGTTGAACATTAAAAACCGTGTACTCGTAATTACCTATGAACAATACTCGTTATTAACAGGTGAAGCACCCATGGCTATGTAATAAGAAAGCGGGTGTAATTCATCAATAAATAAGAGAACGAAGGTATAAGGTCCTATAATTACTTAAGGATCGACGATTGGAGGAATGAGGTGAAAGTGGAGATAAAATTGTATGAACTTACGAGAGACAAAATTAGATTAAAGCTTGAAGAAAATAAATAAATGAAAAATATGTTACATTTAAAAAAAAAAAAATTACGTACACATTTTAAAGAGAGAATAAAGATTTTTTATAAATCTTTCAAGACTATATTAAAAGTTAAAAATGAAAATTTCGTTATCTGTATGATTAAAAAAAATGAGTTCTATATTTTTATTGTCTTAAAAAAACCAGTATCACCATTAATATAATTACTTTTTAAAATTTTGTCGAAAAATTAAGTTAGACAAATTATTAATTTTATGTGAAATAAAAAGAAAAATTTCGTCTTACTCATTTATTTTATTTTTATTATTATTTTTTTAGAAAAAAATTGTCTGTATGCTTTAAAAAATTAGTTTCACATTTTTATTGTTTTAAAAACCAATATAACCATTAATATAAATACTTTTTTAAATTTTGTCGAAAAAATAAGTTAATTTTATGCGAAATTATGGAAAAACATATAGGATAATTTATCACTTGGATAATGTCTCACCACAAAGTGTTTATAATTTTATCAAGCTTATTACTTTGCGATTATTGAACGTTTTATTTTCATAATTGAACGCTTTAGTAAAGTTGAGTATTAAAAACTTCATTTGCAATATGATACCAAAAGGGAACTATGAATGGAATATATTCTGTCGTACCTTTATAAGAACGTAGAGACATACGGGGTATACAATTTGATTAGTCGAGAGGATTTTGGACAAAACCAGACTTGATATCATGAAGCCTGTCATTATTGTCAATCTATAGTAATTGAAAGCTGTAGTTATAAAAATAATATTCTTTTACTGGTGAACTAAATTTCTGAAGTTCAAGTTGATATTGAAGTAAAACCTGTTGCTAAATGACCTCTATTGCTCCAAGTGCGTAAGATGCAAAATAAAAAACTAAAAGTCATAAAAATGCTGTTTCATGTAGCACATGTTAAATTTCTCAGTCATCTTTCAACTTTAGATTAACTCGTCAACATGTGTATCGTTTTGCAATATGGGTTACCATACTTTGAACAAAATCTGCAAATATCAGCACGTGCTCTCTGCATATATGTCACTGCTCTCTTATAAATGTATTTTAATACAGCCAATCTTGCTTAAAAGATTATCGATAATTACAAAATAAATTATTGTATTAAGCGGGTTATTATATTCTCAGCGGATCATATTATCGCGCTTTTCAACAACAACTAAAATAAATTTAATATAAATCTTTATACAGTTCGATCCCAGGCATTATTTTAAAACTATAAACTGTTACATAAAAAAAGAAATTTGTTCCTTAATACATTGAATTCCAAGTTCCAGTATTTATATTTATATTTTGTTTCTTTTATCCTAATTAAAAATACAAAAACAAAAACAAATTAATTCAAGATTCTATCGTACTATAATACATATACATATATATCGTGCTACAATACATATAAATATATTTAAGTTTGATTAATGTAATCATAAATATCTAACACATGTATGTGTATGTAGGTAATGTTTGTAAATGTTTGTGGATATGATTGAATTAAAAAAAAAAGACAAGCTGAAAAAAAAAACTTTAGAAACATTTTGGAAACATAGTTTGATTTAGCAAATTTAATATTATTAGAATCAACATTTAGGACAACTTTTTAGCACCAATTTTAATAACATATAACATTTCATTTGAAAAAAAATATATCTATGCACATTACGGTATCATTTAAAAAACTCAAAAAATGCTGTCGTTAGCAAAGTTAAAGTATTTAACTTTTTTTTTTTGGCGAAATTCCAAGTAAATTTAATATTTTAATACGGTTTACGATATATATATATTTTATTTTATAAAGATTATTTTAATTTTTTGTGAACTTCACTTAATTACTAGAAATTTTGGACAGATGAAAACTAGATCGTGAAGGAATTGATTAATTTTCAAATTAAAATCCTAAATACTTTTTAATTTTTAAATTCATTAGACTTAAAAGAATACTGAATATTAATAATAATTAAGATATCTGATTAAATAACTAATTTACTTCTAGTAAAGAAAAATTCATTATATATGCACTTTTCTTCCCAAGAGGTATCTTAATTTCGTTTTGTCTTAGTAGTAAATTTCACTGACATACTGATTCTGTTTTCAAATATATGTATTTATACGCTGGAGATTTTTGAATTACTCTATATTTTACACCTCTGAACATCCTAAAATTTTAGAAAAATAGTACGCAACATAGAAATTGAAAGACTTTTCTACTAAAGTTAATGCCAAACAATCACACAGAGTCTTTATTTAATTTATTACGTTATGAGAGTGAAATTATGTATGCATTTTTCTTCCCAAGAGGTATCTCAATTTCGTTTTGGCTTAGAAGTAAATTTCACTGACATGCTGATTCTGTCTTCAAATATATATATATATTTATACGCTGGAGATTTTTGAATTACTCTATATTTTACATCTCTGAACATCCTAAAATTTTAGAAAAATAGTACGCAACATAGAAATTGAAACACTTTTCTTTTAAAGTTAATGCCAAACAATCACACAGTCTTTATTTAATTTATTACGTCATGAGAGTGAAATTATATATGCATTTTTCTTCCCAAGAGGTATCTCAATTTCGTTTTGTCTTAGAAGTAAATTTCACTGACATGCTGATTCTGTCTTCTAATATATGTATTTATACTCTGGAGATTTTTGAATTACTCTATATTTTACACCTCTGAACATCCTAAAATTTTAGAAAAATAGTACGCAACATAGAAATTGAAACACTTTTCTACTAAAGTTAATGCCAAACAATCACACAGTCTTTATTTAATTTATTACGTTATGCGAGTGAAAGTAATTCATAAAGTTTACCCGTGTAATTTCACTGAACTTAATTTCTTTGAATCCTCGCCAACTTTTCCTCCCTGGCAACTTTCCCTTTATTCCTAGCAAACCTCTGCAATGCAAAGGGAATCGGTAAATTTCAGCAAAGAATATTTTTGCACATTATTAAAGACGCTAGTTCCCGCAATTACCGATGAACAATACTCGTTATTAGTACGTGGTGCACCGTTACTCAAAGAATATGCCGCGGTGGAGATCCGAGTCAATACGGGAGAAAAGGAAGGTGGAAGGTTGCGTAATTATTTAGGCAATGAGAGAGATTGAAAAGAAGAATATTTTATTGAAGAGGAAAGCTGCATAAGGCTTTCATCTAGAAATGACCTGCAAAATGGCACGAATGAAATTCTGTATTCATTTGCAAATAGATACTAGGTTTTCTAGACTTTAAACTCTAATAGATGAGTTACTTCTTGCAAACAGTTATTATGTGCACAGGTAATTAAAGCTATTTTACCCTTTCTTGGTATCTAATTAGGAATAATTTATGAAAAAATTTCGCTTCTGAGCTGCTTTTTTTTTTTTTTTCAATGCAGTTACCAACGCTTTTTCAAATAAATATTAGATGATTGCATCATACCACATTTCTCCTTAAAATAAAAGAGAGATATACAAAAAATTTACTCCAAGCAATGCCTGGAAATTTTGATAAAATTTTTGCTTCACGGTTAACTTACTGAAATTCATTTTATTAATAAATTTATAAGTAGGTTTTCAGAAACAAAATATTTTCTCTCTTTTATATGTAATGTAATACACACATTCTGTGGCACTTCTTTAATTTGATTGAATACCAATGATTTTATGCATTTAGTTAAACATTTTGTGATATTTCTTGTTTGATAAATTATTAAAGACACCAGTTTCCCTAATTACAGATGACCAATATCTGTTATTAGTACATGGTGCACCGTTATTCAAAGAATATACTGGGGTGGAGATCCATGTCAATACGGGAGAAAAGGAAGGTGGAAAATTGTGTAATTATTTAGTTAATGAGATAGATTAGAAGAAGAATATTTTATTGGAAAGCAAAGTTGCATAAAACAAATGGAGATGGCTTTCATTAAAAATGGCTTGCAAGGTGGCATAATTAATTTAGGGGAAATTTATGTCATATGTTAAGAGACATAAGAATTCCCAGATTTAAACTCTAGATTTAAAGATTTATTAATTTTTCTAGATTTATTAATTTTTTTAAACACAATAACTCCATAATAGTTATTGTGTTTACAGATAGCAATAATATGTGTCCACCTCGGTACGCTATTCTGTATCAATGGGTAAATTTTCTTGCGGCTCTGTGCAATTTTATTTTTTTCAGACAATTACTGGGCCTTCTTAAAATAGACTTTACGTTATTACACAATATTACAAAGACAGAATGATATAAAAGAGATTTACTGCAAGGACTGCTTGGAAAATTTGATCACAATTTCATGGCTAACTTTTTCAAATTCATTTGCGTAATAAATTTATGAGCAGACATTCAGAAATAAAATAATATATTATTTTATACGAAACGTAATACATATATGTGTAATATTTCTTAAGTTTTTATTCGGCACCAATGGTTTTATGGGTGTTATTAAGCACTTTGCGATATTTCTCGTTGGATAGATTATTAAAGATGCTCCTTTTCGTAAAAAACCGATACACAATAATCATTATTAGTACGTGGTGTATCGTTACTCAAAGAATATAATATAAAAGGGCTAAAGATCCGAGTCAATACGGGATAACATAAAGGTCGAAGGTTGCGTAATAATTTAGATAATGAGAGAGAATTGACGAAGAGTATTTTGTTGAAGAGGAAAGCTACATAAGCGGAATCGAAGCAGCTTTAATCTAGAAATGACCTGCAAGATGGCATGGCTGTAATGTTGTATTTATATGCAAGTACCTACAAGTATTTCTAGATTTAAAACTATAAAATATGAGTTACTTTTTCCAAGCAGTTATCATCTGCACACATAAACATTTTTGTATCCATCTTCGGTACCTAATTGGGTACTTTTGCTGAAAACTTTTCGGTTCTGTGAAACTTTACGTTTCAAGAACAATTACCAACGCTTCTTCAAATAAATGCTACATGGTTTCAAAATACCACATTTGGCTTTAAAATAAAAGATATATATAAAATAAATATCCTTTAAGCAGTGCCTGTAAAATTTTATTAAATTTTTGTTTTACGGCAAACCCACTCAAATATTCATTTCTGTAATAAATTTATAAGCAGGGATAGATAAACGAAATATTTACCCCCTTTTATATGTATTATATTGCAGATATCTTGCTGCACTTCTTTAATTTTGATTGAATACCAATGATTTTATACGTCTAGTTAAGCATATAAAGCATCAAAATAGATTTTATTTCTCATTTACTACAAAATAATTTTGCAGATTTCCTTAACAAGGAAGAGAGATTATTTCATTGTGCAGATTATTTCATTGATAAAAATTGATAAAAGAAGAAATCAGTGGAGAAGACCATGAAAATTAATGATGGTTAAAGTGGAGATTTAGTTGAATCTACATAATATATTTTGAGAATTAGTTATGGAAACTGATGCGAATTTATAAAATGGTTTACATTTACTAAATAATTAGAATTACCGCGTAGCAAAGAGCATTTCCACTTTCATAATATTGATCTTATATTTTATTTAAAGTAAAAAAACGTTTAAGGGAAATATGCAGCATACACACATAAATATTTAGGTATGAACGCACCCTAATTAAAACTTTTTTGTCTTAATTTGTAATAGATGCTGTTTGTAATATTATTTAGCTACCCGAAGCGTTTAATATATCTTTAACTAATGCACCAAAAAAGACTATTTCTCATTTACTACAAAAGCATTTCGCGTATTTGCTTAACAGGAAAGAGAGCGGTAAGATTCATTGATAAAAGAAATCCGTGGAGAAGACCACGAAAATTGGAGACTGTTACAGTGAAAGTTTAGCTCAATCTACAGAATATATCCTGAGAACAAGTGAAGAAAAATGGTGCAAATTTACTAAGTGAATTTACAAATGTACCAAACAATTAGAATTATCACTAAACAAAGAGTATTTTGATTTGATAGCCTAAGAGGAACTGCTCAGACTAATAGAAGTCTGTAGAGCATAGTGTCCCTCCCTGTACCCTTTATTAAGGTCGTAAAAAAAAGTCGCTTTTATAGTATTAAGCATATATTTTATAAAAACATTTAAGTGAAATGTACAGCCTACACGCATAAATATTTAGACATAAGCACACCCTTATTACACTTTCTTAATTTGTAATATGTGTGGTTTATACCATTAATTACTTTCTTGAAATATATCTTAACAATACAAAATTATGATGTAGGTGACAAGTTGTACAATTCAGTTACACGAAGCCTTTTATTTACCTTTGATTAAAGCACTAAAAGAGTTTCAATTTCTCAGTTACTACAGAAGCATTTCGCACACTTGCTTAACAGGAAATAGAGTGTTAAGATTCTTTCACTGATAAAAGAACGTAGCAAGAAAATCCTGAAAACTAATGACGGTTACAGTGAAGATTTTGCTCAATCTACAGAGTAATTCAGAACTAATTATCAGAAATGGGGCAATTTACGAAACAATTTGATTTATCGCTAAACAAAGATTACTGCTATTTATTACTTCTATTTTTACAGCATTCACTCTATATTTTATGATAATTTTTAAGTGAAATATACAACATACACACATGAATATTGAGACGAACACACCTTAATTAAAACTTTTTTGAATCTTAATGTGTAACATATGTCGTTGATGCCATTAATCACTTTCTTGTAGTATTATACTCTTAACGGCACAAAAATATGATGTAGGTGACAAGCTCTATAATTCTACGTATAATTCAGCTACCCGAAGTCTCTAATTTACCTCTAATTAAAGCACCAAAGGAGATTCTATTTCTCATTTAATACAAAAGCCTTTCGCGCATTTGCTTAACAGGAAAGAGAGTGTTAAGATTCTTTCATTGATAAAAGAAGAGATCCGTGGAGGAGGCCATGAAAATTAATGACGTTTAAAGCGAAGATTTAGCTCCGTCTACAGAGTATATCTTGAGAACTAGTTATGAAAAATTGTGCAAAGTGGCACCTGAATGAGACACATTAAGTAATGGGCACGGTAGCCCAATTAAGATACGTATAATTTACCTTATAAAATTCTGAATTTGTAACATCGATAAATTAGCTTTTATCTATAAGCAGCCTGCAGCACATTTTCATATCAGGAGTCAGATTAACAAGATGTTATTTGTTGCTGACTCTATATATTTATATTCAACGTGTAAATCGAAATTAATTTTTTCATTTGAGAAAAAAAAAATAAATGCACTTAATTTTTTAAAGGAATTTTTTATTAAAGCGCGTTGCTAAGAATATTTTGACTTGCTTAAATAAAAGTTGTTCTATGAGAAAGGAAAAAGTTAAAAAAGTTGTTTACTTAAAAGAAAACAATACACAAAAGTTGAATTATTCATAAAATAAGAGAATGAAGTCAAATTCTCCAAGTACGAAGTTCTCTTCTCTCCTGTTTAATTAATTTAAAAGTGTAACTCGTATTTTCATAGGTGTTAACACTTAATATAGCTGCAATTCCAGACTGAGATACCTTTACAAAACTTAAATAACAGAAATATCATTTGAGGAAATAAAATTTAATAAATAAATAAAAGTGGGAAATAAATTTAATAAATAAATAAAATTTAATAACTAAATAAAATATATTAGTTTTACAACATCATTTTTACAATAAAATATTTTTTTTTGCATCATTTTTATAGTAGAATATTTTTATACTGGAATTTTTTTCTATGGGAATAAATATGGGAACAAATATTGTATGAATGAATAGGAATAAATATTTATAGTGCTTCTTAATAATAGAAGT
Organism: Maratus michaelseni; assembly: GCA_963931845.1. Lineage (NCBI taxonomy): Eukaryota > Metazoa > Arthropoda > Arachnida > Araneae > Salticidae > Maratus > Maratus michaelseni. The sequence continues at coordinate 190,375,022 of OZ007588.1, read as the reverse complement.
TTATTTACCAAAATGTTTATTACTATTTGCCACCAAAATGTTTATTATTTAAATGTTAAAATTATTTATTTTCTGAAAGTGTGAATTTCCTGGCACGAAAGAAAATAAACAAACCTCCTCAGAATTTAGCTATGCAATATTGTTATTTTCGGAATTCACGAAATTTTTTCAATCCTCCAAACACAATTTATGATTTCATTATTTACTGTGTGCATCTATTAAAGATATATATAAATAAATAATAAAAAAACAAATATATATATATATATATATATATATATATATATATATATATATTTGTTTGTATATATATATATTGCTTTATTGTTTATGAGATTAGTCCCAAAATCATTATTTTTTAGCAATGTATGGCTAATATGATGATGAAACATCTCATTTCATTTTATTTGTGGTATTTAGGCATTTGGGACTTGATAATTCTGTCTAAACTCCACAAATTTCATTTCATTTCATTCATTTAATTCCATTTATTCAATTTTTATTTAATTTCTTATTATTTTAATATGTTTTTGTTTCCATATTCAGTGTGTTGGGGATCTTTCATTGTCAACTAATTATTACATACTTAATTATTATTTCATTGTTTAAGTTGGTGTTATGATAATGTTTCATTTATGGTTATATATATATATATATATATATATATATATATATTTGTCTTGAAAATTACAATGACAATTTCGATTAGTTGCAATGTTGTAAAAATTTGACAATGAAAAAAATTGTTTGAGAAAACATAATTTTGAAATTAATAGATAATTGTGTGCGTCTCATATATGCAACATACCAAAATAAAGAATTAATCACTTTATGAGTTATGATAAAATTGAGTATTTCTAAATTATATACTAAAAACATTATAAATATATAAATACATTTTATGCTTGTATATGAAAGTTGGCATATGAAGATTTTTTTATTTATTTTATATACAATGCATTATATGCTATATAATGAGTATAATACATAGTAAAATTATTCAAAAATTAACAATAATGAAGTGTTTTAGACACAGAAGGTTACTTTTGGAATTTGAAATCAGTTACAAAGGAGGGATACAATTCTCACATGTATATTAATCTTTCTCACGTTTTCAAAGATTACACTTAAAAATTTTTTTTTGATAGGAAACTAGGTAGAAATGTTATTCTTTATGTTTTTATGCTTGTTATTGCATATATTTCTATTTCGTATATTTATTTATACGTTGTACACAATTCCAATGATCAATCATAAACCATGTGTATAGGATAGGCGATTTTGTTTTAAGTAGAAAAAAATATTTTAAATGAGAAATTGCAAGTTTAAATGAAAAATATATTTGATAATGTATTTTAATTAAACAGCATCTGGTATTTAAAATGTTACAGTTAGTTCGCAAAGCATAAATTAATGCTGACAAATTTTAATTCTACTTAATCAAAATGATATTTATTTAGCTTCTTTTAAAAAATGAAATAACAATTTCCTGATAATACGGATTAAGAATAAAATTTACATTTTCATCTTCCCCCTTACATTTTAATGTGTACAATAAATGCCTCATTCAGGTCAGTCTTTTAAATCTTATCTAAATTTATATTAGTGATACACACAAAACTCCAAGAATTTAACAATATATTATTTTTAATCTGAGTTTAATTAGTTTAAAAAATAACACAAAATGTAAGAATTTAAACGATGCGTTTTACATACTGTAAAAAAAGACAAATTTTTCTTAATCTACGAAAATATAGTATAATCACGAACGAAAATATACAATAACTTCTTCCCTGTAACCCAAGATTTTGAAAAGCGTTTTTAGGTGCGTCCGTAATTATATAAATATGTAGCACCTATAGTCTTCGTCTGGTCAGTCCGTCTGTCCACATATAACAGCGCAAAAACTTCCCAACCGAATGGTTTGAAATTTAATATATTGGGTTGTTCGGAAAGTTCGTTCGTACCGGAAAATTCTATCATTTAATTATTAGACTAGCTAATATATAACAATTGACGGGCAGAATTTTCCGCTACGTATTTGTTTTCCTAAACGGAAGGGACTTTTCGAATAACCCAATATATAATTGTTGCAGAATTTTCTCGAGTCATTTAAAATTTTATGAAAATCGAATCAAAACTTAAAAAGATATTGATACAAGTTTTCTTCATTCTGTAAATCCTATCATACGTAATTAATTCAATGATATCCCATGATAGGTAATGATTCTAGGTTGGCATGGTGATTATGTCCTATTTAAGATGGAGTCATATTATTTCCGTATCACTAAATTAAAAAAAATGAATTTGTATACTCAACTTGTTTAATTATAGCAATCATATAATCTACCGACAGTGTTTTGGATAGATGTTTCCGGAGAAATAGATATTAAATGGAAAAAGAGTCTAAATATGGATTTCAAGTTCAGAAATTTTCAAAGATAGGCTTAAGTTTCCCATTGGAATTTTCAGTTAATGTCAACAAAAGATAAAATGCTGCCAACTTAAAATATACTTATTTTATTAGGGCAATTAATCATATCATAATAACAGACGATATAATTCATTTTTTTCAATGAAATAATAACGATGATTTTTTTTTACATTGTCTTGTATTGAATATTTGCGCATTGTATAATTCGCATGTAACATAATTGAAATTAATTGCTTGTATTGAGTGTATTGAAACTTAATTTCACAAAATAAAATTAATATCTATAATATGAAAATCTGCACATAAAATAAATTTTGTATTCATGCATTTTTGCATAAGAGTGCAACAGCTATTGAACCAAGATCTGAATATTTATAAAACTAGTGATTGATAGTACTAACGCACATCATTTGTCACGTTTGACGTAGAATTTCCAGCTTGTTTATTTTTGGAAAGCCCGTTTCCGACAAGTTTTTATAGTGCATTAATAAGTTTTCTCAAACGACAACATCGGTTTTTAAGATGCTAGAAATTGTCCATTAAATAATCAATTAATTTAATCAGCTAGTGTAATTGAATTTATACAGGCAAGAGTAATAAAAACATTAATTTTAATGTTAATTTTAATGCTGTTAAATTATCATGTTTGTAAAATATGTTTGTTGAACATGAAAATGTTTACTTGAGAATTGTTAGTACCTGAAAAAAACCTGTATTCCAGATTGAGAAAATTGATTTATACACTATAAAAACTACTCGTAAACGTTTCCGAAAATTAGTGGCAGCAAAACAAGCTTTGTTTTTTATAAATTATTCCTTAAATTAAAAAAAATTTGGTTTCTGAGATTTCTAAAAATAAAGAACGGTTTTTGGAATAGTGGGTAACAATAATGTTTTATTTTCATTCGTCTTTATAATATATTTTCTTAGACTAAGGAGCAGTCTTTATATTATATTAGTCTTTATATTATATTTTCTTAGATTCAGATTTGTCTTTTTTTACAATGTAAACAAAATTTTGAAGCCGTCACTTTATGTTTTATAGTAACTTTTAAACATCTTTTAGCAGTTAAAATAAATAATTAATGCTTTTTCTTTTATTAAATATAACTATAAAAATATTAAAAACGTTACAACACTAATGATAAATTATAAAAATTTAACTTTTGTTAAAAATACTTAAATTCTATGAATAATTGTAAAAAGAAGTCGAAAGTATATTAGGAGCTTGAGATTCCACTTCGGTGAAAGTTTGCGTGATAAATGTTAAAGTTTTCAGTTTGCGTGATAAACCTATCTTATACTTTGTATAACTTCTAAATTGCGATATTTCACTTTTACTTTTCTCCTTTTTGTATCTGATATTTAATATATTTTTTAATACGTCTCAACGATATTATTTACCGTAAAAATATTCATTCACGAATCTCTCTTCTAGTTCTCCACATGTATTATATACAGGATGACTCAAAGATTTTAATACAAACCTTTAGGAGTGATCTCACACTAGAGTACTTGCATCGGATCTGGCAACCCGATTTTACCCGACCCGCGTTTTGGTTCGGTTCAAGATGGTGCTAATTTTTTTTCCCTTGCGGGTCGGGTTCGGGTTCAGTTTTGATCCATTTGGGGCGGATTCGGGTTGACACGAGTTTTCAAAAAAAAAAAAAAAAAAAAGAAAGTACTGAAAATTTTTTAATCGAAAAAACTATATATTTAAATATTAATAATTTTTTTATATAAAAAAAAAGATATTAGAGATATAATTCTAGGCTACTTTTTTCATAATTGTTTAAAATATGGATTAATTTTTTTTCACTTCGAATTAAGATTGACGATTTTTTTTTTTTTTTGTCTGTCGGGTTTTGGGTTGACGATTTTTTTTCTTGTCCGATTCGTGTTGACTTTAAGCAGAATTTTCGGGTTTGGGTACAATCCGGCACGTACAGGAAGGACTCTATAACACTTTAAGACAAATAATTTTTGCACAGAAAACCAGGGTTGCAATCGAGCTTTTCACTCCAAAATACAGAGTATCTTCATTACAAACCGAATCCGGATTGTCGTTCATAATTTACCAATAACGAAAGTATTGTAATGATATTTTCAACAGACAAATTTTGCTTCGTTTGAAATATGCACTGCAAAAAAAAATATTGCTGATTTTACTGTGAATAATACTTGCGCGGCAGCGTATTACTGCTTATTTTACTGTTTATTACTCTTAATTTTACGGTATAATACTAGCAGCTGGGGTGCCAGTATTATACCGTAAAATTAACAATATTTTTGTTCAGTGAGGTGACATCAGGAGAAGGCCTGGAAGTTACCATTTGAATTCATACAATACCGAGTTTGTTCCACAAAGCAGAATGTAACCGACAATTACGGTCACTAACCGAATTTCTGTGCACTGCAGCATTTCCTATTATTTCAACATATTTTTTTCAAAAAGAACAGTCAATCTGTTGAAAATTTCACTGAAATATTTTCATTATTGTTAAAGTTATGAACGAAAATCTGGTTTTGGCGTTGAAGTGAGACACCTTGTACTTTGGACTAACTAAATGGATTACAACCCTGATTTCCTTTAAAAAAAAAAATTATTTGTCATATCACTTATAAACTTTCATATTAATTATGATGAAGTGATTCGATTTCTGTTAAGAAATTCATAGGTTATAATTCCTATATTTTTCGAAAATCATTACGAATATATATATATATATATATATATATATATATATATATATATATATAACCATTAATGAAACATTACCGTAACACCAACAAAAACAATGCAATTATGAATTAGTATGTAATAATTAATTGACAACGATAGTGTTCCCCAAGACTCTGAATATAGATACCATATACTTATTTAAAAGAAGAAGTTAAATTAAAAATTGAAAAAATGAAATTTGTAGAATTTAGACAGAATTTTCAAGTTCCAAATGCCTAAATACCACACACACACACACACACACACACACACACACACACACACACACACACACACACACATACACACACACACACACACACACATATATATATGTGTGTGTGTGTGTATTAAAAGTTATTTTTCGAAAAAAAAAATAATTGCAACGCATAATTTTTTTTTAAACAGAAATGGATTTTTAGAAACTTGAAGTATGATAATTCAAACTTACGGCTCATATTGAGCTAAGTAGTTTTTGAGTTATGATTAAAACACCACCCGCATTGCAATCTGTAATGAAGGATTACAAATAAATTTAACATTAGGTGTTCTAAACTATAAACCTTCATATTTCCTAAACTACTTGAACGAATGACTTTTCTATTTGTATCCTAAGGTAAAATTTACCGAAATAAACAAATAGATGTCAAAATTAGATGTTTGTATTGAAAATTTCTGAATTCGGTACAATTCCAATATGAAGACGATTCCCTAAGCTTATTTTTTAAACACAAATTGAAAGAAGACATAATTTACAGTGGAATGGCTATTTCTGGTTTATTTTCTGTGACAATTTGGAGATTAAAATGTATTGGGTGTTCTCTCTTTTTTGGTTTGGCCGACTGTACATAGACTTCGCATAAACTATGCTATGGAAAAGGCGAACTTTCGCACAAAGCATACACACAAGAATAGCAGAAGGTAAAACTAATATGAAAGTGGAATAATCAAAATTTTTTTTTATTACGTAAAGAAAAATAATTTATTAATAAATGCGTAATAAAAATACAATTTTAAAGTCTAATCAATTAATGACATTATTTTGCTCGAACGACAGGGTCTGTAACGGGATTTAATTTTTTTTTAATTTTAGCCTCAAGCCTCTCTTTAAACAAAATATAATAAAACACTTTTTTTCCAAAAAATTATACATCTATATTTTTTCAAGATATTTTTATTTAGAGTTGTAGCGAATGAATGTAAATCTGCTCAAAGAATATTGTTGAAAAGGTCCTTAAAATCATATGTGATAATATTGTTGACGTTGGTAAGTGTCTTGATTTTATTAACTACTACATAACTGTTTTTAATACAATGAGTGTTATCTTTCTTGATAGATAAATCGTAGATTTGTGTGAGAATATTTAAGAAAAGTTAGATTTATATATAAAGGCAGATGTCTAGTTTTGTAGTTTTAGTCAAATTTAAATGTGATACTGTATAAGCGTACCTAGAAAGCAGCACTGTGTAGCGCTGCGTTAAGTATATCTAGAATAATCCATAGTACAGCATGAATTGAATATGTATAATGATAATTTATAGGAGTGATATTATTCAAGATATTAGAACATCCCATTTGTTAGAGCAGTATGTATAGTGCGTGGAAAGGCAGTTGTGTTAAGGATATCAGAAATGTTTGGAAAGACGAAAATTCACTGAAGTCTGATCGTGGATTAGAAAGCCTGTAATTAATTTAGACTATTACTTCTTTTCTGCATTTATTTATTTATGCTTTATAGAAATAAATATTTGTTAAATTGTAAAATTCAATAGAATTTTTTTTATTATTGTTCAACACAATATTAATCTTGTAAAATTAGTTTTGCCACGATTTTGGAAGTACCAGCTTCTATATTTTTGAGTCGTTATTTCTTTTTCATACAGCTTATTACGTTGTTTCTCAGTTATGACTGTAAAACGACAAAAAATGTAAAAAATGTAATACAAAGTTCAAAATCCATAAAATTGATCTCTTTTTTCTTTTCTTTTCTTTCTTTTTTCTTTCTATTTTTAAATAACTTGAAAAAAAAAAGTCTTTGTTTTTCAGATATAGTCTGACTATTATTTAATTTCTTTTATTAAAAAAAAAAAAAAAAAAAGAAATAAGCCAATCCATTAACTTATTTAAAAGTTATCGTGGTAAAACAGCTGAAAAACAGTGCTTAGAGATAAATTAAGTTTAAAGTTTTGCTCTTCGCACGCAATCACCGGTCTGCGCGGCTCAATGTTTACGGTTCGTGCGACCGTAATTTTAGGACTTTCCTATCGGAATAACTGTACGACTTTTTAAAAAATAATAGTAATAAAAAATACATTTTTTTCGTCATTTCTAATCTTCCTGGCTTCAACCTTTTTCGGCTTAACCGCGACTCAACATTTATGGATATAACCATAATTTAGGAAAATTTTCTATCGAAGCAACTGTATGACATTCTTAAAAGTTCAGAAATTATAAAAAAATAATAATAAATACATTTCTTTGTCATTTCAAACCTTTCTGCTCCTTTTAAATGGATAGTATTCTATACATGACATCTTACTGATTTTAATAATAATATAAAAATATTGTCGCGAGATCATTTTCGTTAGAGTTTTTAAATTGATAGCTTCCATTAGGAAAACTAATGGAACGATATTTAAAAGAGAAAAATGAAAATTTATTATATAATATAGAAGGATAGCGAAAAGTAAATTACCTACTCCCTATGGCTCTGGAGTACGTTCTGCTGCTCCACATGTGATGAGATTTACACTGTTAAAAATATCCCTGTAAAATTACGGGCAGAAGCCGGCAGCAGAGATTCCAGTCATACCCCGTAAAAAGAAAAAAAAAATCCATGCCCATTATTTTGTACAGCCCGTAATTTTACGGGGCAAAGTAATACAGCAATACAATACACAGGATATAATGCACTTTCAAACACAATAACACTTTACTTACTGTTTTCCGTAGCACGTGGCACGTTAGATAATCATCACAGAATTGCTTTTTTGGCGGGTTAAAAAATATGTTACGGTCGCGGTTAAGTGACATTATTTTTCAAAACACGACTAAAATGAAGGGTTACACTCTGGCGGAGGAAAATGTATGGGGTCGTACCATATTTTTTCTAACAGATGGTCTAGAACTGTAAGAATATGTGGATTGCCCTTAATTTTCTAAGTATCTAAGGGATAAGGCTGCTTATTTAGTGGATCAGACCGTTTTTCATCAAATAAGGCTGTTGCCCGTGAAAATTGAAGGGCAAACGATCATAAATTTACAGTTTTTTTTTTCTGAGAGTGTAGGCTACACTCCAATAATTCAAATGATGCGTTAATCATACAATAAATAAAAATTTTGTAGTGCAAAAAATCCACCAATAAATACATCTATGTAAGCTGCGAAAAAAAAAAAAAAAATCCATAGCCCTGTATTATTTCGCGAGACTCGCTGAATTTAGCGACAGATATGGCTTTGTGATTAAATCACGTCGTTGATGATGAAGACGGATATACCCAGCATTTATTGTAAGCATAATAAACAATTAAGTGAAGACATATTGGATATTAAACTGTATAATAAAACATACTTAAATGCTACATCACCGCATTTCGACAAATTTTCGCAAGGGAAGTTTTTATTTAACAAATAACAAGCACATCTCATTTATCTGTAGTTTAAATTTCGTCTCATTTGGAGCATTAGAAAGATCTCCAGAGTTGTCTACAGTAGGGAACATCCCCCCGTCCCCTAGTCCTGTATTTTAAACATACAAACAAACAAACAACAGAACATCCCCAATCCCCCCCCCCCCCCGGAAAAAAACCTCTAAAACTTTTAGAAAAAAGTGTACTTAAGTATACAAGGGATGAATGGTATAATACAGAATTTACTTGTTGTAGGATGGAATATGGCTACGCCTGGCTTATATACATTTTTTTTTTTTTTTTAACGAAACTCAATTATTTTTCTTTATTTTTATTTTTTGCTTCCTTCACCTCACCCCCTAAATAAAGCATTTTCGTTAGCAAGCCTGTGAAAAACATACATGATTCATCTGAACTTCTAAACTAACCATCCAAATTAGTAAAATAACATTTTTTTTTTAAGCCAATGAATGCTACTTTATGAAAGTATTCACAAGTATAGCAAAACTTTCTTAAAAGGAAAAACATAATAAGTAATTAAAAATTAAAATAAATGGCAGCAGTTATTATTAACTCTTTTTGAACCCTTTTTTGCGTGTAACAATTTTCTTTTTCGCATAACGTTTAATGTTAAAAAGTTAATATTGTTTCAAACTACATGCTTTAATTATGACTTAAATATGTTCTCTAAATATATTAATACAAAGTTATGAATATAACTTATTTCTTTTAAGTTAAGTCTGTTTCGTGTTTTTTTTTCTTTTAAATTGATAGCTCTCTTTAAGAAAACGAATGAAATCATACGTAAAGAATAAACGAAATACCAATAAAATAAATTGAAAAATTCATCTGTGCAGTTATTAATGATGGAGACCATAATGCATAATTTACTGTTGTAGAATGAAGTTTACTAGTTTATATACAGAATTATTTTAAAATAACTCAATTCGTCCCCAAATTTTTTTTGCTGTCCTGTCCCTCTTCCGTGTAACAAAGGCGTTTTCGTTATTAAGTCGTTAAAACGCATAAATGAATAATTTGAACGTCTGAGTTGATAGTCCAAATTACTGATAGAAAAAAAAAATGTAATATTTTTTAAAACAAAATTAACATTAGTGAATGTACTACAAAGCTTACTTAAATGGAAAGCGATAAAAAAATAATTAAAATTTAAAATCAATGGCAGTGATTATTAATAATGCTTTTAAAAGCTTCCCTAGGGGTAGCGCCCCCCTTTTTTTTCATATAACGCTTAATGTCTCTTGACAATGAAAATTCATTCATGCCATGTAGTCATTATTTTTTTTTATAAATGCCATAAAAAAAACCCTTCATTTTTAGCAACTAAACGCCCACCATCATTACATTAACACCTTCTCAAAAAATGGGCGTTGTGAGTTATGAACGCAATTCTAGACACAAAACTGCATATTATTAAGTGATTTTAGTATTTTTTTAAAACTTTTTTTTCCCTAGCGGCTGCTTAAAAAAATGAGTGGCAAAAATGAGGTAAAAAATTCCCTCATAGGCGTGGTGAAGAAAGTCATCAATTATTTTCTACCAGGTGTATATCGATTTTACCAGCACTCTGTTCCGTTGAAGGGACAGTTATCGATATATTGATATAATGCTATAGTAGAATCCATTCTGTCTGAAATTCAGGGTCTTTGAAATTTCTTAGTTATATGGTCCTTATTATCAAACCCTTCATTACCTTGTCGGGGAACATGATTAAAAGCTCTATAAGAGTTCAAAATCTGAATTTTGAAGAATCTCTGATTGATTTAATAGATTGGTGTATTAAACATTAAAGAAAATGGAATGGAGGAGCGGTGATAACATTTTAAAGGAATTCAATTCATTTTCTGTCGAGTAGAAATAGCCGACTGATCAAAATGAGATTTTTTTTTTTATTACATTTAAATTTATGAGACTCAGATTAGATTCTTCCATTAATTTAAAAGTATTTTTTATGTACTATTATAATACATAATTAATCATATAATTAAATAATTTTAAACTTCGATTTTTAAATACATTTTGGATAAGTTCTTTAAAGACATGCCAGAATAACATTACTAGTCAAAGAAATATATTGATGCAATGATATATATTATATTGATATAACGATATTATTGATGTCATTGATTATACTAAAATGACATTAGTATTAGATATGTTAAAATAACATTTCTGGAGAAATACTTAGAAATATATCGATATTTTGATATAATACTACATATTATATCGATATTATTGATTATATAAATGTATTGATATAATGTTATAGTAGAATTCCTTCTATCTGAAATTAAGGATCTTTGAAATTTCGAGCTTTCTTAGTTATATGGTCCTTATTATCAAACCCTTCATTACCTTGTCGGGGAACATGATTAAAAGCTCTATAAGAGTTCAAAATCTGAATTTTGAAGAATCTCTGATTGATTTAATAGATTGGTGTATTAAACATTAAAGAAAATGGAATGGAGGAGCGGTGATAACATTTTAAAGGAATTCAATTCATTTTCTGTCGAGTAGAAATAGCCGACTGATCAAAATGAGATTTTTTTTTATTACATTTAAATTTATGAGACTCAGATTAGATTCTTCCATTAATTTAAAAGTATTTTTTATGTACTATTATAATACATAATTAATCATATCATTAAATAATTTTAAACTTCGCTTTTTAAATACATTCTGGATAAGTTCTTTAAAGACATGCCAGAATAACATTACTAGTCAAAGAAATATATTGATGCAATGATATATATTATATTGATATAGCGATATTATTGATGCCATTGATTATACTAAAATGACTAAAAAATTAGTATCTATTATTTTTTTAACCTTTTTTTTGTATATTAGTATGAGATACGTTAAAATAAAATTTCGGGGCAAATACTTAGAAATATATCGATATTTTGATATAATACTATATATTATATCGATATTATTGATTATATAAGTATATTTATATAATGTTATAATAGAATTCATTATATCTGAAATTAAGGTTCTTTGAAATTTCGAGCTTTCTTAGTTATATGATTCTTATTATCAAACCCTTCATTACCTTGGCGGGGAATATGACTGAAAGCCCTAAAAATGTTCAAAATCTGAATTTTGAAAACTCTCTGATTGATTTAATAAAATGGCGTGTTAAACATTAGGGAGACAATAGGATAAAAGAGCGGTTAAAGGATTTCGATTCATTTTCTGTCGAGTAAAGAAAGCCAAATGATCAAAATGAAACTTTTTATTACATTTAAATTTATGAGAATAAGACAGATTATTTCGTCAATTTAAAAATATTTTTTGAATGTAATATATAATACATAATTAATTATATAATTAAATAATTTTAAATTTCACTTTTTAAGTACATTCTGGATAAGTTCTCTAAAGACACGTCAGAATAACATTTCTAGTCAAAGAAATATATTGATACAATGATATTTATTACATTGATATATCGATATTATTGATTATATCGATAGATTGTTTTTTTTTATTATGTTAAAATGACATTAGTACTAGATACGTCAAAATAACATTTCTGGACAATTACTTAGAAATATATCGATATTTTGATGTAAAACTACATATTATATCAATACATCGATATTATTGATTATATAAACATATTGATATAATGCTATAGTAGAATTCATTCTGTCTGAAATTAAGGTTCTTTGACATTTCGAGCTTTCTTAGTTATATGATCCTTATTATCAAACCCTTCATTACCTTGTCAGGGAATATGATTGAAAGCCCTAAACAAGTTCAAAATCTGAACTTTGATAACTATCTGATTGATTTAATAAAATGGCGTATTAAACATTAGAGACACTAGGATAAAAGAGCGGTTATAACATTTTAAAGGATTTTGATTCATTATCTGTCGAGTAAAGATAGCCAACTGATCAAAATCAGATTTTTTATTACATTTAAATTTATGAGATTTAGATAGATTCTTTCGTCAATTAAAAAATATTTTTTATGCAGTATACATAATATATATTGCATGCTATACATATTACATAAGATACATAATATACGTATGTTATTTATTATAATACATAATTAATTATATAATTAAATAATTTTAAATTTCACTTTTTAAATACACTCTGGATATTATCTAAAGATACGCCAAAATAACAATACTAGTTATAGAAATGTATTGACATAATAATATATATTACACTGATATATTGACATTATTGATTATATCGATATATTGATGTTATTAATTGTGCTAGAAACATACATTAGTATTAGATACGTAAAAATAACATTTCTGGACAAATACTTTTCACTTTTTAAATACAGTCTGGATATTATCCAAAGATACGCCAGAATACCATTACTAGTTAAAGACTAGTCGTTGGGGGCCACCGTAATACTTACCCATCATGGATATGCATAAAGTAAAATATTAAAATAAAAATGTGTAAACTACTTATAAAATGCATTGCAATTCAAATAAAATCGTGGCTTGATGACGTCACAAACTTTAAAGGCTCGATTACTGAATTGCTTGAAAGAGGTTTTTCCTTATAACTCCAAAAATAATAATCCTATTAACTAGCGGTTTATTGCATCTGATTAAGCGTCAAATTTCCAATTAAAATATATCTTTGAAGTGAAATTTGGATGAAATACAGGGTCATGAAAAATCGAAGAGTGTGGAAAATAGGATTCCAAATATCTCGGCAACTAATTATCCGATCGACTTCATGCTTTATTCAAAATTTATGTTTTTTTATTGTCTTTTATATTCATTTCTTAAAATAAACAATTTCGAAAATTTTTATATACCTTTCATCAGAACGAATATTTCGAGAGTCCGAAAAAAATTGTTCCGGTTAATCGAGGTTATTGAAATGAAATAGGCTTCTTCCCATTATTACATACTAATTACATACTAAGTACATACCAAATTGCAAGTCTATCTCAATTTTTTCGGGAGATAGAGCGTTTACAGACACACACACACACAGACACACAGACACACAGACGGACGGCAAAATTTTTTTTCTAAAAATATGTTTTTCGGAATCTCCAATGTCTGAAACGTGTAAATCCGTCAAAAAAATTTTTTCGATTTTCAAAACGATTACAAGACTTACCCTATACTACGTATGATGGGTAAGTAAAATATATTGATATATTATACTGATACATTATACATACTCAATGATGCTGATACATTATCAGTATAATTGATATATTATACTGATATATCGATATTATTGATTATACTGATATATTGATGTTATTGATTAAGCTAGAAACATATATTAGTATTAGATACGTAAAAATAACATTTCTGGACAAATACTTTTCACTTTTTAAATACACTCTGGATATTATCTAAAGATACACCAGAATAATACTACTAGTTAAAGAAATATATTGATATAATGATTTTTTATTATACTGATATATCGGAATTATTGATTATATCGATATATTGATGCTATTGATTATGCTAAATACATACATCAGTATTAGATACGTAAAAATAACATTTCTGGACAAATACTTTTCACTTTTTGAATACACTCCGGATATTATCTAAGGATACGCCAGAATAATATCACTAGTTACATAAATGTATACTGATATAATGTTACATATTATATTGCTATATTTATATTATTGATTATAACGATATATCGATGTTACTGATTATGCTAGAATTACATTAGTATTAGATACGTAAAAGTAACATTTCTGAACAAATACTTAAAAATATATCGATATTTTGATATAATGCTACATATTATATCGACATTTTATTGATTATGTAGATAGATTGATATAATGTTAATAGAATTCATTCTGTCTGAAATTAAGGGTCTTTGAAATTTCGACCTTTCTTAGTTGTATGATCTTTATTATCAAACCCTTCATTACGTTGTCGGAGAATATGATTAAGAGTTCAAAATCTGAATTTTGAAAACTCTCTGATGGATTTAATAAAATGGCGTATTAAATATTAAAGACAATGGGATAAAAAAAAGAGTGATAACATTTTAAATGAATTCAATTCATTTTCTGTCAAGTATACATAACCGACTGATCACAATCAGATTTTTTATTTCATTTAAATTTATGAGAATAAGATAAATTCTTTCTTCAATTAAAAAATATTTTTAATGTAATATTACAATACATAATTAATTATATAATTAAATAATTTTAAATTTCACTTTTTAAATACATTTTAAATAAGTTCTCTGAAAATACGCCAGAATAACATTACTAGTCAAAGAAATATATTGAAATAATGATATATAAATGATGTTATTGATTATGTTTAGAATAACATTAGTATTAGATACGCCAAAATAATATTTCTGGACAAATAATTATAAATATATTGACATTTTGATATAATGCTACATATTATATCAATATATTGTCATTATTGATTATATAATATATTGATATAATGTTACAATAGAATTCATTTTGTCTGAAATTAAGGATCTTTAAAATTTCGAGCTTTCTTAGTTATATGATCCTTATTATCAAATCCGCCATTACCATGTCGGGGAATATGATTGAAAGTTTAAAAGAGATCAAAATCTGGATTAAATTTTTGTTTGATTGATTTAATAAATGACGTAATAAATATAAAAGGCAATGAGATAAAATAGCAGTTATAACATTTTAAAGGAATTTTATCAAGCGGGGATAGCCGACTGATTAAAATTAGATTTTTTATTGCATTTAAATTTATGAGAATTAGATAGATTTTTTTCGTCGATTAAAATTTTTTTGATGCAATATTATAATACATAATTAATTACATAATTATATTATTTTAATGTAATTTTTTTATAATATGAATATATAATTTTTACATAATTTTTTTCAATACATTCTTGACAAGTTCTCTAAAGATACGCCAGAATAACATTAGTAATCTGTGAAATATATTGATATAATGCATATATTATATTGATGCATCTATATTATTGATTGATGTTATTGATTATACTAGAACTAGCCGACCCGACCGGCGTTGTCCAGGCCCGTGATAATAAATTGAAACAAACTTCAAGTTTGTTTGATTTTATAACTTTAACCCGATTTTGTATGAAATTATTTTTTTAAAGAAAAATTCGTGAAAAAATATTGATATTTAATGATAAAAGTGCTCGTACGAAGGCATCTTCTTGTTTTATCCCGTAGGATCGTTCCATAGTTTTTTTTATTTTTATTTATTTTATTATATTTATTTATTTTTTTTTAAGTTCTTGTTGCCCTAACTCTTTGAAATTTCTATCTGTTATAAATGTAATGGTTTTACAGCCCGTGTAAAATTTTCGTGAAAAGTTATCTAGTAGTAAAATAAATATGTTTTCATCTCGCCTTTTTTTTTTTTCTTTTTCACGTCGGCTCTTTTAAAATAGCAATAAACAAAAATAGTTCTCATCTTCCGAATCTCTGAAATTTTAATCGATTAAATATACCTGTATACAAGCTTTCTTTAAAATTTCGTGAAAAATATGCAGATTTAATAGTGAAAGCATGCGTCGAAGCAGAGCGACGGCAAGCCAAAACACCCTTTTTCGCTTTTTTTTCGAAAATTTCTCAGATTTTATTATTATTTTTTAAATATTTCTACACTTCCGAATGCTTTAAAAATTTTGTAGGCGATGTAAATCTGGTTTACCAAGATGCTCTAAAAAGGTTGTATCGAAATACAGACGTTTAGATGCTTTTAGCGTAAAAAAACGATCTTCCCCGTGAGGCGCGAAGTTATCAAGGCGTTCGCCGGCGTTTCTGAAAGGGTTATATTTCATACTTTTTAAAATAAATTACACAGTCAATTATAAGAAGGTTTCAATTTTAAGAGCATGTTTTTGGTTTCTTTACCGCCCATATATAGTGACTTAAAATGTTTAGCCCTGCATACGATCTACAGATTTTTATACACACCATATATTAAGATAAAATTTAATTCAGTTAGGAAATGCATAACACAACTAACTACATCTGAAAACACACCTCCAGCGATTATCGTTTATACACGGTACTGTCACCGAATTATCTTTTGTGTCCCTGTAAATGAACAAAATGCACCCCATATTCTACAGTAAACATCTTGTAGTGCACCTGAGCAATGCACACCAATCTCATTATGTTTGAAATACTGTAATATTTAAAAAAATACATTGCAAATGATTTTCCCCCATAGACCTTAATATACGCCATTATTTTGTGTGTCCCTGAAAATTAATGATAAATGCCATGCACTCCATATTCTACAGAAAGAATTTTGTATTTCACCTCAATAATGAATATAATTTCAGTATCTTTGAAATAGCGTAACTTTATTTCAGTGTATTTACAATGCAAACGATTTTCCCCTATAGACCATAATGCAACGGAATTATTTTGTGTATCCCTGTAAACGAACTATAAATGCTACACATTACATTTTCAATAGAGAATGCCCAATGGTAAATCTAATTGACATATACCAAACCTATGGTAATACAAGTATATTTGCGCGAATTAGATCACGGACTGATGGGCAGACAAACCGAAGTCATAAACATTTTTCAACTATGTTGGAAAGTGTTAGAAAATATATATTACATGTTATATATATGTATAGATACATTCAAAATATGGGGGTGCTAAATACTTTAAAGATAAAAAATATAAGAAGCCCTTACTTATAGCTTTTAGCATTAATCGTTTCTGAAATTGCAATTGCAGTTTTTCTGTTTGTAGGAGCTGTTTGAAGATTCTGGAAAAATAATTCATTGACTTCGTTTGATTTATCTTCAATAGCTTTGTCCTCTCTGAAATTATCATTTTTAACGATTCCACAGTTTGAATATACTGTACTTAAAACCGGGAAGGCTTCCACATTCTAGAAAAATATTCTTCTACAGTAATATGACACATTTATATTCTATAATTTTTAATAATCCATTTTGACCTTAAAAAAATCTTTGAATTTAAAATAAAATATATATAATGAATCAACCAATTATAATATCGCAGAAGGATATATATATATATATTTAATATTTAAAAAAAATGTATAATCTCCCTTTGTTAGAGTGAAAAGTTCTAAATTTGCATCGATTTATTTATAAGAAAAAACGTTATTTCTTGCAATACACGCTTCATATTTGTGTTGGCTTGGCTTCAAAATGGATAAATAAAGTACAGTAACCCTTCGTTATATCGTGCCTCGGTATATCGCGCATTCGTCTATTTCGCTCTGTTTTCTAGTTGTCCCCCGGTTTCCGGTTTGCAGCAACTGTTCGTGGATGGTTAAAAGATGAAGTAAAACTACGAAATTTATTTCAAGCCGTGAATGAAACGCCCAAGTAAAAGAGAAAAAGAACGAGAGTCAGTGATGAAGAAAAAATTGACGAAACTTTCTTTTTGTGGTTTATGGAACAAATAGCCAATGGAGCTCCTTTATCTGGACCTACCATCAAAACTAAAGCTAAAGCTTTGGCTAAAATGATAAAAGATGATCCAAACTAGAAATTCACAGCAAGTTGTGGGTGGTTTTGGAGATGGCAGAAATGACATGGAATAGGACAACTTTCAATACTCAGAGAAAACAATCTGCTGATTATGATTCCGTAGAAAAATTTTCTGTTGATTTGAGAAACATTATAAATAAAGAGAAGAAGGCTATGTAGATGAACAGATTTATAATGCTGATGGAGAAGCTTTATTTTGGAAATATTTGCCAAAGAAAACACATGAAGTGAAAAGTGTACCTAGAACTTCAGGTTACAAAGAAGTTAAAGGACAGATTTACTCCTTATTTACTGCAAATAAAGCTGGAACTCACAAACTAAAATTGCTTTTAATTGGCAAAAGTAAGACACCGAGAATTTTGAAAAACTTGAATCGGAAGACTTTATCAGTTTTGTATGATTTCTCACAAAACTGTTGGATAACGCTAAAAATATTTAAGCGGTTGTTCGATGATGTGTTTGTTCCTTCAGTTCGGTTACATCTTATAAACAAAGGATTAGAAGAAAAAGTTTTGCTCCTTCTGGACAATTGCAAAGCCCATCTTGACGAAACAAAGCTAATTTCCAGTGATAAAAAAATTCCGCGCTATTTTCTTACCAGTGAACACAACAAGCTTTTTTGAACCAAGTATTAAATCTAAACCTCTTATTTTTTATTTAGGGCTCTTTATTTTTTATTTGTAAACATTTTTCTCGTCCTCCCTTGTTATATCGCTCCCGTCGGTATATCGCGTTTTTTTCTTATCTCCCAATTAGTGCGATATATCGAGGGGTGACTGTAATACATTTAAAAATAATAAAGACAGAAAGCAAAAAAATATGTTATTTTTCTGAAAAACGAAGTTTTGCTCCTTCTGGACAATTGCAAAGCCCATCTTGACGAAACAAAGCTAATTTCCAGTGATAAAAAAATTCCGCGCTATTTTCTTGGCATCGAGTTTCAGTACAAAAAGTACCGATTTCTATTAAGTTTTAAAGTAAGAAATTAACACTTGAATGAACTTCTTTAAAGGTAAAATTAAAACGATAGAATTTTCTAAATTTGCTACTGTGAACAAAATTAAAAAATCCAGCTAAATTATTCCAGAGTTAAATAATGAAAGTAAGCGGTTGCATATTAATCATCAGTAAGGGCTCTTTATTTTTTATTTATAAACATTCTTCTCGCTCTCCCTCGTTATACCGCTCCCCTCGGTATATCGCTTTTTTTCTAATCTTCCAATTAGTGCGATATATCAAGGGGTTACTGTAATAAAAAATAATAAAGACAGAAAGCAAAAAATATGTTATTTTTCTGAAAAACGTATGTAAGCATCGGGTTTCAGTACAAAAAGTACTGATTTTTATTAAGTTTTAAAGTAAGAAATTAACACATAAATGAACTTCTTTAAAGGTAAAATTAAAACGAAAGGATTTTCTAAATTTGCTACTGTGAACAAAATTAAAAAATCCAGCTAAATTATTCCAGAGTTAAATAATGAAAGTAAGCGGTTGCATATTAATCATCAGTAAGCTTTAACTTTCATTGTTCTGCAGTAGACTTAAAAACTGCATGTAATATTTCAAACTTCTGCCGAATGTTTTAATATGACAACATTCATTAATTTAATTCGAAACACTGCTTTTGTTATGTTCTATAAGCGCATCCATCTTATAATAACCGAATTAAAATTATATATGACTTCGTGTATTCTTAAATAACCTAAAGGAAACTAAACAGTGAGCTTAAAAGTAAGAAAACATTTGTTTCCCAAGTCCATTTTTCAAAGCGCAACTTCTTTTTCTTCTTAATGTAATTTCGAGATGGCTGCTAACAAAGCTTTTAGCGAACAATCAAAACAAAAGTAGCTCCTTATCTGCAAATTTTTAACCATTCGCAATTTACCAAAGTTCAAACGTCAAAAACTCGGACAATTTGATTGTTCCGCCTTCTTGCCTTTTGGACTGACGAAAAAATTACAACTTCTGAAACCCGCCATTATACCAGTCCAATTCTGCGGCAACGCGGCGCGCATATCTGATATCGTTGCCAAAGACAAAAGAGTAACTAATGACTAAAAAGCGGGTTTTACCTAGTCCTATATTGTAATTATTTTTCCTTGCTTGTGAATTTAAGAGCTGCAACTGCTGTCGCAACCGATTATCATTATTGTTATTATTCTTATTATGAATCTTAGTTGCTGGAAATCGTTCCACTTGGCGAGGTTTCAGAGTGTCATGCTTAATGTATTATTATCGTCTTCATCGATATTTTTTTTCTTAGATAGATGGTTATTAATATTTCGGCTTTTGCGAACAACGGGTTGATATGCATGTTTATAAAATAGTTTCTTCGAAATGTTAGAACTGTTCTCCCATATAAATAGCGAATTAGATCTGAGTTTTTAAAATGTCTTCGCATAATGAGTGCATATGCATAGCTTTTGAGCACAACGTACTTAAATTGATATATTATTTTCTGATATTTTATATGATTATAAGCTTCAGTAGATACGAGGGGTTTGACCAAACAGTTTTCACGTTATAAATCACGTGTTAGGTATGTTTTCCTTTTTGTTATTGTATAATACATACATAAAATTTGAATTCATAAAATACAAATGCATCAAGCATAATACTATTCAAATCTAAATAATATCTCCGGCCAATTTATTTAACCCTTAACTGCTGTAATAAAAATTGTGGCGTAGATGCTGTGAGCGGTCTCTGAGACCGCTTAATTGAAGAATGGATAAAAGACTCGATTAACTCATAGGATATTGTTTCTTTATTAAACTTTATGTACAGGAATATTACAATTAAAACTCCCTTATTCACAAGTCTCTAGCGATAGTAGAGCTCCAAACGAAGCAAAATTTCACTAGTATGTATAGTTAAATTGAAAAACTTTAAGTTAAACTGTAAAAACTGAAAAAAGCAGCGGTCTGTGAGACCGTTAACAGCAGTTAAGGGTTAATGATGAATTTATTAAGAGAAAAGTGTGTAATAGATTTTAGCGATCAGTATTTATGATTTACATATTTAGATATCAAAATTTTTGCATATTTTTATTGATTTATTTATTTTTAAACAAAATAAATTGGACTTATTTTTGAATGAAGAAACAATCATCAATGAAAACGCCGCCGATGGATGTGCACATGTTAGTGTTCTCTTATCAACCTAATATTGATATTGGTCCCAATATTCTGACAATATAACAATATGTTTACATTCTGGAATTAGACATAGATACGAATCTAGCTCATTTTGAGAGAAGGAGGTCACTATCTTCAGAAGAGTCACGTCTTAATGAAGCATTTTTTTTTAAATATTCACGCAAGTGTTCTATGTGTTATAAAATATACGGCTTGCTTCGCAAATTGCAAATGAGTGAAGTTTCTTTAAAAAAAATTAAGTTGCTGGTTTTCTATCCAATGAATCTTTTAACTTGTGACTAAAGATGGCTGTCAGAAACAATTTAGTCTGTTTAGTTGTGAATAGTATTTGTCAGATGTCCCGATTTACGCGGAATGTCCGGTTTTCAAGGCTTTTAAGACCCGTTCCACGGAACCAGTGCTTGGGCATCAAAAATCCCGGTTTTTCATGATGTACAAATTCTTTTAAATTTCTTTTAGTACCATGCTATTTGTTAGTCCGCATCGAGTCTAACTTTATTAAAAAAAATAAAAGCCTGTTAAAACACAACCTGTCTGTAAAGGAAAATTTTTACAGTCCCGCCGCATGAAATCTACCTGCTCAAGCGGAAATCTGTCTAAAACGGATTATTTTTCAGGTCCCTTGGCAATTCCTTGACCCTTCCCACAATAAATAGTGAATTGCATTTGAATCTTGAAAATGTCATTGTATGGTGCTTACATAAGTGCACATAAAATTTTAATTCTTCATCACAATTGCATCGAATTTCTAAATATTATAGATAAATTGGTCCATTATTTTTGACATTTTATTTGATTATAAGTTTCAGCAAATGTAAGCGAGTTGTTAAAACTGTTCTCGCATATAAATAACTTATCAGTTATGATTTTGTAAGAGCATTTTTAGAGTGTTTTGCTCAGTGTATTATTTTTGTCTACATCAATTTTTTTTCTTACGCAGATATTTGTTAATATTTTGGATTTTGCAAACAACGGGTATAATATAGGTTTTTCGAGGTGTTAGAATTGTTCTCATATATAAATAATTAATTAGTTTTCTTTTTGAAAAATACTATGGTAGTAATCATTGTATCACCGTACATAAAACTTTAAAACATGAAATACATCGATTTTGTTGATGAATATTTAAATTCATATAGAATTTTCAGCCATTTTATTTGATCATGCTAAATGTGCTATTATCTTTTTCATCGACTTTTTTCTTCTATAGATGGTTCGTATTTTTTTCATATTCTCTATGTAATCAAAATGCTAAGGCTTCAACAATAATTGAGCAAATTGTCTGAAATTTTTTTAATGTATCTTTAGATTCTGTGATTTTGATATCTTTGAAAGTTTTATTTAAAAAAACAATCTGAACTTAAATATATGCGATTTTCATAGGTTTTTTTCTATATACATCCAATTATTATTTTTTTCGTCTGATTTTAATATTTGTATAAAAAATCGTATACTTAGGTTTGTAGAACAAAGTACCATAAGATAATATATATATATATATATATACATATATAGCTTGAAATACCAAAATTGGAAAAGAAGCTAGAATTTTAAAATTGTTAAATTGCTAAAAAAAATAGTTTTAGAAAAAGAATATATTAATTTATTAACAATGTAAGGTCTTTTATTACCTGGAATGATTTTGCATTATTCTGGAACATGATTCAAAAACTTTAATATCAGTGTTATTTATAATACAATATATATATATATATATATATATGTACAGAGTCCCCTTAAGTAGAGAATTCTTCATAAATTATAACTATTTTTTCTGAACGATTCACAATTAAAGCAACGCAGTCAACTTTTGTTAGTGAATGCTAAGAACTATTTTCAGAAGGACAGTATCTGTACTATTTTCATCAAAATTCAACAGCTGCAGTGGAACAGGGAATAAAGAGAATCCCAAAAGATCTGAAAAACCTAAACAGAATCCAAATAAACAAATAGATAGAAAACTAAATGAGAGTTATGGTCGTGACCGGAAACTTGATAAGCTAATAGCCATTTAGTTGAAGGCGCTTAAATCATTTGCTGTGCTAAAAGAACCGGAAATTATTGTTTTATATTCTGTATATACAATTCTATGCCCAGCTTTAGATTATACCGCCGGGTATATTCTTAATATGCTCATTTCATTCTAGGAAAAATGTCTCTTTTGGCTTTTAATAAGGCATTGTGTTGGTTTTGAGCATTACTTCTCACAGGGACGTGAACTTTTTCTCAGTTATGTTTATGAATATGGAAAAGCCGTAAATGAGCTTTAGGAGAAGTGACGCCCAAGCAGCAATCATATTTTTGGATAATAGTTGTAAAGACTAAGTGGAAATAATTTTGTTTAAAGCTTTTCCTTCAAACAACTATTCGTTTATCAGCATTTTGTTATATCCTCTTTAACTGTAAACAGTATTCTAAGGAAATGCAAAATTTTATGTAGGATATATAGGCAGTGGCGAAATTTTCCAAATTCTTAGCCAAAACTCGAATATCTTTCTGCTTTGCCGAGTTTTATCGGAAAATACGCAAATAATCAGAATGGGAATCGTATTGCTAAATCGCTACAGTTTTATAAAACAGATAGGGTGAAATTTTTGCAGTGAGATATTCTTTTGTACTTTCTGGTGAACCTTCTTGTGAACTTTTGTAGAAAATTTAAAGAGTTTATTAAGATTAATGATTAAATAACAAAATTGCATTATTTTTAATAAAATAACTTAAACGCAGTTTTTAGTTTTAAGGTCAGGGATAGTAAATATCATGATATTTTCAAAAATGTGCGATATTTTGATGTAGATCCGATATTTTCTAAATAATCAGTTTATTGTTGTTATAAATATTTTCAAAATTAATATAAATTAGAAACTGAAACATATCGCACCGAACGTGAAAACCTAATAAAACAATATTTTAAATGTCGTTTTCTTTTTCCTTTTCCTTTCCCCCTTTTTCCCCTTACAACAAAATTGAAGATCAACTAACTGAAAACAAAAGCAATTTTCTGAAAAGTTAAACAATTTGCTTTTTACACTGATAAAAAAAAAAAAAAAAAAAAAAAAAAAAAAAAAAAAAACACACGATAGGATTCAGTATCAAGTATCAAGAAAATGTTATGTTTTATGCAACAAAATTTTTAAATACAAAATATTTTTTTTTTAATTAAAAAATTAAAACATAAATTCAAGCTTTTGTCTGCCTTTTTTATTTCCTAACCTGTTGTGTAGTTTACACTGAACTAAACTAAAACAAGTTTTTTTTTTTTTTTTTTTTTTTTTTTTTTTTTTTTTTTTTTAATGAAGCTGTAAATAACTGATTATCCAAATTAGACAGTTTATCTTTCAATGGCTGTTCTAAGTTAATATTGTTCCACATAATTATTGGTTCTACATTTAAAAATTCAGCTTCAAAAATTATTTTCTTCTTCTTTGACTAAAAAAGGTCAATTCCAGAGGCAAAATCTAAAGACAGTTAAAGCAACAGTTAAAGAATTCATTTACATTTATTTTGACCAAAAATATCATGTACAATGATATTTTGAAAATAAATATCAAATATATCAAATTATTCGAACATTAACAGAGACAGAAATATTTAAGAAACACACACACACACAAAAAAAGCAACTTAAAATTATAAATTGATTAACCCAGCCTTAAGCTCGTCATATATATAATATTGTTATTTTTAGACTTGATGCTGACAAGATTTGTGGAAATAACATATACAGGGTGATCTTTTTTAAAGTGACAGTGTTTGGAGTGCGCTGTAGCGCGATCTAATAGCCGAAACGGCACCAAACTTGGTATTTAGACTAATAAAGACATGGGAAAAAGGATTCCGTGAAAAAAATTTAGTTCCAAAAATCGCCGCTAGGGCATTTTGTGGCGCTTTGCAATGTATAAAATGTGAGAAAAGAAAAATACTAACACATACAATCGTACAGTTAAATTATTAATGTTTATTTACTACATTAACTTCCCCAGTGAGGAATTAGACCACCTTCAATGTGAGCACCGTTCTCAGAAATAACACCGTGCATTCTGTGCACAACGTTCTCCTCTGCCGTACGTAACATATCACGAGGAATATTCCGCACTGTCTTTGTTATGTTGTCCTTTAGAATAGACAAATTTGATACTCCACCAACATAAACTTGAGATTTCAAATAACACCAGAGCCAAAAATCGCATGGCGTGAGGTCAGGGGAACGAGGCGGCCATGCAAACTGGAAAACTCCGACTTATGACTCTATCATCAGTGAAGGTTTGGCGCAACAGCTGCTTTACCTTATTACCAATGTGTGGCGGAGCACCATCCTGCATAAAGATTGTCTGTTGGAGACGGTTTCTTTGCTGAAGTTGTGGAATAACAAACGTTTGCAGCATTTCGTGGTACCTTTCTGCATTTATGGTGCACGTTTTGGGTCCTGTCGGAGTGATGGTCTAAAAAAAGAATAGCTCAATTACGAATTCGGCTGTGAAACCACACCAAACAGTGACTTTTGGGGAATTTAATGGGATTTCATGCACGGTGTGGGGATGCTCAGAAGCCCAAATTCGGCTATTTTGTGTGTTTACGGACCCATTGAGATAAAAATGGCACTCATGTCCCCACAGAATGTGCCATGGGAAAGCATCATCAATTTCTACCCTGGCAAGAAATGATAGAGTGAATGTCACTCGCTTATCATAATAACTTGGTTTCAGTTCGTGCAAGAGGCTGATTTTGTACGGGTAAAATCCAATAACGCGCCGCAAAACTCTCCATACCGTGGAATAATTCATGTCCAACTGTCGAGCTACACCCCGGGCGCTGCTAGTACCAGCAATGGTTCCCTGCGATCTTTCGACAATTGCAGTTGCCACATCAGTTATTACATCTTCTGATACTTGTTTACGTCCTCTCCCAGCGCGAATGGTCAGTGACCCCGTTTCCTCGAACTTAATCATTTTCTTAAGACCATTCAGCGATAAAGGCCCCTTTCGTAATTTTTTTCTGGTTCGAAATTCTCGAAGAGCTGCGGATGCATTACATTGATTCATATAATACAGCTTCACCAGTAACGCACGTTCCGGTAACGTGAGAGGCATGTCCACTGGAGCTCGTTTACTTCAGCTGAGATTATTTGTCGGAGCTGTCTACTATTTGCTTTTATAGCCCCAATTACTGGTGCTGTCATCGCACAACTTTTGCATTTTTCTTTGATACCCGTGTTTTATGCTAATTCTCGTTATTGTAAGCTACAGCAGCGCCACAAAATGCCCTAGCGGCGATTTTTGGAACAATTTTTTTTTCACGGAATCCTTTTCCCCATGTCTTGATTAGTCTAAATACCAAGTTTGGTGCCATTTCGGCTATTAGATCGCGCTACAGGGCGCTCCAAACACTGTCACTTTAAAAAAGATCAACCTGTATTTACTATGAATTAATCTTATGATGCTCCTCCGAAGAATCCATAAGTTAGTCATATATAGTATTCACTTCTTGATTTTTGATTTTATTAAGTTTAATTCTTGCCGTATCCTTTTCATTGATTTTTAAAATATCTCTTCCTTTGTTTTTCATACATGTGATTTCATTTTAAATATATATATATATAATAGAACTTATTCTAATTAATGTAACCATTAAATCTAAAGATTATTGATACAAAACAAATTAACCAGTAATCAGAATTCGAAAAAAAATCTATATACCCAATATTGCTAATAGCACTGATATATATATAAACAAACAAACAAACAAACAAAAAAAAAACGAGTAACTAAGAAGCATAAAATATCAAACAATCTAAGGCAATGGCCAGAATTTAAAGATTTCAAATTTGTTGATTCTATAGTAGACATTACAAAAGGTAATTGAGAAAAAAATCAGCAATTGAATACTAAAAAATATGATTGAAGCCATTATTGTAGTGAAAATTAAATACACGGCTAAATGCGCACGTTGAAGCAATGAAATTATGAATTTCAAACTTAATAAACTTAAATTATATTGCCAAGAAATGGGCTGTATGGATGATAAAAAGTGATATATTCCGCATTAGCAGCTTTATTTTTTTTCCCCAACAAAATTTAAGAATTGAAATTGGTAAAGCTATGAGAAAAGACAAGACAGAAAATGAAAATTGTAAACATGGTTAGTTAAAGTACAGCGCCTAGAATACATAGTGTGGAAACCGGCTATTCCAGTAATGCTTTAAAAAGTGCTAAAAAATTGTAGCCGATAAATATGCAACGATGCTGTACGATAATAGGGCGATCGCAGCGACATCTGCTAGCTCCTTTTCAACGTAAACATTGTAATGCAAAAATTTAGTAAATATCATATGTATTTTAAACAACAGTTTTATGTTGATAATCAAGCAATGATATAAAATAAGTTGCAGAATATCTTTTAAGAGGGTAACTATAAACTATATGTCATCATTGCTAAATCGCTTCAGTAATAAACGGAAAAAAAGATTTGTTTTTACAAAAATGTGAAAATGAAAATCCGGGCAGCTTTAGCTATTACTCAAATAAATAAATATATAAAAATAAGGAGATTTTTAGTCAAAGAAATTTCTGAATCACTAATGCACGTACACATATTAATTAGTTCCGCTGTATGCATACATGATTTACTGCAAATTGATTATTATTAATATTACTTGTAATTTATCAAATAAATGCTGCTCTTGAATGAATGTGAAAAGTTGCATTGAAAAGAGCTAGCAGATGTCGTTGCGATCGACCTCTTATCGTTCAGCGTCGTTGTACATTTATCGGATTCAATTTTTTAGAACTATTTTGTAGCCGTTTTCCACACTATTTATTCCAGGGGCTGTAGTTAAAGCTTAGACTACTGTGTCAAACCTTATAAATTTTAAGTTTAAGCCTTTTTTTTTTTTTCAAAAGTAGTATCTAAAAATAATGCAACGTGGAACATTACAAAACGGTTTAAGTATTGCATTTAAAAAAAAAATCTCTGAAAGAATAGAAATTAAAAAATTATCCTTTCCACAGATAAGTAGTTCAACGAGCCTCTCATTAAGAACTGCAGACAATGGCTATTAATTGAGAATTACAGCGTCTGGGAATCTGTCAGCTTAAATCCTAGATGGTAAAAATAAAGATATCTATTTTCTAACCAAGCAAAGGCGTTAAATGAAAAAACAACATGTAAAGAAAAAGAAGAAAAATTGTAAATTAACCATCCCATTACCCCCACTTACCCAAAATGCCGGATTGCAACATACCCATTGTTTGAACCTTTCAAAATGTGCTTCTTTCTGGAACATCAATCAAAAGTTATTTAAAATTAATATTCTGTAGGCCGTTAATGCTTAGTCATTTCACAAACCTATAATGATTCTTGGTGTTCGGCAATAAATTTAGAACTATCGATAATTGTTCATTAATCTACTGGAAGAGGCGTTACTCAGCTATTATATATTTTTTTCCCTAACGTCGGCTTCTGATTTAGTTGTTTTTTATTATAAGTGATTTTCAAGTAGTTAGACTTAGATGAAGGTAAATATGCTTTTGACAGTGTAACGTCAGAGAAAATTAATAATGCATGTAAGTGGGGAGTATTAAAATGCATTAACAAATTTACGCCTAATCTTGAATTCTCATATTTTCCAACATGCGTGTAAACATTGATTCTAAGTATATATAGTTGTAAAAACAGCATTATCAAAAGGAAATCAAGAAATGGGTTATGCTACCAGATAACACCAATGAAGTTTTGTTACGATTTTTTATTAAGTTTACTTTAAATGATATTTGTAGTATAAAACCAATACGGAAATAATATTTTAACATTATTTTATTTATCAAATTTAGGTTGTAAGCATTCAAAATTTAAAACAAATAATATAGAAATATTAACATTATTACTGGAAATAGCCAACAATAAAATTATCGCCAGTTTAATCCAAAAATTTCACCGAAACTGGTGTTTTTTGTAAATATTTATGGTGAAATATTGAAAGGTAATTATGTTTCCATACAAACACTTGAATATACATATCTTCAAGGGCGATCTATCTTCCTATCTTCTAGGCCAGGAAGTTTCCATGAAGATATTTCTTCGATAAAATTGAATAAAAATTGTTCAAGTTGTCTGAACAATTTTTACTTTTAGGGTCTTACTGTATTAAATTTTTAATTAAAGATTATTTTGATGTTGAAAACTGACATGGGATTATCGTGTTAGGCTGTTCTAACAGTTTTTTTATGACCTGCATGCTGTTTCATTTTCTTCCAGAGGATATAAATATGATTCGACTGAGTATTGATTTACAACGAATGTTTAACCTTTCAGGGAACTCGCTTAGATTTTTTGTACGAGCACGAACATGACAAATGTAGTAAATACTATTACAAATGTAGGATATTCCATAATAGTTGTAAGAGATATGTTTTAAGAGAAATTATACATATCAGTAGTAAAATTTGAGTTTTAATTTCAGTGATATTTGTGAGAACAAATTTTCGGAAAAACTGACATGGATTATTGTAATCTGTTCTAACAGTTTTTTCACGACCTGCATGCTGTTCTGGCAGAGTTGATATAAAATTGATAGGAATGAGTACTGATTTACGACGAATATTTAACCTTTCGGGGACGCGCTTAGATTTTTTGCACGAGCACGAGCATAACGCATTTGTTACGCACAACAGTTAACGCTATTACAAATGGAAAACCAGAACAGTTATAAGAGACAGGATTTAAGAGCATATCAGTAGTAATAATTGAGTTTAATTTCACTTCCGTTTGTGAAAACAAAGTTTTGGAAAAATCACGTTTGTCTTAAAATTTGCGACAGCGTGTCCACTGGAACGTTAAAGTACTTGCCAGATCATGAACGCAGATGATTATCGTAGATTTTTTTTTACCACGATCTTGATAAGATCCATATCTTTAGTGAATTAGTGGACACTGTGAAGTTTGTATTCTAGATTAAAATCATCAGATCTGAATCACAGAAACAAAGCGCCAACAGCCTGTATACAACATCACACTCAGAAACGGTACAAATTAACGGTCGCTCAACCGGTGGTTGAAAGCATGGACCACCGATGGTCCCCGAGAACATTCCGCAGGAAATTGTGCATTACTTGCATTTTTTTTAAAGGTTTTTTATTAATAATAAAACATAAATAATTTTCTAATAAAGTTTCTTATTTATTAAATTTTAAATATTTAGTTTTGAAAATTCAAATAAAAGGCATTCATAATTATGGTAATATATTTATTTGTTATTTATTTGCAAAACAAGTAATTTTACAGTTTTCACCATATCAAGGCCAAATTTTTGGCTCGTCCTATATTGACCCTTAGCTAACGAATGCCGCCCTATTCGCGAAAACCAATTTTTATTGTCTAAATGTGTTGTTTCTAATTATTACTGTTTTGGCACCCCTTTTTTTGGCAAACATTTTTTGCATTATTTAATTGATGAAATTTCGAGATTAGATAAAGTGAAATTTTATGTGAAAAAATACTGGTGTACAACGGGGAACAACAGATTTGGGCAATAAAAATTTCCAATCGGCATTCGTTAGCCATGGGTTAAAAATCTGCGACACTAAGATAAGATTCTATTATTTGGTATTAAATAAACAAACTTTAATATTTTTTTTTTACAACTAAACAACCTTTAAGAATTTTTGCTATGATTAAATAGGTATTTATAATTGTTATAATTAAATAAGCATTTATAAATATATTAAAAAGAGGGTGTATTTCATATTAATAAAAAGGAAGTTCTTTAATTAATATAGTATTAAAGCATTTATATGTTTTTTTAAAATTCCTTTTAGTGATCCACAGGATGTAAAAATATGAATTTTGTAGGCCGTGATATCCCAAAGGTTGGCAACCGCTGGCTGGTATAGACATCGTCTGCAATATCAGTAGAACTACTGCCATTTTTTAAATAATGCGACATTACATATAACAAATTCTTCTTATGATTTCTTGGAAAATATGAAAAATATGAAAGAAAAAAAAACCATTACTTTCAATTTCAGCCAAATGTATTCTTCGATAGTCAAACCAAGAGTGAAAAGAATAGAAACAATATCTGAGAAGCAATATGTTTACATATGCATTACCAGATTATGCCATGTGCTCAAATCGCGAAAGAAATACTTTAAGCAGCTTAATATCTATATAAACGATTTCAATAATATATAAGAATTTTATTCCAATCCCTAAAATCATATGAAATATAGCGATGTGTAAAGCATTAAAAAATAAGAGAAGTTGAAAAAAAGAAAAAAGAAAGAAAGAAACTACAGAATGATTATTCTGTTCCAGACAATAGTGAAAGTAGAGCGCTTGTAATGTTTATCTACATTAAATCTGTTTTAAAAAACACATTTCTTCAGAGACGTATACTTCAAGAAAACAAAAAAAAAGCATACGTAAAAGAAGCAAAGAATTCTCATAAATCTTTTAGGCAGGAAAACATAAAAAGTTGATACCGTTGGGATCAAAAACTACCACGTTATAAAATAAAATAAAATTAGAAACAATCTTATTTAAATACACCTCACTCGGCTTAAACGGCATAGCGGAATACGAAATATGTCTACCTGGAAAGTGGACATGCATCAAGGCTTAATCTGTTTATTTTTATTTTTTATTCGAATCTGAAAAAAAAAAGAAAAAGAAAAAAAAAAGAAATCACGCTGGGAAGAAAGCACATGAGGGTGGGATGGATGTGAGATTAGATGTAAAAAGCGTGCTTCTGGTGTTGGGCGTTTCATTGTGGTCTGCCGACCTTGGCCTACCCACTCTTTAATCCTTGTTTATGGGGATAAAGATGAAGAGCTTGGAGAGATCTTGATGTCTGTATTTTGCTTTCAGAAGCGATTGTTCGGAATCTCCGAGGTCCTATTAGTGTTCTAATGTGTCTGCTGGGAATATGGTGGTCAAAAATAGAAGTATAATGTTATACTTTGTTATAAACTGTCGAGCTAAAAGGTTGTGCCTCTGTTTCTCTTTTATTTATTAGTTGAGAAAAAAGTAAGATAATAAAAAAACCCCACTTTTTAGCAGTGCTTACTACTATCTTTCTTAGTAATCATATATGGATAAACAATTATGTAATTCCCAGGTGAAAAATTAAGTCACATTTTACAAAAAACCTTTGATCTCAAATATCCCTTGGCAAACCTATCGGCGTGGAATGCATTCGTATTTTTAAAATACCTCCTCGGAAAATTAATATATTTACCATCTATTTTCTGTGTACTCTTTTTAAGGGATGTCTCTTTATTTTTTAGTTGTTAAAATATTTCTAAAATATATGCTTAAATTTAATACTTTATGTGTTAAAATCGTAGCGAAGTTGTCCAGGTGTGAGTAAGATTTTAACACTGCAAATAAAATTAAGTATATATTTTAGAAATATTTTAATAACTAAAAAAAAAAAAAAAAAAAAAAAAGAAAGAAAGAAGTATTCTTTAAGAAGAGTACACCGGAAAAAAGTAGTTAAAAATATTTATTTCCTGAGGAGATATTTTAAATATACGGAGGCATTCCACGCCCATAGGCTTAGCATTAGCGAAGGGAATTAAAGATCTCACTTATCAAACAGTAAATGAATGAAAATGTTGAACTCTTTAGTGATGCTTGTTATAGTTTCTTACTTAAATGTCTTTGTCATTTATGTTCACCTACTTATTACATTTTATTGCAAATTTCTAATCAATTATTCAGAATATTAATATTATTATTTTGACAATTTTCATAATATTTATGAGAAAAAAAATAAATCATTCTGAAGACTATATTTATTTTTAAAAGTGATTGTTAGGAACTTCCGGGGACCTACTGTTCTAATGAGTCTGGAAGAAATATAGTGGTAAAAAATAGACATTTACACTTTATTATTAACCAACAAGTTGAATGTTTAAGCACATATTTTTTATTTACAGTAAGTGAGGAAAAAAAAAAAACTCAACGATGTTCATTAGCAATACCTGCTACCAGCTATATAAGTCACATCTTACAATTTATGTTTCAAAAGAGTTCTCAAAATAATTAAATCTTAAATTCTTTATTTTGATTATTAAACAAATTGGTTAGTTACATTACACGAGAAAATTAGTCTGTAATCAATCCACAATAAAAAAATTACAGCGCAATTTAAAGAGAACTTTCACAAACGCTAAACAAATTAAAGAGTAAATTAATGAGAAAGCTTAAATCTCGAGTTATACTTTTTAGTCCATTCTTCGTATACATAAATCACTGAATGATGATAACAATATATTTGATGAATTGAAATAATATGACACTTCAGAATTTTTTTCTCATTTCAGGGAAAAAAGTTAATACAGAACGCAGATTAAAAAAAAAAAAAAATCTTCATTTATTATGTGGAAATCGGATTACAATATTTGTATTTTTAAGGATTTGTTTATTTAGTGAAAATGAAAATTTAATTAGATTTTTCTGCACTGTTATCTGTCAAAGATACCCTTAAATCCATATTCACTATCACTGTAAAAAAAAAAAAAGGATAACAAATTTTCTTAATCCACATATAATATAATATAACTCAACGAACGAAAATATACAATAACTTCTTCCGAGTTAACCATGATTTCGACAAGCGATTTTCATCATTAGAAATCTCAGAACAAAAAATATATTTTCGAGATTTAAATTATCATTTATAAAAACATGTTTTTGTTGCTGCCAGTGATTTTCCAAGACGTTTCCGAGTATTAATTATAGTGTATTAATCCCTTTTCTCAAACCAAAAATTTTCAATTAAACATTTTTAGCTGCTTAATAGATTTTATACATGCAAGAGTAAAACGATAGCATCCCATAAACCTATAATGTTGGTGGAGATGATTGATTAATACACTATAAAAACTACCAGGAAACGTTTCCGAAAATCAAAGGCAGCAAATGAAACTTTGTTTTTGTAAATTCTTCTTTAAATCGCGAACATATATTGATTTCTGGGTTTCTAACGATAAAAAATGTTTTTTCGAATCGTTAGTAACCCGGAAGAATTTATTGTATATTATCGTTCGTGGTTATGTTATATTTTCCTAGATTAAGAAACATCTATCCTTTTTTCAGAGTATGCTTTGTGGAACATTCACGAAATCTTTTTCATCAAATTTGTTTTTTCGTTAAAATACGGATTTTTTTTTTTTTTTTTTTTTTACTGTATATGGTTTAGTGACACAAATAAACATAAACACCAGAATCATAAGTTTATCTTTAAAAAAAAAAAAAAAAAAAACAGGCGCACTCTTTGAATGCAAAAATAAATACGTAGTCAACCTTCAATCAGCACGGAACTTTGCGTGATGAGCAGCCATAGTCAGACAGAGGAGTGATTCCGCACAGCAGCTAATTGAATCACTGTGACTGAGGATTACAGTGAAGACACCTCCAATAAGATGCAAATACACAACGGATGAGGAAATGGATAAAATTTTATGTAATGTCCTAGAATCAAATTCAAATTTTGTTCAAAAGTGTATTTAAAAAAGGTGATAATAAATTTGCACAGGAATTAGTTTCTGAGATTCAGTTACAGCATGCATAACTGAGAGATGTAAAAAGGAAAAAAAAAACTTATTTAATACGCTTAAGTTACTATTTTAGAGTTAATAAATATTTGTTTGGAATTTTAAAAATTTTCGCTCAATTACTTATTAGCGGTAGCAAGATGGTAAGTTTGTGTTACAAAAAGTGAGACGCACTCTTTGATTACATAC
The DNA here is from genome assembly GCA_963931845.1 of Maratus michaelseni. NCBI lineage: Eukaryota > Metazoa > Arthropoda > Arachnida > Araneae > Salticidae > Maratus > Maratus michaelseni. The sequence continues at coordinate 190,339,797 of OZ007588.1, read as the reverse complement.
AACAACAAATAGTAGTCAATCTTCAATCAGCACGGAACTTTGCGTGATGAGCAGTGGTAGTTAGACAGAGGAATGATTTCGCACAGCAGCTGATTGAATCACTGTTAAGTGACAGAGGATTACAATAAGGACACCTCCAATAAGATGTAAGTATCATCCGCCTGTCATCTTAACAACTTCCTACTCAACGTATGAGGACTCGCTATTGAAAATGGGTATTTAAAAATAAGCAAAATGCAATCATGTTTAAGTATTTTCTTGGTTTATAATAGCTCTGAGTATTTAAACTACAATTTTGAATTAAAAAAAATATTAACAGCGAATGAATAATTTTTTATACATGTCCCTGCATGAATTTAACAATTTTATCAAAAGCATTGTTTTAAGAATCTTAATAAATAAAATGTCCACAGTATTTGGTTTTCGAGATTCAGTTATGGCATGCGTATAAATGGAGAGATCAAATGTGCCCCTTATTTCATCAGTTTATAAACCTATTTTTGAATAAATAAAAAATTGCTCAAAATTTTGACAAAACTTTTATCGCAATACTTAGTAACTTTTTCACAAAACGAAATTAATTTTAAAAATATCTCGGAATAAAGATATTTGTTCAACTTTAGAAAAATAAAATAATAACGAAGACAATATTTTATAAAACTAGAAGAAGCGTAAGAAACTTCATATCAACAGTAATAAATCTCAAGATTTTATTATTCATGGATTTTTTGTTTTTGTTTGCTTATACATATATGTAAAGAATTGGTGAAGTTAAAATAACTTGACTCGGGCATCGTTATTGACCAAACGTATTTACTTAACATTCCACATCACATCCATAGTATTATTAGGAGTTCAGTCGCTATTTCGGAGGCCCCGAGAGCCGTATAATTTTTCTAAATTATACATCATGGCTTCTAGGAAAGACTGAAAATCAGTGTTCTTCGAGCGCGTTCAATACTTTTGATACAGAACTTTTATTTTTTTCCACCAGAGAGAGAGAGAGAGTGGTCAAGATGTGTGTTAACATAATTGGTTTAAAAGTCGATGTGACGTCCCTTTCACGTCACAAATGGTCACAAATTTCACGTTCACTAAGGTGAGCCAAACTGTGATACTTTAATTTGTCTCATGATTACTCCCAAGTAAACGTCATTTGGTGACTCCAGTGACAAGTTACTGTGACTGTTGCTTTGTGAAGAGCCCCAGGTTACGTTACAATAAAATCACCTTGTGCTTCTCTTGTGACCTCCATTTGGGACCACCACTGTAAAGTCACCATAATAGCTGTTTTGTGATGAGTCTTCAAGTTACAGCAAAATGAAATCATCTGATGACTTCACAGTAGAGGCTCCAAATCTCAGTCACCATGTGACTTAGTTGTGACGTTATTTGGTCACACCTCACACATCTCAATCTCTCAATGCAACGAACATGATAACTTCAGAATTGAGTCTCCAGATGACGGTCACAGAAGAATCACAAGGTGGCCTGGGACTTGACTGGGGTGAACGTCACCTGGGGACTCGACGCAAAGCAACAGTCACGGTAAATTCTTAGGTGAATCTTCCAACTTCCATTTACTTTAGTGTAATAACGAGACGAATGAAAGATATCACATTTTGATTCATCGTAATGAGTGTGATACTTGCGATAATTTGTGATACTAAATTGACGTCACATTACTTACTGGCTGTGCTGTAGATATAGTACCTATTTGCTACGCATCATGTTTATATAATTTTCTTTTGAATATTCACAATTAACAAAATTAGTATTTTGTGTTTGTTGCTTAAGTTTTAGATACCACCGAATACCTTTCATATATATATATATATTTAGGCAACAATTAAAGGTTTTTTTTTTCATCATGTATAAACTTTACAAATATCTAAAATGTATAAGCTGATATTATATACTTTTAGCTGTAATAGTCATAGCTTATTGTAAAATTTATAAAATATTTTAGATAGTTTCTCTTTTAAAAGTAGATTTAATTTCATTGCAAAATAATGTATAAAAATTTTCTCTGCAAGTAAATCTGTAAGAAAGTCTTCTATATAATTCTGTAAAAAGAACTTCTGTAAACTCTTAATATTGAGTAAGTACCATATGATGCACAACACTTTCCTAGAATAATTAATGACTTTAAAGCGATGTCAATTTTTTTAGAAAGAAACCTTGTGCAAAAATCATATTTATTTATATCCATGTATACTACTTTTGTATACAGGAAACATATTAAATAGAATTTTTTCTCCCATCGATTTCGGAAATTATATTTTTTTCAGATCATCACTATGCAGACGCATTAGCAAAAATAACTTTTTTACGACAGGTATTTATATTAAGAAAAGTGATTACATAACTAGAAATAATTAACCATTTCTCTTATTTATTTTTATTACAAAATCTAGTGAGATACAAGTAAAGATGAGGATAAAGAAATACGAATATTTAAAAAATATATTACAAAGCTATCGAATAAATTATTTTACAAACATACACTTATAATAAAGAACAAAATAACAACGAATTTATTGACTCAGTATTAAGTGTTTTAAAAATAGAAAACATCGCTGCTATTTTTAAACACAAAACAACAACAACAAAAAGCGCTATTTCGCCACTTCGCAATTTTCGATCAATTGATCAGTGGCATTTAATCCATTAATAAATAATATTTGGAGAAGGGTTAGCCATATTTCTTACAACCTAAAGAGTGTCTCGTATTATCAACTCTTAGTTGACAGATGGACGGTATATCTTTAGGGAACAGTAAATTTTCAAAATATCTAAATTTGATTGAAATTTGATCTATTCATCTGAAGATGGAACCAATTTTTACATAAGTTTTTTGTGTTCACAGCTTTACAATTTTTTTGAGTTATATAGGATAAGTGCTCCAATAGTCGGCCACCTCCCGTCAGCCATAATGATATAAAATGCTTTATAAACAGTTTATTTTTGTTTCCAAATGAAATATTATAAATTCCCAATGCTCAGAAATCTTTCACTTACTTAGCCAACAACAATGAATTGTGGGTATTTTTATGCATTAGTAATCAGCCCCTTTTTTTTTAAATTCCTACTATTAGCTCACACTCTCTCTATATATATCTTGTTCAAATTTTCAATCGTTAATAAAATATTTTCTATTCATCCACTCAAGTTCAAATATTTTTTTTTAAACTTGTAGTGGATGACACTTTATGTTAATACAGTTTTTTCAAATATTAATTCATTAATTATATTTAATTAATTAATTTTAGTTTTAAATGGGAGAAAAAAATTCCTCACATTGTTTTCATAAATGAAATGAAAGATTTATCTCAAATTAGTGATGCCACAGAAATAAAATACCGCACCGATGATTATAAAATAATGTTCTATAAAGATAACGTGGGACATTAATGCTGAACGGGTTTATTTTATGTATTTATGATTAAAAAGTAGGAATTGCCTTAATTTTTTATATATATATATATTACTTGTTTCTGGTATAAGCGGCCGATTACTGGTATGCTTTTACCCTGTACGATGAATAACATTTGTTTTGGGCCATATCCTTTAAAAATAAAAATAACTATTTAATTTAAATAATATATCTGTCCAATTTTATTTCTTCTCAGATTTACCCCCCTTCTCTTTTTTTAGTTATGAAATTAAGCTGCCTAAATTCCCGAATGATTATAAACGCAACTTTAAATAGACTATATTTCTAAACATCATGACTAACGTTATCTTTACATGTTTTAAGAGTTAAATAAACCTGTTCTGATTAATAAAAGAATTTATTTTTTAACCCCGTACATTTAATTTAATATTTATCCTAGAATAATGTAACCTCTATTACTACATTTCCATTAAAAAAAAAAAAAAAGAAAAGAAAAGAAAAAAAGAAAACTGGTACCAAAACGGGTGTTTAAAATATATATATATGTTTTAAATTTTACAAAAATCGGTGAAAATCTTTTACATAAACAGCAAAATTATATATTTCAGTAAAATTGTTCCGAATAACAAATTTGATTTATTAAATGTAACAACCTCTGTTACAATAGTTCTTCACTCCAAATACAACTTCTAAAACTTTTATTTTAATTTTAAATTTGAGTTTTTTTGTGTTTGTGCAAATTTTATAAAGATTCCGTGTTATATTTAAATAATACTGCTGTTTTATTCAGTAAAATCTGTATTTAAATAATACTGCTGTCATTCAGTAAAATCTGCATTTAAATAATACTGCTGTCATTCAGTGAAATCTGTATTTAAAAAAAAGAACGAAAATATCTTGAAAAGCATATGTAAAATTGAAGATTCCGGTGTAAAAAATGGCCAGCTCCATTCGTTAAATTTTTTCAGAAGACAGGCAAAACGGTTAAATTAAATAAAAGTATTTTTTTTTCGTTTTTCTGTAAAAACTATGTTGTAGTTTAATAAAAAATCCACGTGTTTAAATGTCACCACTTTTAAATAAATGAGTTAAAGTACAACAATAAATAATAATAATAATAATAATAAAATATGAGGAGCTACTTCCTTTTTGCATCGGAAAGTAATCTGAAATGTTTCAACACCAACTAATGCACTATAAAATAAGAAAACGATAATTTTGGAGAATTTTTATTTAGAAAAGGAATATAAAATTAATCAACTTTGAGGTAATAATTAATAATATACATTTGTGAAACAGTCTTCGGACTAGTTAGGCAGTTCTAACTGCGGTTCTTTAGTCACGTTCCATTATAGGGTGGCGTATGGTTTTTATTTTTTTAGTACCAGAATATTGTAGTCGTAATCTTTGCCTTGTCTAATAGTAGAATTCTTGGATGAAATAACGCGAAAAATGCTGAACTAATTTACTGGTATTAAAAATTTAAATGTCATTAAATGAGAACAGTTCTGCAGGGTTTAAACATTTCGTAAAACCGCATATAGACTGCGGGTACATATTTTGCTGCTAGTTCTTTTACATGAAGGTACAATGTAAAAAGAGATAAATATTTCTCAATCTACGAACGAAAATCTATAATAACCTCTTCCGAGTTACGCATGATTCCGAAAAGCATTATTTATGTTTAGAAACCTTAGAAACCAATTTATTTCAAGGATTAAAAATATCATTTACTTAAAAATTCAAAGTTTCTTTTGCTGCCACTGATTTTCGGAAACGTTTCCGAGTAGTTTTCATAGTGTATTAATCTGTTTTCTCAAACCGGAATATCAGTTTTTAGGATGCTACCAATTCTCAATTAAACATTTTCAGCTGCGTAATTGAATTTATTCATGCAAGAGTAACAAAATAATATTAATTTTAATGTTAATGTTAATTCTGTTAATTTATCTTGTTTGTCTGTAAAACATTGTTTGTTCAACATGCAAATATCTATTTGAGAATTGATAACATCCGAAACACCGATATTTCGGGTTGAGAAAACGGATTAATACACTGTAAAAACTAGTGGGAAAATCACTGGCAGCAAAAGAAACTTTGTTTTTAGAAATGCTTCTTTAAATCTCAAAAATATATTGGTTTCTGAGGTATCTAAAGCTAAACAACTCTTTTCGGAATCGTAGGTAACTCGGAACAGGTTATTGTATATTTTCGTTAGTGGTTATACAGGGTGATTACAAATGAATATTCCTACTTTGAAGGGCTTTATTAACAAAAGTATAGAAGATACACGCATTTGTGAAAAATACATAAAAAAGAAGATTGTGAAATTACTAGTAGCAAACATTTATAAATGTTCAATGTGACCACCAGCAGAAACACGAACGATATCCATTCTGTAGGAGAATTCGTCCCACACGGTTTTCAGCATGTCGGGTGAAACAGTTTCAATAGCTGCAGTTATCCTCGTGTTCAGTTCAGCAGTGTCAGTTGGTAGAGGCGGAAAAAACACTTTATCTTTTATGTATCCTCAAAGAAAAAAATCGAACGGAGTTAAGTCCGGGCTTCGTGGGGGCCACTGATGAAGAGCAGCGTCGAAATCTGTTCTGCGACCAATCCACAGTTGCGGCAGTTGCTCATTCAAAAAACTCTCGCACAGAAAGGTGCCAATAGGGTGGTGCAACATCATGTTGGATGAACTCGCAACGGAACATGCCGGTTCACTTTCAACCCCCACCCTCTCTCGCTAAAAAGAACAATCTTTACATTTATGAAACTTTATAACTTCTCACTCACTTCGATGTGTGAAATGGAACACTACATTTTATTGTTCAGAAGATATAGCCCTTGAAAGTTGGAATATTCATTTGTAATCACCCTGTATTATATTTTTCTAGATTAAGAAACATTTGCCATTTTTTGCAGTGTACTTAGCGCGTTTGAACGATAAAAGCCCAGGATAGAGGCGTTTCTCAGCACCAGATAGAGTCAGATTTACTCTGCACCAGCCTCCATGTTGCATAGAATTGATAAAGAGGCAAGAACCATACCTCGTATAGCATCCAAAAATGAATGGAGTTGCATCGTTCTTGCACCAATCGACAAAGCATCTTTTTGGCATTGTTATAAAAATAATTATAAAAATAACATTCTCACAAAAACGGATCTGCCCTCTTTTGACATCGGACACTTCAATTGTTTTCATACCTAATTGAACAAAAAAAGTCCTTCCGGCCTGTACCGGGAGAAAAATGTAGCTTCGATATTCCATGTTTAAAAATTCAACTCATTGTATTTAAACACCTGAAGTTAAAATGCTTGGAACCCGATTATAGAATATTCAATCCCGATTTTCGTTAGTACTGAATTTTAATGCGAATTTCAGCATGAAGAGTTACAGCATAACAAAAATCGTATTGTTTCAAAATATCAGACAACCTAGAATTTCAAACAGCTATATCTCAGTCATTTTTAAAGATAAAGTCAAAACAAAATACCGGAATCCTTGTATCACGATCTAACACTTAAGGAAAACAACTTTTTCACTCTTTAATTTTTTTATATATCTATTTGATTTTTTTAAAATTGAAATTTTTTTAACTGGCCGCAATTTTGAAACAAGATGGCAGATGAAGCTGGTCAACGAACTCGCTCTAGACTTTATTATATCCTATACATATACACAGTCACATCCAAATCCGTTGATAGATAAGAGAGTTACAGCATGACAAATGACAAATATATATATATATAAATCAACATTTGTACAGAGGGTGAATTGGGGTATGGTGGTCATGATCGGCGAAAATATACCAACATTCTCTGGAATTGCTTTCCTCCGAACGGCTGCAATAGGTAGTTTTTTACTTTTTGTAATGAAAGCTACATAATATGGTCTAAGAATTACGAATTTGATTTTTTTTTTTTTTTTTTTTTTTTTTTTTAACATTGAATTATTTTATAGATGATGTGTAAGATTTATTATAAAATATTTATTCAGGAAATCGTGATGCTCTTTATAAATCTTTTTAGAATTTTTTTTCTTACTTTTCGAACGAAGTTTTCGTACAGAATACGCAATTTGTCGTAAGTGACAACATTCGTCTTATCATGAAATCTTCACAATTTATTGTGAATACCGTAAAAGTACATGTTAAATCTTCATTATTAATAACCAAATGTCTAATTACATAACATAAGCATTAATTAAAAACAAAAAAGGAGATTAAAAAATGGATTATTTTTTCCCATTGCTATGCAACATTTCTCTTAAAATTTAAATATAATATAAAGAAAAAATATTTTTTTCACCTTCAAAGAAAAACCCTTTGAAAAACATTCTTTACTTACATGCTTAATTATTCGCCTGGAAGTTATTTTTTTAAAATAAAATAACGCTTAAAGATAATAATTTAATCTCGACTCTAAGCAGTAGCAAAAATAGAAAATAACATCTGTGATAAATTTAAAAAAAAAAGAGCGCGGATATTTTTTTCTATTCATTAAATTTATGAAGCTATTTTTCGTAACAGACACCTTTAGCAAACAATTACATGGAAGCCAGATGAAAAGTTTTACATTTTATCGCGGCGGGGAAAAACTAAATAAAAATTCTCTGAATAATAATAAAAAAATGGAGAGAAACTTCCATAACGAGAAAATTATACACTGCTCTTGTGATTATTTCAAAAAGCTCTCACATATAAAAACACGGCCCACTTTCAGACATGGCGACGCCGCCATAGCTGGTTGTTATGGCGACCGTGTCACGTGACAAACAGCTCCGCCCCCATCCCCCCATCTTTTTCAGAGATCTAGTGCACATTTTATTGACGTCTCCTCCCCCTCATTGGTTGGTGGTCATTGAGAGTGTCCGAAGCAATTACATTGTAATTCAATCATAAATAATACGGCTGAGTTTCGATTTTTCATTTTTTGCCGTGTTTCATTTTCTTGACCTTTTAATAACATTTTGCACAACGACCGAGAAAGAGTGAGCCCCAATGTGTCAAAAAGAACAAAAGATGAATACAATCAATGTATTAAGTAATGCTGACAATTTCATTTTTACTTTATCTTTCTACATGAGGGAAAATAAAAATTAAGAAAAGCACCAGTAAAGATGGACGAAGATTACTTTTATTCACTCAGTTTTTAATTAAGACATGCATTGCTTCTTTAAGGCTATTAGTCAGTAGTCAACTCTCTAATTCCCCTCGCTAATGTTAAACCCATGGGCGTAGAATGCCTTCGTTTATTTAAAATATCTCCTCAGGAATTTAATATTTATAACTTCTTTAAAGGATTTCTCCTTTTTTCCTCTTAGTTATCGAAATATTTCCAAAATGTATGCTTAATTTATTATTTTATGTGTTAAAAGCTGTGAGTAAGATTTTAACACTTCAAATAAAATTAAATATATATTTTAGAAATATTTTGAAAACTAAGAAAAAAAGGGCATCCTTTAAGAAGTGTACAGAGAAAAAAGGCGTTACAAATATTAAATTTTCCGGGGAGATATTTGAAATATACTAGTGCATTCTGCTCCCATAGGTTTAACATAAGCGAGGGGAATCGGGAAACCGATTAACTAACCCCTTTAAGTATATATATATATGGTGTTCCAAAGTTCGACCGATAAATTAAAAGGGATGATAGAAGTCATCAAAAGGGTGAAAACTTACTATAGAATATGGGGTCGCAAACCGTGTTTAGAGGGAGAAAATCGCAAAAATAGTTATGAAGGGTGTGAGTGTGACGTCGAGTGAAGCAAAAAGGGACATTAATAAGTATAAAAAACATTTATATGACGTCAAGCATGATTGCAATGCATTGCAGTTCAACGTCAGAAAGGAGACGACGGCACATTTTTACAGAAATTGTTGAAAGTTGCGGCCACGAAGGTCAATGCACAGCCGACACCGACGGACGAAAGATTGCCGGACGCATTAAAACATATTCCTATAACATTGTCTCGTCGTCCCCTTTCTGACGTTGAACTGTAATGCATTGTAATCATGTTTTACGTCAAATAAATGTTTTTTCTATTTATTATTGGCCCTTTTTTGTTCCACTCGACGTCATACCCTTCATAATTATTTTTGCGATTTTCTCCCACTAAACGTGGTTTGAGACCCCATGTTCTGTGGTAAGTTTTCGTCCTCTTGATGCCTTCTATCACCCCTCTTAATTTGTCGGTCGAATTTTGGAACACCCTGTACATATGCGAATTCAGAAATCACAATGCAGTTATTTTGTGGAGCTACCGTTATATTATTATACTCATGAGGTGGACCTCAAAATGAATTGCAAATCGTTCTGAATACCTCATATAAGAAGCAGTACTAAGCAAGTATAATGATATTTAATCATTAATGACGCGTTTGAGTTTCGATTTTTCAGTTTTTGTCGCATTTAGATTTCTTGCACTTTTAATGACATTTCGCACAAAATCTGAGAAAAAGCGAACCAGAACGTTTTAAAAAGAACAAAATCAATGAATTAAGCAACGGTCAATTTTTCCAATTACATTTTTATTTTATCATTTTACATAAGGAAAAACTGAAATTCAGAAAGGATCCAAAGAATATGTACAGAAGTTACTTTGCGTTAATCACTTTTCATTTAAGAGACTAGCTTGCGTAGCTATCTGATGTGTTGCATAAGCACTGCCTGAGATCTTTCGATTTTTTTGGGAAAAAATAAATCTAATTTAATTCGACATTCAGAAAAGATTTATAATATTAATTTTATTGAATTTTTTATTATGAGCAAGAAATCATGATTACATTGTAAATAATCTGAAAATTACATTTTGCAAGCTAGGTGATTTTGATGCAATTATAGTAGAATATTTTTTATAAGAAAATGGCGACATACGGGCAAAAAAATCCCATTGTTCGAGAGGATTTTTGATAAAAATTTGGAGAACATTATTGCCAAGTTAATATTTGTTTGTTTGTCTAACTCGTCTATAAGCGAATTCGCACAGGCGAGTAACGCCATGTTCTGTAGTGTGGGTAGCTATGGTTTGACCAAAAAACTTTTAATCTGAGCATAATGTCCTGTATACGTATGTTCAGACTCCATACTCAATCACAATCCATTCATTTACGTTTTAAACAAACTTGGAAAATATTATTTCATAGGGATCAATAAAGTATTAAATCTTTCAGCTTTTTTATAATAATTTTAGTAAATGTGGAATTAAATGTGAATATTTTTTACATTACGTTTTTTAAAAAAATGTAAACTAAAAATCATTAAACCGATTTATTCAAACAAAACAAAAATTAAGATGTTTGCTCACCGTAGCAGACGATATTCCATTATTTACCTCTTTCTTTCCTTTTTTAACACAAAAATAGAGTAATTTTATTACCATCTTTAGAAGAGAAACTTCGTTAAATGTTACAAAAATTAATATCTCGGAAACTGATTCAAATTTTAAAATTCTGGGAGCTTTTATGACATTATCGGATCCATGTGGATAATTGAATTTAATTTCATTGCGCTGCATTCTATATTCTAGGAGGCTTAGTTGTAAAATACAATCAGACATATTTTAATGGTAATAGACAAATACAATTTGTTTTCGAAATCACAATACACTAATTTTGCGGAGGTACGGTTTGGCCTGCAGTGGAGGGTATACGCGGTGGTATATGTACTACACTTTCAGAATTTTTTAAAGAAACTCTGTATATCTTCTGCTTTACAAGTAAAATATAGTGTATACCTTCTACCAGAGTAAACTCTGATTATTTATTTATTTATTTTTAGGACTACGGCACTGGGTACGGTTATATTTTACCCATGAAGGCCAGCTTATTAGAAACCACTTCAGGATGCGTACAGCTCTACCACAATTTTTGAATCTATTTTTTTACCTTATCTTATGGAAGAAAAATATAACAAATTCTGAGATTTGGATATTAAATAGAAAATTTCTAATCTGAAATAGTGGTACCGTATTGCTCGAAAACTCCAAGGAATATTACACACCGTGCCCATACTAGAACCGGTACTGTCGGAGGCAGTTAGTTACATTGTAATTCAATCAAAAATGATATGGTTGAGTTCCGATTTTTCATTTTTTGCCATGCTTCGTTTTCTAGCTCTTTAAATAATATTTTGCAAAACGATTGAGAAGAAAGGAACCAGAATGTTTAAAAAAGAACAAAAGATGGATAAAATTAATGAATTAAGTAAAGTTCACGAGTTTTATAATCACTTGTTTACTCTTTTTCGTTTTACGTGAGTAAAAGTAAAAGTAAAATTTAGAAAGACGCCAGGAAAAAAGAACAGAGGTTGCTTTGCGTTACTCACTTTTTATTAAGACCTGCAGCGCATTTGTTTCCAGAACAAGATATGTTCGAAACTGTAACCATAATGGATGGATTTTGTGGAGGTGCAGATAAGTACACTTACAGCTCAGAATAGACTGCGAACCATTTTGAAGAATCGGCAGCAAGAACCGAGACTTGAACTCAGCATCTTTTGACAATATCTAAGCCATCAGACAAATTGGCAAGTTTGATGCAATAATCTTCTGAATTTTAATTTTCTCCTGCCGCAAGCTCTTGCATTATTAATGATAAAGAGAATAAAAAGAGTAAATGGTGACAGTTTTTACACAAAACATACGCTCAGTGATGCAGAAACTGTATTTGGCAAAACATGCGTTCATGCGTTTCGGTGTATCGACAATAATAATTAATATCATCGATGAAGTGCGGATTTGACTGGACGCCAGGTTCCATGGTTACTGCACATCACATTTGCTGCGGCACTAAGCATTTTTAAAGAAAAAATTGAGTTAAGTTTTAGCAATTTCTCTTACTTAATAATACAGGGGGGGGGGGGTTAAGACGCAACTCTGATTTTAAACGTGCATTACACCCACAGAATGTAAACACTGGACCAAGAAACACAGGTCTGATGAGTGTCGTTCTTTTCGTCTCTTAGTTCTGTGTGTGACCACATTGAAATTGTTGTTAGCAACCATGGTTTTGAACACGCACTCCATGTATTAGTTGTTGAGCATTATTTTTCATCTCAATCTTACCGAAACATGCAAAACAAGTTTTCTGATGCATTTCCAAATGTATGTAAGCACCGAATAAGCGCATTGTACAAACTGTCCACCGTTCTTGTGTATATGGCGACGTAAAAATCACGCTGAGAGACTAAAGTAAACGAAAATTAACTCCGGAAAGAGTGACCGATCTTCATGCTGCGGGACATTTTCAACATCTTTGTGATTGTTCATATTATGCAAATAAACATTTATCATAAATTGTGTGTTTTCTTTGTTCAGGATTGCATTAAAAAAATTCAAACTGTATATGTGATCGATACCAAGAAATCTCCATTGAAGGCTTCCATTCCAAAGTAAACAGACTATTTATGTTACCTATCCAACTTATCCTTCTTTCCCAGGGTATATGGTATCAGGGAAGAATTTTAGAAAATAAGAAAAAATACTTTTCATTTTTTGGAAGGTTTTGTCCCGAAAAACATGCCGACTTGTTGAATTTATGTATGTTTTCTCATGTCTCTCATTTATATAATCTACTGTGAAACTTTACAATTTAAGTACTTTAAAGCCAACATTATCACTATTCAAAACATTATACACTTTAACTATTTTTACAAAAGCCACCTATACGAAATAGATTATATATATGTCTAATTAAAATCCTTTCACCGTCTGAGGGTTTTCCTGCATTTTCGTAAGTGTGCTTTTAAATCCCATGCATATTATTTTTTAATTGCACTTTGATGCTATAAAATCTTTTATATTCACTCATACTATATATGGTTCAAAACAGAATTCTGTTAAAAATATTTTCGTCCAGGCAATTTAACACGACTTCTAGAAACGGAAAAACACGGGCCTGACTGTTAAAGGGTTAATTTTGTTTTCCTGATTACATATCGGTATTCACGCATCGACTGCTAACAAAATATTATACATTTTGTCATTAAAAAAGATTATCTATAATGAAACTGTATTCCTGGTTTGAATTTATGTATTAGCAAATTTATTATCACACATACTTCGGTTCTTCTTACTTGAATTTACAGCCAAATTTAAAAAATTCAAAATTGTAAACGGCATAATCAGCATTTAAAACAAAGTCATAGTCAGACGAAATGGAAGAGACAATCTATACCGTTTATAAAAATTTACTGCACACAAAATTTTACAATTTGAGTGTAGTAAGTCGTTAGCTTAGTTGTGAGCTTTATGTATTAAACATAATTAATAATGAGGCTAAGTTATAAAAATATAAGTTAAAAAGTAGAATTCTTATTAGAATTCTATAATCTGTTAAAGTCCAACAGTTTAGTAAGTTCATTTTTTAAAGTTTAAAAAACTCTCTATATCAAAAAATCTATCGATCAATTACACACGGCTGCCACTGGCGACCATTTTTTTAATTATTTTTTCTATCACTATTTCTAAACAATAACAATCTATCTCGGAGATTAGTAGAAATCTATAACAAATATTGTTGTTTTGAAATGGTGGTAAACAAAATAATAAAAAAATAGTCGCCAATGGCAGCCGTGAATACATGTGGTCTTTACTTTTAGACATTAATAATTTCACTAGACTAACTTTAATAATCTAGATCGTGTTTGAATAAAATCATGTTGAATTATATAGATGTTTCAACAATTAAACATTTTTAAAACCCGGTTTAAGTACACACTAACTATTCTTACAAAAACAATCTAATGATTTAGTTAGTGTGAATTAATCACGAATCGACAAGAATGGAAGAATAATAAAACTTGAATTATATGTGATTATGGCGATTCAAACGGATAGCCTATTGAAAATTTAAAAACAAAATTGAAAGGATTACACGAAGTATCATCATATAAAATCATGAAAAAAAAAAGGTATTTTGTTTGTTACTATTCATGAAAAAAATGTTCAAATTGTATAATTAGCATGAAATAGTTATGCATTATTTATGATCAGTCTCGAAATCACAAAGGATAAATTACATATGATGAACACAATGATTCGAATAGATAGCCTATTCAGAATAGAAAGAGTTCAAAGTAAAAAATTAAAAATAATTATGTGGGGAAAATGTCATCCAATTTGTTTATACATCACTAAACAAAACAATGACTTTTTGTTTGTAAATATGTCTGAAATGAAGTTTGCCGGTAAATTCTATGACAAGTTTGCTATTTGCACTGACCATCATAACTTGTGGGATGATAATGATGATCTTGTGAGAGATAATTTTTAGCCTTGAAAATAACATACATCACACGAGGATACCTATAAATAGGAAGTTCTTGATATGCTGTCACACAAAACAAATTGCTCGGTTTTTAGTCAGTGAACACATTTTCAAATCATTGTGCAATATATATTTGTCGGCAAGTGCTACCATTGTTGAAGAGTTTTCTCGAAGGCTTATCACTTGAACATATTTCACGTGACAACCATGCTGCGCGGCTTCACGCACGAAAACCAGCAGTTTGTCAAATGTTAACAAGATGTCCCTCAGGTGTTCAACAGATCTTAATCGGAGCGCTCATTTTATTGAGCATCGGAGCATGGTCCCGAAAAGAGGTGATTGAAACTGAAATGATCCAATACTTCCGATCTCTATCCCGAAAACTAACGAAGGACGTAATTCTTTGGTTGTTTAAAATGCTCTTTTAAGTTTGCGTTACTTTATGATAATATTTGTAGACTTTGATGTAAAATTTAACTTCATGAAGAGATTCCAAGATACGTTCAAATCTTCGAAAAATAGGATCGTTTTATGGATACATTGTTTAGTAATTAATGCAAAAAAATGAGATGGTTTACATATGAGGCATTCAGATCTAAAGTGGATAAAATCCATTTGTTTCGTTCAACGGAGCTTGAGGTGAAATTTTGCTTTATTAGACAATAATTTGTTCAGCGTTGTAACTAATCAAGTCGTAAGTTGAAAAGTGAGCAATAAATGCCGTTAGTCTTGTATATGATTCTGAATGAAATGCAGCAGCCATCAACAACTTTATCTCCAAATATCTCTGAATGGAATTAATCTAATACTTCTTAAAAGCTAATAAATATGTACTTGTTGGTTGTTTCAAACAAAATCTTTTGTCAGGTTCTTATCATATTTTTAAACTTTGAAATAAAGATTCCAATATATGAAATTCATTATATTATATATATGAATATTACAGTTCATAATATTGATAATACGATAATTTTTAGATCTAATACTTCGATCACTGGGGTCCGAAACTACTAATTATACGTACTTCTTTTATGTTTAATATGCTTTTAAATGACGTTATTGTTACATTTCTAAGACATTATCACATTTCATCGTTATTATCACATTTCATTATGCAGATCTCAATAGGTAATTAAAATATTGAGAATGCGATTACTTTTAGATTCAAATTGTCTGGACTAGATTAGGTTAATATCACAATAGTAGATAATATTTTGATATAAAATTTAACTCCATGCAAGATTCTAACAGAAGTTCAAAATGTTAAGAATATGATCATCTTAAATTAACTTTTTTGAAATCAGAGAAAGCAAAAATGGGACAATATATTTTGCATATAAAATAAATTGATTAAATTATTTCGACACCTGGTCTACAAATTATTAACAAGGGAAACACTTTTGGTGAAGTTCGCAGCTAGTCGCATTGAGACCTGGTATATTTTATAGGCCTATAGGCCAAATTTAGAGAACCGATAGAATGTGTCTCCAAAAATCGTATTATATATATTTTTGTATACATTTAATTTTAAAGTAATGAATTTTTAATTGTTAATTTCATATCAAATATGTTGCTACGAATCCAAACCACTCCTCCCACACAGCAGGCGACTATTACATTGGGCCAGGGGAAAATTCTACGGTAACGAATAAAGCCATCGCGCCGCCAAAAATAAAATTATAATATTGTACTTTTTCAAAATGATATTTGTAGGTTCTTGAAGGAATTTTTAAACTTTTTAAAATATTTTATTCTTATTTGTATTTTAAAATACATTAAGAACAACAACAACAATAACAACAACAGCAAACACACTTTTAGGTTAATAGTCCGATAAGCGTCGCATAAATTGCATTCTTAGAAAGTTATGTAAAGTCAATAAGTACAATTTTTGCAGAAAAATTTTACCGGTTCTCTAATTTTGGCGTATAGAGCTATGAAATGCACCAAGTCTCAATGATAGGTGCAAGCTTCACTGAAAATAGTTCCCTTGTAAGTACCTAGTTTTTCTTTTTCGGCACACCATTTTACTTACCCATCATACGTAGTATAGGGTAAGTCTTGTAATCGTTTTGAAAATCGAAAAAATTTTTTTGACGGATTTACACGTTTCAGACACTGGAGATTCCGAAAAACATATTTTTAGAAAAAAAATTTTGCCGTCCGTCTGTGTGTCTGTGTGTGTGTCTGTGTGTGTGTCTGTGTGTCTGTAAACGCTCTATCTCCCGAAAAAATTGAGATAGAGACTTGAAATTTGGTATGTACTTAGTATGTAATAATGGGAAGAAGCCTATTTCATTTCAATAACCTCGATTAACCGGAACTATTTTTTTCGGACTCTCGAAATATTCGTTCTGATAAAAGGTATATAAAAATTTTCGAAATTGTTTATTTTAAGAAATGAATATAAAAGACAATAAAAAAAACATAAATTTTACATAAAGCATGAAGTCGATCGGATAATGAGTTGCCGAGATATTTGGAATCCTATTTTGCACACTCTTCGATTTTTCATGACCCTGTATTTCATCCAAATTTCACTTTAAAGATATATTTTAATTGGAAATTTGACGCTTAATCAGATGCAATAAACCGCTAGTTAATAGGATCATTATTTTTGGAGTTATAAGGAAAAACCTCTTTCAATCAATTCAGTAATTGAGCCTTTAAAGTTTATGACGTCATCAAGCCACGATTTTATTTGAATTGCAATGTATTTTATAAGTAGTTTACACATTTTTATTTTAATATTTTACATTATGCATACCCATGATGGGTAAGTATTACGGCGGCCCCCAACGACTAGTTTACATCTGCAAGGCAATTACCACGTCTGCAAGGCCATCAGTAAGACTTTTTATTGGGAGGGGAGAGGACATTAAATTGCCAAGTCAAATTTCAGTATTTGCCAACTCGTTGAGAAACAAATATAATATTGCCAAGTTAACACAATTAGAAAACGTCATATAGTTCTTATTTGTAAAAAGTTTAATAATATTACCAATAAGATTTGTAGCTTTTGCCAAGTCTGTCAGAAAT